>JAZGUH010000256.1:0-713983 GCA_037893225.1 Hippasteria phrygiana
CCGAATATACCGAATATTCGATCATCAACCGAATATTTGAATAGCTTTTTGCCGATTTGAATATTCGAAAAAAATATATCTGCACGTACAGATACGACTCTGATGCTATTTTAATAGAAAAGTTATGGCGCTTAGCAGTGTCAAATGGCACATTTTTTGTGGACAGAGGTTTATTGTTCCCGACTGTAAAACCCTTGACACTTCTAAAATAATTATTGCAAAAACTTAGGCTGGAGTTTGGTTTCTTGTTATCAGAGCGTTTATACGTATTTATAATGATCTTGATACAATGCAAAAAATGTTCATCGGGTGGTCTATAATATCGATCACCGCATGTAAAACACCGGCGTGCTTTGCTTGCAACTTTTTACCGCCGCGGCACACAGTTGCAGCAGACGCCTGAAAGACTTCGGTCAAGCCCAGTCTCGAATAATCGAATACTAAATTATTTGAAAATGAACAGCCCTAGATTCCTTCATGCAATGTGGTTAATCCACTCGTTTCCACGTACACCACATGCAACTTTGAGTCTATAAAAACACATTACTACATGTAATATCAAATCTGATGAAGCAAACCCAATACCATTCTTATCACATTTTTGAAGATTGGCCGGAGATTGGGTGACCAAACACTTCTCGAGGAAAATAATCCTCCCGGAATGATTGATGCGCTAATGCACCGAGAGCATTTCCCAGCTGCTGGCAAGAAAAAATGATCAATTTTTTCCCTTGGACGTGTATCCGGTGCAGTCTATTTCTGGATGACAAGATTCTCTGTGGGGGGGGGGGGGGGGGGGGGGATGCACCGTCTATTCTTCTCAGTTATGAAATGATCGATGCGGAAAAGGTATCCAGTATCTATAGAAATGCATGTAGAAGCCTTGTTGATGGTCACCGTTCTATCT
This sequence comes from Hippasteria phrygiana, assembly GCA_037893225.1. Classification (NCBI taxonomy): domain Eukaryota; kingdom Metazoa; phylum Echinodermata; class Asteroidea; order Valvatida; family Goniasteridae; genus Hippasteria; species Hippasteria phrygiana. Next base: position 908 of record JAZGUH010000256.1, read on the forward strand.
CTGTGCAGAGAGAATATACGTGTATTCAGACTGCATGTACAAGTACATGTATATAGTGCAATGTACTCAACTGTACATGAACATGTACCACATCATGTACTGGTATTTGTTGCAGTACATGACTGAAGTCGCTTGATTCAATAAGCTACATGTAGTTCGGTATCTCGATGAAGTAGGTCCAGGTCAAAGGTTATTTGGGATAAAATTGCTGACGTACATGTATTGTCTCGCGATGTTGCGCAAACGCCCATTCTGATTGAATTTAACAAGTGCCAGTTGTGCAACCACCTTGTGCGGTCATATATGCGCGCGCACTTTGTTTATTCCGAATGACCCTTGACCCATGTCATTGTGTACGTATGCGCAGTTGAAATACCGAGCCCGTTTCAGCACCTCAGTGTTTACAAATGTGCAAGAATGGAATTTTAGAAATTGAAAAAAGGAGAAGATAAATTTCAAAGAGCTTGGCAGTAAATCTTCAACAGATACCGAAGAAATGCTCCCCATTTTCAGACTGATAGAACCAGACAGGGTAACTTCCACCTTTGCTAAGACCAACTCACCTCCCCCATGTAGCATTTAAGTTAAAACCTAAAAAGCAAGAAGTTCAAAACGAACAAGTAGGCCCAAATTTAACTAAAGCGCTTCAACAACAAACCCGACTTTTTTCTGGCGAGTCCGCCGCCTTCCAGGTCAGCCAACTTTCCTAGCTGATCTGCTGGCTGGTTTTTTTTTGTGATGGTGTCCTGATGAAGGAGATGGCCTCCTCATGGTGTGAATTATTTTTTTCATTGATTCCCTTGGACGGTGTTAATTCACTCTCTAGATCACCCTCAAGGGGGGGAGAGGAGGGGGAATGGGATGAGGGTCGCTCGGAATCGCTCTGATGAGCTGCGGGGCCCGGCTACAAGCCAGCGGTACACTTTTTTTTTGGCATTCAGCAATCCGACTCCACATTCATGATTCGATTGCTGCATTATTTTTGAGGACTGAATTTCATGCATAAATGTTCGCGTGAATTCATAAAGCAAACTGTGGTGGTCATGATTGCATATTAATACCCCATGGAAATGTTATTATTGTGTTGGACGTCGTGTGCGTAATATTCATCAAGATATTTAAGACCCTTTTTTTTATTTCTTGACATTTAAAAATTCTGCCCTAACACTGTGAAACCCTTGCATGTCTATATTAGAATAGACAGGAGGATTATGTATTGAACAGTGGTGATATACATGTAGGGTCCAAAATTGCATCCGCTGCACAAAATGAGGTTTAATTTGTCAAATGCGGAAGTCACAATGTACTCTTTGTCAAGGTGGGACAATAGTTTTTAGGCTTCAGATGTGATGATTTACAGAGGAGGACGTGATTTTGGATCGCCATTATTGAAATTGCATTGTTCTAATTCCCCTGTCCACAACACGTGAATAAATGCCTGGCATCTGATTGGTGGATCGTCAGTCACGTGCATTGAATTATTCGTACCAACGCGCGGCCGCACCACAAAAATAGAAGTTCTATTCAACGGTACGCGGTGAATAGAACTTCCATTCCACGGTCACACTATTGCTGGCACTACACACCACAGCTGTCATTCACACAAAATGGCGGACGATGATCGCGAATTACCATTTGTTCTCCTAACAGACGAATGAGACGATGAAATATCGTAACTCGTAGGTGATGCTGATGCTGCTAACACAAAGAAACAAATTATATTTGCAGTCAAACGATTAGATGAATTTGCAAGACACCTTGAGTGGCCTTTTGGTCTGACATGTATGTTAGGCGATACTCATAAAGCAAAAAAATACACCATTATTCACTATAACGAACGACCACTAGGTAGTGAACATTTTTATAGTAGCATTCTACTGTGTACTGCTGCACTCAATTATTTATTGAATTATTCATTCTTGTGTGCACAAATCGCCCGTAGCAAGCACAACCTGAATGCAAATAACGTCAATTCCCTTCCCTAATTCATGTCACATAGCCCATGGAGCTTACCGTCCCTTAACTTGAAATTTCAGAATGTCAACAAATAAGATATCCCCCCTCCGATCCTGCAATGCACTTTACATTTGCTGACATTTAGAGCATCCTAGCTCTGGCAGCCTTGTACATGCCAGAAGCCATGTATTTTTGATGAAAAGACAGCCCTGGCATTATTTTAGCTTCACACCAGATCCTTGTACCTGGATTATCAATCAGTCATGAGGTGAAGTAACCTCCATTTTACTCCGACCATCCTAAATCTAGCAATGCTTGGGGGGAGGTGATGAGTTGGTCTCACCAACGGTGGAAGTTACCCCGCCTGGAGCTATGTACATGCACATGTACATTGTAGTTTTGAAAATTGGGATACTTTCTTTGGTATCTATTGAAGATTTGTCCTCTATTTAGACCTGGACCCAGGAAAACCGTAAGGGTGGTAGGGCTGGCAACCTAAAATGTGGCCAACCGCTTTTAGGCCTGTATTGGGGGATTTCCATTTTTAACAATCCAACAGAGGGGGACTTTCTGTTGGAATTGTGTCAATGTGGGCTGTGAAATTATTGATCTGTTGTGTTGTTCTAGCTGTTGGATTTTGTTGGATTCACCAGGCTTCATACTTTGATGGTGTTGGATTTTGTTGGATTCAGCAGGGGTGCCTGGAGAAAAGGGGTTAGGGTTAGTGGAAAAGCAACAAAGAATTAAAGGCTTTTGGGGGGGGGGGGGCACCCAATATGGTTTTTCAATGTAGGAAGAAATATTTAAAAGAAGAAAAACATACAATTTGTTGAAGAGCACAATAATCTTGTACAATAGGCCTTTTCACACTAGAGTATCCATCCCCAGGGAGAACTCGCCCCAGGGTGACTCACAATTTTTCACCCCCGAGTTCAACCCCGCGTCGATTCTCACCTGTTTTTCTCAAACCCTACTTATCTCGCCCCGGGTTGAGTTCGCCCTGGGGATCGGCACAGTCGTTTCTCACTTGAACACGGCGGTCATCAGGGCGAACGTTTATCGAGTGGTGCGCATGCGTAGTTTACGCATTACCCAGATGTGTCTTTCGATGGTCATGGTTGCATTAGGGCATACCGGCTGCACAACTGGCTGAAGAACTGGCTGATATTATCGCTGGTTGAGAGAGTGTAGTATTCGGTGGCCAAAGAAAGTTTCACGAAAGAATTCGTGCACGCGAGAACGTTTTTTTACACGTTAGCAAAAAACGCACAAACCGGGTACCCGGCCGCGCCGCGCACCAGCGCAATTAAAAGCATAGTACACATGTACATTGTACGTGTACATGTAAACATGATGCGGGCGATTCTGTTATGTTGTGCTGATAACGCGTGTTTTTGGTGACCTTTGTGCCATTGCTCGCCCCGGGGCGAACTCACCCCTGCACCATTTCTCACTACCATTCTCGCCCCGGGGAAAGTGTCTCGCCCCGGGGAAAGTGTCTCGCCCCGGGGAAAGTGTCTCGCCCCGGGGAAAGTGTCTCGCCCCGGGGATAAGATTTTCAACCCTGGTCCAGAGCAGGGTTGAACTCGCCCCGGGGATGAGCAATCTCGGGGGTGGTTCCCGGGTGATGCAGGGGTGAAAATTTCAAGTGTGAATCAGGGCTTATTTTCACCCGCACATCACCCCGGGGCCACCCCCGCGATTTGCTCTAGTGGGAAAAGGCCTATAGTGTACTTTAAAGCAAATTTATCTTCATGTAAATTAAATTACATAAAGAGCATTTTGTGAAAGGTTTTCCCAAGCAAAATCCGACAATATATTTAAGGGTCACTCTTATGGAATAAACTTGTTTAATAAAAAAACAAATTCATTGGACGAAATCTGGACGACAAAATTGCACCAGTTCCTATTTTGTTCACATCATTTCGGTTGTTTACATTTCTGCGATCGCTAACATTCTCCCCGCTATCAAAATATTGTACGATAACAAAACATCTGTTAGAAAATATTGTGGGATAATCCTAGTGGATTAAAATACTTACAGTTAAATACCCTGGTGATGGGCCAAGCGGAGGTTTGTTCTGACAGCTCAGAGCTGAAGGCTTGTTGTTTTCAGTACAGAGATGAGACAGCTGTTACAACCAGAGCTGATGTAGATGTAAATGTTTGCAGGCGGCTGGGAGTATATACAGGCATGTAGAACAAATACAGCTCTGGAAAGAAAATTGGAGCAACAACATTTGGAAACATATCACAAATATGTAAACCCTTCAGTTGTGAGCAGTTTTTAGTGATCTCACATTATGATTTTTTGTATGTTTAAAAAAAAAATGATCGGTTTCAATTTGAAATCTTACTCTTGATGAAGATGACACCAGTAGCAATCCTCTTTCTGTCTGAAATGCTGTCGTCATCTTCGAGAAAATTGCACTCGAAGATCTCCAAACATGACGTGGCTGATTTTAATTTCAACAATCAAAAATGAGCACATAGTATTCAACATTTGTAAACATCGTAAAATACCATACTAGACTGTAAGTAAATAGCAGTCTCAAGCATCCTGTGAAATCATGGCACCTGGTGTGCTGTCGTTTTCAAGAAAAGTGGAAATTTATATCGTTTTTACAATGATTGTCGGCTGACAATCGTTGGAAATAGTCTAAGTTCCCCGACCTGATAATTCCCTGATGTCTATAAATTGCTCCGTTTTGTCTAAGCTGTCAGAGAACCAGACTACCAGAATTTTGTTCTGTCTGTTTTTCAAGCATCTATGCACACAAAGCTTTAAACGGGTCAGTGTTACAGTATTTGCTAGCATGCTATAAAATACTATGATCTAGCTCTTGCTAAGAGGAATACCAATTCCTACTTCCAGCTTTCCTGATTTCTCTCCTTTATTAGCCTTGCTTGAAGCGATTATGCAAAAAATAAAGCCATCCCAAACCGACTTGGCAGCTCAAGATTGTGCCGTCACATTCTCAGTTTGAGTTTGCCAGATTAGATTTTTTTTTGAAATAAAAAAAAACATATTTGTTTTGTCTCCTTGCAGACTGGTGACCGGAAACTGGCCCAGAGTGCCCAGATGTACCACTATCAACACCAGAAACAGCAGATGATCGCCATGGAGAAGTGAGTCCGGTCACTTGACCTACTTTTGTTTTTAAATTCACTGTTCATTACCATTGTACTGAGTATTATCAGTTATCTTGTGAGCACAAGAGGAAGTCGGAAAACTTAACATATAGGGGTAAGTACATGAAAAGGTCTCCTTGTAGTCCCGTACGTAACGCACCATAAAATGGAATAAGTTATTCATCGTGGTAAGCAACAATGACAGCAATACTTATCTTCATGTACTGTCTCACGATGTACAGTACATGTACGTGCAGTCAACGATGTTGACGGCTAGTCTTGACTGCTTGCACACTGCTTTAGTCTTCAGGCGCACCGTGTTATCTTTAATTGACCTATCGCCCGTTTACGAGTTAACCACGCCCCTTTAGACAACCCTATGGGAATTTTGTGTGGTGATTTGTATGGTGATTTTTGTTTGTCTCAGATTTTGTGCGTTCCACGTGGAATTATAATTGATGTGATTGGACAATAATTCACAAGCTGCGTTGATGCGATGCGATTCGACCGCGATAGGTCAATTAACACAATCATCCAAACGACTTGTGGTTATTCTCCTTGCAGATGCCCAACATTAGAATTAGAAAGACTGAGATTGTTTTAAGTGTGTTACTGAATGTCCCATACATGTACGTACTAACATGGTGTAAATTCCTGGACTTGTCTATAATGCCTCATGACATAACAGGACACAGATGTGTTACATTTCTGTATTATACACGACATACATTTAATGACCATAGTCTGCCACTTTTTCAAAATAACCCTAAAACAGTCCTGAATCCTCCAATATTAATATGATTTTCCACACACCCTAGAGTGTTAAGGTTAAGGATCGAAATTTACTTGATGTCAAAAACAATCATGCGGAAAGCAGAATACCATTTGATAATTGCAGCAATTAAAAAACATAACAGACATTTTCATATCAACATTTAATATCCACTGCGTCAGTGTGTGTAATTTGAAGTTACTTCATTTTGTCTGTTCAACAGGCATGTGCAGGATAACAATAGAGCGAATCCAATTTGAAATATAAAATTAATCTGAAAACAAAATTTCCTTTGCTATAAAAACACATGCAATAAAGGAGCGTTTTTCTTTAAATTGGAAGTCACCCGGTACAAGGCTAAAAGCCACTCTACAAATGTAGGTAAAAGGGCTACAACAGAGGTGGTGGGGTTGGCCACATTTTTGGTTGCCAGCCCTACATGTACCACCCTTAAGGTTTCCCTGAATCCAGATCTAAATAGAGGACAAATCTTTAATGGATACCAAAGGAATTATCCCAATTTTCAGACCTACAGACTCGCTTGGAAATTGTAGTTGAACACGCGCACAACACAATGGAGAACGGAGCGTGCTACACGGGATTGCTGACTAGGATGACGTTTTGCTCACATTCCCTGTGTTGACACGTAAATTTTAAATGGCTACCTTTGCTACAAACAGCTACCTGTTCGTGAGTGAACAGGGGGCGGGGAGCAATATGTACACATCAGAAATGCCTGATGTGTCCCTTCGGAGACCGCGTGTTTGCTTTTCCCTGCTGAAGGGGCGTTGAGTACCTAGCGCAGTCATTAGTAATCTGCATGCTTCACCTGAGTGACTCAAAAAGCAGGCAGCGTTGGCATGTTGACTGTGTCCTCTCATTTAGGCCATCAACTTCTGCATCAGTCACGAGAAATACGTGTAATTTCCGGGCGCGGCAGATGCACAACCGGAGTCATTCAAGTTGTTTTTAGTTCATCAAGAAACAATCGCGGGGCTTCCATGAACAGATTTTTTATTTTTCAAATTTCAATTTTGCAATTTTAAGAAATGGGCGGATTTGGGGGTTAGTTTTTTATAGGAAATATCATTACACTGACCTGTTCAAAGTTTTGCGTTCTTGGATGGCGAAAAAAACGAGAGAAAAAAGACGTTCGTTTTCAACCGTCGGGTGGCATTTGTTATAGCGCCCTCTTGTAGAATAAGCCCAATTTTTGTAAATGGGATCGTTTTCAATTGGTCACATAACATGTACAGAGGCCGAGGGCCGAGCGGAACGTCCAAGATTTGTTTTTTAATCAGGGCCAAAGGTAATATCATACCTTTTAAGGAAATACGATTTCCAGAATTTCCTTTTCTTTCTTGCTGATAATTTGCCCTGCAATTGAAGTGTTTTATTAAAGGGACACATTACCTTAAAAGTAGTGTACAACATTTGCAAACATAAAAAGAACGTACTGAATTATTACGAAATACCGTACTAGACTGTAAGTAAATAGCAGTCTCAAGCATCCTGTGAAATCATGGCACCTGTGGAAATTAAATATCATTTTCCAACAATTGTTGGCCAAAAATACTCTAGTTGAATATAGTCTAGTCCCCCAACCTGATAATTCCCCGACTCTATAAATTGTTCCGTTTTGTATTAAGTAGGGTCAGGGAACCAGACTACTATAACATATTTTTTCTCTCTCTCTGTTTTCCAAGCATCTATGCCCACAAAACTTTAAACAGGTCAGTGTTATAGTATTTGCTAGCACGCTATAAAATACTAGCCCCAAAATTAATTTATTTCTGGAAATTACAGCAAAAGCAAATATGTTGTACATGTATACTACCCAATTGAGCTACAAAAAGCATCCGCTGTAAAATGGCTGTTGTATACAATAATGTACACGACCATCCCTTCAGAATGCCCTGTTTGACTGAAAATCAGTGACAAAAATCGTTTCGGGGACTACAGTTTGGTTTAGAAAAGTCGGACCGTTGGGATTCAGAGTGGCGCCCTTGGCGATTTGATTGCATTCAGGCTGCACTATGGCAGCACTAGTCTGAATATCCGGATGGAAATGTTTCAGATTTGTTTCCCTTGTTTCTCCGTAAATATTACACAATATGGTAGAAGATTTGCACTCAGACCTTCGAAATGGGTCAGGTAACTAAAACAAAAAAGAGATTAAATTTGGGGGATTTCAGGGCAGCGTGTGGAATCAGCAGAATAAGAATCAGCATATTCTGTTTGTTGAATTTTACCTCTGCCAGTTTATCCCAGAAATGGCAGAGCAGATATATTAACCCGCCCTCTCTCGGTGCCAAAATGGAGCCAACTACCCTACCTATCAAAACCTATCGAGTTTCAGGTTGAAACACACAAGTTGTTGGAGAGGAAGGGGATATAGGTTATCATAGTTATAACAGTAGGAGGGTTTTTAGAGAAACTACAAATTCACATCTTTGAATCCTTTCATCCTTCTTTCCTTCCGTCCGGGCTTTAAGGAACAGAAAACCTTGAGATTGGTGTACATCCTGTCCAGGTTGACGGCTGCTTTTTTCCCAAAGGGATCGTGGCTTTTCCTAAATCTCACAGCAGCTATTCCCTAATCCCCCGACGGAATTCTCACAGACTGCCTTGGGTGGCTGTCTTGATTGCAGTTTTATTTGAACTGCGGTCTGTGCAATCTATACCGTTTCGTAATCCTTTGTTTGGGGTGTTACACACGTAACACCCACTCCTTCCTGAGCTGTCGGGTCAGACAATGGCACAAAAAGACGTGAACTTATACAAGGAATGGACGTTGTTAATTCATCCAAAAGCCAAAATCTCATGTGGATTGTAATAAAAATCCTTCCTTCTTCTTTCAAAAAGGGTCGAAGCATTGATTGCCTCAAATGGTTAAAAGGAAATTGAAAAGAATAGAAAACTCACTAAAAAAAACTTCACCGAGTCTGTCATCGGAAAACCTATACAACTCATCCGTTCTGATGCTGAACGGGAAACACAATTGAGGCGAGATTGCGATAGCGACATTCAATCTCACACGATCACACAAAAGCAGCCCATGCCAAAGAATAATAAAAGCCTGTGCTGCATGTATGACTGCCGCTGTTTCCGTTCACGGCCTGGGGATTCAACTGGAGGGAGTCAGTTTTCCGCCAGCCGCGTCTTCCGACTTTGTTTCATTCCGATTGAGGCGATCGTGAACAGCAGCTTTCATTTTGTTGTAAAATGCATTGAGGCGGATGGTGTGCCGGAAACCTGAGTAAAAAATAAAATCCATTCCAGATGTTTTGAGGTATCGCTGGCTTTCCGGGGATTTGCGAAATTTTGCCCTTTAAGTCCCGTTTCACTTGAATCAAATGTACTGAAATCGAAACCCTTTCAAAACCCATTTCCAAAAATAAAAGGAGTGTACATAAAGGGCATAAGCAATCATACACTGAGCAATAGTGCACTGAACACTTCTTTTGTAAACACAATAATCAGACAAATTTGTACGATATGAATATGCATTAGAGAACCTGTATAGATAACAAACCTCCCCTTTAGAAAATGTCAATAGAGGGCGCCCTGATCATCTGCGAGACCTGCTGCAATGTAAATAAGTAGCATTGCAGCCAGTTTCGCATGTTGTTATATCCATAAAACTTGAGATTTTCACAGTTTCTATTTGAAAATTCAAGACACTTTTTTTTATGTGTTTTCTTGAGGTGATGGAGCCCCATAAAATTGATTGCTTTTATGCATAAATGTTTACTGGGCCTTTTTCGGATTCCAGCTGTGTTCTGGATTTTTTTCTTTTTACATGCTTGAAGAGCCCAAGTTCACGCTTTGCAGGTCATGACCTTTTTCTATTTTGATTATTTTGGCACCAATTAAGAAGGAGAACGAGAGCTTTCCAAAAATGTATACTTTTAATGGGTTATCTCAAAAGAATAAGCCGTACTAAGCTGAAAAACATTAAAAGTAGTAAAATGTGCGCGACCTTCAAAAAAGAAAAGGCGGTTAAAGGAATAAACCAAAACACAAATATTTCCTTCAAAGTCTTTTAGTGTAAACTGCAATGATGTATTTTAGGGGTTCAGTCATATGTACACACACATCCTCACATATGCACCCATATGGGGTACATCTATTGTAGACTTTACTTTCCTTCTTTTATTCTCCTTTGTCCCTATTGAAATCTCAAAACCCATAGCGTTAACTTTGTGGGGTACCTCGATTTGTAAAGACTCCTTTGTGGGGTACCTCGATTTCTAAAGACTCCCTCGTAGGGTACCATTGCCCCCATTGTTACCCTTTCTTCCCGGTACCCCGTAAGGAGACTAATGTAGGAACACAGGCAACTTGAATGTGGGAAATGCCTGTATCTCGATCACTGGTAACCAATCAACAGCGTAGGTAAACCCATTGAGATACATGTAGCTCAGGGGAGACATACCTCGTTATGTCATGAGAAATTCCATCGCAGGAACATTAACGAGAGGCAGTTAACTTATAAAGCTTTTGTTTACAAGTCAGTGCTACATGTAGGCATGGGGAGTGGGCAAGGCCTGCAATTAGCTTTGGCCGTATAATCGATGATTGACCCATTAATTGCGACGATGTCCCAACTGGCTCGGAGGCAGTCAAGATTCCTTCATATTTTTCTCATTCCGGAGTTCTACTCAAACAAAGTCTCTACAGCGGCAGAGATAGGTGCATGAATTAGGTTTATTTACATGAGCCGTTGAAATGTCTAGCATTTGGAATTGGGTCGGGGAAAATTGATGGCTAGGAAGTGGGCACATTAGAATGTTGCAGGAATTTGTGGAGAGTCGTTCCCTGAGGTGTTTCAGAGTGCTTGGGGATGACAAAAGCGCTGTGATTCACGCAGTGGTGAGTGCTCAAAGAGCCGGTGGGGGGGGGGGGGGGGGGGATGGTCAACTCCCCTGTAGGCTCTAGTTTTTTACGATAGTTCCAGTGCTTTTCTTTTTCGCACTGAGCCTTTCTGACTTTTTCGGCTATCATTTTTGGCACATTTTGACCCCAAACTTATAAAAATGGGTTGTACATTCTTGCTCAATGCAACTTTTTACGACAGTCGGTGACAACTGTTGCGATCGCTTCAATGACTTGGTACATAGAAACCATCCATCCACAGAACATGTCAACTTACCGCGACCTTGATGTAAAACAACCAGGCCGAAAGCGGTCGCGGAAGATATCCGCGCGGCTGCGGAAAGTCATCAGGCTCGCAATGTGTGATATTCTGCCAGCCTCGAAGGCAAATAAACGTTCTTGTCGCGGTAAATAGAAGTCCAAATGGAAACGCACGGTAGCATTACGCAAAGGCATGTTGCGGCAAGTCCAATGGAAACACGGCTTTTGAAGTTGCTTGTTTTCAGTCTGACCCTCTCACTGATTATCACAATTTCTGTCTTGTTTTTCATAGGAGGGAAAAGGGTGAGATGCAACGTGACGGATCTGACTATGACTCTGAGGAGGAGAATGAAGACGGAGACCTGACGGTGTACGAATGTCCAGGGCTAGCACCGGTAAGACTGACACCCTCAAGTCCTGCCCACCATCAAGCCCCACCTACCCTCAAGTTGAGCCAGCCCTCGAGCCAATCCTGCCCTATCCCCACCCACCATCAAGTTCTGTCCATCTGTTTTTTTTATTACTCCGTCATTTTTTCTTTTAGATTTTTTAAAGAAAAACAATTTATAGAATGACCCTGTTATTATTACAGCACTAATAATATGCTAATAAATAATCAACATTTATTGTTTGTTTTTTTACACCTGATGGAAGCAAGGCAAACTTAGTGTGCTTATTCGTTGTATGTAACTAAACCAGACATGCCTTAAGTTCAGTCTTGCCTTTGTGCCAAGCCCAAATAGAACATGTGAGTTGACCTTGAAATCCATGATATTTGGCGAGAATACAGACACACTGTGTGACAGCTACAATGAGTATGGCGTCTGATTTTATGAAATAATTGCTTTCTGACAGCTGAGCTGGGAAAATACAATGGTCGTCTGAAAAAGAAAACAAAAGAGGCATTTCAGTTTGCAACATTTCCGAAATATTGCAAATTGATGAACAAAGTAATAATGAAGAATTTGACCTCAAGTTCCGATTAATTTGTCATTCATATTGCCATAGGGTGAACACAGACAAAAGAGTCTGTTGCTAGACTAGTCTGTGTTTGGTACCATAAAATAGACTTGCAAGGTCTATTCATAGTGACCCAAAATGTGTATACTTGTATCTGAGAATTTGTTGCTATTTTTTTCTGTCCAATTTGTCTTTTTTCTGGACAGACGGGTGAGATGCAAGTCAAGAATCCCCTCTTCAATGAGGACAGGCATTCAGAATCCGCCCCGGCAACAGAGGAGAAACAATAATGACGATGCACTCCAAGATGACGTCACTCTCGCTCAAGACCACTCACTGCCATGGCAACCACTCCAGGGATAGCATCTTATTTCCGCAAAAGAAAGGAAAAAAAAGGGGAGCACATCACCACATGTACTGATGGAGGATTACACGCACCAAGAGAGAACCCTTTGATATTTAGAGATTGTAAATCTGGGCGGGGCTGTTTCATCACGTTCTCGGGCTGGAAAAATTGAGCCAGAAAATGTTCCCGACTCTCTTAGATGCATAAAAGCTGCCCCGTAGATGAGTTCGGATGTCTGAATCGCTTCATTTAGGCTTGGAACGAAGTACAGGGCGAACAAAGAAACTTGGACCCAAATATTTCCTTAAGTTGGAAATTCTATAAAGCGTATAGATGTGTAAGCCCAATTCACCCTCCTACTACATTGTACCATAACTATCACAACCTATCAAAAAACCAACCCCCTTCCTTTCTCATAGCTTGTGTGTTACAACCTATCACTCCATAGGTTTTGATAGATAGGGTAATTGACACAGAGAGAGAGGGAGGGTTAATTAGCTTTTTATAGTACAAAAACCAAAAGAATGTTGTTGTTCATGTTGACAAGTTATTCAAATTTAAACACAGGCAGTTTGAGGTTTGTCCATGGCATTAACCGTGGCATGTATTGCTAGTCTGCTTCAGCAAGACGAAACACATCCACGTTATTCAAAGGGCAATGACAAAGTCATGTAACAGTGTCACTCTTAAAATAGTAATGGCTTGCTAACAACAATGTCAATTGCATGGTTTGTTTGTACTAAAAGAAAGCTTATGACTTAGGCTTTCCCATCTGTACCTTTTTAAAGTGACAGACAGGGAATATCTTTTTAAAATACGGGGAAATATTAGGGTTCACTTTTGGCTACTCGCCCTGTGTAATGTGTAGGCCCCTCGTTACAGTCTTTGTTTTCACTGCAGCCATCTTGACCATGTTCCCAGAAGGCAGTGTACAGATCACTGTGGAGTTAGGTTTCACTGCATCATGGGTACCTGCCTATTTTTGATAAGGGGCTTCGGTGACTTGTTTCTAAACTGAACGATGGCTGCAGTGGGAACATTTGTGATGAACGTTTCAACGGACTTTGGAAGAAGCATTTTCACTCTTTTGCTTGTACATGTATTCAATATCTGATAGATTTTTCTGAATTATCCAGAATCCAGACGTAGGCCGTGATTTGCAATTATTAAAGCATCCACGAATCACTGAAGGTAAATTACTGGCTTATTTCCTATTTTTTTTTTTGCCATGGTAATTATGTTGCGTATCTTTTTTCTTTTTTTTCACCGGCACTGAGTACTTACATGTGTCATGTCTTAGTCATGTTAGTTTACGAAAAAAGTATTATTTAAATGAATACTAACATGTGATATTGTTTGAATCAGTGTGTAATTCTATTTTGATTGCTGCTCGGGGAAAATTTCCCGAATGTAAAATTGTTTTTCTCTCGTGGCAGTTGAATTTAAGATAACTGAAAAGACAGCAGTTGTTCCAAGCAAACACTAAAAACTACCGTGTATTTATTTTAGATTTAATCGTCCTTTTTTTAAGTGCACAAGTTGTTCTGCACTACCAATACCATTCTTTTAATCTGCTGTAAATTTACCTAATTTAATTTTAACTTCATTTTCCACAGAAATCATTGTATTCAAGTGCAGAAAAAAAATTTGCTATTCGGAATTCGAGACAGTGTTGCTGCATCAATGGGATTTTGACCCACTACTGTGGGAAAACACTTACTGTTGAATGTAACTGTGCGGGGAACTTTTGTTTGAATTATCTTTGATTCCAAGCACAAATGAGTGTATATTTTTGTCGAAAAATTACTCGATAAAAGTACTTCCTTGATTAGCTGATTAAGACAATACAGTACTGACTAAATGAATTCCAGCCGCAATAGATCGTTCCCGCTTGACGCCACAATTCCTATAATCCTTTGCGGTCCGCCATCTTTGAGGCTTCACTGCGCTGCACTCGCATCTCGTAAGCAACATGCATGCACCACGGTGTTAACATGGTCCGTGTATTTTAGCAGCAGTCGTCTCGTACAGAATCAAGAGGAGAGACCTGTTTGGCAGGCAACGGTGCGTATTCATGTCATTTAACATCAAAGATGGCGGGCAGCAGAGGTGTATGCAGGAAAAATGACGACGGTGCAAATAATCCATTCCAGTGAAAATATAGAACAATTTGAACAATTTAAAAAAAAAAAGATCTAAATATTTAACATTCCATGCTTTTAGGTTCTATTTATTCTTGCAGGGGTGAGAATTTATGATTTTTTGTGAGACATTTTCTAGATGTCTGGAAGAGTTTCTGGTCCTTGAATTGTTTTTATAATTCCAAAATAAACTCTGCAACCTGAAACAGTCTTCTTTTTATTCTAAAAATCCTGTACTTTGCAATTTTAACCATATTGTTCAGCAAATGCCATACAATGAAATGCCTTCATGGATTTTTCTTTTTCCTCAAATCTCACCCCTGTTCTTGATGATGAGAAATTCCTCTTTGATTTCAACCCAGTTAAAAATCCAAGTAGTCAGTGGAGGTGTGTGCAGGGACTATAGAAGGTCTTTGCATTGGCATGCTGTTTATAGTGTGCCATTCTTATTTATGTTTTTAAAGTTATGTTAAAGTTATTCATAATTTTATGCCACCGTACATGTTTTAGCCTCACTTAACCACAGCTCTTTTCTCTGTTTCGATTTTCCTTTTTACTTGTCTGTCAATAGACCGTGTAAGTCCGCGCATAAAGGTCACGATTGAACTTCCGGGCACCTCCGACTGTAGGACTTTTACGTGTGGTTGATTTTGTTTTCTATCATACTTTGTTTTTACGAAGATCTAAACCATGAAACGGCCATAAATATGGATGATAAATTCAAAATTAATTTTACAATATATATGAAAACATGCATGACTGTCTAAATATTGAAGAAAAGTAGGAAACAATGTTTGACCTGAGCGTCAGGTTTGCAACGTGATTGTCTCATTGTCGGGAAGAGAAAGCCCGGCCCCCAAAATCCCTGTACTGCATGCGTACGCTGCGGACCTAAGTGAACGTATGTGGGTCATTCCATGAAGTTGAGACACAATGTGTGACATATTGGTAAAGATTTTAAATTGGTGTGAAATAAATTTGTTACACCACATGTAATTCTATACAATTATTTCATCATAGGTTAGATTCATTGTGACATAATATTTAGTTTAGGGTCCGCTCTCTTGAGTTTCACATGAACTCCCATAGACTTACTTTGGATAAATCAACGATGTAACAAGGGACACGGTGTCCCGGTTACATCTTAGTTTATGTTGCTCATAATTCATAAATAATCATGTTAAAGCATCCAAATCTGTATGTGGTAGTTAGAAAATGTTATCCTTTTACATACCCATCAAATACAGTTGGCTAAAACATTTGATGTAATAATTGATTTGGCAAGCCTGCAAGGATGTAACATGGGACACCGCTCCATCAAGGGTGGCAAACTAACACATGACACCAATTTAGGGGGTCTTTTTTATGTTTTTAAAAAGAGGTACTCCAAGTCTTTGTTATCATGTTGCATGGACATTTCACATACTGCTTACAGATAAATTATGGAAGAAAGTTCCCAAAATTGCTAGGATGTAACGTGGGACACCACCGTTACATCCGAGTCCATTTTGCCCTAAGTTAATTTTATTAAAATGGTAATCACACAAAAGAAAAGAAATTTAATTCAGACTTCATTTGATGAAAAGTAAGAAAGCTAGACATGCAAGCAGGATGTAACAAAATTTAACAGAGTGGGACACCATCCGTTACCTCTCTAACCACAGATTTGTTAGCCATATAACAGAAAAGATGTAAGAGATACTGAAAATATGATTTGTTGTTAAGTTACATGCAGTTTTTGCTAACTGCTCATGTAAAAGAAAATAAAATAGTTAATTGTTTAAACCTCTGAACCCTATTTGTATTTTGTAAGTTTTTATGTCACAAAATTACCCCATAATTTAGCCCGGGACACCATCACACTTGGTGACAAAACATAAATATATCTCAAATAATGCCCTCATGTTTTGTATCATTCGAAAGCCTTCCTTTTACTCTTCAAGTTCATACCATAATCACCATTAAAGTCAGTTTAGTTTAAACAAGAAAAACAATTACATAATCAAAGAATGCCAAAATGTGTGTGTGTCTCAATTTCATGGAATAACCCATGTACATATTATTGCGACGACCGTATGTACATATTATTGCGACGACCGCCTTATACTGCATATGGTCTACGCTGTTAAGACTGGCGCGTGAACCACCAGCAAAACAATGGCGAATGACGTATGTATGACGTACTAGACTTTTTCTTTCTCCTTTTCCCTAAAGTTTTTATCTACCTTTCAGTAAAAAGAACAGCGTCAAAACAAATTATTTCAAGAAAACTACTCGCTTTACACGTTGAAGCTCCTATTCGAGTTGCCCGAAAGTTCGGTTTCTCGTAAACTCTTGTACGTTCTAGAGGTCAACTTACACGCTCTATTGACTTGACAGCGGTTTCTTGTTTTCTTGTCGGTCAAAATGCTCCCATCATCCGCTGCTTGCCTGAAATGTGACATTTATTTTTCATCCGCTTTTCCAGTACTCAGAATCCATGGAGTCCAAAGATTTAGCCTTAGGTGAATAAGTGAGGCTAGAAAGTATGGTGCACATGTTGAGGTCAAATATGGAAAACATACAGTACATGTTACCATCTTCTGAAAAAACTGCTTGCAGTGATTTCAATTTTCCGTATTTGGAAAATTGTGTTTCACTCTATCCATATTTGTCCACAGCATGTGAATTCCTTGGTGAACTTACTTAAGTTCCACTTTTTTGTGCAATGTAAAATCACCATCATAAATATCACATTTATTTTTGTTAAAACATTTGATTGATTGTATTCTTCTCATTTAGATGTGTGCACTGGCTGACATAAACCCATTATTCAAAATCTTTTGGGACTGAAATGTTGATGCAAGTTGTAATGCAAAGTGGTTTTCAGTGAAATTCATTTCATGTATTGGGTTGAAGTGCTTTTAAAGTTTGAACCCAAAGAATATCAAGTAACGAGTACAATTTTAACCAAAACCTTTGACTGCGTGCCCCAGACGTGGTCAGTGTATTGCATTGCCATTCAATCTGCCAGTGTGACACTACTTTTTATTTATTTTTTTTCTTTTCAAGTCTTAATTTGTCAAGAGTTGTATCATGTCTGATCCATAACAAAAATCCACTATTCCTTCCGATTTTGTATATGAAATACTATAGAAGCTTACACTAAATCTAATTTCGTTTAGATTGTACAGACCAACTATTCACCAGCAACACTTGACAAACAGGGAAAAAATATGTGTAAATGAATATATATGTGTATAGATAAACAGTAGTGTCTGTATATATGAATGTTTAATGTAAGATTATGAATATGTAAGACCGTGATTGATCCAGATGAGATGTTTTGAACCAATGGGCATTACAGAAGCTGCATGTTTTGCATAAGTTTTGCATATTGTTTACATTTTGTAGTGCCCGTGGTTTGAACATTATAAGCTCATTGAGGCTATGTAATTTGAAGTGTATATATTAGATGAATCACTGTTGTTGATGATGATCATGTATTACAAATAAGTTATATTTATTCGATGTTACCAAATCTTAGATAGCTGTTCATAAAAGAAGATCTTTAATACTAACCACTATAGAGTACCGAAGTGATGACGTCAATCAATGCAATGTTTGGAACCAGAATACATTCTAAACTGCATGTGTGTGGAACCTTTGCCCCGGCAACTGACGTCAGACTTCGGTACTCTATACTTGCCTGGTATAAACCTATGCACTATTGAAGGGTCGGCTTTCCACGAGAGACCCTTCACCATGGTGCATCAACCAGGCTACCAAAAAATCATGAATAATGCATGAGTTACTATATACCTTATCCAATCCGGTGGGAGAATTTTAGGAAGCGGTAACTGGGTAGAATGAATATTTAACATATTCACTGTGCAGAAGTAAATAACAGGTTATATTTTTGTTTCTACTTAAAATTGAGGGTCGTTTTCGTTAACAGGAGAGTAAACTGCTGGATTTATTAGGACCCCGACGTGTTCATTTCTGTTTTCATGTTACTTCATCGGGACTTAAAGCTTCCAAAAGAAAGCATGAATTTTCTAAACGGATTCGTAATGATACAAACAAAATGCATGTGAATCGATTGGATTTATTCCCTATTTCAGGAACCCCAGTTTCACTTGGTTCTTTCCAAATTGCTGTTATGGACCATATTCATAGCAGATTGTATTAATCTCCTGCAGGTAGCTTTAATCTAAAGTAGCAAATTAAAACTGCCAATACTGGAGGGACACTTTGTCATTCATTTTCATATTTATTAACAGGAACATCTTAGACTATTTTGAAGGACTACCGGTACCGCAGTTTCTATCCCAATCACAGACCATGCTGAGAGAAATTTGTGGGAGAAAGCATGTTATTATGCATGTATGTCTTGCTACGACTTAAATCTGGAGTCGGCTTCATTGAGCTTACTAAGCAGGGCTTAGCAAATGTACAAGTTAAGCAGAAGTCGGCCGGGAACCAGTCACCACCAGTTCTTCACGTAGCATTCGGGCTGGTTCCCTGTTTTTGCTAAGAAATTGGCACCGAGTCCCTAGTTTTGGATTTCGATAGG
This sequence comes from Hippasteria phrygiana, assembly GCA_037893225.1. Taxonomy (NCBI): domain Eukaryota; kingdom Metazoa; phylum Echinodermata; class Asteroidea; order Valvatida; family Goniasteridae; genus Hippasteria; species Hippasteria phrygiana. The sequence continues at coordinate 19,909 of JAZGUH010000256.1, forward strand.
CCTAGGGCTGTTAACTGGAATTTTCTACACGACAATCGGGGTCGAAAAAAGTTGTTACAGCTTGTTAGCTGCCAATAGGAGTCTGTTAATGTGCAATCAATGCTGCTGTGATAATGATTGTAATTTAGTGCTGTACAAACAATGCATGATGATGTCGGTGTCATTGACTGTACTGTTGGGAATAAAACAAAGCAGATAGAGCACGTGTATAAAAATCAAATGGTCTTTGTAGTTGTTTGTCAGCTGTGGTGTTAGCGGGGTGTACGTGAGGTAACCCCCCCCCCCCCCCCCCAACCAGAAAAAGTTGACTTTGAAATTGCAGCAGAAATACAGCATATGGAATGAATACTTCAGCCATGCAATTTCATTTGTATGGGATCAACATTGATTTTTTTTTTATGAATTTTTATTTCATATTTCATATTTTTTTCAAAAAATATACAAATATTCTTTCAGATATGCTTTGATAACGGGTTTAGTCTCGCATTGATACCAAGTTAATTTCAGGATAAAATGTCAGTTTTATTTGTGTCATTTCAGATATCTGGGATCAATATGGCAAGTGTAAGGAATTTGTAAATGTTCATTTTTTTGCCAAAATCATGAACAAATTGCAAGGGGTAACCCTTTGAAAAAAAATTGAAAGATTGATATGTCAGATATGAATTTGTAACCCTTCCAATGAGTTTCTGAAACTTCATTGTGTCTAGAATCAATTTAAGGAAAATATGGAAAATTTTCATTTTTTGCCAAAATTGCAAAAAATGGCAAGTGGTACCCTTGTCGTTTTTCGAAAAAATTGGTTTCCTCAAAAATTGCAGCCACTGCCAAGATGCATGTAATGGAGATTTCAGTCAGATCAACACTAGGAGTGTTATAATTTATTCAAATCTTCACAATGTTCCCAAATAAAAAAACAAATTGCCATGGTTCTAAATCGTAACTTCAAATTTGTTTCTGGAACTTCATTTTGTCTCTAGAATCAATTTCAGCAAAATATGAAACATTTTAATTTTCCCCCAAAATTGCGAAAAAAGGGCAAAGGGTAACCCTAGCCGTCCCCCGTCCCGTCCCCCGTCCCGTCCCCCGTCCCGTCCCGTCCCCCCCCCCCCCCGAGTCGAAAAAAAGGTGCCCTCAAAATTGCAGCACACAGACAGCATGCAATGGAGACTTCAGCCGTTCAATTTCAAATGCCTGGGAACAATATTCATAATTTCCAAAAGTCTTGAAAAATTGATATATTTCTGCCATATATATATAACTCTTCTTAGTTTCTGGAACTTCATTTTGTTCTCTAGAATCAATTTCAGAAAAATACGGAACATGTTGATTTTCCTGCCAAAATTGCAAAAAAATGGCATGGGGTACTACCCCTTGGTGTTTTTTCATATGTCTAGAAACAATATTGAAAGTTTTATGAATTATTCAAATGTTCATAATTTTTCCAAAACTTTTGAAAAATGGCCATATTTCAATAAGATATAAAATCCAAACTCTTCAAACTGGTTTCTGGAACTTTATTTTTGTCTCTAGAATTAATTTTTAGCAGAATATGGAAAATGTTAATTTTGGGCGAAAATCACAATTTTTCCGGGTAAAAAGAAATGATCCTTAAAAATTGCAGAACATAGACTTCAGCATCGAATTACACATGTCTGCGAACAACACTGCGAGTATGCATTTTTAACCACATTTTGAAAAAATGCCATATTTATGTCAGATATCAATTCATAACTCTTCAATTGGGTTTCTGGAACTTCTTTTTGTGTCTATTTCAGCCAATGCTCAAAATGTAATTTTTTAAAACCAAAATCACAAAAATGCCTTGGGGTAACCCCTTGCATTTTTTTGGCAGTTTTTTTTTTTTGTCAAAATAAATTCCCTTAGCAGAGATACAACATTGATTGAAGACTTCATTCATGGAATTTCAAATGTCTGGGATTAACATTGTAACTGTTTTGAATTATTACAATTTCCAGTAAGATATAAAATCATGACTCTTCGTTTGGAATTCTGGAACTTTATTGTCTCTGCATGTAGATTGATATGCCATAATTAATAGTCAATAGTTTGCACCCCATTGCATAATTGCATAGGCAGAAAAAAAAACCAGTACATGTAGGCCCATCTCCTAAAAGTCGTGGTGGTTTTTCACACACATAAATACATTCTGTAAACAATTCAAGAACACAGAAAACCAGTTAAAAAAAAAAAAACAGGCATTCTCCCTAGTTCAATTTACGTGTCGAAGTTCCTTTCCAAGATAATTTTTGCTGTTTTGATTATATATTTTGCTGTGGCAAATGATCCAAAATTGTAAATAAAAAATTGATGATTTTTGCAGTCGTATTTCGGCCCATTGATAAATCTGGAAGTCAAGCACACATGGGCTCATCAAACACATAACCATCACTGCCCTCACAGGCCACCACTCAAACTACATGCATTAATTATCTGAACCCACACTCGTCCCCCATCCCCAAGAAGTACTTAATTTTACAAAACAATGATTTGGGCACTGGATACACAGACATAAAAAATGATCTACCTAAAACACATAAAAAAATGACTACATCAAGTTCAAGGTGCAATTGATCTGCGTATATAGCTATGTTGTATATATACATTATTATATGTGGTATGAAAAATAAGCAACCTGATATTGATAAACAACTTTATGCTGTTTTTTTTAAACACTAAATACGATATATATATATGTCAGTCAGAAGTTGTCATTAACTTGTCTCAAGTCAATCACAAATCCCCACATAACCGCCAATCCTGAAATCAACTCACAATGCACTGGGACAAAAGCTTTCAATCGTCTAGATGCTTTCTAGTGACCTGTGAATTGACTTTAGTCTTGTTTGTTGGGGACTCGAGATTGATTTGTGATGACTTAAAAATCACGGCGTGTTGCTCAACTGGCAATCTGAATGGTGTTGCTAAAAAATCATGCCTTCATTAACCACTGCAAAAAAGTTAGTGGGAAAAAAATGTGAGCAAGTCATCATATATGTTCATATTTTTAATACTCTGTAAGCTCACTATTTTCAAACACTTGTCGAAATTCTCACATCTGTGCATTCAGCGGTTGACTTTTTAATTTTTTTTACAAATATATATCTTATCAATCTATACAAATAACTTTTTTTGTCAGTGCAAGATTAGTCTACATTTTCATCTACACATTCCATACTTAGTTTTCTTATCATATAGAGCAATATAAATATTTTGCATATTGAAAATTAGGTCAGATCTAATAAAAAAATTAGTATCTGGATAAATATTCCTCAAGTCTGTTTTAATTCTACACATACATTTACTGTATAAAGGCAAGATTATGATTTATCATTAAAAAACATTTTATAACATTTTTATAAAAGAAAATACACACACACTTATCCTCACATTAAACACCCTTACAGGGTCCCACTATTGCCCACCCAATACCTACTTTTGTTCTCCTTTGTTCCTATTGAAATTTCAAACTCCATAGCGTTATCCTCGTGGGGCCCAAGATTTCTAAAGACTACTTTGTGGGGTCCCATTGTCTCTATTGTTACCCAATGTGCATAGGACCCCCTAACCCTAACCCTCCAGGGCATGTTTGCTGGAACCCTGCCAGACGCATCAGATTGCATACTTTGTCACATTGACTTGTGTGCAGAGTCCAGCAAAGTGGAGCTGTCAGCACTTTGCAGCGTCTGGCAAGTTACGGTCAAGGCACTACGAACACCGACACAAGTGTGTAAACGCTTTCAATCAGGGACCTCCTATTGTTCATACTTTAACTTTTTGGCAAGGACCAGGTACCCTATTGTCCTCTATTAATTGTTCAAGGTCCCCTGTTGAATGCAAAACCAAACCCACGATTTCATGTTTTATGCAAAGAATGACAGAATGATTCACTGAAATAGACAAGGAAGCAATGTAAACAAATGAGCTTTTCCTGTACCTAGCCTGGTAATAATTTGCTGCCAATAGCACAACACTTTGTGAATGGCTTCAAACTTTGGAGAAAGCTGGTGATACATGTACAAATTATGAGCAACATGCAGGGTTAATTTGCATAAAATCCACTGTCACTGCCTATACGTGAATTCGCCGAACAAAATTAGAAGCCATTTTTGCTCTGGTGCCACGCTCGCGTGCAGGTTGCCCGCGTTCTTTAATTACAGTCACGTGCGCATTTTGGCAAGTTGTAAACACCCTGTTGGTCGAAGCTGCATCAAGCGCATGCGTAAAATACGCACGCGAGCGTGGTGCCACCGCAGTAAATGCTTCTCATTTTGGTCGCCGGATTCGTCTAAAGAGTATCCTTTGGGAGTGCAAGTGTAGAAATTCCTGTGTATTAATATACCCATGGCACAACTGATTACAAGGTTTTTCTTTAAATATTGGCACCACTCACAGAAAATCCTGGGCGAACTTCACAAAGTCCTCCTCCACCCTCTTCCCGACTTCAAAGAAGTTGAAGACGATGGGCAACATAGCGTGGAAACCATCCTTGTAGTTCACCCAGTGGACAGGCACGCCTGCGTCCTCCAGCCGCCGCATGTAGAAAATGCCATCGTCCCGCAGGCAGTCGTAGTTGCCCGTGGCAATGTAGGCCATGGGTAGCCCCTGCATGCTCTCCGCCATGACGGGGCTGATCCGCGGATCCTCAAAAAGGTGGCCGTACTTCGCCCACATGGCGGGGTCACCCTGTTTCTCCGTCTGGTCCTGCGACCCCTTGCTGCTGTTGTGCAGACTCTCTGGGATGAGATCGTCCGCGACGTGGCTAAGATAGCGGGGGTTTTGCTTGCGGTACTCTGGGGTGACAACGTTGTTGGATGACACCCAGTCAACGAAGGCGGGCCGCTCAGGACTGTTGCCGAAGAGGTACGTGGACAGGTAACTGACAGCCTCACGACGGGTCAGCATACCACCATTGGTGTTAAAGGCGGTGTCGTACAGCACGTGTGATGGGGAGCCTGTAAGTGGAAAACGCTAACATCTCTAGAGACTTATCCAGAGGGGAAATTATGGAAGAAAGTACAGATATAAAGGCAAAAGCCGTAAGTTTTCTTAAGTTTTGTTGGCGAGTTACACGTACAGATCCCAAAATAAGGAGAAATCGTTGGGTTCATTTTCTCAGTCCTGCAGGCAATTCTGACCAAGCTTTTCTGGGCAGGATGAATGCGGCCATGGTAGGGGACATCCACAAGTGTACAGTAAGCTATCCATTGTATGACTTGCAAGCAATGGTTGAGTCACCCAAGATTAGGGTTGACAAAAGGATGGCATGTGGAGGTCTCAAGCAATGGCCAACTGTGTCATATTTTTATATTGAAAAAAAAACAATTAAATTGTTCACTTGAAATCACCCAATACAAAGCCACTCTAGGTAAAGGGTTACAATCATAGATGGTAGGGTTGGTGACATTTTTAATTGCCAACCCTACCACCCTTACGGTTTTCCAGGGCCCAGATCTAAATAGAGTATAATTCTTCAACAGATTCCAGAGACATTATCCTAATTTTCAGACCTATAGACCCAGGCGGGGTAACTTCCACCGTCGGTGAGAACAAGTCACCTCCCCCAAAAACAGAAAAAAAGTTGGGTTTGTCTATAGTGAATCCATCTGAACAGATTACGGATATGTGAGTGAAATGACCTCAACTGAATCAAAGACAAGCCTTTACCGAGATTGATCAACTGCAAGGCAGGGTAGAACAAGGCCTGTAGTTTGGGGTCAGGCACCGTGGGGTCATCGTGAATCTTCTTGACCACTCCTGCAGTCAGCTGGCTGCCTGCACTGTCGCCGACCACGGCGATGCGGCGGGGGTCCACGTTTATGGTCGGTCCGTTCAGGAGGAGCCATTTGGTAGCTGTCACACAGTCATCATAGGCGGCTGGGAACACATGGGCTGGGGCCAGTCTATAGCTGATGAGTGAAGGAAACCAAAACAAAAATTAAAAATAATAATAATAATAATAATAAGAATAAGAATAAATAGACCCAAAGTTAAAGTTATGATACAAGCATAGGCAGAAATTGTTGCCGACAGTGTTCATACTTGGGATTCATACACGAAATAAACCTGTGAAAGTTCAATCCATCAATCCAGTCACAAGAAAACAGTGAAAACCAGTTCTGTTTTAAAAGTGATTTTAAGCACGGTCCTACATGTATGGGCTTACACGTACTTCGACTACTAAAATCCACAGCATTTTTTGAGGTCCAAGTTCTGATACAATTTCCTCAAAGACAGCAATCCAGACAGAAATATTTCCCAGGATTGGTAGTGGTACCGTCTCTATAAACGGTGAGCTTCGAGATTGATACTAATCAATTTGGTTTTTCATCATTACCAAAGCTATATCATACCTTTATTAAGATCCACGCTGCTGATGCAGTAACAGGTGGTGAATATATATACAGTGTAATCCCACAATGCACAGTGCAAGTAGCACTTAATTTGCTACAATGGTGCTCACAAGTTCAAGTAAAGTTCAAGAGCTCACATTATTACTGTGTAATTTGTAATTTTATTGCGTACATTTTCCCTAAAATTTTACCCAAAAAATGTTTCGCTTGCAAACAAAATATTAGGGCAGGTTTACTTTTTAAGACGTTGATGCCATTTAACCTCCTAGCCCTCTGGATCCGCCCCTGTGATTTCTGAACGTTTAAAGGTAATATACAACATTTGCAAACATCAGAAAACAAAACTACTGAATAATTAGGAAATACCTTACTTGACTGTAAGTAAATAATAGTCTCAAGGATTTGGTGGGAAATCATGGCACCTGGTGTGCTGTCATTTTCAAGAAAAGTGGAATTTTTGTATCAATTTCCAGTGATGGTCAGCCGACCATCTCTGGAAAGTCTATTTCCCTGACCTGGTAATTCACTGGCGTGTATAAATTGCTTCGTTTCGATTTAAATTATCAAAATAAGCCCATGTGAATGTGCACAAAATCACGGTTAAGACAGAATGGTTTTTCATTATTAACTCGACACTCAGTTGTCGGATTGAGCTCAAACTTTCACAGGTTTGTTGTTTTTATTTATGCACGGGTCATTCCATAAATTTGGTGTCCAAAAGTGTGACCTTTTGGTGTCCCTGTTACACAGTTACATGTATAAAAAAATTGCAATTTAGGACATATTCTTTAATGCATTTAATCTCCAAGAGTGATTATGTAAAAAATAGTGTGAAGTCAATTTTAATGATACTTGATGGGAAAATTACACAGGTCATGTGTAACAGGGATACCCAAAAAAATGTCAAACTTTTGGACCCCAAATATATAAAATGCCACATGTATGTTGAATCCCACAAAGTATAAACACTACTACAACTGTATGTTATCAGCTGTGCCAATGCTACATGTATTTCATACCTTTAAACCCTAACCCTCTAGGCATTTTTACTAGGAGGCTTCCTCAACCTGTCAAAATCCAACACTGTGCAGTATACCTATGGGACATTCTTTGGACTTAGACAAATCGGGGCATAGTATACGTAGCTTCATGTAAAGTAATGGTGCCAAGGCCCTACAGTACCGAACCCATCAAAATTAGACAAAACCTGCTTTTGGAGTTTGCAAGGCTTGGGGTAGTTAGGGTTAAGCTATACACGTACCACAGGAAGAAATCAAACTTACTCAACAGACACCACAATAAATCGGAGGGTCTCACACAAACGTCTTGTAAGTGGATGAAAAGATGCTACAAAATAAAAAAGAAAGAAATTAACTGAACAATTTAAGATGCGGTGCATCAAAGATGATGTTGATTGCTGAGAGAAGTCTGTGTCATTTTGTATTTCTGCCACGAAATAACAAAAAAGTGACTTTTGAGAGCTATTTTTATCAAGTCCCCTCTAGCCCTCTGTACCATTTGTCTAAAAGTCGTTGCTGCGGGCAGCAAACAAATCTGACGTCATAAAGACGTACTCCCCTTTTGTGTCTAGTGCTGTTATATTTTACAATACGCAATCTATATAAAACTACAAAATGACGCAGACTTCTTTCAGAAATCAGCATCCTCTTTAAAATCCTGCATTGAAACGAACACTATCCTTTGCATCCTCGAATAAGGCACCAATAGGGTGCACTGAGAATTCAATAGAAAAATTGGCTGGTTACCCATGAACGACTACCAACTAAAAGTGGAGCTGCCTGAAAGTCAGAGCCATTTCTCAAACCTTAACTTCGGCTTTGGCTTTGGCCTCACCCACAGATTCTGTGTCTCGATTGGCCGAGAACGAGTCACATGACATTCAGTATTTTTGCTATCTTCCTGTGCACAGCCAAAAGTACTATACCCATAGTAACCAAAGTACTATACTCGTAGCAACCAAAGTACTATACTCGTAGCAACCAAAGTACTATACTCGTAGCAACCAAAGTACTATACTCACAGCAACCGAAGTACTATACGCATAGCAGAGGTGTGCAAAATGCATATAGGGCAGTAGGGCTGGCAATGTCAAATGTGGCCAACCCCACCAGGATCTGTGCTTAAACCTTTTGCCTAGGGTAGCTCTTAGCCTTGTATTGGAGACTTCCATTACAAAAAACAATCCTAAGATTCAGTTTGACTAGCCCGCAGCAGTACTGTATTATCAACAAAACACCAAGTAGAATTTGCAGTTGTAGACGATTTGAGCACCAACCTGAACTTCCGTACACGAACCCCCCACCATGGAAGTAAATCAATGCTGGCAGGAGCCCAGGCTCATCACGGAGGAGCTTGGGACGATGGACGCGGACAGGAACTCCGTCAAACTTGAGCAACATCGTCGACACGTGCTTGTCGTCCATGCTGCATTCCGGCAGCCACCAGTCAGTGAAACCCGCCATGTTCTCCTCCAGTGTACTGCCAAAGACTCGGAAGAGAGTCAAGACCCAGGACTGTCGGCCAAATGTTTTGTAAAAATCAACCAAATATACTGGCCTAATGTTTCAAACTTAAGCAAGTTCTTTCTCAAAGGCAAATTACAGTGGTGCAATTACAGTGGGGTACACAAGCGTGCAGAGGTGGATGGAGAAACACAAAAGACAGATTAAGGACCAAGGGAGAGTGGCAGTAGGTGAACATCAAAGGGAGCACAGAGAGGGAAAGGACAGACTTGAGGCCATCCTATAAAAAGAAATGTTGTTTTTTTGTCCAGCGGGTGTGGGAAAAAAATCCGAAGGAAAGGAGAATTTTTTTTTTTCAGTCACAGTAGAAAGCTCTGAATTTCTTTCGAGCAAAGCCTTCGCTTATTACCCTAATTCCTTAGGGTGTGTGAAAAATCATATTAAAATTTGAGGATTCAGGATGGTTAGGGTTAAGTCAAGTACCGTTTTCAATTCACATTGAGGATGTAACAGAAGGTGCACATTAAGAAACATTTAACTTCCACACTTATACAGGTCGTTGCTGCTGTGGCCGGCAGGAACGCGGGGCCGGCAGGAATGCGGGGCCGGCAGGAACGGGAGGCGGGAGGAACGCGGGGCCGGGAGGAACGCGGGGCCGGGAGAAACGCGGGGCCGGGAGGAAAGCGGGGCCGGGAGGAACGCGGGGCCGGGAGGAACGCGGGGCCGGGAGGAACGCGGGGCCGGGAGGAACGCGGGGCCGGGAGGAACGCGGGGCCGGCAGGAACGCGGGGCCGGCAGGAACGCGGGGCCGGCAGGAACGCGGGGCCGGCAGGAACGCGGGGCCGGCAGGAACGCGGGGCCGGCAGGAACGCGGGGCCGGCAGGAACGCGGGGCCGGCAGGAACGCGGGGCCGGCAGGAACGCGGGGCCGGCAGGAACGCGGGGCCGGCAGGAACGCGGGGCCGGCAGGAACGCGGGGCCGGCAGGAACGCGGGGCCGGCAGGAACGCGGGGCCGGCAGGAACGCGGGGCCGGCAGGAACGCGGGGCCGGCAGGAACGCGGGGCCGGCAGGAACGCGGGGCCGGCAGGAACGCGGGGCCGGCAGGAACGCGGGGCCGGCAGGAACGCGGGGCCGGCAGGAACGCGGGGCCGGCAGGAACGCGGGGCCAGGTTGACAAGTTCTACGACATTGGACATTTACCTTTGTTATGGCACTCTAAAAAGACGTTCGTTTCTATTTCGGGCAAACTAATTCACACTTAATACACTCTTAGAAAAATCTTCAACGCAGCGAAAAGCTATATTCTTCGGTTATCAAATTCCCTGATATTCCGGTTTCTTTTAAAGGGGCCGATTCGATTTCATGAAAAAATTATCTAAATATCGGAAAATATCGCCATATCGAACAGCCTTCAATTACAGTCAACAACCAACTGTTTAGTCCATACTTTTTTCTCATGGATTTTGCACAAAATTTCAAAGCAAAATATATGCAAGCGTGAGGTCTTTTGAATTTTGGGATGTTTTTGAATATCCCCGTGACAAAAACATTCTTGCCTGCTAGAGCACAATGAAAGAAAAATCGCGCGTCGATACCGGTCATGTTGGGACATGCAAGGGCTGAGAAGCCATGTGGTTTATACGTAGCCGTAAATCTGCGTTGTGTATTTTAAGCAGGCTCCACTTGGCCATACGTACAGCACGGCACCACTGCACTAGAAGTAGGCCTACGTGAGTACGCCCTATCCCCCTCCACGTTTCCCGTGCATGGCGCATCGAGTCAGTTCTTGGAAAGTTTCCGGGTTGGTTTTGATTTCACAAGGGGTGTTGGTAAAAGTCGGAGGTAGCCAAGTCGGAAGTAGCCAGAGCTAGCCGGAGGTAGCTTTATATATGCTTTATACGTTTTCTGGTTACATATTATTCTTCTGTGCTTTCCACTGACCCAAAAAATGACTACTTTTCTCTATTTCAAATGTTTCATTCCTCCGTGGTTTCACTGATTTTTAATGGTATAATATTATTAACAGGTAAACCAATTTGTAAGGCTAGAAACATATAAACCTACCTCCGGCAAGCTGCGGCTACTTCCGACTTTTACCAGACGTCATAAAAATAATATTAAAATAATACATGGGACAAGAAGGATAACAAAATTTACACCAGCGCAGCCGGCCGAAAGGGGAAAAAGAAATCCACCTCCGCTGGACCGGAAACAATCAATTTTTAAATTTTCGCCTGAGCCTTTCTATTTTTTTCCCGATCAAAATACGAACTCCCACACTGTGAGGAGGATTAGCTAGGCAAGCCAGAAGAGGGGTAGGGACACCGTGCAATTGGCATGACACAATCTCACGAATGCTTTTTACTCACAATGCTTCGGTTGACCTTGAACATGATGAAGACCATGCGGAAAGCCCATTTCTGGCCGATGGCTGGGGGAACCGGGGTGTAGAAATGACGCCACAACCAGCTCAAGATACAGACGACACCAACGAGGAAAATTAACGTCCCTAACATGGTTCTTGTGCTCCTGTTGTTCTGAAGGAGCATCAGCATACATGTATAACCAGAACAGATGATTTAAAGAAACCAAGACTATCATTATAAAAACTTACGTTTACCATTTATGCTTAATTTCTATCTTACATTTACCTGTACAAACAAAAGAGGAATCAGTGTGAAGATGGAAGTTTGCATTGGTGACGATGCAAGCTAGAAGAGCCCCCCCCCCTCTTCCCCACTGACATCCCTGTTACTCCCCCCCCCCCTCCCCGGCCCTACCCCACCCCCCGCAGTTCATTTACTTTCAGTGACAGTCACAGTGCCCCCTTGAAAAAATGTGTGCATGCACTCCCAGTAAAACTAAAAAAGTAGTTTAAAACTCTAAGTAACTTGTTGGACCCATTGCCCTTTTTATCATGTCCAAATGTTTAAAAAGGGTCCAAATGTTTTAAAAGGGTCCATAAATGTTTTAAAAGGGTCCAAATGTTTTAAAAGGGTCCAAGTTACTTGGACTACACCCCCCAGGCATGCCAGGGTGCCCCCCCCCCCCCAAAAAAAAAAAATATATAAATAAATAAAAAATAAATAAATAAACCTCGGCCTAGCCTAACGTTAGAATTATTATTATTAATTTTTTTCCTAATTACTAAATTAGGAAATAATTATTTTTTTTTATTCATGCAGATACACCACTGGGCACTGGGACTGGGTGGGGTATTCTAGACCAGAAAATAGTGCCAGGTACTTGTCACTTCATACTCACATCTAATTTTTGAGACAAAAGGAAGGGCCTCCGTATTCATTTCACACACTACCCACCATCTGCACTGCATGCACTACACTCCAATCATGCCTGCGCTGCCAGCCGGTGCCTGTCACGATGTGCGAGTCGAGTGTGAGTGATTTCCTTGATTGTTTTCGAAGTCTGGGTGTCAGGCCAATGTTCATACCATATATCTGTTATCTTTGAGACTGGTGCCCTTTGCAGCTTATCGAGCAAGTTGCTCAAAAACGATTGGATCATCACCACGACGAGTACGACATTACGTAAAAGTAAAAGTAAAAAAATAATTATAAGCAAGGTAGCGTTTCAGTATTTTATTTCTCCTTATAAGTGATAAGACTTGCTTTTTTGTATTTTGATTTCTATAGCTCAAGGAGGGAGCATTGCCGACGGCGATAAGATGTATCAACACTCCTTTCACAAACCTTATACTTTTTTAGGGGCCATTCAACAAAACAGTGTTTGCCATTGCCTTGGGAATTCTTGGGAATTTTACTGGACGAATCTTGGGAATTTCAAATTTGATGATTGGAGTTAAGGCGCCCTCTGTTGACAACAAAAGAAGTCAAACTGCGGAGTGGTGAAACCTGTGGTCTTGGTAAGCAATATTTTCGTAAAATGTCACCATTTCGAGTGATATTTCAAGAAATTGAAACTAACCTACGGGTACATGGCCATGTCAAGATAATGCATATGAAATGTTGGGGCAGAAAATTTCGTGACAAGAGAGTTAGGGCTCCTGCAAAAAATTGAACAATTTCTCCCACAAACCACAGCAGTCAGCAGTTTCTATTGTGCAATACTGTACATTGTATAGGACGTGTACATTGACACATCCAACCACAAAGCCTTTGCTTTGCATCAGCTGTGTATGGAGTCCAAATTTGTAACTAAATATCGTGGAAAGATTACAGAAAAATCTGACAAAATAACCATCCACTCGTATTCAGAATTGCCATGAATGGCACAACCTTTTAGAATTAGACGTTTGGGACTTTTGTCATGTTCGTCAGCAAATTAGGGGACGTTTGTGTTTAAGGCTTAAGCTGTGGTTATTTTGCTGTGAACCTAGTTTGAAAATTCCAGCTCTAGGCTCATGACATGTGAGATCTCACGTCATGAGCCTAGAGGTGGGATTTTCAACTTTTACTTATACTGTGAACCGGCATCAGCTTATTTTAGCTATTTGACCGGCATGGTACCAACATGCGCAGTGCCAGTGAGTGTTTTTGGAAATTTTTACCATAATGAATTTCGTCTGGTTCCATGCCTTCATTTGTTATTCTGACTTCATATTCACGAGATGGGAATTCCCGGCTGAATAGCGGTAAAAAGGCAAGACCGGTTCACTGCAAAATAAACACTTTGTTGTGTTTACTGTTTTAGATATTATTGGCCATGTACAGTGTATGGTCACTCAAACGTAGTGTTCACATTTTTCAGGGATTCTGCAGACATAAATATCGAAATAACAAGTCGTGTCCCATGTTTAGGCAGTTGTTATCAAAGAAGGTTTAGTTATTTTGTCAGATTTTTCTGTTCAAAAAAATTCAAATAGTCATGGTGTGCCAAGGGAGTTAACCCCAACCCACCTCAATCCTCCAAAATCCTCCTTGCAGTTTTGGACGATTTTGGAGGATTGAGGATGAATGGTATTTTTTTAAAAAGAGGATTTTGGAGGATTGAGGATGAATGGTGTTTCAAGCAAGGAGGATTTTGGAGGATTGAGGATGAATGGTATTTTTTTTAAAAGAGGATTTTGGAGGATTGAGGATGAATGGTGTTTCAAGCAGAGGATTTTGGAGGATTGAGGATGAACTGTGTTTAAAGCACATGAGGATTTTGGAGGATTGAGGATGAATGCATTTTTTGGGGCAGGGTAATCGGAGGATTTTGGAGGATTGAGGATGGTTCCTAGCAAAAAGGGTCTAGGGGGTTAGGGTTAAGGTTAAGGTACCACAAAAAAAAAAAATAATTCCAAAGGCAAACATTTTTAATTGAGAGGCAATGTTGCCAACTTGTTTATATTATAACTATGTATTGATAATCTAATATATTAATAACCCTAACCTCACCTATTTCTACAGAATACTACTTGTAGTAAACTGTAGTATGCAGTACTCTTACTAAAATTGTGTAGTATTTTGTAGTGTATTGTACTAAATGAATGCCTATAGGGTTTGTTATACATGTAGCTCCATGTACGACATTCTTCATATAGGAAATATGCTGAATCTTTAACATGAAATTTACTGTGTTGTATTTCAGATTGGAAATGAATCGAGTAAGTTGCCCTCACCACCCGGAAGCCAATCTGATTGAGGATTACCATGCGGGGGACATGATCTGCCCGCAGTGTGGCCTGGTGGTTGTGGATAGGTAAAATTGGACTTGTTTGAGGCAAAGACTCAGTGTTTTAACCAAGTAATTTTTTTGTTTAAGTCAAGTCACAAGTCAATTTTTTCCAAGTCAAGTCCCAAGTCTCAAGTCATAATTGGTAAATTAAAATTCACAAATGCTGTTGTGCCAAACGCCCAAAAAAGCATAACAAACAGTATACAGAGTATAGAATAACTGCTTTGCTGAACAGCGGCAGGCATGTGCTGTACAAAATCAACCTGGCATGCTGTCTCGACATACCTCCATGCAGTTTGCCAGCACTGCATCCCCGCATACTGGACCCCCAGCTCGCTATGCGCTACAGGCTTAATGTTCTTTTAACTGATATGTGCGTATGCCTAAAAGTTTGTGTTTGTTTTAACAAAAGTGTTAATGTCATAAAGTCAAATTTGTTCAAGTCAAGTCAAGTCCCAAGTAATTTTTTGTCCAAGTCAAGTCACGTCTCAAGTCAAATCGCGAATCGAGTCCGACTTGAGTCCAAGTCAGCGACTTGAGTCAACCACACTGCAAAGACTCAAGCTGACCTGTGGCACTCTCGACCACTGCCCATTTTCACAGAGTCCGTAATGCCAGACTCTGTGCTAACAGCCCGCTATTCGGAGCTAACCGAACTAGCAAAGAAATTCTGCGCTCACCCCATAAGAAAAGAAAGCTTAGTTGTGGGATGTACACATGCATACAAGCCAAGATTCCCTGCTAGCCAACCCATGAAATATTTCTAACCATTACCAGCAGGCCAATCACGTACATGTCTGCTGCCGTGAAGTTGAATCCAACCCAATGCCATGACAATTCTGTTCGACTGCTAACCTCAGAAGAGTTTCTGTAAGATGAAACTCTAACCACCAACATGACAAACGGCACAACAAAAATGTTGCAGTCGCACAAGCTTACTTTGAAACACCAGTACAAGTGCTATATAAATATTATATATTAACCCTAACCGTCCCAAATCCGCCAAAATCCAACACCATGGTGTGTCGTATTATGATGGGTTCAGGACTATAGAGCTTTGGCACCATTATTTCACATTGAACTATGAAACCCTAATTTGTCTATTAACCCTCTGAGCTCGGGTATTGCAATGGGGCGCCTGTATAATAATAATAATAACAATAATGGTATTTATTAAGCGCAAATTTTATGTAACATATTCAACATGTAACAAATGCGCTGTACAACAATTTATTGTTAGTAATAAATAAAATACCTTAAAATCACCAAACACATTAAAAATACAACGCAAGCTCAGAAATACATCAGTCAAATATACGAGTAAAATTCATTGTTCCAAAAATATTTACTTACAGTAAATAGAAATACAATAAAACCCATTACAAATCAAAAGCATTTGAAAAAAGATGAGTTTTCAGCAGCGTCTTAAAACGGCTTAAACTGGTGGCATTCCTCACATGAGCTGGTATGCCAAGCCGGCTTGTGCAGCCAAGTGAAATGGAAACAAGCGGCTTGTGCAGCCAAGCATAATGTACACAATAACCCAACAATGCATTGGAAATGCAGAAAATGTGGGTATAGCTATCAACCGGCCAGGTGGAAATTATCAAACCGCGTGCCATCTGCACAGTGTTGGATTTTGACAGGTTTGGAACACTTCCCAATAAACGTGCCACAGGGGTTAGGGGTTAATAGTGTTATCATCATTTTCCTCAGGTGCATAGATGTTGGCTCGGAGTGGCGTACATTCAGCAATGATAAGGCAACCAGCGATCCGTCACGTGTGGGTGCCGCAGAGAACCCTCTTCTGAGCGGTGGAGACCTCTCGACCATCATCGGCAAACCCTCAGGGTCGTCGGGCTATGCTGACAATGGCGTGGCCAAGTATCAGAACAGGAAACAGGTAATGTCTATCCTTTCATCTTTGCAAATGTGGACAGAAGTTCACCTGAGCTGTTAATTTTCAAACATACCTTGCATCATTAACCCTAATTACCCTAAGCCTCCAACAGCAGGTTGTGTTGAATTTTGTTTGATTTAATACCATAAGGGTTCAATTAGGTTTAGTACCAAAGGCCCAGGGTGACCCTGTTGAATTTTGTTTGATTTGGTACATGAGGGTATGAGACTTGCGGAAATGTTGGACTTTGCCTGGGCACATGGGCAGGACGTTTGGTGGGTGAATTCACGACCAGGCACTGGGGAGAGTTGGTGGTCAGTTATGTGCTGTTCTAAACACAAGGTTATCCTTGATAACCTAATGCATAGCAGCAGTATATTTGACCTCAAAGGTCTCGGGGTGGTGGGGTAAGGAAATATTTTGCCCTCTCATTGTATGTACATGTACATACACATGTCCACTGAGATGACTTTTCATTGCAACACATTGCTGGATTATGTTAGGTTTGTAACTGTTACTGACCAGTATAAAGCAAACTTTGCATAGAGCCATAGGTACTAAACCTGCCAAAATTCAACAGTTTTGGCCTGTTGGAGTTTGGCTAGTTTAGTACTGTTCATAGTACAAGGTTAGTCTTGGTTCCAAGACGTCCTTAGCGGTGCGACGTATAGCGCGCACATCCGGCCGACAGCGCCCTCTAGCTACAAACACGTCAAGGCCAAATCGCAAAGAACGTCTTGGCTATTTCGCATGGGAGCGCGCACGACTTAACAAGCGGGTCAAACGAATACTCGCGCTTGCGCACTGGAGGAAACTCATGTTTTAGTAATAACTTACTGGTCAGTTAACGTACCTTGTACGTACGTGTGCATGCACATGTGTACGTACAGAAACTAGACCAGTGAGTGTTTGCGATTTACATGCGATAATGCAGCTACGTCACACGCGCATGCAAATGCCACACAGTTCTGCTCGTGATTTCGCGAGCAGAACTTGCGAAATACTGTGTGTGTGTAGTTGGAGGGCGCTGTCGGCCGGCCGTGCGCACTATACATCGCACCGCTAAGGACGTCTTGGAACCAAGACTAAGTACAAGATATGTTGCAGGTTTAGTCCAGTAGGCCACTGCATGTGGCTCTACCTGTTGGACTTTGTTAGGTTTAGTTCTTTGCCTAGTGCGAGAGCTTAGGGAGTTAGGGTTAATATCAACTGCAATTGTGGGAGGTTTCAGCTTAACCCTAACAGCCCAAGGCTTTTTACTAGAATCCTTCCCTAACCACACAAACTCCAACACTGTGTAGTAAACCAATGGCACATTCTTTGTACTTAGACAAAATCAGGGCATCAAGTCCCATGCAAAGTGATGGTGCCAAGGCTCTACAGTACCCAATCACACAAAATTCAACACAAATGGGGTGTTTGATTTTGGCAGGTTAGGGAAGGTTAGGGTTAATAGTATTAGTTTACTGTTTATAAAGATGATACCAGGATGATGCCCATCTTCCTGAGTATCTCAGTGTGAAATGCTGTCATCTTTGAGAAAATTGTATCTAAAGATGATACCAGGATGATACCCATCTTCCTGGGTATATCAGTCTGAAATGCTGTCATCTTTGAGAAAATTGTATTTAGAGACCTCCGTGAACATTGTTGCTTGTTTTGATTTGACAGATCAAAATATACACATATGAATGTGCACAAACTAATGTTTAAACACCAGTTCTTTGCTATTTTCCCGTTACTCTGCTGACTTAAAATTCCACAGGTTCGTTATTTCATGCATATGCTGAATCACACAAAGTATGAACACTACCCGCAACTTTTTGTCAGCTCTGCCAATGGTACATATCCTTAAGATTCATTCAGTATTTGAGTCTTGAAGTTTTACTGGAAACAAAATTGAGTCCTCCAAAATGCACCACTGTGCAGTAACCCATTGGTTGATTCTGTGTGCTTTGATGGGTATCACCCAGAACAAGGCCAAAAGGCCACTCAAGGTGTGGGCTACAAAAGACAAGAAAAGACAGAAATCACAGGGATAGAAGGTATCGATTCACATTTCATTTGAATTGTGAAAGATTATAGGTGGAAGGGAAGCAGGCTACAGGTAAGGAGTTCCAAAGAGATGCAGTATGAGGGAAAAACTTCAAGCGTATCTTACAGTACCTTTAGAACAGCCTACTTGGCCTATGAAACAACAGTGAAAGGATGCGATGAGACAGCCAGGCGAGTAGAGTGCCTGAAAGATTGGAAAGGGGGAACTAATGATGATGTGTCACTGGAACAAAGCTTCCTCCAATATCCTCCGATTCCAAAATCATCCAGTGCTTGTTACTGGGGACCACTGCCTGAATCCTGCAAAATCCTGCAAAATCCTCCAGTGGGTTTTTGGATAAACACCCCAGTAACCTCAATCCTCAAAAATCATCCAGCACCAGATTGGGCCTGATGAGCTGGATCATCAATTTTTCCTCCAGAGGCGAAAATTCTCTAATGCCTTCAATCCTCCAAATTCCTCCATTTGGCAAAAAGGATGTTGGGGGAAGGTTAGGGTTTTTGTCTTTGGTTTTGTGTAATTAATTGGCGAGTAATCGTCTTTCTCCTTGCTACATTGTAGGTCAGCAGTTCAGACCGGGCTTTACTGAATGCTTTCAGAGAGATCTCGCACATGTCAGATCGCATCAACTTACCCAGAACCATAGTGGTATGTATAGACGAATCCGGCGACCAAAATTAGAAGCATTTACTGCGGTGGCATCACGCTCGCGTGCATATTTTACGCACGCGCTTGATGCAGCTTCGACCAACAGGGTGTTTACAACTTGCCAAAATGCGCGCGTGACTGAAATTAAAGAACGCGTGCAACCTGCACGCGAGCGCGGCACCGCTGTAAAAATGACGTGGGCAAATTCCTGTATACACTGCAGAAAACCTTGCTTCAGTGCATTTAATAATAATAATTATAATCAGCATTTAAGAACGCTCAAATAGTAAACTATGTCACAGCACTTACGATATTATTGGCTGTTTTGGAAACTTTTCCAAAACAGCCCTTGTTTTCGTTAAGATTTTTTTTTTTTTCTTTTTTTTTTTTTTTTTTTTTTGTGCTTCCTTTTCAGACTTTTTCCCCATAGCATTTGTGCACGTTTTCTTTCTTACTGGCACTTTGGCTACTTTGGTGCACCCGATTGCCTTTAAACTTGGCAGACACTTAGACAAACTGCTCAGAATGTGTCCCGAACTTTTTGGTCATGATGACGTCATCACGTGATTTTTTATGAATTTTTGAATTTTGAAAATCGTAACATTCTTTTCAATATATCTAGCGAACAAAATAAGATATTTTCAAAATTCTTTTTGCTATAGCTTTGGGATGTCTCAAAGATATGCCCTAAAAAGTAAAAATTGTGTGACGTCATGATGACGTCATCAAAAATGTGCTTTTTTAAAACACATATAAGGATAGGTCCGATCGTCATGAAAATTGGTGGGTAGGTAGATACTGGCACTAGGATGCAAAATCCAAAGTGACGTCATGATGACGTCATCACGTAATTTGTTATGAATTTTTGAAATTTTGAAAATCGTAACATTCTTTTCAATATATCTGGCAAACAAAACAAGATATTTTCAAAATTCTTTTTGTTATAGCTTTGGTAGGTCTCAAAGATATGCCCTAAAAAGGAAAAAAATGTGTGACGTCATGATGACATCATCAAAAATGTGCTTTTTTAAAACACATATAAGGATAGGTCCGATCGTCATGAAAATTGGTGGGTAGGTAGATACTGGTACTAGGATGCAAAATCCAAAGTGACGTCATAATGACGTCATCATGTGATTTGTTATGAATTTTTGAAATTTTGAAATCGTAACATTCTTTTAAATATATCTCGCAAACAAAACAAGAGATTTTCAAAATTCTTTTTGATACAGCTTTTGGTATGTCTCAAAGATATGCCCTAAAAGGCGAAAATTGTGTGACGTCATAATGACGTCATCAATTTTTTTTTTTTAACGCATGTAAGGGTCGTTCCGATTAAAAATTTATACATTGAATTTTTCTCTACCTAATTCAACAATTTCGTGATCGTGGCTCACTCAAGTATTAAGAAATAACAGGCATCTAAAAAATTGTGACCAAATTCAATATAACACAAAGGAATTCTGGGAAGGACAGAAACCATGGCTTTCATGTGGCATGCTGTCTATAAAGAGTTGATCTCTAGTCTTTTTTTCAAGTCGTTAGACAAGTCGTAGGCAGATACTTACACCAACTGCTCAGAATGTGCGCCGAACTTTTAGGTCATGATGACGTCATCACATGTCACGTGACGTCATCTTAAAGGGGCATTTTTGGAAACCATATATCTACAAAAGTACAAGTCAGATTAAGTTAAAACGTGGTATTTAGTTATGCCAGCATGTGTTAGATGAAAATGTATGTGACGTCATGGTGACGTCATGATGACGTCATCGGCTAATTTTCTATGATTTTTTTCATTTTTGAAATTTCATTTAAATCACATAATTTTACACAAAAAAACAAAACAGCCCTGTGTTTGTCCACAAACACTGCACCAGATGTCTAGTTCATTCTTGATTTTGTGTAATTTGTGGTGAAATTAAGTGGTAAATTAGGTACATGTATATACAGCTCAATACAGACACTGTTTAGAGCGTGGTAAACTCTTGTTTGGACAACAGTCATTTGTTGCACGTTTTGTTTTTAATACTTAAGGGGACTGTTTGCTAAGCAAATTGCTAAGATTTTTTTTTGAGGTTACGTTATAGGGTGCTCCTTTAACCCTAACCATCCCTAACCTGCCAAAATCAAACACCCCATTGTGTTGAATTTTGTGTGATTGGGTACTGTAGAGCCTTGGCACCATCACTTTGCATGGGACTTGATGCCCCAATTTTGTCTAAGTACAAAGAATGTGCCATTGGTTTACTACACAGTGTTGGAGTTTGTGTGGTTAGGGAAGGATTCTAGTAAAAAGGCTTGGGCTGTTAGGGTTAAAGTATAGATTTTGTTAAAAGGGGCTCTGTACTAACTTAGATAATGTTTTAAACTTTAAATTACAGTTGATTGTATGTAAAAAGGATGTTTTACTTTTCCCATAAAACTTGATTAAGTAATTGTACTGAAATCCAATATGGCCGCCACAGCGGATTTGCGGACAGTGTTTTTTCTTGTAAATTCTGAAGACAATATATTGGTGATAATACATTTTAAAAAAACTTTAAAACAAAAAAAGTAGTCTGCTTAGCTAACAGTCCCCTTAAGGGTTACTAGCTGTAACAAAAGCGTACATCTGAGGGAGAAAAATTTGCTTTCATTTTTATTTTTTTTCAAATGAAATAATATACTCCAATAGCCATGGTTTTAAAAAGACCACCTGGCCGGTTGTTGTCTATACACTCATTCCTGTACATACTTAATCCATTCATGTTTCAACTATATCATGTATATTGTTCTTGAATGGGAGTGTAATAAATAGATGGAGCTTTTTCAAACAAAGCTTTCATTCACATATGGGGGGGGGCTCCAAGTGCGATGAATAGAACCACTCTATTCAGTTTGGTGCCTATTATTTGCATTTATGCTTGGCTGCACAGCCCGTTCTTTGCATACCAACCCCCCATCAATAAGAACCGGATACAAGGGGTTAAACTGCTAGGCCACAAGTATATTGGTGCTCACATTTATGTGCCTAAATCTCGTCATTGGCTTCATTCTAGGACCAGACCCACAAGGCTATTCAAACAGCCACAAGTATATTTGAGCTTCAGCACATATCCGTGTTTGTGCCTGAATCTCATCGTTGGTTTTTCTCGCAGGACCGGACCAACGGGCTATTCAAACAGGTTCATGAGCAGCGAAGTTTGAGGGGACGTAGCAACGATGCCATAGCGGCTGCTTGTCTGTACATAGCTTGTAGGCAGGAAGGCGTACCCAGGACATTCAAAGGTACGTGTCCGTCTGAGCTGAGCTGTGGTTGTATAATGCCATCTGTCTCTGCCAGTTATGGCCTGTGAATGTGCGTATAGAGTATAGACGTCACATGTTTACATCTATACTAAATGTGCCCGGCGGTATGTATACACGCATCGTATTTTGCATAAAATGTGGTTTAGGAGTGACGACACAGGTCCGATCGCCTTTGAATTATGTGACCTTTGATGCCACATAATTTATGCAAAACACGATGCTTGCGCATACCGCTGGGCACATTTGAATATAGGGAGGTTTAGATGCTAACGGAGACAAATGACACATGGTCTATAGGATAAAATATCACACTTACAGTATATCTGTATTGAATAATGTAGGCAGACTTCACTTGAAAAAATGTGGAGTTTATGTCACTTAAAGGTAGTGTACACGATTGGTAATTCTCCAATTTTTTTTTACTGAATTATTACGAAATACCTTACTAGACTGTAAGTTAATGGTAGTCTCAATCATCCTGTGAAAATATGGCACCAGGTGTGCTGTCGTTGTCAAGAAAAGTGGAAAGTTATATCGTCTTCCAACGATTTCCAGCTGGAAATCGTTAGAAAACTGCCCTGTAGCCTTTAGTCAAGGCGCGCGTGGCTACCCGGACGAGTGGCGCGCTGGACATGCTGGCATTCAGGGCGCGTCACGTGTCCAGCTGGTAGCCACGCGCGCCTTGACTAAAGGCTATCATCCGCCCGACGGTTGAAAACGAGTGCCGTTTTTCTCTGTTTTTTCGCCATCCAACAACGCAAAACTTTGAACAGGTCAGTGGAATGATATTTCCTATAACATACTAACCCCCAAATCCGCCCATTTTTTAAAATTGCAACAATGACCAATCATGTACACGGCCTTTAAAGTGTACAATTGCTTACATGTGTTGAAGATTCACGTTTTTGCTTTAGTATTTTTCAAGCAGTCATGGGTAATGTGTATGCAGATTCCTTAGTCTGACCGCTCGGCCATGAGAGCAGTCAACAAATGGATGGACCTGTTAAGGTCATGGCCAACTACTAGTCATTGATGAACTTTGCACTGCATGTGTGGTACCTAATGGACTTGTATGTGAATCCTGTAGATTAAACTACTTGTACGTTTTTAAAAATTGAAATCACCCAATAAAAGGCTAAAAGCCACTCTAGGTAAAGGGTTATGATCAGAGGTGGTAGGGTTGGTGACATTTTGAATTTCCAACCTTACCACCATTACGGTTTTCCTGAGCCCAGATCTAAATAGAGGAAAATTCTTCAACAGATTCCAGAGAAATTATCCCTATTTTCAGACCTCTACACCCAGCCGGGGTACTTTTACCGTCGGTGAGACCAACTCACCTCGTTTCTGACCATCAGCTGTTCCCACAAAAAAAAATAATAATAATAAATAAGCAAAACAAAACCAAAAACAACTTCTTAATCTTTCTCCAAATCATTTCCTTGCAGAAATTTGTGCCGTTTCCCGCGTCAGTAAAAAAGAAATTGGCCGCTGCTTCAAGCTGATCATCCGTGCAATAGAAACCAACGTCAGCCTGATTAATAGTGGTGACTTCATGGTAGGTGGTAGCCAACTCGGTTTATCTACAAGTATAAAAGGTTTTACCTTTTATGGCTTAGAATCGGCACTCACTGTAGCAAAACATTACACCACTAAGCAATTGCTCTGTACAAGGGGAAAATAGCACTGTACCAATAGATTCATAGTGAATGTTTATGAGTGCGATGGTAAGAATAATTTCATTAGGTGACAGATTGAATGTTCCATTCCACGAGGCGAAGCCGAGTGGAATGGGACATTCCATCTGAGGGACCGGGAACCAGTCCAATGACAGCAGTGTTGTAGCGATGGGGAAGTTCTATCAAACGCGTTACCGTTTGATAGAACCATGTGATAAAACTTTTTTTGGTGGTGCGGGTTCGCGTCGTGCGATGGGACGAATAATTCAATGTACGTGATCGACGATCCACCAATCGGATGGCTGGGATTTATTCAGGTGTTGTATAATAGTAGATGTTGTTGGAGGAAGCCCTTTTAAAATGAAAATGTGTGACTGGCTAAAAAATGGCATCAGGGACCAAATTGTAAATTTAGCAGAATTGAACTTGGGATACAAGTTCAATTCTGCTAAATTTACAATTTGGTACTTGATGCCATTTGTTAACGTTGCGGGCCCATACCGCGTCATGGAAATTGCCGAGAAGCGTCGGGTTTTGCCAGAGCCGGTCACATATGGCGCAAGCAAAAATTGGTTTACTGAACAGCGATGTAAACTTTTGACAAAGTCGCGGTTTGTATTTTACTTTGCCAACTGGCAGGTTTCTTGGGTCATGTTTAAAAATTTGGTCTAATTATCATTTGGAATTAACAAAGGGTCTGTTAAATATATCTTGCTTTTAAACGCATCTTACTTTTTACGTTTCTCACCCTACTCTACTTATACAATCCCTGTCTGTATTAAAAACTTAAGTTCAATATATGGGTTTTTTGTGCACTTCACTGACGTATTTTTTATAAACACTGTATAGTCAGTGTTGTCCCGAGAGATGAGTTGGAAAAAAAATCACTCAGGTGGGACTCGAACCCACGACCTCCTGCTTTCTAGTGCAGACGTCTTACCACTCGACCATCGAGCTTGCCGGAGTCTGCTGGCTGGTTCGAATCTGATTATAGCAGCGGGTACCGCAACCAAACTATTCATAAGATGGCATTGGGGGGGGGGGGGGTAAGAATCCTTATATTGAATTAACATCGCCCTGACGTGAAAAATCCATCTTATAAATACTTTTCAGTAACCATTTCAGAACCTTGTGGACATGTTTAGTTTTGCGCAACACATAAACTGTACAAGTTGAATATTATATTAATTTGCATTTATGTCTGTCTTACAGTCACGCTTCTGCTCAAACTTAAGCCTACCCACCTCAGTTCAAAGGACGGCAACCCACCTGGCTAATAAAGCAGTGGAGCTGGATCTTGTCCCTGGGTAAGAGGTTAACAGTCTGTCACCAGCAGTGAGATACGCAAACGGGGTCATGCAATAAGTGAAGAAGTTGAATACACTTTCTGTGAAACTTCTGCAAACATGAAAACCGTAGGGGTGGTAGGGTTGGCAATTTAAAATGTCGACAACCCTATAACCTCTGATCGTAGCCCATTACCTGGGGTGGCTTTTAGCCTTGTATTGGGCGATTTCAATTAAAAACAAAGGCCTTACAAGGGATCTTTGTGTTTGGACTTTAGTTTTGTCAAAGCCCCTGCTGGGATTGAAAGATGAGAACTTTCATTCCAGTATCATATACAACTTCCCAGGGATGTAGTCCAGACTATCACAAGACCCCACAAAACCAACACAAGACCCCACAAAACCAACACAAGACCTTCAGTCTTAATTCAAGTCTCAAGGTATTCAAATGAACTGCAATAGAAGCATTCCTGTATCATGGTTTATGCCTGTTACTTGTAGCTGGTCTTGTGAATGGTCTTGTGATGGGTCTCGACTACATCTCTGCAACTTCCTTATCACAAACACCATTATACTGAACACATGGCTTTAATAACAAACATTCTCTTTTGGCTCCACATTGTTCACTATAATGACATGTACTGTGCATTTTTGTGGATCCCACAATGTTAAATTAAAATAAAATCCACAGTTTAGTCTGGTCTCCTAACTACAGTCTGTGTTTTTGTACTTCCTATGCAGACGGAGTCCCATCTCGGTGGCAGCGGCGGCCATCTACATGGCATCGCAAGCATCCAAAGAAAAGCGCACACAAAAAGGTACGAGTTGGAGCTGAGAAAGTCGAATGAGTATGAGTCATAGTGAACCTTGAGTACTGCAATGCTAAGTACAGATATGAGTTGCATGCTATGACTCGAGTATGGATCTGAGACTCGGGGCCCAAGTTTTGAGTCGACTCTACAGTTCCAGTACTATATGGGAGAAGGTAGTGTGTCGTAAGCTCTTGAAACTGGGGAAACTCAACATGTCAAGTCACAAGTCCCGCCCGCGCTCGTCCCGCCCGCGCTCGTCCCGCCTGCTGCCCGCGCTAGTCCCGCCCGCGCTCGTCCCGCCCGCGCTCATTCCGCCCATGAAGGCTTTGGCGATTTTGTACAAAGTCAACCGATTTAATACCATTGAATTTCTCTCTATGATTGGCAGAAATTGGAGACATCGCAGGAGTAGCAGAGATCACCATCAAGCAGTCCTATCGTCTAATGTACCCCAAAGCCATGGAGGTGTTTCCAGAGAACTTCAAGTTTGAAACCAGACTCGAAGACCTGCCTCCACCTTAGCTCTTTCCCAGTTCCACCCTAACCTCAGTTTCCAAACCAAAAACGGATAGACAAAGTATACATGTATATCACTAATCACCATGTAAGGGATAACTTCATTTTGTCTGAAAGCGGTATCAATTGTGGTACTGCTGTTTTTGTGGTGCGAATGTTAATCTTAGATGGCTGAGATAATGATGAGGTTGCTCTTTACAGGCCAGTGCGGTAAGGTATTACAAAGAAACATCCCCACTTTAAGAATCAGGAAAGACTTTTGGAAAGTATCAGAAATGAGAACCCTTAATCTATTAATATCAGAGAGCATCACATTAAAAAATATGAAATAACAAATGTAATAGAGTAAGTATGTTTTTTTTATTAAAGGGTCATTGTTTGAGTTGCATTATTTTGCCATACAAGAGCTGAACTGTCCATTGGCCAGGCAAAAAAGCTGCAATGAGCTCAGTTACAGTTAGCTCAACTTTTCGTCTAACTGTTAAGCAGCTGTGTTGAAATTAGGTGCAGTATTTCAAACGTAAAGTGCTGTTTCCGTAGATGTATTTTTTTTTATTTTTTTTTTTTCATAGATATGTAGCCACCAGTCTCCCATTACTACACATTGTGTATAATTTAATGCCTTTTACAATCTGGGCCCTATTTCATAGGGTTGCTTAATGGTTAGCAATAAATTTGTGCCAACTATAGCAAAACATTTGTTTCACGGCCAAGTTGTGTTTGAGTGCATAGAGATTTCTATTGCATCATAGTGTGTCCCACAAAAAAGAAAACTCATCTTATCGGGTAAATTACTTATTAATCAAAAATTATTTCTTCAAAAGTGTATACCTTATTAGAAAGTTCATTCTATCCTCTTTCATGTGACACCAAAAGTATGATGGGATGGTCATGGATGACCAAGCAAAGGCAATCCAAATTCATAGTGTCGGAGTTTATGTTTGCTCAGAACGGGTGGTTGGTAGTTACAATGGGAGGAAATCTGTTATGTAACAAGCAGACCTCCTTATTCCTTGAGTCATGATGTGTACATAAATGCCCCACTTATCCCGAACAAAACCAAATCTGAAATAGCAACTTCAAACTGTCTCTGATCAGTCATGCATGATGCTACCATCATAATTTCATATCATATGAAAGTAGACGATGATGTTTCACCTTAACATTGTTGGGTAATTGACCTGAAAAGATGGGTTTTCTTTTTTTGTGGGACACACTGTATTTCAAGCAAATTCTGCTCCTAGAGCTAGCGAGCTCTTTCCTGTGGTTGCTGCTTACGGTCTTTGTGAAAAGGATGGAGATTACGTTTCTGCTAATAGCAGAAAACCATGTGCTTATTAGTAACCCTATGAAATTGGGCCCTTTAAAAAAAAAAAAAATTTACTTTTTTTTCAGTACAGAAGTGCATTCTTAATTTGGAGATCTTTTGCTACTTTTAGTCTGTTCTACAGATATTTTCATGTTAAATGTTCCACCGGCTCGCCCAGCTTGGTTCCTCCAGTTAGGGTGTTTGAGTGTGAAACTCGGCTCTCCGCCTGTTTCCATCGATACACTAGCTGTACCTAGATGTAGAACAAAAAGCAATGCCAACAGTCTTTTCCCTGGTTCTGTATCTCTATAATTCTTTGACTGGTGGATTTTTTCCCCCCCTTCATCTTACGATCTTTCCTGCATGCTTTAGTAGAATATTAATTCCTGCCTATTGTATTTTTCATTCTTTTTCTTTTTGTAGCTCTGTACATCGAGTGGCTTTTAGCTTTGTTCAGGGCAAACTTGCTTTAAAAAGAAAGCTTATTTAAGATGTCGTACAAAGAAAATGTACAAATAAAACCAAGATAAAGTAGAGCAAATTACATTTTAGGTATGCTGATCAGTTAATTGTGTGTCAACTGTGTTCTAAGGGTGTGGTGTAGCACATGTACTATGGTTTGGGGGGGGGGGGGGGGGTTCAATCCCTGGGGAGCTTCCATATCCCATCCGTTTGTCAACACCAATTTTTGGTGATCGAATGTAACCAATGCTTGCAGTCGTATAAAATGTGGGTTACGAAACCTAGAAATAAATCAGCATTCCTGATTTGTTGGGATTGATCATAAAACTAATATATATGTAACAAAGGTTAAAATGTCAGCTTTCATATGACACAATGAGCACTTGACTAAGACAGGTGCAAATGCTGTTTTGGACACTTTCAGTTTTGTACCATTGAGCTAGGGCATCACTGTGAAGAACGGGAAATGGACAACATTTGTTACCATGGAAGGTCCGACATTGCACGTCACTGTACTCTATTATGTAATCTCTTTTTAACAAATTTCTTCCACAAATTCCTGTGTCAGGTGGGTAGGCACTTCAGATGTGTGCAGTTAATGCCCTTCGGTGCCGAAGATAAGCAATTTTATTATTTTGGGGGATTGATGGGAGGGGGATGAAGTTTTACTTTAATACACACGTCACTTCTCTCCCATGCTACTGCATTGCACTACTTTAGGGGTTTTGTGCAAGTGTAATGCACTGGGTAACAAAATAAGAGCAACAACCAAACCAAACCAAAACTGCATTGTTGGAAGCAAATTGTTACAGAATACAATAAAGAATTTAATTTACTTGGGCCAGCTGCTTATCTGAGTAAAATACATGTTAAACATCACTACGTAAACAATTACCTGTACCAGGTACACAATTACATTGTATATAATAAAAAGAGCATGCATTGAAAATCTTGGGTGCCATAGAAAGTGCCACATTATCAAAAGATCAGTGTTCAAAGGGCTTGACATACATCGACTATGACTTATGAGCCCTTTCTTTTCGGAGCCAAAGTTACATTTTCGTATGTCAGGTACTGTTGGAATGTTACAGAAAGAAAATCTTGAATTAAAGACACAGAAAGACAGGCACTTTTTAATGAGAGTACTGGGTGAATTGCTTCAATGGCTGCAAGTACATGTACATGTCTATTCTAGATAAAGCTTTGCTTTGATTTTCAACTAAAACACTAGTGATTCTGAAGCTGCTCCACATGTACATTCACACTGTGACTGAACATTTAAATTTAACTGATTTTCCCCCAACTAATGAATTATGAAAGAAACTTTTTAAACAACTGTGCACATTTTTTATGAGCTGAGCGAGAAAAATGATATATATTAATGCTGTAGGAATTGAAAACTTATTCTATTACTTTTTGTCGGTAAATTTTTGGTGTGGAATCTCTCACTGGAAAGCTCCTAACTTAACAAATTAGAAATTCAATTTGTAAATTTCTTTTTCAGGGCAACACACCCTGAAAGCACAGACACTGCAGCGTTAAGGCAGAGAGTTGTTTAAATATGATAAATGAAAGAAACTGCTTTAACTAATTGAACTTCCACCTACTACAGATTTCAAAGTCCACTAACACTTTAACTGAAAAAAGAAAAAATCTAAATTTTACGGCACGTTCTCTTGCAAAGAATAAAATCTCTGAACTAAAATTGCCAGCGACTTTAGCCACATTTAGTCATGTATTAATGCATCCAAAGTTAGCTAAAAACGCATGTGAAAGCTATTTCCTAATGACGGTTTTTATCTACGTATTTTAGAACAAAGTTGATTAAAATACATGTATGTATATGGTCAAATTAAAGTCCAACTCTCTAATGCTTTAAATAAATCAACAAATGTTCAATTTTAAAACCACATCTCCTCTGAATTATTTGGTCTAGAAACACTCGAAAACCACCTGTTTTTACAATGAAATGAATCAAATGTGTTTATGGTTTGTCTCAAACTGATATCATGCCCAATTTTCAACAATTCTGGGATGAACAAACTTCACAAATTTATGATACAATCACCCCCCCCCCCCCCCCCCCCTTATTAAAGTGCCTGCATGCAAGTACCGGAAACTTAACAAGTACATACATATGGGAAAAAAATAACAGAGAATCATTATTTTCCCGAACATATATTCTTTTTCAAAGTGAACCAAGAAAACTGGCAGGAGCGGGATTTGAACCTGCGACCTCCACCAACTGAGCCATCTTGCCCTATTTTGCCAGTCTCCCAAATTATCGGTAGCTTTGTGCGGGGGGCGCTTGTCACAAGTCATAAACGCTTTATACATATATTTTGAGTACAATATTAACATCAATTTTAATTCACACAAACTAAAATTCACTTTACAAAAAGGCATTTGCATTACTATTTTAAGTAGCAGTACTTTTAATTTTGTTGATAATTGCCATGTTACCAATACAGTACACATATACATGCATAAAAACACTGCCAAATTTAGGATGCGCCCCCCCAACACCCAGTGAAGTAACAAATTTAAAAATTAAAATTCAACTCATTAATATACTACATGGCAACCCCCCCCCCCCCCCCCCCCCTTCTCTCTCCTCCATCAAATATCGTCAGATTGCAGATAAACCATGTCAAGGGGCTAAACTCCGATAAGAACCAGAGATACTGACTTTAGGATTACGTCAGTACCCTCCGACTCAGTGACCCTCTTCTGGAGAAAGCAGTAATCCTGACCAAAATGTCGCGTTAAGGGGAAAAATGCAGAATTAAAGTCATAATCTAAAGTGTGGACTAGTTACCCATCCCGACCCTATTTATACTGCAAAGAGATCAGATTATCTCGTCTTGTTTCAGTATGAGGGGCTGGTTTTTCCACACTTTTCTCTGTAGCCCACACCTCGAGTGGCCCTTGGCCTTGTGATGGGCGACTTGCATGAAAAAAACCCCATTAATTTAACTGGATGTTGCCCTTGAGGTTTTCCAGAGTTAGAAAGCCAAACACCACCTGAAAAACCCTGCATTACTGCAGGGTTGAATCACAATTTACCCTTCTTTGATTCTGCATTTTCCCCCTAATACGTCTGGTTCGTCTTGAGCGTCAGTCACTTCACATGGATTATCCATGAACTTCGCTCCATTTGCACTACCCATCATAAAAAGCCTTAAATCACAATCATACAAATACCTTATTTTTATACTAATATTTACTAACTTGCATCATCTCATGACATGCATATAATTTTTTTCTTCAATAAAACAGCTGCAAAAATGTACTGTAAAATATTTGGCTTTTGAAGCTCAACTTTTGTTTCCACAAACATCTATAGGGTACAATTATTGTACTGGGGCAAGAGTATAAAACTCAGGTTTCATAGGAATACATAAGTACCTTCTAAAGCATACTGGGAAATATTGTTGGTTTTCCTTCAAAAGGCTGATGGGCAATATCTTTGAAGTGATTCCGTCCTAAAAACCCACTATTTGGGATAATTATTCCACTAGAGGAATAACTACCCCGCCACTGAACCATGGTACCCCTGTTGGAGTGATTCCTTTCTATTTGGGATTAGGGAGCATTTCATATCGTCCAGATGCGGCATCGATTGCAGTACCGCTGTTTTTCTTTGCGGTACCACATTCCGTACCTCGAACCTAGCTGATGAATTGGAATCCAGGTAGATTATAGAACGAGCTCATTATATCAGTCAGCTGGGAGTTAATGCTGGTACTGCAAAAGCAGCGGTACTGCTGTTGATACCGCTCTCGGACAATATGAAATGATCGCTTACCAATCCTCCTGAGGAATAACTACCGCACAGCTGAATCCCGGTATCCTGCTGAAGTGACTCCTTCCTAAAACCCACCATTTGTGATAACTCTTCCATCTGTGGGACAACTACGTGTACCCTACAACTAAATCAGTATCTTTTTCTGATGATTCCTTCCTAAAGCCCAAAATATTAGGGAGTAAATCTATTTCAGGACAGTTGTTCTCATCATTTTCTTTTTCTATAAAAATTTGTAATCATAAAACAATCATTTCATAAAAATAATCCAATTAACTCAATTTGGCACTAAATAATTTTCTTTCCTTTTTTTGTGGTAAATTTAGACTACATACGAGATCACACACTATTTCAGATCAAACAGCCAGGAACTAAAATATTACAACTGTGGTTACATGCCATTTACATTTAGAGCCACAATCATGTAATTTATGTTAATGTTATGAAAATAATTTAAAAAGTAATTGTAAATAATCAGTGAAACCCTCCATAAACAAAACTTCAAGTGCTACACTGTAACATTTTACTGGGCCTTCAAATTGTCAAATATATGGCCGTGTCCGAATTACTTGGCTACGGCTGGATGTTACACACATGTCTATGGTAGTGGCTGCAGCCACTCCCCATAGACTCTTGTGTAAATTCAAGCCGTAGCCAAGTAAGGCAAAAAGAAATAGTTGTGTTGCTCTCCGCGACCGACCCTAAAAAGTCACAAAAGCCGGCTCGCAATTTTTGGTGGTTTTTTTTTAAGGAATTTTAAAAATCTCAAAATTTATTAAAATAATTGTCTTTAAATACAGCTGTGACAGCACAATCGTGCATTTTGCCATCTCACTTTTAAATGAGCTATTTTTTGCCTCCCGACTTCCGAGTTACACGACAGGTAGTATTGTTTCCATGGATGGTAAATTTTTTTTTAATCTACCAACCGAGCCTCCCTCCCGATTTTTCCCATTTAAGGGCAGCACAATTGGGTTTTGTTGGCCTAATTTGGTTGCCTGAGACTTTTAAAGAAATGTCCTCTGCTGTATGTCAATGTTCATAAAAAAAGTCACATTTTGTGATAAAATATGTATTCATGATTGAGGCTGCACACCTAATTAACCCTAAACCCCCATCAGGGTTTCTCAAGGTACACTGCTGAATCCAACAAAATCCAACAACAGCAAAGTGTGAAAGCCTGCCGAGTCCAACAGAATCCTACAGCTACATGTAGAACAAAATATCTTCCGTTGACTGAACCCATCAAAAAAATCCATCAGAAAGAACTCACTCTTGGATATTGTTGGATTCAGCATGTTCAAACTTGGGCATACACAAAGATATTTCAGATTAATACTCTCCCATAGTTATA
This sequence comes from Hippasteria phrygiana, assembly GCA_037893225.1. Lineage (NCBI taxonomy): Eukaryota > Metazoa > Echinodermata > Asteroidea > Valvatida > Goniasteridae > Hippasteria > Hippasteria phrygiana. Next base: position 53,524 of record JAZGUH010000256.1, read on the forward strand.
CAGGGAATTAGAATTAGAAGTACAAATTCATAAGCAGTAAATATATGTTAAAAAAATAGCCAATCAAGGGCATCAAATCTAGGGCTAAAGGTCACATAAACAGAGGATAGTTTATTTCTTTCTGGGCTTGTTATGCCTCGTGAATCAACCGAACAGTTTCTTCAATGGAATGAGTTTTACAATTGTACACAGGGGTCAGGAATTATCCGATACTTACAGGTATTCATGATTTCAGATTTATTGGCATTTTTTTCCAAGGCATCAGCATCTCAGGACCATACCAAGGGGATTTGGGGTTGCATATAACCTCCACCCCACTCAACCCCCCACCCCGACCTCACCCCACAAAAAAATCCCAAAAGGTCAAATTTTTCACCATTTCAAGTTAAAATATTTAATATATGTTGATAAGCATCCTGTACGCATTTTGGGAAGTCTGCAATTGACAAATTGACAAACCTACCCCTACCCCTACCCCTACCCCTACCCCTACCCCTACCCCTACCCCTACCCCTACCCCTACCCCTACCCCTACCCCTACCCCTACCCCTACCCCTACCCCTACCCCTACCCCTACCCCTACCCCTACCCCTACCCCTACCCCTACCCCTACCCCTACCCCTACCCCTACCCCTACCCCTACCCCTACCCCTACCCCTACCCCTACCCCTACCCCTACCCCTACCCCTACCCCTACCCCTACCCCTACCCCTACCCCTACCCCTACCCCTACCCCTACCCCTACCCCTACCCCTACCCCTACCCCTACCCCTACCCCTACCCCTACCCCAGCTTATACCTCAGGGTTTGGACCCCTCTACAGCCAGATGTGCCTGGTCAGTGTGGATATCTGGCAGGGCATCTGCTTGGATCCATCCTCTGTGCTCTCCATCCGGGCCACCTGCTCATTGACTCTCACGAGGAGGTCCATTAGGTGCTCCTTTTTGTGACGCTCTCCGACAGTCTGGCAGAAGTGGTGGATGTACCACGAACCATCCTCCTCATTGCGCCAAGCCCTGGTGCCTATGGAAAGAGGCAATTTGTGATTTTCAAAATCAAGCCACAAATAAAATCAGTGCACAAATGTTGTGGCTAATTGTATGAACTGTATTCATGGGACCTAAGCGGAGCAGGGTTGAACCCCCACCTCAGCCCTCATTTGAACTCTGAACCCTGCTGAACCAGAGACGAGCCCCCGAAATCCTTTTCGACTCGACTCGATTCCGAATGCTCATTGTGGTCGTTGACCAAATTGCAGAACACTTTATATTTGTTTTTTAAAAATTGTTAAATTTACATTAACCCTCCTATGCACCTGGCCAAAATCGACCCAGTTGTTGTACAGATCAAAACCTATCAAATGACAGATTGAAACACACACAAACTGTCAGAGTTGGTGTTTAGAGTTTTTGATAGGCTGTGATAGTTATAAGTATAGGAGGGTTAACTAAAGATAACCATTATGCCACAACAGTATGCATTTTTATTGAAAGGAGTAACAGATCAAATGCAAAACTAAAATAGACTCAAATATTGGGAGCTGATATCGCTTACTTAATTAAAAATATAAAAAACACTTAAAATTAGTATGTAAAATGTATTCATTTGCTAATCTGAATAGTCGAATACCAACATTAAGATGTCAACATTAACCCTAACCATCCCTAACCTGCCAAAATCAAACACCCCATTTGTGTTGAATTTTGTGTGATTGGGTACTGTAGAGCCTTGGCACCATCACTTTGCATGGGACTTGATGCCCTGATTTTGTCCAAGTACAAAGAATGTGCCATTGGTTTACTACACAGTGTTGGAGTTTGTGTGGTTAGGGAAGGATTCTAGTAAAAAGCCTTGGGCTGTTAGGGTTAAGAGATCAATACTAAGAGAATTTGGCGAATAATTCTTAGTAACAATTACAAAAGTTATGACAAAGCACTGTTTACATTGGGAATTCTGTCCCTATATGATAGACGAACAAGTTGATGTTAATAATTTGAAGTCAGATAATTTCAATAATTGGCTTTCAGTTTCAAAAAGCAGTCATAATACGCATCTTAGATCTTGCTGCACCATAAATGAACCAACTAGTTCAACAACCAATTGTGGATTGTCGCTATTTTATTTATTTGCACTTAGAATATACATGTATGTCTAGTCACTCTAGTGGGTGTCTTTGTGTTTGTCTTTGTGAGGTCAAACTTTCAATGCGACTTCCTAATTCATTTAATTTAACTTTCTGAATGTAGTTTTTAATTGAAGTAAATGATTTACTTTTAAATTGATTTGCTTTGAATTAATGGTATAATTGTAATCCACCACGCAATTTAGCCTACGGGCTACGAAATGAGATGAAAAATAAATCAATAATAATAATAATAATAATAATAATAATAATAATAATAATAATAATAAATCTCCTGGATGAGGCAAATGGGCGACTCTTCCCGAAATAACCTTATTGGGGCGACACGAGTGTCGCCCTTTTAGAGCACTTTCCCCACGCGCCTTACTAAAAAACACTCCAAAGGGGCGACTTTAACAATAGGGCGACACCAAATTGTCGCCCTATTCGACCAGGTCACCCTAACCCACTCTTTTCCAGGATTATGTGTCGCCCTAACCGGCAATTGAGGAAAATAATAATAATTAGAATTACCGGCGATGGGTCATTAGGGAGACTTTCCCATAGACTTGTGCACAACTTTTTTCCCGACTTTAATGTAACCTAACCCAACTTTCCCCTTATCCTACCCCCACGAATTTCGGTATATTTATGTTTTGGACCATCCTCTATCGATACAACCCAGTTCCGACAGTAAAATTCTCAATATTTAAAGGGGCTGTGACATTAGGGAGACATTTCAATGTCTCCCTAATGTCACTAGTCTCCTTAAGGTAATAAGAATGATGACAAAATGTCTCCTTAAGGGACCATTAACAGGTATTATTAATCTCCTGGATGCGGCAAATGGGCGACTCTTCCCGAAATAACCTTATTGGGGCGACACGAGTGTCGCCCTTTTAGAGCACTTTCCCCACGCGCCTTACTAAAAGACACTCCAAAGGGGCGACTTTTACAATAGGGCGACAGTTATGTGTCGCCCTATTCGACCAGGTCACCTAACCCACTCTTTTCCAGGATTATGTGTCGCCCTATCCGGCAATTGAGGAAAATAATAATAATAATAATAATAATAATAATTTTAAGACGAGCGGTGGAGTACGGCAAGGCTCGCCACTGATACAGAATCAATAAAGTTTTTTTTGTTTCTATAAAAGAAATATGTACCTGCATCCATTTTAGCACTTGCCTACACATCGAGCAAAACCCATTAAGATACCTGCTACAATTTGACACAATTTGGACAAGCAGACCTTTGCTGGATGGCAGAGTTGGTTGTCTACCACAGACATTCAGCTGCACAAAATAAAACAGCAGAGTAGAACTTCGCTGTAGAACTTCGCTATACCAAACATTTGGCTATAACGAACTTCATCTTTGGCTCCCAAATTGTTGTAATCAATACATACCATTATTCACTATAACAAAGTACCACTCCAGCGAACATTTTCTGTGGATCCCATGACGTTCGTTACAATGGCATTCTACTGTTGTATTTTGAGATTGAATTCAGTTATAAAACTTTGAGATGTGAGAGAAAATGTTTTTCAAGATGTAATAACGCTGAAATCCTAAACTTGACTTCCAATAAGCCAGTTCGGTATTTCAACTGCGCATGTGCACAATGACATTTTATCCCGCGTAACCAAACGCATGCGTGTAAACGCAAAAGGTGGTCGCACAATGCACACGTGTTAAAATCAATCAGAATGGGCATTTGCGTAACATGGCGTGACATTACGTCAGCAATTTGATCCTGAATAACCTTTGACCTTTGAGATACCGAACTGGCTTATTGTATCAAGGTCTATGCACGGGACTTCTTAGTACCTTTAGTTGTGGCATAAGAGATCAGCACATCGGCGTTGACTGGGCGCGTGAGCAAGGGTGGTCCTGGCTCACTCTCAACGCGCGAACGCTTTCTCTGGTCCTCTGTCAAATCATCTGACGAGTCTGGCGCCCGGGGCGACCTACATGCCTGGACAATGAATACCTTGGGTTTACCTGTAGGGTCAAACAAGACCAAAAAGGTAAAAAGAAACTAAAAAACTTTGAGTCGTCACAGTTTACAGATTACCGTAACCCTCCAATCCTTGGCTAGACACTCTACTCAATGCAATGGAAGCCATCAGTTGTCAAAGTGAGAGCCCTGCTCAAGGCAACAAGATCAAACAGCTGGAATAAAAGGTCTGATGATGTCTAGGAGTGCTCAGAATTACACTTGCTGCACCTCGTTACTTTAGCACGGTTTTATGTAAAAAAGAAGAGCACTTCTGAACATCAGACCTTTTATTCTAGCTATCTAGAGCGCCGGTATGGTATTCCGGAGGTCACAGGTTCAAATCCCACTCCTGGCAGTTTTCCTTGTTCACTTTGAAAATTCGTTGACAAAACGAGGGTCATATTTATTGCACATTAAAAGTTAGCAGCAATACACTTCAGCAGGACAAATTATCAGCTCAGAAGAGGAAGAGCTAATAAGCCATGTTGCATTATCTTCAAGCAAACTTGAATCCTCGATCCTGATTGGTCAATCCGTGGCAGCTGAGAGGGTGATAAAAACCATATCACATGGCCCATATACACACTCCGAATTGCGCTGTTCTAATTATGCGAATTGCGCGATACGCAAAACGCAGTGCTGCACAATCCATTGGTAATTCAAAAGCTGCGCGTTTGCGTCCAATGTGGATCGTCACGTCTTCGGCGCACACTTGTTACGTTTTCCAGATAGCTCCTGTTTCTCCTGCAGGATAGTGCTGGCTGTTAATGATGTGTGCGTGTATGTGGTACAGGTTTCGCGCACAGCGCCGTTGCGTGTTCCATCTTTACTGCGCGTCAAGTTTGCTTGAAGATAAATTCGTTATCCCACTCGCGCTCGTGGAACACGGAAAATGTAGTGCGTCCGTGTCCCATATTCCACTCGGCCTTCGGCCTCGTGGAATATGGGACACGGACGCACTACATTATTCCGTGTTCCACTCGGCGCCCGTGGGATAACTTATATAATTAAGAGCCCTTTCTAATCTTGAGCTGGTGAAATGTAAATGTACACCCCAATAAACAAACCCCAAAAAAATCCAAGCAAGCAAGCAAGCAAGCAAGCAAGCAAACTGTACACAAAAAAATAGAGGCTTCTTGTGAATTATGTACAAAAAGAAATCAGTAAATGAGAACATAACAGTGTTTGATGTTCTAAAAGATTTCCTGACTGACCTTTGAACTCTCTTAGCTGATCGCCCATAAAAGGTGCTGTCAGCTCATCTTCCGTTATGCTTTCCCCATCGACCATTATGATGCGTTCCTGCATGAGATAAAAAAAAAGAGCAGACATTAATCCTAAAGATTACATAACGGCCCTAACCTTCCGAGAACCTGAAAAATCCACCTGCAGCCGATTTCACGAAACCTTGCGAAACTTACGCCATGTCGTAGGGCTTGCGCTATTAAGATGTTGCGCAGCTGCGCACCATCCTTGCTATACATTTCGCAAAACAGTGCGTAGCTGCGCAATGTTGTATTTGTTTTCTACATTGCGGATGAGGCTGAATGCCGCTTTTACGACGACTGGGGGCGTCTTGGCATTTTTAGCATCAAGCGTTAATTTTTCTACACACTTCATGCCCCATCAGCCGATGTGTGTGTTCGCAACTTGGTAAAATGCGTATGCATTTCGGATGTAAGAATATCTCCGATGCACGTGCAGGCATGACACCACATCGACCAGTATACATGCAAGTCGCTCATATGAACGTCCCATATGTAACATTAAGTAACCCTCTTAAGATTTCCGTGTTTCTAATTCTGAAGTTGGGTATCTGCAAGAATTTATATGTTATTACACCTTGAGATGATTATGTAATTAAAGAAAATAGGTTGTTTTACGTATGGGATTATAAGGGTAACTTTTTTTGGACCAATACACAGAGTTAAAAAGAACCAGCATATAAGTGCCATACCTCCGTCATCTTTTTATTGTTGTTCACCACAATCTGCTCACCGTGGCTGCAGATGATCAGGATAAACCGTGCAAAATTGCCCTCGGCCAGTTTCCTCTTTGTATCCTGCAGGACCCTCTGAAATTTAGCTTTTGTCAGGTCTTCCTTTGCGACAAATTTGTAGTTGTGTAGTTTCTCATCGAACAAGTCCTCGATGTTTGCAGCATCCTTGTCACATCCTGTCATGCAAAAACCAAAAAATATGCCGTCAACAAAATAAATAGCAACATGCTGCTATAAACTGCTTGATAACTGTAATAACCTGGGAGTCAATTTCACGGAGCTGCTTAACACAACAATTTGCTTAGCACGAAAAACAATACTTACTGCAGTAAAGACCCGAAAAAACAATTTGCATGTTATTTTGAGTCGCCCTTAAAATTGGTAAAATTATAAAAAATTTCAACCAAAAAATTCTGAACCAATTTTAGGTAAAATTTGATATTCCAGTCAGTAAATACCTCCAGGACAGGTAGAAACCTTACAAAGGTGTACAGTATGTTTTGGGAATTCAATTTCAATTTTTTTTTTATATTCGGTACATAATTTTAAAATATTTGGATATCTGACTTATTTCCTGACGTTTTGTTTCTCTGGACATCTCCTGACGTTTTGTTTCAATAAATACGGTTCCCGAAGGGCTAGAGAGTTGATCTAAAACGTAAAATGACCCCTTGTCATTTTGAGATGGTCAGATTTTGGCCCAATGTCCCCCTTTTGCCCCACTGTAGTGGGGTGGGGTGGGGTGGGGAGAGGTGGGTGGGGTGGGGAGGGGTGGGGAGTGGTGGGGAGGGGTGGGGTGGGACAGGGCAGGGCAGGGCAGCGTGGGAATAGAAGGGATGGGGGTAGGTGAGCAAGAAACATCAAGGGGCAGTCTGGTGCAATTCCAAATCAGGAAACATTTGATTTTGTTTCCAGATCTGGCAACATTTTTCCATAATAGGTAACAAATCACTAAAAACCATTTAAAACACATGTTTATGAAAGCTAAAATATTTATGAACAATTTTAATATATGCATAAAATTAGTAAAGTGGAAGAAATTTTTATGAGGTTTTCACCTTTATACGTATTTTTTTTCTTAAGCAAAGGGAAAGGAAACAAAAAGGTACGAAAGATGGGAAATACAGGCAGCAGCATCAAATTTATTTCTCGGCATTATTTTCTGCAGCTGTAAGACAAACAGCATCAATCCCAACAGGTCCGAAAAATAGTGGCATGCAAGCTGCCATCTACGTCATGTACGTGTAAATTTTCTTCACAGCTGCATTATGAATCACATCTTTATCCTTGATTTATAAGTGCCTGAGAGAATTCCACATGGTCACAGCACAGTGGGCTTTAACCGTAACATCCTACACGTCAGGTTTACCTGTGAGATATTTCCGAAAGTTGACACCAATTTTTTTCGGAGCGAAAGGTTTCAAAAGTGAAAAGTTTCAAAATGGCATCGCCAGAGTTATTTCACGAGTGTTCCGTGCATTCTTATTGTTGTCCTCAAACAGTCGTCGTAAAAGCGGCATTCAGCCTCGTCCGCGATGTTTAAAAGAAAATATAACATTGCGCAGCTACGCACTGTTTCGTGAAATGGATCGCAAGGATGTTGCGCAGCTGCGCAACATTTTTATAGCGCAAGTCCTACGCCATGGTGTAAGTTACGCACTGTTTTGTGAAATCGGCTGCCGGCCTTTTAAAATAAGGAGGTGGGTGGAGAAGCTAAAGATGTTTCCTTATAGTGGATTGCAGCATACCTGTGCGAAGAAACCGCTTCTCGTGTGCATGCGTCACAAAGTTGTTGATGAATAAAACATATCCTCGTCCATCCTCATAATGAGGCCGGTCATCCCTCGTCTGGTCCATGGGTTGTGGTACATCAATCGGTAACGCATCATCTGAAGGACAAAGACAAAATTTATATTAATGTCTCCCACATATTAATTCAAACACAAAAATAAACAATCTTTTTTACTCGCACTCTTATAAATAAAATTGACATTTGTGTGTGATAAAATTAAGTGCAGAGTTTGCTGCTTGATATTGCCGATCGGTTGAACCTTGCAAATTTTGCCGATCCGATGCTTTGCCGATATTGCCGAACATCGGCCTGATCCGATGTCCGATCCGATCATCGGTTAAACCTTAACTTTACCTGTACATGGAGAGCATATACATGCTCCAAAGAATGTGCCATAGGTATACTGCACATTGGATTTTAACAGGTTGATGAGGACACTTCCTAGTTCCTAGTAAAAAATACCTAGGGGGTTAGGGGGCCAATGAGTGATACATTGTAGGTAAAGTTCTTATAAAAGTATAATATAAGCCGCGTTCGCATTGGACTAATTATTGTCAAAAGTTACCGTACGTGATTGTTAACATTGCACTGTGGTTATTCTTCCATGCGTCCGCACTTGGATTACACGGTTTGCTGAAAGTCCTTGGCCAAATAAACTATTATGCAGTTAATGTCCTCTGTGGTTTTGTAGAACGCGCTAAATTTACACGCGTTTCATTGTGTATGCCAACGTAGAGGCGCGGCATGCATTGATCTGCAGACGGCACGTGATAAAAATGTAGGTTTTACTTTACCGTGGCTGTCCGCATTGGACTTTTCAGCGACGTAAAACCTACCACGTAACTCTTCCACTACTCGCTTGGGCCTGTAAAACTTACTGCTGCGGAGGGTACAAACGACAACCGACGATCGACACTTGACAATTTGGCAAGTTTACCGGCTGTCCGCATTGGACTTAATTTGGTTAAGTTGACAACAGTCTCCGTAGGTTTTACAAAAAAACGTCCAATGCGGACACGGCTATACATATATAATAAAAATATACGTAAAAATGGGAAAACATTTTCATACCTTTTCACACAAGTGGGAAAACATTTCCACGTTTTTTGCACAAAAGTGGGAAAACATTTCCATGCCCTTTCACACAAGTGGGCAAACTTTTTCATACCTTTTCTCAAAGTGGGAAAATAGTTTCCCACTTGAATTCGCTGGGGGGGGGGGGGGGGGGGGGTGTGTGAGAAATGAGAAATGTGAAATGTGAATGTGAATTCTTTTCGCAAAATTTCCTATGCCCATTCACAGTGTTAACTTTCAAACTGGTGTGTAGCCAAGTTAGGGGCCGTCCATAAAAATTGTACGCATGAAGGGGGGTTATTGACATTGTGTACACCATGCGTACGGGGGGGGGGGGGGGGGGGGGGGGGGGGGGTAGGGGGTCCAAGCCAATTCGTGCCATACGCAAACCGACAATTTGCTTTTAATGAATTGTCATGAAATCAATGTAGTTTTGTTTGTACTATCTAATATAAATAACTACCAGGACCAGCTTTTGTGCATCGAAAAACAGTTATAACACAGTACCCTTCACCCCAACCAAAAGTAAATTTATCTTCCCAGCGCCACCGCCAGCCAACTCCGGCCGATTTTTAGAACGCAACAAAAAGACTGCTTTATAAACTGGCAGTGTACACCGGAAACGTACAGGTGTACTTGTATCAATTTCACCCCCGTGCGTGCTGTCCAAAATCGCTCATGTACTGGAGGTAAACAAAAGAACAAAAAAGATATACGTCTTGTATATCAACTGCCTCTTGTTCAAACACATATTTTCATGAAAAGCATTATTCACTATCTCAATAAACCACTCATGAAATGTCAAGAGCAAACTATGCAAAAAATGGTGTATCAGAATATGTTTTTTCCCCGTTTTTGGTTCATGTCATCATTGACTGCTGTTTTGGTTTAAAATATAACACTGTTCAATCATTTCCAGGTCTGTTAATAAAATAATTTTGTGATTTATTTCAGTCTTTGGATGCGACATGCGAATCATACTACCGGTACTATGTACTACAACAGGTGTACTGTGACGTTTAATGATGCTAGAATAGGGTAGTCTGAGAAGTCAAAAAGAGATGTGGAATGCGTATGTGTACAGGGAGGGGGGAGGGGGGGTTGGAGCCACTGCGTATGCCATGCGTACAGTTTAAAGGGGGGGGGGGGGGGGGGCGAGTCAAAAAAGTCGACATTTCATGCGTACGTACTTTATGGACGGCCCCTTACACTGAACCCCACTAGACATGCAAGATGAATACTGTGCTTACCCATGCTACTTTGAGACAACATCCTTGGATTATTGTTATTATGGGATGGCGGGATGCGTTCGGTTTCCATGGATTCTGCACCTGCACTTGATGCTGACTCAGAATGATCAGGGTGATCCTTTTTGACGGGGTAACCTAAACAAATAAATGTGGTTTAACAAAAAAAGGGGGTTGTAAGGGAAGTTAACGTCAGAAGAACAAGATGGAATATTTACATGGGGAATATACATTGTACATTATATATTTAAGGATAGTATACAACATTTGCTTTTGTTGTAATTTTCAGAAATAAATGGATTTGGGGGTTAGTATTTTATAGCAAATACTGTAACACTGACCTGTTTAAAGCTTTGTATGTACAGTGTCACAGTCGTTCCTTCTTTTTTTTTTAACCTTTTACCAAAATGGTATCGCCCAGTTGAACGTAACTTTAGACTGGTGTCCCTTTTGTTGGTTTTTATTTTACCTTTTATCAAAATGGTCTTGCCCAGTTTATCTTAATTTCTCAGACTGGTTTGAACCGGTTTTTGGCCATGGCTTTCCAATCGTTTTCTTTTGTTTGTTTGTGTTTCCTTTACCTGGCTGTCCAAGGGCGTCCCAACCAACCCTTCGGTACTTGTGAATGTGCACCTTTCTATTAGCGAAGCTTCTTTTTGTTAACCAAAACCAGTAGGATAGATCATTTATTTACAAATAGACTAATTGCTGCATTTGAACAATAAATTAGCATCTAGAGTCAGGATGCACCCTTGGTGTTAAACGGTGTTTTCTTTTGTAAATGAGTGAAGTGTGGAAGTAGTTGGAAATAAAGAATAAAGTAAAAAGAACACTGGGTAATTTGGAGAGAACGCCTTTTTGGGAAGGTGTAGAGGGAAGTGAAATCGGTGAAGTGAGGGAGAATGAAACATGATGTGATAGAGAGAGGGTGCTGCCAGAGTTAGCCATTTGATTAACCGACTCCCCTGCAATCTGTGCCTCAGTCAACACATTCTGGTGTTGAAGCTTTTAGCTTGGTGAAAGTCACCAAGGCAGATTACGCCCTGCAACTAGTTTGCTTTTGCGTGGCCAACTTATTCTTTGGCCCTGGAATCTCCATGGTGGCAGGCACTACTCAATCTCCTCCATGATCTGAGCGAGGATCAAAACTTCCACTTTTATGGAAATCCGTAAGTGTTTGAATATTGTCTCGTGATTTCTTTTTGGCAAATTTTAAGACCGAAAATTGATGTTTTATGCTTAGCCTATAAATACGAAAGTCACCACACGGTCTTGACTTATTCCGATATAAAAGGAAAACTGATATAGATGTTCAGCTCTGATTTTGTGTTAACCTACTTTTACGTTCCTAGAATTAATCAAAGTTTGAAAGAAAATGTTGTTTTGGGGTTATTGTGAAGTTCCAAAATTGACCCGATAGTCCGACACATTTGAGACTACAATTTGTGTGATAATTATTATTGTAGTTTAGTGTGAATATATGGCAAGTATTTCCGAAGTCCTGGTTCATGTGTATTGAATCTTTAGATGGCCATACATCTGGGCTGAAGGACGGGACGAGATCCTACTCCGGTCAAGTTACACCTATACTGACGGTACTGGACCGAGGGCCACCCTAGGAGGGCTGGACCAGTGAACCCTACACACTCGAGGTGGAAGGCTAGGGTTGGGTGTAGTTGAGTGATCGGGCGACCACAGTGGATCCACTAATCTGCCGACTACTATTTCCTAATTATTGTTAGAGGAAAAGGAAGCTACACTAATTGTATGTATATAATTGTTTTGAGTTGAGGTCAAATCCTGGGCTAATTAAAGTAAGGAATCGACCAGATAAGCTGAGTTTGCATGGGAATAGAAAAGTAGAGTAAATTATAATTAGAAAAGAAGAAAGCCATATAATAAGATTTATCAGGAAAATTCTTGAAGCTGACATATATATAGACATTTTAGCCAATCCATGAGTAAATTTGTAAAATAAAGATTGTAAATATTGAATAAATTTGAATATAAAGTAAAGAGAAGGAATCTCGAGTTCACCCGCCTTTTATTTTGTATATGTTTGTCCCGGGTTTTGACATACAGTACATGTAGTCGTAAATGCTTCAAAAACAGAGAAAAATGCTGTTCTTGTAGTCTGGTTTCCTGACCCTACTTCAGACAAAACGTAACAATTTATAGACATTATGGAAATACCAGGTCAGGGGAACTAGACTATTTCCAACGATGGTCGGCTGACCATCACTGAAAATTGCCACAAAAATTCCACTTTTCTTGAAAACGACAGCGTGCCATTTCACAGGAAGCTTAAGACTATTATTTACTAAGGTACATTGTATTACATAATAATTCAGTAGGTTTATTTTTTGACGCTTGCAAATGTATTCATGACATATGTACAAATGTACACAATGTATGTCACAAATTTAATGGTGCTCCCAACGCTACAAAACTCCTACCCCCCCCACCCCCCACAGTGCTACATATACATGTATATACTACATGTACATCTTGTACATGTTCATCTGCAAGGGAAAATATTGTTTCAATTCATGTTATCATTGACACAAATTTCTTCTGTTATTTGACTGCGTAATACTAATAGCCACTGCTTATTGTACATGTCAGACATTAGCCCCAATAACCCTCCAAAATCCTCTTTGTCAAATGGAGGAATTTGGAGGATTGAGGGTCTTTGGAAGTTGAAGCATTGTAGGATTTTGCAAGATTGAGGGCATTAGAGGATTTTCGCCTATGGAGGAAAATGGAGGATCCAGCTCATCAGGCCCAATCCGATGCTGGATGATTTTGGAGGATTGAGTTTACTGGGGTGTTCACGAAAAACCCCTGGAGGATTTTGCAAGATTCATGCAGTGGTCCCCCATAAGAGGATTTTGAAGGATTCAGGTTACATGCAGCTTGAACACTTTGAAATCAGAGGATATTGGAGGATTCAGGTTACTTGGGGGGGGGGGGAGGGGGAATGATGTAAAGAGTCGGGGTTAAACTATAACTTACCTGCCCTATTCAATTCATCTTCTGTGTCACAGATAGTACCAACGGCATGGTCATTCCCAATTTTCCTCATCAGCTCTTTTAGTAGACCGTAGTCGCCAACTTTTATGATGTTCTTGTGCTCCAACTTCTGCAACAACTCTCCGGGCGTTTTAATCCTCTCCAACTCACCAGCCTTCAAATTGCCAAATTCCTGTGCTTTTACGGCTTCCTTCAGTCCAGTCAAGTCGTCCGTTGTCAGCTCTTTGCTGCCCAACTCCAACAGCAAGTCAGTGTGAGCTGTTGGTTTTCCTCTTCCTTTTCTAAAAGCCATAGTTCAGGATGAGGAGAGGAATCTACAGAAAGAGAAAAATAAAGTGTTTGGTAGGGCTTACAAAACAGCTAGTGTTTATACTTTGTGTGATTCAACACACACAGTCGTACATGTACTTTCCCAATATACTTCCGAGGACAATGCTTTGTGTTTCCTATTGTTTTTTAATATAACCCAACCCCATAGACTAAGCACGTATTTCTACTTGCGAGGACCGATTTCAACAAAAGACTTGACTTGGGAGGACTGAAAGGTTTCTTTGTATTTCCTTTCTCCTCTGTCCTCGGAAGTACATTACAAAACCTGTACACACAGCGTTTACACTAGATCCGGCAATTGGATTTCAAGGGGGATCGAACCCAGGAATTGGATTACAAGTGGGGATCGAACACCCATCGACTGCAAGTGTAAACGCAAGGTGGATCGGGGTCTGATCCGGATCTGATCCGGATCGAGGTCTGATCCGGATCTGATCCATCTTTTACGATCCCCCTTTCTAGGGAGATTCAATCTGCAATTGGTGGATCAGACCCCGCAATTTGACACAACCACATCCAGTGTGTATGATGCAGTGGATTGTGGGAAGCTCGAAAGTCCGCGAAAAATATTTACTGTGGAGACGCGTACGCTGCGCTGGTTCCCACGTGGTTCATGTACACTGCAAATGCATGGTTGGTACTCCGTCCACCTCATGTCATTCTCTCTCCTTCACATGCTTGACTTCGTCATCTGGGGAGTTCCTAATTCTCAAATATTATACAGCCTGTTTATATATTATTGGTCATTGTTGGCTCGTTGATTTGCCCCTACGTTCAGGCTATGATATTCCTGGTGCGAATTTCCGGTAATATTTCGGCAATTTGTATTCGAATAACAAGCTGAAAAGTGTTCCAAATATTCATTGTTTTCTGCTGTCGTTTCACGTTAATGATGCAACAAAATAAAAAACGATTTTGGTAGAGCGCCGGTACGGTAAACCCGGAGGTCGCAGGTTCAAATCCCACTCCTGCCAGTTTCTTTGTTCACTTTGTTTAAATTTACCTAGTCAGTTTCCCTTGTGGATTGTTTGAAGAATTATAAGTTAAAAAGTCATATTCTCATTGAGTGATCTCCACAGTGTCGCTTCCCAGGTTGTATCATAAAATTGGGTGTGATCCCTAGCTATACGGCATTCTTGGTTTATGACTTCTGACTAGCGCCCACCCGAACAAAGATACTGACAATTTGGGAGACCGCCAACATAGGGCAAGATAGCTCAGTTGGTAGAGCGCCGGTACGGTAACCCGGAGGTCGCAGGTTCGAATCCCGCTCCTGCCAGTTTCTTTGTTCACTTTGAAAAAATAAAAAACGAACGACAAACATGTCCGTACGTTATGTTTTTACACAGACTGAAAAGCGCGGAAAAAATGACCGTAAGGTCGGCTATTGCGCACACTCAATGACCTTCCTTCCGCTGTAAATGGTGGATCAAAGCCGGATCGGGATCTAGTGTAAACGCGGCACAGTTTATTTGCGGTTAAGCTTCCCTGTGGTTTTATTACACCGCAAATCCCGAATTACCTTTGCCGGATCTAGTGTAAACGCGGTCAGAGACACAGACAAGAGATTCCTGGAATTATAGTATGATTTCGATACCCCTTAGATTTTCAAGTTGTCGTATTTACAAAATGTAGCAGAGTGGAAACTACATTTAAACATGCAGTACATTTTGTATTTTGGCTGGTGTGTTGATGGTACAGTACACTGTAGAATCCAATTTGTTGGATTTTGTTGTACTTAAATACAGTAGCAGGCTTCTCATTTCAGTTTAGAAATTGTTGGATGTACATGTAGCAGGGCCAATATATGACATTGAAGAGGCTTACACATTGAACAGGAATCAGACACTTTTCCTCCAATGCTATCTTTAACCTTTGGGTTTTTTCCTTGATGTGTAATGGTACATGTACACTGCCATTTCCTTCCTTCTTTTCAAATGTATATAAATAATGGGTGCTTGCAGATTACATTTGTACATGTGTAGTTTACTTTGTTGCAATTGGCTCACTGCCAAAAAAATGTACAAACTTTTTGTTGATGCTTGGTCTAGCATCTCAAAAGGAGCAATATGTACACATGTATGACTTGGGGAACATTGCAAAATGTAGGAATTAGAACTGCCAACAAAATAATAAAATTGTGAAACAAAATTGTAAGGCCAAGTAAAAAAGAAAATTGATTGTCCAGATTTTTTCACTAAGAGGACGACTCTGGCCTTTTTATTTATTTTTATATTTTTTCCCAAGATGGCTGCCAGGCATTTAAATTCAAAATGGTCGCCAAATTTTCAGTTCAAAATGACCGTCAGCTTTTTATTAACTACATGTATTCTACTAGTACATGTAAGTTGAGTTAAAATGTCCATGTTAAACAGTGTGTTCTACGTATTTTATTAATGTTAACCCCTTGCGTACGGATGACGCCATATGGTGCAAAAAAAACAGTGCCACCAGGCCGGATGACGCCATTGGCCGCTGTTTGTGCAGTTTCAATCTATTGTTGGATTATTGTGTATGTCATGCTTGACTGCACAAACACATTGTAGCAGTTCGCTTGGCTGCCAGAACCGCTGCAACACCCCGACGTCTCCCGTAAAATACCGTGCTCAATGGATTTTAAAGTACCCAATTGTTCATGCATGTTCTTTTCAATTGCATTTTCTCCATTTTCACGCACATGGCTCAGGGATCATGGGACTAGACGTTATACACAGCTCGCATATCGCGAATGCCAATGAACTACCGCCCTCGCTGGCTTTGTAGAAGTCTAAAATATCGGGAAACAAAATCGATGATCGAAAGAATGGTGCCAAGATGTGTAAAGTGAAATACATGAAAAACCCTTTTTTGGGGAAAAAATTTTTTTCTTAAATTTTTAAAAGGATGGCTTTAAAAAAGGATGTGGGTGGGGATGATCAACCGGTGTTTTTTTTACTTGGCCTAAAGGACAGATTCAATACAATGTCATTCATGTAGTAATTCTCTGCATTCTCTTTAAAGATATTAAATTAAGGGACACATTTACGTTGTACATTCTTAAATATAATTGAAAAGATCATTACAAAGTAGAACAGAGAAACTTGAAACCTTGAAAATGTGGCATTTGTCTGAACATCATGGATGAAAATACTTTTGGGAACATAATTTTAGCATGTGAAAGTTGAACCGTCGGAAACCAGACAGTACGTTTGGTATTTTGTCGATGATTTTTAGTCAAACTTCACATTTTCAACGGGTTTGTTGGAACGGCGCCCTCTATTAAACCTTAATGACAAAAAAAGGAAAATAGCTTTTTATGGGGACAAGACGAGTTGACTCGGGTACGGTACGAGTTGACTCGGAAAGATTTTACTTTAATACCCCATACCCAAATCAGTCAGGAACAGCAAATCTTGGAAAATAACTATCCATGTGTTCATAATTCTATAAACACTTAGCACAACCTTTAAATTTGAGAATTGTTTTGGGAGGTTTTCGTGAAATATAGGAAAACAAGTTTTTGTTTTCTGTGTCAGATGTTCTTGGCACAGTGCACAGTGTATGGTAACTCAAGTTCACAAACATGTTCACATACATTTTTTACAGATTTTGCCAACATAAATCTTAAAATAACTGGTTGTGCCACATGTTTAGACAGTTGTTATCAAGGAGGGTTGGTTTACAGTATATTTTGTAAGATTTTGCAGTTCCCGATCCATTTTGGTGAGAGGTATTAAAGTAAAATCTTCCCGTTGACTCAGGTACAAGTTTACTCGGTATGGTATATGGTATATATATTTATTCACACTGTCACATTGTGACCCGAAGGTCAAATTACTTGACAATTCACATTAACCCTCCTGTTCTCAGGGCCAAAATCGACCCAGCTGCTGTACAGATCAAAACCTATCAAATTTCAGATTGAAACACACACAAACTGTCAGAGTTGGTGTTTAGAGATTTTGATAGGCTGTGATAGTTATAAGTATAGGAGGGTTATTAAAAAAACATCAAAATCATGATAAGTATTAATTAACCCTCCTGTTCTCAGGGCCAAAATCGACCCAGCTGCTGTACAGATCAAAACCTGTTTAGAGTTTTTGATAGGCTGTGATAGATATAGGAGGGTTAAACAAATATATATACATGTACATGTATGTATACATGTAAAAAGCTACTCAGGAAGAATACCTGTTTAACAAGTTAATAAAAAATTTTAACAAACTATTTTGTTATAAACCTATCTCTCAAAATATGAATAATGATGCACACCACGTAGGTTGCTGGCATAAAACTCCCATCTGGCAACAGAGAAGTCTTGCTCTCGCCCACACAACTAACCATATATACACACACATACATTTGCATACACACACGTGTGCAAACACCGGCAATCGCGGACCTCCCATGGCCCATTGTCCCTCCCCCCGTTCACACCCCAACTCCTTCGATCGGAAGGCCTCCCACATGCCCCGCACACAACCCTCAATCGCGGACCTGACCCAATCTTGGACCCCACCGTCCTCCTTGCCAAAGGTTTGAATATATGTGAGTTTGTATATATATACACCTTCTTACACAGCATTGTGGTGGCTGAAATCGTAAAAAGGATTATTAAAAAGCTGCACACAAAGCTAGAGATAGAAATTCTACTGGTTCAACAAATTGATAAAATACGGAATTGGGCTGTTTTTGAATCGAGATGTCCTGCTGCGTAAATGTGAATAATGATGAGCCTTACGTAGGTTGCGGGCGTGAGACTCCCACCTGGTAGGAGGGAGAAGATAATTTGTACGTTCTGAATTGGCAAGCCCTTCGGCGAACCTGAGACAATGACTCTCTCTCCTATCAGCAAGAGACTCAAGCCCGCAGAGCTGCATTGCATCCGCATATGAGGTATAGCGCTGTGCCAGGATGGTTCTGCAAGCGCGTTTTTGTAGGTGCTCCAGAGTCTTCTACTGGGCAGCAGTAATGGGGGAAGAACCAACAACATCAGCATATTCAACAACAGGCCTCACATAATATTTATAGATTATTAATTATGAGCTCTTCATCATTGAATCCAAATCTCTTAAGCAGGCGGAGCGAGTACAATTTTTGATTGGCTTTCTTGGAAATTTCATTTATATTTTTTTCCCATCGAAGATCGTTCTGTAGCCAGACATCTTTGCCTCAGATACAAAGTTTAAAGGGACTCCCGCAATGCTCAACTCTGCATGTGGTGGGGGTTTAGTTTTGAAACATGTTTGGAATTGGATCGCTTGGCACTTGGAAGGGTTTAGGCCGAGTTTATTAGTATTAGTCCATTCAGTAAATTCATCAAGGACTACTTGTAGCCCACTAGGTTGGAGATATACGAGCGATTTTCAGCAAGTGTCAAGTCATCAACATATCTCCAACACTTGATCTTTTCACCCAGATCATAAGCAGCATCGTTAATAACAACCGGGTACGAGTTGACTCGGGTACGAGTTGACTCGGCTCGGGCCTACTACGAGTTGACCCAAAATCTTCAATTTGTCTTGCAATTCCCTTTCCATTGATATCAAATTTGTGACAAAATAGCTCAAAAAAACCCAAAACGCGCCTCCCTATTTTATAATGGGCCGGGGATAGGCTAGTACTAGTACTAGTACTGAGGTCCATGGAACCATGGACCTCCATGATGGAACCATGTACATGTTTATGTGTAGAATACTATAACATCAACAATAACACTTAACAGTTAGAGCTTACCTCTCTGCTTAGCCTGCAAGTACTGTGCTGTGTAAAAATCATACAGCAAGCTACATGTATGTACAGTCCACGATTGTCTGGGATTTCCCAGGTTCTCAATCCCAGCTGCAGATCGTATACACGTGGTTTGGTTGTGGTGTGTATCAGCTAAAATAGATTTTTATGTCTGGGATTTTCCAGTTCTAATTCTATTATAAAAAATGACGGTGTCATATGAATATCTAGTCTTGGTTCGAGACGACAGTGATCGGTGATGGATCGTGTACGTGCAACCTCGTTACCATGGGTACGATCTTGCGGCGCCATGTTTTCCCACCATGCCTTGCGCGATCTTAACCCCTGGAATTGTGTAATTACCATATCCCACATAGTGGGATATGGTAATTAGGACTGCAGTCGATGTGTTTAACGCGCGACGCAGTGTTTTTAGTAGGAAGGTTTTAGTGTAGAATCAATCTTTTGGAAGGATGAGATTAGCTCCTAATATTAATAATGATGCCTAATGTT
Source organism: Hippasteria phrygiana (assembly GCA_037893225.1). Taxonomy (NCBI): domain Eukaryota; kingdom Metazoa; phylum Echinodermata; class Asteroidea; order Valvatida; family Goniasteridae; genus Hippasteria; species Hippasteria phrygiana. Next base: position 73,345 of record JAZGUH010000256.1, read on the forward strand.
TTTCCCGCCTGACGTTAAATCTAACACTGCACTGAGTAGTATAGTAACAGCCGGCCTGGTGGGATCGGGAGGAAGGAAAAGTATGACGACCGTCATGACCGTTTCCGCCCTTTATCGCCGGATGTCAGTTGTGTAATTTTCCAAATGTTTTTCTCAGCTGTTTTCGCAAATTTGTCAAACCTTTCGATGCATCTTCTGCAGCGGCGGCAAACACTGTCATTGAGAATGAGCTGCTTTCTTGAACTGGATAAATGAGTAAATTTGCTATCGATTGGAACAATTTTGATGTGCCTTTTCTATCTCTGTTTAAACATAAAATACATGTATTTCCTGACCAGAAAAAATCCATATCGTTTATCGTAGCCACCAAGACCAGTGGCCTTGTCTTGATAATGGAAAAAAGTGCTCGGAGTCGTTTTGCTGATGTGACGTGACGAACAGGATGTTAACGCGGGCGCGAGCGCACACAGGGCGTTCAACATTCGGATTACGCGCGCGGTTCACTTTCAGTACATAAATATTCATTTCGAATAGCCAGTCAGCGTCGTTTACGTATTCCTCACGGCCAGGGGTTAGTGAAGGAACGCACACGCGCCCATGGAGTCGAGGATGGTGTACGTGTTACGTCGCGGTTGCGCGTTTATATTCGTTCCATGCAGTGCGCCCTCTGACGGTACGATTAGACCACACATTGGCCGGCCGCCGTACTCAACCTCGTTCCCAAGGCTTACTTTATTTTCAACCTCGTTTCCAATAGTAAGAGAGCAGCTGTGGTGTCGGTGAGGGCGCTGCTCGACACCATGGGAACGAGGTTGCCGCCGTACTCTCTACCATGGCCCAGTTGCATTGTGGGTATGATCCCTGACCTGCATCATTTGCATGAAATCGGAGGAATTCCTCCGAAATTTATTACCCGCTACTGCAACCTCGTTACCATGGGTACGATCTTGCGGCGCCATGTTTTCCCACCATGCCTTGCGCAGGAACGCACACGCGCCCATGGAGTCGAGGATGCCGCTACTACTGCTGGTCCCTAATTTTGAAATCTGAAGGACAATGTAGGGACCGGGAGCCAGTCTTGCACTGAGTTATTCTAATCGTACCGTCAGAGGGCGCACTGCATGGAACGAATGGCGACGCTACACGACCATTGTCGATCACTGTCGTCTTGAACCAAGACTAATTTAACAACGTCGACGTCATAGACCGCTCATATAATGTGGATAGTGTACATTGTACGTAACGGCGTACGCGCCATCCCTAGCGCTCTAGCTAGCTGCGCTTAGCTAGCAAGCTAGCTCTCTAGCTAGATCTCTGCACATCACATCCACAGCGCGCGCAGCAAGAACTTTTTTCACACGATCCAAGATGGAGGGAGAAGAAGGCGACCTCGTAGCGGCTGCCATCATGGCAATGCAACAAACCGAAAACGATCCAGACCCCGAATCCACCATCCTTCAAGTCGTAACCCAGACCGAGTGTCCGGGGGATGGCCAGGTCGAAAACCAGATCATTGTCCAGTCAGACGGCGAGTTAATCGTCCAGCAACACCCAGCTGCGGCGTTGCAAAATCTCCAGCAACAACTGCATCATCACCAGCAAGTTGTGGTCCCGGTCGCCGGCCAGCAGGCGCAGGGCGAGGCGGTAGTGGGGACCGGCGCGCCGCTGGACCCGGGAGCCATGGGTGTCGAGATTAACGACGTGAATGCTATTGAAGTACACACGGTGCAAGCGTCATATAAGAGTGAACAACAGCCAGACGAGGCAATGCAGCAAGGAATGGCAGAGAGATTTCTACTGCATGATGATGTATGCTAGAGTAGTAGTATAGTAATATACTATTACAGTACTAGTGGTGCAAGTCTCGATTTCGATCCTCTAAATATTAATAGGCCCCCCCTATGCGGAACAGGACAATTTTGAAAAATAACCAACCCTTCTTGGTAACTGACTAAACGCTTTACAGTCACTTCGCCCAAAAACCACATCGCCCTCAACCACTTCGCCCAAACGCCACTTCGCCCAATTACCCCTTCGCCCAAACGCCACTTCGCCCAATTACCCCTTCGCCCAAACACCACTTCGCCCAAATGCCACTTTGCCCAAAAACCACTTCGCCCAAAATCCACTCCCCCAAAAACCACTTCGCCCAAAAACCACTTCGCCCATGCCCGATCCGTATGCCCTTTTTTCATTTTATTAGTTTGTTACATAAATTGTACATCATCCCTCATATCAGTTAAGATGTTAGAATATAAATGTTTGTAAAAAATTACGTTATAAATTGTACGATTTTTATTATAAAAACCTCCGGAATACCGTACCAGCGCTCTATACTACCATGCTCTATGATACCATGGAGAAACTGATGAGCTATCTTGCCCTATGTTGGCGGTCTCCCAAATTGTCAGTATCTTTGTTTGGGTGGGCGCTAGTCAGAAGTCATAAAATCGTAATAATTTGAATGACCACTTGATAAAAATAATTGACCTATCGCGGTGGAATCGCGTCAACGCAGCTTATGAATTATTGTCCAATCACATCAATTAAAATTCCACGTGGAACGCGCAAAATCTGAGACAAACAAAAATCCCATAGGGTTGTCTAAGGGGCGTGGTTAACTCGTAAACGGCGACAGGTCAATTGCCCATAAACTAATTAGAAAAGAAAAGCATGGTCACAAAAAGGATGTCACAACGCAAATAAAGTTTTGAATGCACCATCAAAACGAAATAGAAAACGAAAACGTACACATTGGGAACAAAATCTTGGGTGCTTAAAAATTGGGCGAAGTGGTTTTTGGGCGAAGTGGTTTTTGGGCGAAGTAGTAATTGGGCGAAGTGGTTTTTGGGCGAAGTGGGATTTGGGCGAAGTGGCGTTTGGGCGAAGTGGTTGAGGGCGAAGTGGTTGAGGGCGATGTGGTTTTTGGGCGAAGTGACCGACAACCGACTAAACACATGGCACAACCTGTTAGTTGAAGATTTATTCGTTCTTATTCTTCCATGGACATGGTAATATACAAAATTAATTATATGTGAACACTAGTTAGTACTAGTAGGCCTAAAAAACTAAGGCTAAGTTACTGACTATACCGAGTCTGTGCCAGGAATGTATACAGAAAACACAAACTTTCTTCCCAGAAAGATTTTACTTTAAAGTTTAATACCCCATCAAAACTGATCAGGAACAGCAATAACTATCCATTCAAGAATTGTATAACACATGGCACAACCCTTAATTTTGAGACATTCTGTCTTGAAATTTTTGGGCAATATTACAAGTAGGGGAAGAATGAAAGGTTTTTCTTTGATACCCTGTACCAAAATGGGTCAAAAACGAGAAGCTGACAAAATAAACCATCCATTCGTGTTTAGAATTGCATAAACACACGACAGAACCTTTAACCCCTTGCGTACGGATGATGCCATATGGCATCAAAAAAAAGGTCCACCAGGCCGGTTTGGGATTTGGGTGCCAGAACTGCTGCAACACCCCGACGTCTCCCTGTAAAATACCGTGCCCAAGGGGTTAAGTTGGAGACTTATCCGGAGATATTTTTGCAATATAGGGCTGGTCTTAGGGCAAGAAAGGTTGTGTTTACTGTGTTAGTTCTTGCCACAGTGTACGGTCACTGAAAAAGTGTAAAACATTCAAGTTAATTTCCATCTTATTTCTCACAGATTTTGCTGACATAAATCTTGAAATAACTGATTGACTATTGTGCCACAGTTTGACTAAAGTTGTTATCAAGGAGGGTTGGGCCTTTTCCAAGATTTTGCTGTTCCTGCCCCGTTTTGGTGGGGTTATCAAAGTAAAATCTTTCCAAACCGGTTATTTCTGTTAATTAAAGACTTGCACTTTTTACATGTACAGGTCAGGAAAACATAGTTCTAGTTCTTGCTTTTCTTCCTAGCAGCCTATAGCTTCAGTAACCCCACTGGAAGTCGTGCAGGAGACTACCAAAGTAGACATTGATAGCATCGATGAGAACGTCACCAAACTAACCAAGAAATACCTCAGTGATGTCAAGGAGGTACGAAGAAGAAAAAAATGTTTGGCTTACTTTTTATGCATCAATCAATTATTTGATAGAGCAATTGTGACAAGTGTTCATGTATGTAGAACCACATTGTTATGTACAACTTAGTAGGAATGAATAAGGGAATAAATATGTGCTGGGCCGGTTTTAAACGTACGTTTAAAACCGCCTTGGGGCCTGGGCGCTTGATAATGACCCGAGCCGAAGGCGAGGGTCATTAATCAGCATCCAGGCCGGAAGGCGGTTTTAAACGTACGTTTAATACCGGCCCAGCACATATTTATTCCCATTTATAAAATACCTTTTTGTATAATTAAGCAAAAACCACCGAAAATTATAAATTTCCAATGATTTTGTTCTTTTTTTTACCTTAGTTTGTAAAACACCCCTTCAGCTATTTAATGGTTCGTGCCACGCGCGAGTAGTGGTATTTCCTTATAGGGAAATTGACGCGCGCACGACGTGCCCGCCAGGTGTTGCGATACGCAGCAGTGCCGTTGTAGTGTGAAATTATGGACTCTAAATACGGATGCGTCGGTAGTATTGCGCTTGCGTTATTAGGAGAGTGACTGGTACATGTACATGTATATACAACATATGAGTAACATTATATGTACATGTATAATGCAATCATTTACATTGATTCAACCCGATGCAAAAAAAGAGCTACCCATGAGAAATATTGGCAATTGTGGATTTGAATGAAGAGCCCTTCCCTCAGTTTATTCACCCTACATTATGTAGCTTCAGATTTTGTTGTACACCAAATTCAGATGTTTGTCCTAAAGTGGCCATTGATATTTCTAATTCCTATAAAAAAAACTAATTTGCTCTATTTGCCAATGTGCACTCGGAGAAGTTATATGCACTTATACTGTATTTTTTCTTCTTTGAAATCAGGTGGACAAAGACTACCTTCGTGGCTTCCATGAGGGTACGGGTATCAGCTTCGAGGAATTCCTCAGCAGGTATTTCTGTGTCACAGGGACATCTTTTGTTGCCGTTAGCAACAGGAGCCGGACAATTCCTTCAACAGGGCAACAGCGGCAGTCCCGATACTATGGCAACTGTGAAGGTGAGTTCAGTTTATGTTGCTCGGAACAAAAGCTCACTCAAGTGTTACTCTGTGGCTGAATTTTTATAAATCGGGTTCAGTGAATTCTGATTTGGATTTAAACCTCAATACTCAGCACATACACAACATCACCAAGCCAGTTCCAGATTTTTTTTCTTAGCAAATACCAGTACATGTGATGTTATCATTCCTGTCCTAAAATGGGGGCCTTCTTCCTTTTTTGAAAATGAAAAAGGAATACGTCTGGCACTTCTGGAATAAAAACCAGGCTCCGGCATAAAGAACATACCATTAAAATACCATTTTAACCTTAACCCTCCAGGGCATGTTTGCTAGAACCCTGCCAGACGCATCAGATTGCATACTTTGTCACATTGACTTGTGTGCAGAGTCCAGCAAAGTGGAGCTGTCAGCACATATGCACTGTGCTGCGTCTGGCAGGGTTAGGGTTATTAATATACCACAGCCGCATGAGTCTCTGGAAAACTCATTTACAGGTCGTATACGGTGGGAGGCTAAAGGAGGTACCCTTCCAATTGAATTCTGTGGGTTTCCATTCAAGATCGAGAGCTCAATGTACCTACACTGCTTACATGGCCCCAAGAGAGTAAGTAGATTTGAATATTTTGGACGGGAAGAAGGGGGGAAAAAACATACTTGCATTGCTGCCAACTATTATGGAAAATTGGTAATTATTTGCGAATTTATGAAATAAACGGGAAAATAGAAATGTGAATTTCAAATAGTCCACTCATAAACCATATATTGAGAACCAATTGTTCCCGGAAAAGCAGAATTAAAGACCAACTCCAACGGTTTTATAAAGTGTTAGAATTAAACTTTATTTTGTTCAATATATAATAAATTACTTATTCTTCGTCAAACAATCCACAATTTGGGAGACCGCCAACATAGGGCAAAATAGCTCAGTTGGCAGAGCGCCGGTACGGTAACCCGGAGGTCGCAGGTTCGAATCCCGCTCGTGCCAGTTTCTTTGTTCACTTTGAAAAATTACTTATTCATTACAAAATTATGTTTGTTTTGCGTCTCAATAGTGTGTTATTTTGCGAGAAATTATTACCATTTTATTTCGAGTTTATGAAAACTTTCCACGAATTGACCGCTGGTGGCGCTTTTGAGAAATGAAAAAACTTGACATCATACCGGAGAAAGCAAAAAGAATGGTACCCGGCATGGTTGGTTCCGCCCCGGCTGCAGCGCGGTGTGCACACAGGCAATGCATGTCTGTACGTACCTGTAGGCCAACACTTGAAACACGATACTGTACATCGTTCTGTTTTTTCGTCAAGTTTTGTTTCTTTCTGCATGAATTAACAAATAACAACAAAATCATGTGTAATAATTGAAGGCTGCAAGCGGAATTTTGCCAAAGAATTTGTATTTTGTTTGCCTTTATTGTCCACTTCTGGGGCGACTTTGTCTGGTGCAACGACAGGCTCATCTTACCATACCATACCGATCACGGGCTCCAGCAATCAGTATTAGTTTTTGCGGAACTTACAGAACGTGCGGAACTCGATCTGCAGAAAAATATGCAGAACAAGGAAGATTAGACTGAATAAATTTAAAATATCGACTTCAAAGACATAATAACGTTCAAACCTCACAAATAAGTACTAAAATATTCATGCAAGTTTTCCCTTGAATTAAAGAAATTTCAACATTTAACGTTAAAACACTTGTGTAGAACTTGTGACAATACGTCCAGAACACATGCTGTAAAGGGATATATCATTTACAAACCAAGTGTTCAGATACTGCCATGTGGGTAAAATGCAAAGGCTGTGGGAGGGGGTATGTTTGCTGCTGCAGAACCAACATTAAAAATGATAGCAATGATGTAATTTTACCACGGACAAGTGTCTTATACAGGAATTCGCCGACGCCATTTTTACAGTGGTGCTGCGCTCGCGTGCTGATTGCGCGCGTTCTTTAATTTCAGTCACGCGCGCATTTTGGCAAGTTGTAAACACCCTGTTGGTCGAAGCTGCGTGGAGCGCGTGCGTCTAACACGCACGCGAGCGCCTTGCCACCGCAGTAAATGCTTCTAATTTTGGTCGCCGGATTCGTCTATACCCTCAATTACTCCTCTCAGTATTTTCTGGGCAAAATTCAGACGGGATCGAAGGCATTTAATTGTCCGAGTTCCGCGTTTTACCCAGGCAGGTTTTTGAGCAGATTTCGTGCGTTATAATGTACGGCCGCAGAAACCCCATGTACATTATTGCAATGGTCCAAGGCTGTGGGAGGGGGAATGTTTGTATTATATCTTCAATACATGTAGTAAAATTACATCATTGCGATCATTTTTAAAGAGGAACTAAAACGGCAAATTTTGTTTTGACTTTTTGGACTTTTCCGACAGTTTAAATACTCTTTTAACTGATGGAGATTAGTTTGCAGACGAGAAAAAATATTTTATTTAAAAAAAAGGGTTGTTATTCTGAACCATTTATCCTGTTTCGCGAAAGCTCATTATGTATGTTAAATGTATGTACGTGACCCCGTGACGTACACGTGTAGAGTCGGTTGATGCTACAGCCAAACGCTATGCATGTACGTACGTGGAGTTGATGCTGCTGAAGAGTTTTTGTCGACCTAACTCCTCCGTTTTCCCGTCTATTTTGTCTAATTTTGATATTATTTCAGTATGAGCATGGATCTGAGATAATCATTATGCCTCGATCGTGTGTAGTTGGGGGTTGCACGAGGAACAGCGACAAAAACCCTGACCCAACCTTACTGCGATTCCAAGTGCTGAATGGAGCTCAAAGGCGACAGTGGGTCCGCTTTGTAGACAATACAATATCTGATTTTGGGCTGTCGAAATGGTCGAAAATATGTGCATAACATTTCGCCAAAGACTGTATAGATGATAGTGTTAGTATGAAGACTCAGCTGGGTTTGAAGGCACAATTCCGTTTGAAGGATGGAGCCATTCCAACTCTAAAAGCACCGAGCATTCCAATCGTGTCCCGGACTCACGCGCACCAGCGCGACGACGTTAACTGCGGTTGCCGTCTCGAGCAGCCAGAGAGCCCCGGTCGTCTCCCTGTCCACGCTCGCTTGACTCAACATGCATTGTACACGCACGGTACCACATGTATACCCTGCCGGATATGGGGCAGCTTTTTAATTTCACTCTGTATATTTTGTAGGATCCTACACTTCCTACAGTCCTACACCATTGAAATGTGCACAAAGTAAAAAGCAAAGACGGATACAGTGAACAGTTTTGTGTAGGACTGTAGGAAGATGTAGGTCCTGCAGATGATGCATGGTGAAAAAAGCTGCCCCATATCGTGCTGCATATGACCGCATGCGCTGCATGCGATTGAGTCTGGTACCTTATAACAGAAATTGTGTGTATTGTTCTGAGAAGGTGCGGGTCCTTATGAGGGCTGCATAATCAAAGTCGCCAGACTAGAGTATAGCATCAGCTCACACACAACTCACCGCCCAGGTCCCAATAAAAGCCGACTGCAAACAAAGGAAAGTATGACTCATAACTAGCTTTTCAGCAAGAACAAGCCTACAACCCCAATTCTTAATGTGTCTCACAAAGATGTCAACACTTTAAAATATGTTTATCGTAGTGTTACTCCTGAATCATGAGCAAAAAGCACAGCAAGTAATACTAGCCTTAGACAAAAAAATACGTACAGACTCTACGTAAAACATTGTCGTATAATACAGTGACGTCATATGTTTCTACACGTGTACGTCAATACTCGCGCGATACGGCACGCAGTTGACCTCGGCCTTTTCTGAATCGAGTCAAAGTGGCTCAGAAAGAAAAGGCTCAAAAACATTTTTTTTGATTTTTCAGAATCATGAAACTTGTTACATTAGTTTTGGGGAGGCATAAACTATCAGATAAGTCAAAAATGTCCAAAAACAAATTGGCGTTTTAGTTCCTCTTTAATGTTGGTTCTGCAGCAGCAAACATGCCCCCTTCCCACAGCCTTGAACGACATGGTATGCGGCCGTACGCACGCAGCAAATTCCGCTGAAAAACCTGACTGGATAAAATGCGAAACTAGTAAAAGAAATTCCTTCCAGACTGAATTTTACTGAGAAAATACAGAGGGGAGTTATTGAGGATATAGGGCACTTGTCTGTGGTAAAATTACATCAGTGCGATCATTTTTAATGTAGCGGCAAACATTCACCCTCCAGCGGCCTTGGACCATGTGTACACGTGCCGCCGTACATTATAACGCATGCAGCAAATCCCGCTCAAACAGCTGACTGGGTAAAACGCGGAACTCTTATAATTACATGCTTTCCCGAACGAATTTTCCAGAGAAAAGAATCAGAGAAGTTATTGAGGATATACATGTAAGACATTTGACAGTGGTAAAATTACATCATTGCGATCATTTTAATGTTGGTTTTGCAGCGGCAAACAATCACCCTCCCCAAGCCTAGGACGACATGTGCGGCCGTACGCACGCAGCAAATCACAGTCAAAAACCTTACTGGTTACAACAAAGAAATTTTAACATTTAGGGGGCCTAAAACATTTAAAAATTAAATGCCTTCCCGACTAAATTATCCCGAGAAAATACTGAGAGGAGTTATGAGAATATAGGACATTTGTCCGTGGTAAAATTACATCATTGCGATCATTTTTAAGGTTAGTTCTGCAGCGGCAATCATGCCGCTCCCGGCCTCGACCTCCCACGTTCAATTGAGGAATAGGACCCGTATTGCCGTAAGCATGTGGCTGTATCTGAACACTTCTCCATTACAGCATGTGTTCTGCACGTAATATAGATTTTCTGGACTAGAGTTTGCACGGACCAAAATGTTTTAGGCCCCCTAAATGTTACAATTTCTTTAATCAATCCAAGGGAAAATGTATGACGATTTCAGTACTTATTAGTGAGGTTTGAACGTTATTCTTTCTTTGAAGTCGCAATTTTGAATTTATTCGGTCTAATCTTCCTTGTTCTGCAGCGTTGAGTCCGCACATTCTGCAAGTTCCGCAAAATACCCACACGTACACCCATGCTAATCTCGGTCTTCTCCGTACCATGAGCCAACCAAACTGCTGTCTAAACTAGAGTAAATTTTTTTCTACAGATTGTTCAATTGAGTTTGTGAACTGCCACAGGTGCAAATTGATTACAATTTGATGATCTCGGGTTAATCTTGAATACACAAACATGATGGAATTATTGTGGTTGTTTTTCTTCAGGACCTGCGTTCTAAGGTGCCCAAGCCACCCAAAGTTGGTCGTCGAGGGCGCCCACGGAAGTCCACCAACAAAAAGATGGAGTGCCCGGCCGTGATACAGGTCAGAGAGATCAGCATGTACACCAATGAGGGCTACTTCGTGGACAAGAAGGAATTCAAGAGCCTCAGCAAGCTGCGCTGGGAGAAGCAGCGCATCCTGAAGCAGATCCGTGACGATGAGGGCAATGGGAAGGAAGTGACCATGGTCAGAAGGCTGTACATCAAGCTACCCTACGTCCGAATCCACTCTTCCCTACATCCTGTCGGGGAGAACTCCTCGATCAACACGACCATGGATTATCGGGTCTCACAGAAGCTGAAGCAGCTGATCGCCAACAACGTGACCAACATCAACGAGATCAAGAAGTGCTTGAAGCACTATGTGGATGATGTCCTCTTCAAGCACAACCCCCTGGTCAAGAAGCCCAAGCCTGGCAATCGCAAGTTCTACCCATCCCCGGTAGACCTTCAGCGACAGGTTGCTGCTGCTCTTTCCAGCACAAGGGAGAATACTGATGTCTTGGCCGAGAAGGTTCAAGAGTGGCAGGCCAAAGGGACTGCCAAGTTCATGTACCGACCCCACAGATCAAACCCAGAGCAGTCATTTCTGTTTGTTTACCAGGAGAAGTGGCAGCAACGGCTGCTGGAGCGCTACGGCAGTGATTTAGTCATGCTGGATGCAACCTCCAAGGCGAACACAGTATTAACTATGGCAACGCCGATGTACAGCCTGTGCATCCACACTAATGTCAATTTCATTGTGGTGGCTGTGATGATTGTAGAAAAGGAGACAGCTGCCAACATCAAGGAGGCTCTGCAAGTCATCCAAAGCTGGAATCCGTGGTGGAACCCTAGCTCTTTCATGGTGGACAAGTGCAACACTGAAATCACTGCAGTCAAAGAGTTTCTTTCTAATATGCGCATCTACATCAGTGACTACCACAGAAGGCAGGCACTGGCCAGGTGGATCGGCCGGAAGGAGTCCGGACTCGATGCAGAGCAGCAGAAGACAGTGGCTCTCCAGATGGACAAAATCGCCACAGAGCAAAACCAGACTCTGTTCAACAGTTCCAAAAAGGAGCTCTTGACTAGCAAGATAGTTGAAGAAAATGAAGAGTTTCTTGATTACTTGCAGTCAGAGTGGTTCTCTTGCCCGGAGAAGTGGGCGCACGCATATCGCGATTACGCCATCGACAACCTCATCAATGTCAACAATGGTGAGGTTGCCATGGATCGCTTCTTGCGCTACTCCAGTATACCCAAGACCAGAGAGAAGGGAGTAGTTGGTATCGTGACCCTCATCGTTGAGTCCTATCTGCCAGACAGCTTCAACAAGTACCGGAAAAAGAACAATGCCTGGAAGTACAGCAAATTTCCGACAGCTGTCCAAAATGTGCCACTGTACCTGCGAGACCGACCAGCACATTTTGTTCGGGAGTGCTTGCAGAATCAGGAAGAAGCAACCAAGTACAGCAACGTAGATGTGCATCTGATGGATGCCACCCATGGAGTGTTCCATGTCAGGTCCAAGCAGGGTTTCCACATCACCAGCTTCCTGGGTCCTAGCTGCACCTGCAACCACTGGCAGAAATATCGCTTCCCCTGTAAGCATTTCTTTGCCATCTTCCTCCACTTTTATGAGTGGGGTTTCAACCGGCTGCCGGACTTGTACATAAACAGTGTTTTCCTGACACGGGATGTTGGTGTCCTTCAGGAACAGTCTGCAGATGGCACAGGTGTTGTACAGGACTTCCAACCTCTTGAAATCCAGGTGACGATTTCTGGTACGGAAGCTTGTTCGACTGAGACCGTTGCCACTTCTTCTGAGGCAGGAACAAGTTTCAACCCTATTCCAGTGAACCTGATCTCAATTCCGGATCTAGAGGTTGGTGGGAGCAAGACTTCGGAGCCAGTTACTCGAGATGGAGACACCCAAACTGACAAGCAGACCAAGCTTCTGAACATCTTCAAGCGGGGTATGGACCTGATAACCGACATCTGCGACCCGCAGCTCATCACAGAAACTGAACAGGTCCTGAGTCATATGGTGACCAAGCTGCAACGCAGGATGACCCACGAACACTATATGCAGAATGCGTTGCCCTCTATTAAGAGATTCAAACCCAACCCAACTCCCCAGGAACCGCAGATGCCGCAAGCAGATGGCCAACAGCAGCAACATCAAGAACAACATCAGCAACAAGAGCAGGTTGCTCTCGAGTGCGTGACCAACTCATCATACTGGTAGAGGAACGTCTCAGTCGTGATCAAGTGTTTGTAGAGATTTGTCCTTTATTCCCTGTTCACATCCAGCTGCATCTAACAAGACATTAAATTCCTACTTGGAAATAGTTAGAAGGGGTTGATTACTTCAACACATTGCCTCCTTTAACCCTCCCTCTCTCGGTGCCAAAATGGAGCCAACTAACCTACCTATCAAGTTTCAGGTTGAAACACACAAGCTGTTGGAGAGGAAGGGCTTGAGTTTGTTGATAGGTTATGATATTTATAACAGTAGGAGGGTTAAGGCTAGTTCATACTTGATACGATATTGAGGGCAAAGTGAATTCGTCTAGGTACAAAACGTAATAGCAAATTAAACAAACAGCTACATGTATTGCTGACATCACAAAATTCGCTTCGCTTTCACATTCACGTACATGTATGAACCGGCCTTCAGTCCTTATATAATGAGGATATGTTGGATCTTCAACTCCTTGATACTCGTCATAAGAAATCATGACACTGTCTCCATTTGATGGCCAGGGGATGGGATTGCTAGGGTAGTATTTCTTCCTTACTGGTTCATGCCATTTTCATGAAATGAGCAAATGCATATATTGTACCTTGGCACTTGTACCTTGAGCCAAGCTAACCTGAGACCAATCTCTAGTGGCCAATGACCATTTAACATTAGTCACTGCCTCTTTCATGAAAGTAAATAACATTAAATGTTATAGGAAGAAATACAATGTAACATAGTTCTCAGGCTTTACCTAATTTTGTAATCAGTAATATAAAGTTGAAGGTCCAAAATCTCCAGCAGTTGTCCATTGTAAAACATCGAACTTGAGTAATATTTGTGTCCGTGTACATTTGACTGAACTTTAGCAAAATCACCACAAATTTGCTGCATTTACCAAGGTTGAGTAATTTCATGAACTACAAGTAGCACTTCACAGAGATCCTCTCAAAAGTCTGAACTTTTTGGTTCCCATTTGTAGATGTTGTGTCCTCTTTGCAAGTAGTATTAACTTTCGGGTCCCAAATACGTGGGGCTCTGGACGGTGCGTGAAGCAACATGGGTGCATGCTTCATTCGACTTTTGAGATGTTCCCAAAAACTTGCGTGTACGTAAACATGTACGAAGGAACCCGAGACTTCACAAGGAACCTGAGACTTAATTTCTCAATTCTAAAGTCAACTATTGTGTGCATCTTACTATAATTCCAGGAATCTCTGTCTTTGTGTATGAGTGGGTTAGGCTATACGAATGGGGGATATGGATAACAATGACACCGAGGACTTGGGCCGAGTCCTTAAGTGAATTTCGTGTACAAACCTTATGGGAGCTGTTCGGAAAAAGTTTAAGTACAAACAAAGGGAACAAAAGAGGGGTTCCATTCATGGTCCTCATAAGTATAGGAAAACGCACACTCGTGTGTGTGTGTGTGTGTGTGAGTATGTCCATAATTCGATTAGCTCCAGTACTGTATGAAGTTAAAAATCGGCAGGTGTGTTGCTCAGGACCCATAGTCCAGTAAGAATTGACATGAAAAATGCCCAACTCCGACATTTAATTTTAAGTAACAACCAAATTTTTACTCGGAAACCTTTATATGGTTGCCATGAACACACAAAAAAATCAACCAATTTTTTCCTTGGGGGAAATGTGATTTTTAAGAGCTTAAAAATGCCGATTTCTGTATGCGAATGTGCTATTACCCAATTACTTACACAATCCCCCTGCATCTATTACGCCACTCTAAAATGGTTTTCGGAAGGGTAATTGAAATAAATTTTTCAGGATCTATTAGGGTCATCTCTTCCCGAAAATCTTGGAAGTGTTTTGAGGGCGAAAGCCGTTATTTTGATAATGATGAAAATGATTATGTAATGACGATGACCACGTCCTTAAAACTCTCTTTTCATGATAATTTTTGTCATAATCTTCATTAAGTTTTCGCCTTTGCCATTTTGTATTTATGTGTCGGAAATAGGTGTCGGAAATACATGCCTTTCGATATAAGTCGTGCATCCCTTTTGTTTTTCAAATAATTAACATATTTCCCCAAGGTTGACTTTGGTTGAATTTTTATGGGAGGTAGCTAGAGGCCCAATAAACACACTGCCACTAAAAATTGCCTGTTAACAAACATTTGGGGTCCTCGTCAATTCTTACTGGACTACCAAGAATGTGCAGTGTCAAGTTTAAAGTTGTTTGGATGAGCCGTTCTCAAAAAAGCTGCAAAAAAGCAGCAATACTGGAACCAGAGGCCTAGACCCGCAGACGTGGCAGTAAAGACAGCCATGCATGAGGCACATTTTTGAACGGGCACTGCGCTGCACCGCCACGGGTATAGACCGCCACGCATGCAACGGGGCGTGATCTAATATGCAAATTAGACACATGCGCATCAGTGTTACAAAAACCAGCTCTTCCCAAGAAACTCACTTCCAAAGCTGTGATACACGTGTGGCATGGAAACCTAAGCAATTTGTCCATTTTGAACGGGCACTGCACTAGTCAGAAGAATGTTGAATGGATGCTGTAGTTTGGGCAACAATGAACATCCCCATGTTTCCAATGTTTGGGCAAAATGGAAATCTCAGTTAACAGAATGACTGCAGTTCCAGGCATCCAAAGAAAGTCCCATGATGTTATTGTTACTGTATGGAGGATATCTATTCATAAGCCTTCTTGAGATACGTTTGGCACAAAATGGGGGTCACTATCTGAGTTGGCTAAATTATAATATAAGATAAGATTCAATAAGCATCCTGTGTAATTATGGCACTGTCGTTTTCAAGAAAAGTGGAAATGTACATTTTTCGACAATCGTTGGAAATAGACTAGTTCACCGACCTGTTAATTCCCTGACGTCGATAAATTGTTCCGTTTTGGTCAGGGAACCAGACTACTAGAACATGCATCTATGTACACAATTTTATACAGGTCAGTGTTACAGTATTTGCTAGCACGCTATAAAATACAATGTACTAAACCCCCAAATCCATTTATTTCTGAAAATTACAGCAAAAGCAAATAGTGTAAATAAATAGCTTATGGTCACTGAAATGGACAGAAACCTACTAGAACATAATTTTTCTCTGTTTTCTCAGCATCTATGTACACAATTTTAAACAGGTCAGTATTACAGTATTTGCTAGTACGCTTTAAAATACATTGTACTAACCCCCAAATCCATTTATTTCTGAAAATTACAGCAAAAGCAAATAGTGTAAATGTATACTACCTTTAAAGCTTATGGTCACTGAAATGGACAGAGGTTCCGTTAGCATAAAGTCATGTGCTAAGCAATCCTATAAAGTTGGTCTTTCTTTGAGTTACTTGTATTTGCATATTGTTATCAACAATGAAAATGATAGACAGTTTCCATTGAGTAGTATGTTAAGAAGTTTCCTGAATTGTTAGTGGCATCTGCAGCACAAACGTACATGTATTCCGAGAATAATTGCAGACTTTATGTATTTCATTTGTTCATTACCAGCAGTTATTGTGGTGAAAATAAGTGTTGCTACAAAGTGTACATAATTAAGTTCATTTCATAATTCACTTAACTATGAAAGTGAAGTGCATTTGTTACGTTAAAATGTAAATTTCATGATGAATGGGCCCGGTGAATGGGTTATTTATGGCGTCATAAATACATGTAGTCTTCACTTGCCTAATGCTCTGTTTGCGGCATTCCTGAAGCCAGTGTGAAAGTTACTTTTGTTGTAGCACCGACATTTGTACATGTACATGTATATGACCTACAAGAAGAAAGTTTTCCCACTCAAAATTCAGTTTTGGGATTTTCACATTTTCACATTTGAAAAGCCCTATTCTATCACTTCCCAGTTGTCTACAGATTGTGGTTTTCATTCTATAGCCAGGGGCTCACGATGCTCATGTGCACGAGAAAGACAAAATTGAAGCTTCCACGGAATCGAACTGCTCATCATTCTGGTGATGAATAACAAAAGGCTTTGATCCTCGGGGAAAAAAGCAATTTCATGTACATGTTAATTATCGTATCACGCATCAATGGATTATAGAGTACCAAATAGCTATGTATTTTATCCTGTTATCTCTTCACAAAACTCTGCCATTACTTTTAAACCTGTGTTGATGAGCCATAGTGTACCAACGTGATGACATATTTCTGGTTCACGCACACAATTATATGTGTAAAGACATAACGCATGAACCATAACGGGTCTGGTCACCTATATATATGTAGGCAGTGTACATATAATGCAAATAAGCACACTTATGTCCTGACAACACAACAGTGCAATGCTTTTGTACTGTATTTTGATACATTTTGACTGTTGGAAAGTTACAAAATAAACTCTAAATCTGCCGTTTTTTGTTTCTCACCACACAAATGGGCCTAGTTTAGAGCCCCTTAAACATAACCTACATGTATACGACAGGAATCAAAGGGAACTGTTCTCGGCTTCAACCACATAATATCCACAGGGTGGTTCAAAAAAAGTTGACCAAGTTTAAGGCGATTGTTCACCCACCTCCTACAATTCCAGAAAATTTGTGTTTACCTAGTGTTGATGAGTAGGGTGTTTAGAAATAATCCTAAAAAATGCTAGGTCTAGCTTAATTGGTTCTCAAGATATGGCTCATTACAGATGGCATGTACAAAACTGGCTTGTCCACGGGAGCTTCAATTTAAATGAAGCATGTTGAAGACAGAAACTAAAGGTAAGAAGCTCCCGTGGATAAGCCAGTTTTGTACATGCCATATCTTAAAATCCAATTAAGCTAGACCTAGCAATTTTTCAGGATTATTTCTCAACGCCCTACTCATAAACGCTAGGTAAACACAAATTCTCTAGAATTGTAGGAGGTGGGTGAACAATCACCCACTTGGGTTAACTTTTTTTTTTTTACTATCCTGTACATTCATCAGGATGTCAAACCGAGTGATACACATCTGCAAAAAAAGGCAATTATGTTGCAAAATTTGAAAATAGTGTTTTATATATACATGTAGCTGGAAAGGCCAATTTATAAGCTTTCATAATGGTATATATCTGAGGCCTGTAGCATTTTGCATTCACAAGATATTTGGAAATGTTCATGTTTGTTTTCAGGAATTTCTTGAAATGACTTGAAGGCAGTGTACATGATTGGTCATTGTTGCAGTTTTCAGAAATGGGCGGATTTAGGGGTTAGTATTTTATAGGAAATATCGTTTCACTGACCTGTTCAAAGTTTTGCGTTGTTGGGTGGAGTGAAAAACGGTGCATGATAGCCTTTAGTCAAGGCGCTCGTGGCTATCTGGGCGCCCCGAATGCCTTGACTAAAGGCTACAGGGCAGTTTTCCAACGATATATATTTCATTTTTTCTTGACGACAGCACACCTGGTGCTATAATTTCACAGGATGATTGAGACTACTATTGGCTTAGTCTAGTAAGGTATTTCAAAAGAATTCAGTAAAAAAAAAAATGGAGGATTACCAATCGTGTACACTACCTTTAAAGAGAAACAAGCCATTTAAAAAAAATGGAAGCACTCGACAGACATTCTTTTCCAACTTTATTCACTAAAATAATATAGGTATCAAAGATGCAACAAATTTCCTCCTTTCAAAATCACTTGTTTGAAGAATTGTTCACCCTCTTCACATAGAACAGCCTACAGCAACTTATGTGCCCTTTTTGCCGAGCGGGTCACACATACAGTTGATGTCCAAATAAGTTCCCATTTTAATCCAAATTATTATACATGTACATGCATGTAAACATTCAAGAAGTGAGAATGCTTACGAAATATCCTTTAGAGTTTCTATTTAAGGTCTGTTCACTTCATGAAAAGCCTTTTACACAATAATTCATTTTGTTGACGTTTGTACAAAAGATAACGGTCATATTTCTTGCTACAGTACATGCACAATCAAAGAAATTGGTCCGTTATTACAAAATCTTGAGCACCAAATAAAAATGTATACAGTTAAATCTGGGAGGGGAGAAAAATCAAATTCAATTTGAAAAATGAACTGCACTTAATTAACCTGAGTTCCGAGTTAATAATGTTTACACATCAACTTTAATATCTATCTGATCTTAAAGGTAACGTACATTTGCAAACACCAAAAACAAAACTGATGAATTATCTTACATATACTTAACTGGACGTAAATAATAGTCTTAAGCATGGCACCTGGTGTGCTGTCATTTTAACAAAAGTGGAATTTTTGTATCAATTGCCGACCATCGTTCGGGAAAAAATTGTTTGTCAAATACTGCCCCCAATTTACCAACTTTAGTTGGTCCACATTGTTTGGCAATTGGCAGCACATCCATGAACGGGTGCAATCCAGCTAGGCTAGTTTCCTGACCCGATAATTCCCTGGCATCTATAAATTGCTTCATTTTGTCTGAAATACATGTAGGTGAGAGAACCAGACTACAAGTACAGCATTTTTTTCTTCTCTTTGTTTGCCCAGCATTCATGCACACAAAACGGGTCACTGTTACAGTATTTGCTATAAAATACTAACCCCCAGATCCATTTATTTCCGAAAAATTACAACAAAAGCAAATGTTATACCTTTGTATAAATGTAAAAAACTTCCTTTAAAACCGGTTTCCTGTACGCACAGAATCAGGAAGTCAGCAAGGATTTTGGAGCTGGTCTGCACGCATACTTTGCACAATCAAGGATTTTGTGCTTACTTGTGTTACATGTATGTGTACAAATCAGTTTGAAACCTTTCTCTATAAAGCACAAAGATTTGTTTCTTTCATTCAATTAGAACTCCCCTCGGAAATAAAATGACAATAAAGTATATATACAAGCAAATGATTTAGATCAATTCATCAATTAATCAACCCACAAGTCAAAGAATAAATCATCATAGTTATTGACAGTTTTGTCAGCAATCTTCGCATACAATGTATAACCTTGTACACGCAAAATGTTGAGGGGGGGGGGGGGGGGGGGGGGGGGGGGGGGGGACTGATCAATACTCTCTATAGTCTGTCATCTAGGAGCAAGTTCCGGTGCTGCTGATCTAGTCCCTTTTGTCAATTTTGCGATTCATATCACGCATGCTTGTCTGTTTTCACTCGAATGCATCTAGTCGATCAACTACGTCAAATCTAGTTTGTGTACCAACAACAGACTGTAAAGAATGTCGTCTGCTATTGTTAACGAAGCAAATGTTGGTACTCATTTTTATTTTCTAATATTTATTTATTTATTTTATTTTCTCTATTTAACTTTAGTGCAATAAATAATTCATTATCTTATTGCAAAGAGTTATTATCATTGGACAAAATTAACAATTTACCGTAAACGTTTGCAAAACTTGCCCAGTTTACCTATCCTCCATCGTAAAACCGTGACGTAACTCGCGAGTGACTAGAGAAACCGTGGTCCGGAGCTAGGTTGATCCAGTTGGACTAGCTAGTCAAACCACGCAGCGTTCGAGTGACATCTAGATTGACTAAGGTTAAGTCTAGTCACTCTAGTCGCCCAACCGAACTTGCTCCTGATTGCTAAATGCAGCAAAAGAACCCACGACAATTCATGTTGAAGATTTATCAGAGGAACTGCTCACAGATAATTTTTAAATATCTGCATTGATATACATTGAACATACTTAAATTGTCCAATTTCTACTCAAAAAGAGTAAACCTAACTTCACTCTCTCCTTTTCTAACTGTAATACATGCTCATCAATGCTGTATATCAGTTTATTTGCATATTTCAATATCATTTTAATAGGGATCATTTCCAAAGTCAGAATGCTCTTGTTCCATTTGAAATGCTGCTCCCTGAAAATCCAACTTGTTGGTTATACTCAGTGATGTAGTCAAGACCATCACAAGACCAGGCACAAGACCGGCTTAATTAAAACCCTCCTATGCAAACATACATTCTGAGCCATGTTGTTGTATGGGTCAAAATCAGTCAAGGTGATTGGTTTTGACTCTCCTGCCATAGTACAAAACCACATGTAATCTGATCATGTCTGTGTAAAAGTATAGCAGGGGAGGTGGAAGGAAATTTTGACTGATTTTGACCTTTTAAATAGTAGGAGGGTTTTAAATACAGGCACAAGTAACTGGCATAAACCATGACAAAGGAATGCCTTTGTTACAGTTCATTTTAATAGCTTAAGACTTGAATTAAGACTGATGGTCTTGTGTTGGTCTTGCAGGGTCTTGTGATGGTCTCGACTACATCACTGGTTATACTGCACATGCTCAGTAGGCCCCCGTACACCAAAACAATGAGAAACATAGGGTGAGAGTGTGGATTGGGGTGAGAAAAAGAGTACCGAAGTGATGACGTCAATGCAATGTTTGGAGCCAGAATACTTTTGTTATTTTGTGTCAATGTGTTTGCATGACTGGCTGTTAACAAAGGAAAAGTCAAAATCTCCATTTGTTTGAAGCCAGTTGTCTTGTCAACTGACGTCAGACTTCGATACTCTATTGGGTTAGGATTTGAGTTAGGGTTTAGGATAGGGTCAGGGTTTGGATGAGGTTAAAGGTCATGTCATTGCCAAAAATTATTGCGTTAACCATATAAAAGCGCAATTGTGTTGCAATTGTGTTGCAATGCATTACGGGTAAAAAGTCGGATATGACACCAGAACAATGTGTTTTTCCACTGGGTTCCCAACTGGAACAGGCCACTCCCAAGCAAGAGTGCCAATGCATAGACCACTGTTCCCATATGGGATTACATGGTGTTCCCAAGTTATTCCCAGTGGGAACAGTGGGTGTTCCTGATTCTTGTTGGAACGTTCCGACTTCCCAGACACTCCCTTTATAGACCAAGCTTTCATGTGTTAATCCGAGTCAGATACACAAATGATTTCTGGAGAATCTTCCCAGTTCTCGCTCTTTTCGCTGGTTTCCGGTTCGGAATCGCTGATGATAACCACATCTGAGTCATCGTTGGCTGTGTTCACGTTGGTCACTGGTGTGAGTGTGGTAAAATTCAGTCTCCGCGGACAGGGCTTCTCTGCTGCTGTTGCATAAGTTGTGTTCCATTGTTGAGTTCCCGCCTGCCACTTGGGTGAGGTCTTGATTGGTTTGAAATTCATCACCTGCTTTAAGTTGAACACCCTATCTTCGGCTGTCTGCTGCTTTGGTTGGGAACTCGTGCTAAGAGCAGGGGCTGGGTTGTTTGCCGCAGCTCTTGCTTGACCTGGCACTGCTGCAGACCTGTCAGGCCTACGGAGAAATAAGCTAGTTCTCGGCTTGGTTTGAGGTGGATATGATGGCACGATGCTGTTACTGACACGGGTAGACTGGACGCAGAAATGTTTATGGCTATCGATGGAGGCCTCTTTCCAAGTCTTCATGCAGTGGTTGCAGCGGAAATAGTTAGTGCTTTGGGAGACTGTCTTGATATGTGAGGTCCGAGTCATGTTTTGATGATGTGCATAGGTGATGTTCCTAGTTGCTGCTGAGGCTGTGGGTTGGGTAGTCAGCTGCTCTCCTGTGTGCCACTTATTGGAGCTTTTTGTGGTGGTCACGACGACCTCCTCCACATCCGGGCTGACGGCCAGCTCTGGCTGGGTGCTGGAGACAGACGGCGGTGGCGAAGGGGTTGGAATGGCCTTTACCCGGGTCTGCTCTGTGCTAGAATTGGTCTTCGTGTCTTCAAAGCTCAACATGATTGGCGAGGACGTCTGCAGCTTCACTGAAGGAAAGCAAAAAGTAAAAAAAAAAAATCAATTCACAAAATGATCTGTGTATTAGGCTTGGGCGGTATTTCCGTATAGTGACGTTTTCTTTTTAATACCAGACAATACCGACTGACGATCCATAAATACCGAAATACCGGCGAACTCGGTTTGGAATTTCAATACCGCGGTATTGCCCCTAATGTTCAGAATGCTTGCAAAAAACCTTTTAACCCTAACCCTCCAGGGTATTTTGGCTAGAAACCCTGCCAGACGCATCAGATTGCATACTTTGTCACATTGACTTGTGTGCAGAGTGCAGCAAAGTGGAGCTGTCACCACATATGCACTGTGCTGCGTCTGGCAGGGTTAGGGTTAAAGATAAAGAAAAATAACCGCTTACACCGCCGCATTTGCGGTTAACTTTTTTGGGTGTGTAGTATGTCATTTTAAAACTGTCTGATTGGCCATCTAAAAAGACGTTCGGAACACATCTCATTCATGTTTTGGGGCTTGTGTGATGTGGGCGCGGCAAGCCGGCATGCGATGCATATGCAGCGAGCCGTACGTCATTTTAAAACCGTATGATTGGCCATCTAAAAGACGTTCGGGTTACATCTCATTCATGGTTTGGGGCCACCTCGATTCTTGCCAGCGTCTGGTGTGATTGTAAGTTGACACTGTGATTGTCTCTACCAGCCAAGCCGTTACTCTGTAAACTGTTTTTTGAACTTTTAATATGCTGGCACGAGAACAAAAATAATTCTGAAATAATTCACTCCTTGGGGGATTGCCCACTGATGTATACAAATCTGAACTTGCATTAGCTGCTCAAGTTGACGACACCGTCCACCGTCTTTCCACTTCACGCGATACGCGAACGTACGTAAAATTGGTACGAGCATAAGCAGGCGCGATCGCAGTAGTACTCGTAGTCTACGCCATGGAGGCCGTGGGACGCGTGGATATGTGCCATAAGAGAGGTAATGTGGCGGCTGCTGGCGACAGTTGTTCGTACAGCGCGCAGCGGCAGTGGACCACAGCTAGCGCCGGGTGCTGTTGTTGCGCACGCAGTGTTGGAGTCGCTGGTGACCGGGGGCTGGCACATGACATGAATCACTGTTGCTGCAGGGTACCAACTGCAAAGCACATGTTCGCTGTGCATACGTATGTACGTAAATAGGCAAGGCATGATATGCACGATTGCCAGGGTCGTTGACGATCGGTATTTTTTTAAACAAATTATGTTACAAACAACAATAAGTAAAGTCAGCTTTTGTTTTAATCAATCACGTTGATATATTTTTGCAAACAAATAGATTAATATTGTCACTAAAGCATAGGAGTTTTTGCAAGTTGATAACACAGCCTTCACGCTGGCATAGTTGCAGATGTGCGTGCTCTGTGGCATTTTTTTTTTTCGATGACGTAAGTAATACCCCAATAATACCCAGTTTTAGTGAATACCGCGGTATTTTTGAAATGTAAACCGCGGACTCCTGGAATTCGATACCGCCCAAGCCTACTGTGTATTCAACTTCGAAGTCGTTTCATATTGGAACCACATTTTTGAGAATTGACCTAAATCCGAATTTGCAGATACTCCCGTGTTACTCAAAACTTATTCCGATTTCACCAGTACATGTGGAGCTTGTCATGTTTGTTGACAGTCAGAAACAAAAGGAACTAGCCCAAAAAAAAAACAGGTTTAGCATCCTTGCCTACTTGATTTTCGTAAGCTGCATTCTTCTTTCAAAGAATGCAAATGGAAGAGAGGAAATTCCTAACAGTCACTCTGTTGCAAGTTTTGAATTGAATTGCATGGACTCCATTGTTGGCAATAACCATCTTGTAAAAAGTGGGCAACCATCTTGGAAATAGTGCTTGACAGACTTCCTGTTCTTTTTAGGAAGAGGTCTGACATGATATATATTTTCCTCAAATTACATGCAATGAACTACATGTAGACAAGAAAAGTGGGCCGAAATATTAAGCAGGGTCTAAATTTGAAAAAAATTGTCAAATTAAATTGACCCAACCTTCATTCCGATGTTTTGTCCCAAATATCTGCTTAAAAATAAATAAATATTAGTGACATTTTGTGACACCAACAATGTATCTTTTAGTTTTTATCGGTTATGTCATAACTTGTCAGGGGAATGCTGTATGAACACAGCATTTTCGGTAAAATACATCTCGGTGTCGCCTCTGTAAACGAATATAAAATACTACCAAACCCTGGTCATGACATGCGACTCTTCTGATCAGGTAACGTATTTCACTTACCTCTATTACCAGACTTGACCACCATAATCTGCTGCTGACTTGGCGGGCCGATTAGGATCCCACCATTGCCGTCATCCACAACTTCAGCTATGGTCGCTTTCCCGTTGTCCCACCCCTTATTAGCGGGTCCGGGAAAAAACCTGGCATGGGAGGACAGGCTGCACACATTGGTTATCACTAGGGGCATTGAGGGTGAAGGCACGATGGGCTGGTCCAACTTGAGCGATTCGACGGCCTGTTCAGGGGTGTCAAAGCTGGACTTTGGTGACAGGGGACCTGCCCATAATGGAGGGGGCAATGTTCTTCGGTCTTCGTTAAAGGTCACTGGCGTAATGTCGGGGAAGCTACACCCAAAATTTTCCTCCCGGGTATTTCCACTATGACCCGTGGTGAGATTGCAGTGAGGGTTTTCTTTGTGCTGTGAAACACTCGAATTGTTCGAGTTCGTATTTACAGCTCCGTTTGACGTGTACTTAGGTACGCTCCTTGGAAGTGGGTTTTCAGTAGGCGTATCCATTTTTGGACTTTGTGTTTTGAATGGCTGCTGCATTAACTGGTTCAATGAACTTTGTTGTATCTGGTCAGTGTCTATATCACTGGCTGGTGGATTAGTAATTTGGAAAACCATTTCTTCTGCCTCTTCATTTTCATCATCTTCTCTATCTTCACCCTCACCGCTGCTCTTACTTTCATTTTCTTCATTCCTCTCAAGCTGTTCGTCTTCATCAAGCCTGCATTTTTTTCGCACCGGTCCATCGTCCCCATCTCCTTCATTCTCGGAGGGTCCATCTGAGTCCCCATCCGATTCAGAGTGCTCTGACGCCTCCAAGTTTACCCCACTCTTCTCGCACTCCTCCTGTCGCTGGGCAAAAACTTCCACTACCTGCTTGATGTTCCGCTTGGCGATACCTTTGTTCTCCATCAACTTCTTTTTCAGCTCCGGGTCCTGATCAGCAGCATCTTTTGCGGTGACAAAGTTGAGCGTAGAGTGGGAGCTGAAGTTGAGGACAAAGTCTTGCTGGCGTCGCTTCTGTAACTTGCTTCCAATATCCTCAAACGCCTCCTCAGCAATGCTGTTGACTTTCCTCTTTTCCAACCCCAAGTTCTTCTTTAGGTTGGTCTTCCTGACGGCAGTGTAGACATCGTGGAAGTCGGGGAAGAAGTCCTTCTTGTTGACAAGTCTCTCCAACCGCCTGTTGATCTCTGGGAAGCGCGTTCCTTCATAGCGGACCCTCCGCTCTATGACACGCCCAGTCGATTTGGGGCAATCATTTAGCTCACACAGCATGTCGTACACTTTGACAAAGCGTCGCCGGAGCTGGTATTCCTGGATGTGGGTGGAATCGCACTCGTCCATCTCGTCCAAGGTTAGCTCCCGCTCTTGGAGTCTCTTGATTGCCCTATCCAGCCTGCTAAGAATTTTCTCCAGCTTCTGAATCTGCTTCTGCGAGCATTTGCTTTTGTCCTTTTTAGTCTCTGCATTCCTGTTCTCAGTTGCTGGCACTCTTGACGGTCCAGCCGTGACTTGGGGACCTGTACTCCCTGGGTTAATGCGATTTTCCTCCTCATTCTGGACACTCCCATCAGGTCCTTCCAAGTATTCTTCAGCATTTTCACTTCTGTCAGTCTCACACATCATCAAGAGACTTCCAGATTTGGAGCCTGATTGGTGGGCCTTCCCTAAGGCCTGATCATCTCCTTGTCTGTTTTTGGCACTCCTGCTGTCCACTTGCTGCACCTCTTCCTCTAAAACTTCTTCCTTCACTTTCGGTTTCACTTCTTCAATCTTCTCAACTTTCCTTGTCATCAACTTGACCCTCGAGTTGGACACTCGCATCAGAGCGGTTTTCACATCTTGAATGTGGACGTATACCGACTTCTTTTTCTTCTGTATGTCTGAGATGTGCTGCTGTATGAGGCAACTGAACTCTTCTGATTGTGTGTAGTCTCTCTTTGCCTCATTGAACTTGTCCGTTAGTAGCTTGGATATAGCCTTCTGCTGGTTTGACTTAAGAAGTGGCTTGCAGACTGCAATGAACTGAAATAAGAAAAAATTTAAGAAGAAATGACATGAAATTTAACACTCAAAAATTGTTGACAATTTAATGGAAAAAATCAACAACTACATGTACATGTAATTAATTTATCTCCACAACATTCTAAATAAATAATCAATCCCTACAGTAAAGTATATATCCCTGTATACCCCCAATTTGTGAATGATTCTATATTGGAAAGTATTTCCCTAAAAAATGAAACCCTGCCCTCTTTCCACAAAATTACTCTTGCTGCTATTCAAAATAGACAATAATCCTAGCCCTATTGGCACATTTCTTTGAGTAGAGGTAGTCGTTATGGGGATATCTCAGGTTTCTCTGTAAATTTATACGTACATTAGGTACGTGTAAATGTCAGAGGGCACAAACAACAATTAACCCTAACCCCCTAGGGACTGTGTAAAAGGGACTGTGTAAAATCATATTGAAATTGTTGGACTTAGCATGGTTAGGGTTAAGTTTTGATTTGAGTAAAATTTCATCAGTAGACGGCTGCAACAGTCGTTTTATAAATAAAAATAGAAAGTATACTGTTTGCATCATGGTTTCTTTAAATGTGGGTTTTGGAAATATTTAGGCGAGATTTCTGTATCCGGCCATGCCACCACATATTCGGCACCAAAAATATCACATTTCATGCAGGCAGCCATACTAAGGGCACCAGGAAGTTTTTGTTTATTATTAGTATTGTTTTTAAATTGGGACCCTTCTTTTTACAAAGTGTTTATTTTGCTGTGAACCAATCTTGGCTTTTCCCAGCTATTCAGCCCTCAAATACTCTGGGCATGCACAGACTCGGAGTCAGTCGAAGTTGGCACACTCAGCTATAACAAAAAAACTGCCCCATCTGTCGAGTGTTATAGCGCTCCTTGTTGGAGCACTCGAAAGCGGTGGCACTACCCCGTATGGGTTTGACGCCACATGCAGTTTTGTTTTGTTTTTTTCAAAAAAAGTATGATTTGCCTTTTTACAAAAATCAAATCCTGATTTAAATGCAGATAAGCATTTCTTTTTCAAATTCATCTCTCTGGAGGATGTTTTTAAGTCCGAAATTGCATTTGGTCCAATTCCCATCTCGTGAATACAAAATCATCAGAACGACAATGAAGGCATGGAACCAGACTAAATTTGTTATAGTAAAAGTCCCCCAAAACACTCACTTCGCATGTTCAGTGCCGTGCCGGTTAAATAGCTCACATGAAATTGATGCCAGTTCACGGCAAAATAGCCACTGCCTTCTTTTTAAGCTTGTTTCCCTAACGTTCCCCTAAGTACTGACCCCCCTTTCCTTCCTTAAAATTCCCCTACAAATAAAACTTATTGTAGGGAGTCTGGCATTTTATATTTTTTTTAGCTGTTTGTCACAAATTTGATATCAATGGAAAGGGAATTGCAAGACAAATTAAATGGTATGAAAAACAGCTTGATAGGTACTTGCATTTCAGAGTTATGGCACTTTAAAGGTGTAATTTCTGGGCGATTGTGTAGTGTAGGGCCCTGTTCCCTATAAGAGAACAAAAATCCACTCTTAGATTATCAAGATTTGCCAAACTACATGTAGTTAGCGACACTACAGACCAACAGGTACGCCGTAGATATTAAAGGGCAGGGTTTTAGTTTTTGAGGAAAATTTTGGGGTAAAGCGACGATGTAGACGACAAAACGCAACGCGAAAATAAAGATGGCGATCACCGCGACGCACAGTAAACACGCAAAACCATGTTGATTTGCATGACAACTACCGTAAAGCGCATAAGAAAATTGCATTTTTTACCGCAATAAACTGTTCAAAATTACAAAAAAAGTGTCAGCAGAATTAAGAGAAGTCTGCTTAATAGGTTGAAAAAGTCATTTTGAAATGAGAAAAACTACCCTTGACTCTAATTTGATCAAAACTAAAGAGGGGCCCTGCACTACAGTCTACACAATCGCCAATTTCTGGGTGCCGGTGTCTGTAAAAGTGGCGACCATGTGCACCTCTTGTGCTGACATCTATAGCACTGTGTTAACGAAGATCTAATGAATGCGTTTTGAGGCATTTTCTTTGGTTCAGATTTGATTTTGAAAAATGTTTTAATACATTTCAAAAATTATAGCTTCTTAAACTTATAACAATGGCAACTATGAAGTAACCTCCAAGTTAAGTAAATGAATTAAGTAGATGAATAATTACCTTTTGTCCATAGGGCCTATAGGAAATTTCCTTCCTCCATGAGCCCTAACGTTAGGCCTACTTCACTTTTTTGTGTTTTGGAGCGCTTTACAAATTACACGTACATGTAAACCCCTAATTTTGCATGGGTTCAGATATACGGTCCAAAACGGTGGACTCCCTACTTATTGGCATTTATAAAACCTCAAAATAGTTGTGACCGGATACACAATACGGCAATTAAGAAGACAACAGGTACGGGTTAAGATGGTTGTCGGTCACTTCGCCCAAAAACCACATCGCCCTCAACCACTTCGCCCTCAACCACTTCGCCCAAACGCCACTTCGCCCAATTCCCACTTCGCCCAATCACCCCTTCGCCCAAACGCCACTTCGCCCAAAAACCACTTCGCCCAATTACTACTTCGCCCAAAAACCACTTCGCCCAAAAACCACTTCGCCCAATTTTTAAGCACCCAAGATTTTGTTCCCAATGTGTTTGTTTTTGTTTTCTATTTCGTTTTGATGGTGCATTCAAAACTTTATTTGCGTTGTGACATCCTTTTTGTGACCATGCTTTTCTTTTCTTATTAGTTTATAGGCAATTGACCTGTCGCCGTTTACGAGTTAACCACGCCCCTTAGACAACCCTATGGGATTTTGGTGTGGTAATTTTTGTTTGTCTCAGATTTTGCGTGTTCCACGTGGAATTTTAATTGATGTGATTGGACAATAATTCATAAGCTGCGTTGACGCATGGAGGAAGAAAATGGTTGACGCGATTCCACCGCGATAGGTCAATTATTTTTATCAAGTGGTCATTCAAATTATTACGATTTTATGACTTCTGACTAGCGCCCACCCAAACAAAGATACTGACAATTTGGGAGACCGCCAACATAGGGCAAGATAGCTCATTTGGTAGTATAGAGCGCTGGTACGGTATTCCGGAGGTTTTATAAAAAATTCGTAAAATTTATAACGTAATTTTTTACAAACATTTATATTCTAACATCTTAACTGATATGAGGGATGATGTACAATTTATGTAACAAACTAATGAAATGAAAAAAGGGCATACGGATCGGGCATGGGCGAAGTGGTTTTTGGGCGAAGTGGTTTTTGGGCGAAGTGGATTTTGGGCGAAGTGGTTTTTGGGCGAAGTGGCATTTGGGCGAAGTGGCGTTTGGGCGAAGGGGTAATTGGGCGAAGTGGCGTTTGGGCGAAGTGGCGTTTGGGCGAAGTGGTTGAGGGCGAAGTGGTTGAGGGCGATGTGGTTTTTGGGCGAAGTGACTGTAAAGCCAGGTACGCTGCCTACATTTATTTACTGCATGCAAACCAATGGGCAATCAAGGCAATGGCAAAAACTAGTAAAGTATTAGTAAAAAGGTTAGAGCAAACTGCCCGATACAAAAAGGCCTTCAATTTCATAAGAAGGGATCTCTTTCATATGTTTTTGTTCTAAAAGGACAGACGCATACCTCCTGTAATAAAAGTCTCCCATCGGTGATTTGTGGCTCGTCTTTTACGGCATTTTCGTCTTCTGAACTACTAATCTCAATGACTTCGTTGTCCCCGTAAAACGCCATTTTCCTTTTTTGTCATAAAAGTTCAATAGAGGGCGCCGTTCCGCCAAAGGCCTCTGATGACGCGTCGACGGCACGTCACACGAATCCAGATCTAGACTGGTTCCCGATCCCTCCATGTCCTTTGGACTTTGTACGTATTATGCCGGGGACCAGTCTAATCCGCGTTGGTTCACACACCAGATTCCGCCTAATGGATGGAGCGAACCAGCGGCTGGATCACTAATCGCGTTCCGGATTCGTGCGAAACAAACAGGCCACAAATCATCCAAAGAAATTGTTACAATGCAGACCTGATGTAAAACGATTTTCGATGTTTTTTGCATTTTATTTTTAAATAATAAAATATTTATATTATTCATTTCTTCATCAACAGGATAAAGTCAATAGAGAGAAGACTTTCCTTTTCTAATGACTGTGATTAATCAAAAGCATTTTATTTCACACCCCTAATGCGAAATTGTAGTTGAGCCCCAAAGACTCGTCGAGTAATTTGCATATATATAAAAGAATGCTCCGCGATTCCAGGTGTTTTTCTACCAATGGGAGGTGTCGATTGGTGATGAGCAAATTTAACGCATGCAGCAGCAGCTCGCAGACGACCAACTTTTTTTGCAGCGCCAAATTAGAACTGATATTGTGCGAAAGGATAACAAGGAAGTTCTATGGAGACTTGGACCATGGAGGAAGGATCCTTCCTCCATGCTTGGACTATGATAATCTGTGTTTTTGTGGACAGTTGCTGTTCGTGTTGCCAGGTTAGTCCTGCGCGTTTGTAGTAAAGGTGAGTTAATGGGTAGGCCTACTATAGTTGTCCTAATTTTGACATTTTCATCAATTATCGCACTGTACGCCTATAGCGTTTGCGAAATGGTGACAGCACTGGTCAATGGGAATCCCTTCCTCTGCCCATCATGCATGAAGCGTGTAATGCTAAAGGTTTTCAATAAAAAAGGGCGATTTAAGGGCTCTAAAATTGACGGATTGTACCGAAGACTTTTGAAAGCAAGTGTTGTCTAGATATTGTAGGTAGGAAAGGACCTACTACACGTGGCCTTAATATTGTTTTAGGACTAGGGCCTACACGCGGAAGATATTTTGCCCTAATCTTGAATTTTCGGCGGAGGGGTTCGATCCCCGCGTGCTTGGCCGGATGGTTCTGTTGCTCAAAAAAATAATGTCGGAGGAGGGGGTGGTGTTCAGAATAAAATACAACGGTGTGAAAGTTGGTTGTCTGCACACACACACACACACACCAACACAAACAAGTTTGTAAATACCGGCAAAATCGCGGACCTCCTATTGTCCCTCTTTTGTTTGTACTTTTTCGGAAGGCCCATATGTTTTGTATACGATTTTCAATCGTGGATGCCCTAACCCTTTTGTCCCTAGTCTACGATTGCCGGTTTACAATCGCACACTCACACAAATCAGAGTTGCATTCGAGTCCCTGCAAGTCCTTCACAAGTCCTTTCGCAAGCCCCTGTCAGAAGTCCTTTTATAAAGCCGGTCAAGTGGACAATGACAAAGGAATGCCTTTGTCAAAGCTCATTTGAATAGTTTGCGATTGGAATTGGGACTGGAGGGTTTGTGATGGATTTGCAGGGATTTTCAGGGACTTGTGATGGACTCGACTACATCCCTGACACAAATTAAAAATGTAAAAAACAAAATCCCCCTCAAATGGAGTGGGAAAAAAATGAAAGACTAAAGTCTAAAAAATAAAATTAGCGTCCCCGCTCGTTTCCTTTTTTGGGCCGCCTGGATTTTTATAACATTTTTACCAGTGGAAAATGAAGTGAAAGAAACTCCCAAAATGTCAACTGATCCATCGGAAAATAAAATACAAGCTAACTAAAACTAAACCCATTGTAAAACATGTTCGATCCTGTTGTCCAACATGCATATACTTGTCTCTTTCATTTTTGTGTTTTACAGTTGAAAAACCTACGGTTGTCGGACATTTATAAAAGAATGGCGGCCATCTTGAAAATAAAAAATAAAAAGCCCTTCCTCCTTTTTTTCTTAACTCGGACGCTAAATATGTTTTTTTGACTCGGCTTAACTGCAAAATACTGGATTTCCACGTTCTATCTGAATTTGCATTTTAACTGCGAGACGCATAATACTCGTTAAAATTGGGATTTCGAACCTGCTGAGAAAGTGTGGGTGAAACGTCTTCCGACTATTCAACCACATGATGGTCTCAACATCCAGGAAGGGAATGATTAACTCTTCATTTTCCCCCATTGTCATTTGTTTACAGATAATCCTCCTGGCAAACACTTTGGGTTTCTTGCCCACTTGGGTGTCTTTCCCTTTCCCCTTACGCCTTGCCACATCCCTCTGTTACTTCTATTGCCTAATTACCACCTCCTATTTACCCCTCCCCCTTTTTACCACACTATTGTTCCCCTTCCCCAGCTTCATCCCTCTCATCTCCATCCCTCCCTCTTTCATCCTTACCCTAACCACACTCCTTTGCCCCTTAGTGTCCCTTCCCCTCTCTGTACTTCCTTTGATGTTCACCACTGCCACTCTCCTTTGGTTCATAATCTCTCTTGTGTGTTTCTCCACCCACCCCCTCTCGCCTGTGTGTTCCCTATACATGTTTGTTTCTTGTACTCTGTCATTTGCCTTTGAAAAAGAACTTGCTTAAGTGCGAAACGTTAGGCCAGCTAATTTTTTTTATTTGTATATTTCAGGTCCATTCAGTCAGGCAGCTGTTTGCAGCAGTTTAATTCATTTTCACTTACAAAAAAAATACTTTTTATACAATGTAGGCCTAGCCTATATACGGAAGCTTAAATGTAGTGTACATGATTGGTCATTGTTGCAATTTTCAGAAATGGGCGGATTTGGGGGTTGGTATTTTATAGGAAATATCGTTCCACTACCTGTTCAAAGTTTTGCGTTGTTGGATGGCGAAAAAAACGAGAGAAAAACGGCGCTCGTTTTCAACCGTCAGGCGGATGATAGCCTTTTGTCAAGGCGCGCGTGGCTATATACCTGGACACGTGACGCGCCCCGAATGCCAGCATGTCCGGGGCGCGCCACTCATAGCCACGCGCGCCTTGACTGAAGGCTACAGGGCAGTTTTCCAACGATTTACAGCTAGAAATCGTTGGAAAATGATATAAATTTCCACTTTTCTTGACAACGACAGCACACCTGGTGCCATCATTTCACAGGATGATTGAGACTACTATTTCGCAGTCTAGTAAGGTATTTCGTAATAATTCAGTAAAAAAAAATTGGAGGATTACCAATCGTGTACACTCCACGTTTCCGCGTTTCTCTGATAGACTTTCACGGAGAGATGGAATACTGAGATATTTACGTCTTTCCACGATTATGGTATCTCAGAAAGACGTCTTTCCATGATATTGTATCTGGGGAAAACGTCTTTCCAAGAAAATCGTACCTCGGAAAGACGTTTTTCCATCATAATTATGGTATCTCAGAAAGACGTATTTCCATGATAATCATACGATATCGTAGAAAGACGTCTTACCGAGATACGATTATCGTGGAAAGACGTCTTTCCAAGATACAATTATCGTGGAAAGACGTTTTTCTGAGATACGTGATCGTGGACAGACGTCTTTCCGAGATACGATATCATAGAAAGACGTCTGAATGTGCTGTGGCTTGTCGAGTAAACTCGACATTGGTAAGGAAAGTGTTAACGAAGATATTAATAACATTAAATGTTTTGGATTGCTGGATACCGGTACTTTACATTGGGGGCCTAAAAGTAATACGAAAGTTTGTTGTAACTCCATTGTGGAAATTATTTCCATATGGTGTTAATGCTGTTTGCATACCTCTCCATGCAAACCTTTAAAATGTATCTTATGTATAAGATTTTAACAGGCGGGTATAAATTCGCAATTTATTGTTCAATATTCTCAGCTAGATATAAAGAGGAGTCCATTATGATTGTTGGTTCAACTAAGTACTCGAAGAAAAAATGAAACCTTGAATCTTTCAGATTTTAGGGGCTATACATTCTGGGGACCTCTTTTATAATTATCTATCCTTGCTTGTCAACTAAAGCTGAAGTAATAGCTATAATGTGTGAATACTTTCAGTAGCAAAACACTTGAATATTTGGAACTAATTGTTGCTGAATACTCCGGGAAAAACCTTGTTTGTAATTACTTTAACTGAACTTGACCTCATTAGTACGCTCGATTATTATTCTGACTCTGTTTGTTGCTGGATACTTTTTTTCTTGTCAATCCTCCTGTGAG
Source organism: Hippasteria phrygiana (assembly GCA_037893225.1). Classification (NCBI taxonomy): domain Eukaryota; kingdom Metazoa; phylum Echinodermata; class Asteroidea; order Valvatida; family Goniasteridae; genus Hippasteria; species Hippasteria phrygiana. The sequence goes on from JAZGUH010000256.1 coordinate 107,951, forward strand.
CTTCGCGATCGAGTATTCAATCCTCAATCCAAAGATGGCACCCCAGGAGATTATGCAAACAAAGCTTAATCCAGGAACCACCACCTCAAACAGGCAGACCCACGGCATGCCGGCAGGGCACCACCATAACCACCCATCACCTATCCCCCCCCCCCCCCCCCCCCCCCACACACACACACAAGTGTGTAAACACCGGCAATCGCGGACCTCCTATTGTCCCTCTTTTGTTTATACTCTAACTTTTTCGGAAGGCCTCCCATTGGTTTTGTACACGATTTTTAATCGTGGAGCTTGACACAATCGCGGACCCTATTGTCCTCTTTGTTAACTGAATAGCTATACAAACACACACACACGCGCAGTCGTTTTTGCTATACTCGCGAGGACAATGTTTTGTGTTTCCTATTCTTCCTTTAATATAACCCAACCCCATAGCTAAGCACGTATCCTTACGTTCGAGGACCGATTTTAACAAAAGACCGTCTCTCGAGGACAAGAAAGATTCTTTTGTGTGTTCTTTCTCCTCTTGTCCTCGAACGTAGTACAATACAAGAGCACACACACACACACTCAGTCGTGTACCGACCTCCAAACGCGGACGTCCCATTGTTCCTCTTTTGTTTATACTCTAACTTTTTCGGAAGGCCTCCATAGACTTTGTACACACTTCCAATCGCGGACGTATGCTGGGAATCGCGGACGATATTGTTCTCTTTTGTTCTCTGGCATTTTACGTCCGCGGTTTGAATACGCCAACGCGCCCACACGTGCGTTTTCCTATCCTCCTGAGGACCATGAATGGAACCCTTCTTTTGTTCCCTTTGTTTGTACTTAAACTTTTTCTGAACAGCTCCCATAAGGTTTGTACACGAAATTCTCCCGAGGACTCGGCCCAAGTCCTCGGTGTCATTGTTATCCCTAATCCCCCATTGTCCCAAGTCCTCTCTCGTATAGCTTGACCCACTCAAGTGTGTAAATGCCTGCAACCGGGGACCTCCTATTGTCGCATACACAGTCGTGTTTTTCTAGGACGTGGGGTGTTTCCATTGTTTCCTATGTTTGTAACTTTTCTCAACATGCCCCATAAGGTTTGTACATGACTTCTACCGAGGACTTAGGCTCAGGTCCTCACTTGTATTGTTATTACTAATCCCCCATTGTCACAAGTCCTCAGTGGTAATGAATAACCTGTACACGAACAACCGCATGCATGCGGTACAAACGACACATGTTTACCGCTTTCCGCACAATAAGGAGGCGGAATTGCAGATCGTTATTTTCAGTTGTCGGCTTTAATTTAGCCATGATCAAACCATACACCATTTAGTTATTTTCGGTGACATGTGGTCAAACCAAGGTTCCCACGTGACCTTTACCTTAACTTGTCCATATGGTTTTCATGACCAATTCTTATTACCGCGTGTATTGGTTGTGTGAGATTCCATGACTTATTAATGGATTTTTTCTTAAAATATCAATTTCCAACGACTCCTTGTAATATAAAATTCCACGACTTAAAGTAGTATACACGATTTGCTTTTGCTGTAATTTTCAGAAATAAATGAATTTAGGGGTTAGTATTTTATAGCGTGTGTGACCTGTTTGAAGTTATGTGTGCATAGATGCTGGGAAAACATTGGGTGCGTTCGAGTAGCTTACCCGATCGACTCGGGTGAGGGCAGACGGGTTAGCCACGAGAGCTGGGCTAATAGAACGCTCAAACGCCCTCTCATGTTGATGTCACCTAGCACTTGAGTCGGCGATAGTGTAGTTACGGACCCCTCTTTATATTTGATCCAGAAGAGTACCGAAGTCTGACGTCAGTTGCCGCGGCAATGGTTCCAAACATATGCAGCTTAGAATGTATTCTGGTTCGAAACATTGTATTGATTGACGTCATCACTTCGGTACTCTATAACGTCAGAGCTAATCGAACAGCACGGGGCTAACCCGAGTCGGCCCGGGTGAGCTACTCGATCAAACGCACCCAGAGAGAAACAAAAACCTGTTCCAATAGTCTGGTTCCCTGACCATACTTTAGACAAAACATAACAATTTATAGAGTTAGGGAATTATCAGGTAGGGGAACTAGACTATTTCGAACGATTGTCGGCCGACAATCGTTGGAAAACGATATAAATTTCCACTTTTCTTGAAAACAACAGCACGCCAGGTGCCATGATTTCACAGGATGCTTGAGACTGATGTGTATTTACATAGTCTATTCGTAATATTACATTCAGTAGTTTTGTTTGTTTATGTTTGCAAATGATGTATACTACCTTTAAATTCCAGGATTTTGCATGACTGCGGGAACTGTCAAATGGAACTCTTGCGATACATCAGACCTGTTGATATTTTACCTTTAGGTAGACGCCAGCTTCCTGGCAGGATGTCATCATCCTGATATACAAATTTAGGCCTAAGCGTCAGATTTAGGGGCGGATCTTGGACTTTTTTGCAGGGGGGTCAGGCCCAACAGAATTTAGATTTTTCCCGTAAAACCAAAACAAAATGCAGTGGGAGGGGGTCAAACCAGGGAGATTTTTTCTTACCCACAAAAGCCCCCCCCCCCCGCAAAAAAGCAAGGGGTTTCAGACCCGATACATTTCATTTTTTTAAAACCCCTTTAAAAAGCACAAAGGGGTGTCGACCCAAATTACCCCTCCCCGTGGATCTTCGTACTGTCGTGTTTTATGGGAGGGATCTTTTTTAGCCCCAAATGTCTGTATACTCCTCAGGGAGTTGAGAAGGCTTAATGAATGATTAATGGGCCTGATGAACAGGGGTAATAATATTGTAAACGCTGTGATATAAATGTAGTTTACTATTTGAGCGTTCTTAAATGCCTATTATTATATTCTATATTATTATGTGCCTGTGAGTTAATTAATATGGACGCTATCAAATGAAATAATACATGTAGTAAGATATGATTGCATGAATGACCGAAGAGACCTGCATTTTCCATTTGTACCGTGTTTTTCAGATAATGTGTTCTGCAAGCCCAGTTTCAACCGGAGTAGAAAAGTATATATATATATATATAATGGACTGTTAAATTGAATAGCTGTTTTGCTGGGTTAATAAGGTTATTATTTCCGCAACAGGATACACATCATCGCATAAGGAAAAAACTTCATTGTTTGCCGGGGTAAAAAAGGAAAGTTCGTGCCTCACTACGATGTGTATATACGCTTGGGCTGGTGGGAGGTTCCACCGCCGTGTACGCATTGTTCTCTGTTATACAAAGTTAATCCTTCCATGGGCGAAATCACTGAAAGTTTTCAATGGGGTGCTTTTAGCAGACACCAGCCTGGGTATTTTCCCACGGTCTTTGAAAAGAGGGTGGTAAGCCCCGCACATCGGTGGCACGGCTACACGCGACGGTGCGACGGTAGCATACTCCGGTAGGTCCAATGCCGTATCGCTTTGGAGGTTGGCTGCCGGGCGATGTCGCACGTGCGTGGAAAGGTGAATTCAGGCCGCGGACCTTGCATGTAGTGTGACCCTGTGGATTTCGCACCCACTTTTATCATGGTAATGTCGCCGACCTTTCGCCCAAGCTTAAATAATTCTTTTGCGGGCAACTTAAATGGTGACATAGAGGGGTGGTGCAGTCTCTGGCTCACGTTCACTCTGGATAATTGAACATAGCGCCAGGGAGCGTCGTTTTCCTTGGACGGGGAACGGCGCTAGTGGTTGGGCCGTCTGCCAACGCTCTGATCCACACGGCATCCCTCCGGACAAACGAGCGGACTAAATCCTGTCGTTTTCAGCATTGAAGTTCACAGCCAAGCGGAGAATTTTCTTCGGAGTGTCGATTGGATATTACAAATGAAATCATCAAATCTGTACATTTTATTGGGTTGTGGGTGTCTTCGATGCTTGTGGATGTAAGTTGTAACAATGCCACCAACCTCTCTAAACTCATACCAACAATGCAGTTTTCGCGCGTGAGGTCATGTGGAGAGCAGTGACGTTATGCCTAGTCGAATAGAGAATAACGAGTAGCAATTTTGGATTCTACAGATCGAAATAATCAGACCCATTTATTTTATTAGGCTGTGGAAGTACTGGCTGCTCGTGGACGTCACCGGCTTCTCTGAACTCGTACCAACAACGTAGTTTCCACGAGATCTTAGGGAGAGCAGTGGGTTCAATAAAGTCGAACAGAGAATATCGAAGGAGTGTCGAGTTTGAATTCTACAACAGACATCACATCCGTATTTTATTGGGTTGTGGAAGTACTCGCTGCTTTGTGGATGTAACATGTCATCAACCTCTGTCCACGCCAACCAACAACGCAGTTTCCACGAGGCCGTGAGGAGAGGGGACCCGAAGGAGTTGACCCGCCTTCTCAGCGGTACGATCACCGGCACGGTCAACGTCAACGTCTTCGACGGTGACGGCCAGACGCCCCTCCACCAGAGTGTCCTGGTCGGCAACTTGGAACTCGTCAAACTCCTGGTGCAGTTTGGCGCCGACGTCCGGCTGGCGAACAGGGACGGGTGGAACGCCCTACATATAGCAGCATACGGGGGACATGACGATATCGTGCTCTACCTCGTCCGTCGGCGCGGGGGGTGCGATCGCAGCTGCAAGCGGTGACGGCAGGAGGAGAGATGGGTGCATTGCGGAGGACCGGGGTACATCCTTAAAAGTGCATGCAGACAGAACATCAAAAATCTCAGAATATTTTTGCTTATCGCCCCACCTTCAGCACAAATATTGATGAGAGTCAACAGCAGCAAAGTCCCTTCAATCTGGAATATCTCCAGTTATCCCAGAAACCATCATAAACATTACACTTTTTTAAAGTTGGCAGAAAGGAGTCAGCTGGATGGAAATACATGTACATGAGCACCTTCGAAGATGGTCAGTGTGACACGCTAGTGGAATTGCCAACAGAAACTTCGATGAGGATTGCATGCAGCTGCTAGGGCGACAACACTTGCAGCGGAGAATTAGGCGCGGCCTACTATAGAAATCAGCAGTGGAAACTAATTAGCTCCGAGTCGGAATTGTTCTCGGGTAAACTATGATCCATTTCAGGTACAAATCAGAGTTATATTGGAGAGTCACCCGACCTCATGGTTTGAGAATAATGTGGTAAATTTCGCTCCCGTGTATTCAGTTGTGTCCCCGTTTGTTTGTTCGTCCCTGCATCTGCTTATTACATGGTAAGATACAGGAAAACATGTTCACTAAACTCACTAAAACTTGAAATGTTTTGTCCAAGATTGCATGTTAAAATATTATGCAATTGTGTATCATACAAGATTATCATAATATAAATTATTTCTTTGCTAACACTGCGTCTCCACGGCTGATGAAACGCTGGAAAGAGGTTGAGTTCAATGGTCTGCATGTGTCTAGGCTACATACGTCATGTGAAAGTTTCTTATTTGTGTGTTGGTGGCTACTAGTGTCTTGACGACGTTTACATTTTCGCTTAGCCCTATTTGCGAAATGTTAGGCACCTGAAAAAGACCCTGCAGTTGTGCACTCTCTGCTCCTTTGATTGGACCGCTAACGGTATCCAAACGACATTAAAATTATCGAAACGCCATTTAAAAATTGTTGTAAAACACTGATTTTGTGTGGTTTAAAATGTAAGTGGTCCAATACCGGTATTTTTTCCACAGCTGTAAAACTTCATGCAACTAACTGCAGTGACAAGGCCATTCGTTTCTTACTGCTCGACTGTTCAAACGAGTGCGGCACATTATTATTTGAAAAGCCTCGTTGATTGATTTTTGCAACAGGTTCTTCTCTAAGCAATTAGAATAATTAACGAATTCGATGGAAACAAATGTCAGCAAACCTGAATGAATAGAAACTTTACACAAAACTTGATCTGTGCACCCCACGGGTAACACGATGACTTATACATTTATGAATACATGCGCTTCATTTATCACGAAAGAATGATCAAAATTAACAAACTGAATTTGATATGGAGTATATAAAATTATGTTGGGGTCGGTACTGCACCTGTACACGTGCACACGGAATGTGATTTTTTTTTTAACTACGAAACTTCATTATGCCCCACTGAACAATGAAAAATGGCTATAAGCCCCACTGGCATTCACCTCTACGTCCTTGTGGTATATTGACACTACTTCTCATGTGATGGCCTTTCTTTAATACCCCCTCGACAGAACAAAACCCGCAACACCAAGTCCATGGCCACCTTGCATTGTTCAGCGGTCGTTTGTTCGCGTGTTTGCCAAGTCATGCCACCAGGGGGGGGGGGGGGGGGGGGGGGGGGGGGGAGCAAAGAAGTATCCCGAGATTTCTTTTGAAAGGGGTCGCTCAGTTGTGCGCAGGGAAGCGTGCCCTCACAATAAAAAAAGAACCAATGTTTACCTAACGAATCACGGGTTCACGGGGTCCCTACCTATGTGCTCGGAGCCTCCACCTCGGCTCTTTGCCCAAGTCTTTTGGGTTTTTTCTTTCTAGCCGAATTTCCGCTCGGATTGGGGACGTGAAATAAATCTCGTTGCAAGGCCACTTCTGGGTCAGAGAACCGAAGTGAAGTGAAGGACTTCTTGTCCGTTTCCAACGGTCTCACAACAATAGCACAAGGGGATTGTATTTTGCTTGCGGTCTGCCAGTGCCGGTTTTTGCATTTACTTTAGATAAGGTGGATATTTCTTTTACCATCGTGTTAAGTATTAGTTTGGCTTTTCAGTATTCTGTAATGCGAGGTTCAAAGTTTTGGTTATTTCGCTTGCACTGACAAATTTTGTGCAGTTATTTTATAGTGTAATGAGTTCCTATATTTTCTGTTGCAACACTTGCCTTGAAATCTGTCTCCGTTAAACCACTGCCATCGCGCAACGCATGCTCCTATATAATATGTGCGACTCGTCTTTGAGACGACCAAACACAATTTGTCAACCAACATCAACAATACAAGGCATTTGAATTCACCAATTCAAGCCCTCTCTCCAAAGGGGAATTTTTCTTTCTGTTGGGAAACTCTTGATCGAATAGACGAATTTCACATAATGCTCGTGTGCATACTTCGGGGTTGAAAGCGAGGGTGTCAGTGCTAAACAAACACAGTGCTATTCAACAAATTCATTCTTGCATGAATGAATCACGCCACAATGGCAGCGCAGCCCACGTTTAACACAGTAGGCCTAATTAAGCTGTTTACTTAGCACTGAGATCCTTGCTTTCAAACCCGGAAGTGCGCAGTGAGATCTGTGCTATTTCGTCTATTCGGGATTCGTCTATTAACAGTGGAAATTAAAACCCCTCGAGTACGTTTTTTTTACGGGAGACGTCGGGGTGTCGCAGCGGTTTTGGCATACAAGCGAACCGCTACAATGTGTTTGTGCAGTCAAGCGTAACATAAACAATAATCTAACAATGGATTGAAACTGCACAAATGGCGGCAAATGGCGTCATCCGGCCTGGTGGCACTTCTTTGACGCCATATGGCGTCATCCGTACGCAAGGGGTTAATTAACAGACGTCGTGCCAACGTTGTTGTTTTTACGAGGGGACACTTCAAGGAGCAACAAAACACATAGCTAAAACTTTTGCACACAACTGCACGGGTACTTTAAGCGCTTTTCACACTAGACAAATCTCGCGGTTGACGATCGGGTTGACGCGGGGTTGAAAATATGCGACGTTTCACACTTGAAATTTTTCAACCCCGCGCAAACCACGCTTTAATTTACCCCGAGATTGATTTTGCCCTGGGTTAAACTCAACCCTGCTCCAGTCCAGACCAGGGTGGAGATTTTGAGTTTTCAACCCGGATTGAAACTCTTGCCTCGTGTTCAAAACGGTATAATGTGAACAAAAGCAGAGTTGGGCACAAAGGTCATCGCATAGTGTGCCAAAGCGTGAATCGTCCATGTCTAATGTGAAAAGGGCTATAGTCACGTCCCTCAGCCTGCTCTGTACTTTCTTTTTTTGGTTAGGCTAAACGAAAATAGTCTTGTGTGATCGACATTGCTGTACATATTTTAAACTTATTTGACTTGAATTATATATGACTTGCTTTGGTAAGGTTTTCCCGTTAATTGAATCTATAAAATAACAAATCATTCATTCCTTCCTTTGGCCAGTACACTGGACCGTAAACATAGATGTACATTATTGTCATCAATATCTTTCGTAGCCCGTCAGTATTGTTATTATAAACATGTATTCATTAAACAAATTGTATTCACTGCCTTTTATTATGTTGATTGAACAATTATTGTATTTATGGAAATTTATTTGTATTTCCGTGGTTTTAACCATTGCTGCTGTTACACAATGTACATTAATGCTGTTGCTGTAAGGCACGATATAGATTATTGTAAATAATAATTCCGTGCATGCGCGATGATGTCATAAGAGGGAATATTATTGTGCATGTACCTACATTGTAATCATGCATGGATCAAATAAATGGGGAAGGCTTGTGCTTTGTTGCATGTCATTATAATAAACTTTGCAGAGTATGCATTTGTGACGTGCTGGAGTGGGCGTGGTCACATACGCCGACGTTCTATGTGTATTCTGCACGATGGTGGAATCCCGATGAAACAATTTGGTAACTGCGACATTTTTTTCTGGGGTGGTGTAAAATAATGTCATTAGTTGAAATAGTAAAAGATAAGTCGGATCATCATTAGACCTACAGGAAACTAATAATTTTGAAAAAAACTCGGTTGCAAAAAGGTTTCAGCATGGGCGTAAATCACGGGGGTGGGGCGGGGTATCCCCCTCCACTTGTTGACCGGGGGGCGGGGGTAGTGTGTCAGCCCCCCCCCCCCCCCCCCCTCCCCTCCCGCTTGTAAAATAAAATTTCACAGACTAAACATCCCTGGGATACGTGGGATCACTTCTCTCAGGTTTGCTCTCAATTAAAAAGTGGCTATATGCGTTGACGGACGGGCGCCGCAAAGCGCTACAGACCAAAGGCACCACTCCGAATTTTCAAGGTTTTCGAACTAAACTTTCGTCAATGATTTTCAGACAAAAGACGCATTTTAGGGATGGTCGTGTGTATTATTATAATTCTACTTTTTGAGGATCTTTCCAACCAAGCCATGGGCAATTTTAGGACGAACGCTTTTGTAGCCCAATTGGGCGCCTTAAGGCAATGGATCCTGGGCCTCTAAGTTACATGCTAAGCAGTCTAGAGTTGAAAATAATCAAGTCTGGTGTGGTGTCAAAATACTTTCTGGGACGAAAATTCGGAAAGTCAGATACAGAGCGTTGGAAACCACGAAGTGCGCGTACGGTAGTTTTTCAGATGGCGTATTTTGACATATGATGCACGATATGGGGCAGAGGGAACTCACCCCCCCCCCCCCCCCCCCCCCACCCCTTTTTGTGTTGATCATTGTGTTCCCGGAATCTCAAGAATTCTTTTCAGAGTTCTAGGGGGGATGTGTTAGGTAACAATAGTCTGGCGAGTGTATATAGGGTATAGGGACAAAAGGGGGCGGGGGGGGGGGGGGGGGGTACCCCTCCGCCGCATATCGCGCTACTGGGCTAATACCTTATTGTGCTCTTTCCAGCCACAGCAATTTTAGGACGAACATGTTCCGGGGGGGGGGGAAATACTTGACGATGGGTATTTTATTGACGACCTTTCAAAGGTATCTACGCTTGTTTTCACATCACGTACTTGCGTTAGAATGAAACTTGCGAAGCTGTACCTACCTAGTACCTACAGCCGATGGGTTCTAAATTAAGCCGGGCTGGTCCTCGCCAGCGGTCACGTTAGATTTTTCTTTCGAAAATGCTTAGTCCTATGAGTCCCGTACGTTTATTCAAAATATTTTAGCAGTAAAAAAAGAAATTTTATTCCATTAGGCTTTCGGTTTTTAGCTAATGTTGCCAGAAATCTTGTGCATAATTTTGCATCTTTGTACGAGTAGGCCTACACCGAGTTTTACTACTCCGTATGTGTTATAGATTTTCGGAAGTGAAGAGGTCAATTTTTGGCACGATATTTCTCTTTCACCTCAGGCGATTTATCACTTTCCATGAATTGATATGCTAGTAATAATTTTGTAAAGGCCGTTTTCGGGAGTGATTTTCTTAAGAAATCAATGTACCAAAAATAACTGCAAATTTTACAATTTTTGCATGTTAATTTTCCTATTCCGGATGCGCGCCATCAACTTGAGTACCAAGTCACGACAACTGGTTCTAAACAAATGGAGATTTTGACTGTTCCTTTGTTAATTAACAGCCAGTCATGCAAACACATTGACACAAAATAACAAAAGTATTGCGGTTCCAAACATATTGCATTGACGTCATCACTTCGGTACCCTATTGGTAGAGCGGTGAGGCTTTTTGGAGTACGAGGCTTGGGTTCGAATCCTCAGTTCTTGTGCTAATTGTGGTGTGGAGGATTTTATTTCAAGGGAAAACAAGTCCGAGAACCTGCCTTGCAGCTCACATAGCCAAGTACACAGAAAAACCGACAAACTCTGGCAATTCTGTATTACGAAAAAAATCGCGTCCGTGCTCTAGGGCATCAATGGTTCTGGTCCATTCACAGACTTAAAAAATAGCCTAGTTTATTTTTATATTTATATGTCTGTGGGTCCATCAGCTGGGGTGCGTTTTGGCGGTCACAAACAGTCATGAACCAAGAATTGGTTCGATTGCTTCTTGTCAGTGAATTTCTTTGGGAATTTGAAATAGGCAAACATTACGCATCATAATGAAATCCCCCAAATCTCCAAAGAGATTAAACAAAGAGAAATAACAGAACCAGTTTTCGGTTATGACCATAACCGCCAAAACGCACCGTGCTCTGCAAGTGCGCCCTCTTGTTGATAAAGTGGCTTGAGCATGTGAGAGGGCGCTCTGTGGCCCAGCATGCTGCTGCTGGCGCGCTACCCGTACCGGCCGTATATGTAGCGCGGTACGAATGTAGAAGAACTTTATCGAAGTCGGCTCAGGTTGCTGTGGATTCTTTTGTAGTTTCACGCTGTCGTGCTCGCAAAAGTCTTTAAAACAAAAATCATCTATGGCTTCAGACGATGATATTGCAAAGGTTTGTGTCAATTTGAAGCAGTGACGTAACTGGGGTGAAACTTCTGGGGGTGGGGGGCACCTACTTCCAAAAATGTAAGGCTCTAGAGCCTTACATTTTTGGAAGTAGGGGGCACCGGGCGCACACATAAGACCACATCGCAAATACCGCTTAGTTGAGACGTCACAAGGGATTGTGGGAAGGAAATGGGAGCGATTTTTGTGCGCGTTTCTTTTTAAAATCCCTAGTAACCATCGTGACGTCTCATCATCCAGGCGGTATTTGCGATAAGGTCTATGTTCAAGGGGAACCGAGTAATAAACTGCGCAGTGGTACCGGTACTGCACTGGCAGTGTGCTAGCGGCTTGTAATTTTTGTATTTAACGTTAATTTTTGTTCAAGATTTCAAATGTCGGGGAGGGGCACCCGGAGGCACGGACGTCAGCTAGGGGGGGGGGGGGGGGGGGGGGGGGGGGTGGCGTTCCCCTTGTCACAGTCAATCGTCCAACAAGACCAATAAGTTGATGCAAATCTTGATTTCCTCTCTGAAAGTAAGTTACAAATATTTATTCACAATTCGATTCCAAGATTATTTACAAGCTTCAACAATCCATAAATTTAAATTAATTTACAACACTGGTGTCAACTGCGCAATCTCAATCAATTGCCATTCCATCCAAAAGGTTCAACATTAAATAGTGCACTAATTTCGCATTGTTACAAATGCACTCAAATCAAAGTTCAGATGTCCTTAGCTTGAAAATTCCAGCTCTTGGCTTATGACATTCGCCATTAGAGCTGGAAGTTATTCTATAGGGTAGGTTAAGGTCGTTTAAGATCTTGCCCATATCTTCTGTTTCCCTGAATATATCAACTAAACACTCACCGTCAGGGTAGAGCAGTCATTCATGCAGCTTTTCATCCACTCAAAATGAGAATATGATCAATTTAAACCCGAAAAAAAATTGAATTTTTCGTGCAAATCGGTGCATGCACAAACCAGCTGTGTACAAAGTAATGGAGTGGATTTTTGAACATGAACGATGTTTTCCGATCGATTATCGGCCAGCGGCACTACGCGCGCCTCAGGGCTCGATATCCAACGGCTGTTTGCTGAAATACTGACAGCGATTTTTCGGGTTTAAATTGATCATATTCTTATTTTGAGTGGATGAAAAGCTGCATGAATGACTGCTCTACCCTGACGGTGAGTGTTTAGTTGATATATTCAGGGAAACGGAAGATATGGGCAAGATCTTAAACGACCCTAACCTACCCTATAGAATAACTTCCAGCTCTAATGGCGAATCTCACATGTCATAAGCCAAGAGCTGGAATTTTCAAGCTAAGATGTCCTCAATATCTCCAAGCAACTTCTTAAAACATCTAAATATATATTTGACTAAGTTTCTCTTGGTCAAATTCTAACTTGTTTATTCCCATTAATCCACGCCAATGATAAATCAATCGAAGCCTTAGACTAAGCTCCTCCAATTCCACAGACAAAACTTGTCACAACGGTAATTTTGTGCTTAATTTAAATACAGCAAATCTCAATACTTCAATCTCTGCAATAGCAAAGTTAAGGGAGTCCAACTCCAAAATCCAGTACGTTAAGTACCTTCCGTGATTCACATCACACAATTCAAGTACAACTTATTTCAATGACTCAAATTGCCAAATTGTATACATGTAGCAAAATTCAGTGATTCAACTTCTCACAATAGATATAGCAAAATTCGCCAATTAACTTGCACAAATTATTCAAGTACAGCAAAAGCTCACTTATTGAACATAAGATAGTCGGTTCATTTAACTCCCGGTCTTGGGCTGAATAGCGATCGAACTGTTGGCGTTTCCACCGAATTTAGAGAACCACAGGTCCCATCGTGAGTGCCTGGTTTGGTTATCAACGATGCTCGTGTGGATGGGACGCCAGTCAGTCGTTCCGATACAACGTCAGCTGTCCCTCCGGTTTATGGTTCACGCCAGGGCCTCGAACTCCCAATTCAGCTCAATTCCCAAACGTATGGGCCATCTAGAATTAAGAATTAAACCGAAACTATGCAAGAAAAATATCCACGACCAAACACAAATCGACATTTTCATGTATTAAAAAGGTAAGTATAAATTGGTCCCACTAACCTCAATCAAAGTAACATTTGTGTATTAAAATATTTATAAAGTAACTCGCGATTGTTGAGTCAAGCTGTCTGTCTCCTTGCCTGTGCCAGGCACACCAAGCTTCACAGATCTGTACCAGCTGCGCTGGTAGCCGAGTGCGGGTAAGGAAAAGATGCCGAGGTTGGCGACAACGCCCACATGCACAGTGGCACTACATTTGCACGTTCACTCAGTGAAAGTTTCAAGTAAAACTCGAAACCACTCCCACAGTACCATCCTTAAATATCCCTAGCTAAATGCACCCAAGTGTGTAAATGCCTGGAATCGAGGACCTCGTATTGTCCTCTATTGTTAAAGGTCCTCTATTGTATGCAAAAACAAACTCATTGCAACATATCCCATATTTACCCATGCACGCCCAGGCATTCCACCTCTCCAGAATGAGCTAAAACAGTGGGTACTAACAATCATGGCCCAACAATATCGAAAACAATGCAAATAGTTCAATTGTTATCCCTAGTTGTGACACCCCTTAAAAAAAGTGCCATGAGGCTAAAACTATGCCATAGGTAGCACAGTGTTGGATTCTGACAGGTTCAGGACACTTCACAGTACTAAAGTGCACAGGGGTTAGGGTTAAAGCACTGCCAATGGAAATAATGGGGCTTGCAGCATGCTCCAAGGTAGTGTCAAAACTATAAGTTGCATTGTAAAAACGACAGCGTTTAATTTTGAAATGAACAGTTTTTCAGAGACGGAAATTGTCATTCAAATTCACTTTTTAGTTCCACAAAGATGGCTACGTTGTCATCAAGGACTTCCTGACACCAGAGGAGGTGGATTCCCTAAAGAAGAGTTGCCACCGAATTGTGACGGATATGGACCCCAAGGACCACACAATGACTGTCTTTGAGTGCAGGGAGCAGGTATGAAGGGTGAGAGGCCAGACATCCTAACTATAGAGTACCGAAGTGATGACGTCAATCAATGCAATGTTTGGAAACTAGAATACATTCTAAACTGCATGTATTTGGAACCAGTTGCTGCGGCAACTGACGTCAGACTTCGGTACTCTATAAGGAGTCCGGTGTTTTCGCGTTTTTAAAAAAACTATTTGTCACAAATTTGGTATCAATAGAAAGAGAATTGCAAGACAAATTGAATGGTATGAAAAATAGCTCCATAGGTGCTTGCGTTTTTGAGTTAAAGCACTTTAACCATAACGTCCTAGGCATTCATTTGGGGTCAAGTACACACTACTACAGAGTACTACACAGTTTCTCATAGGCCAGTGTAGTAAGAGAGGTCAAGGCTACAGTTTACTCAAGTAGTATTCTGTAGCTTTTGGTGAGGTTAGGGTTAAAGGTGTAATTTCTGGCTGTCTGTGTCTGTAAACCTTTGTAACACCCTCATAATTTTTGGGAGAAAACCTACAGTTTTGCTCCAGTTTAGGTTGATAAATGTGTAGAAACTGAAGTGTTACAAAATGCCTTTTAATTTCCAGCGGTGTGTATGTATTTTATGCACACCTGTTTAAGGAATGCCCCTTTAACTTTTTGTTGAGAAGACATGAACATTTACCTTCGTATTAAATTCTTTAGATCCCCAGAAGTAATTTAGTCATCCAAAAGCTGGTAGGTGTAGATATGGTCATCCTCATTATATTTTACATTAAACCAGGTAGGGTAATCAGGAACCTAACAGGCAAAAGTAACAATTTGTGAATATCGGATACTGTTCGGCAGCAAAAGGCGGTAAATCCAAAGTTTAAGAAATAAAATAAAATTCTGCAACATTTTTCAACATTTTTGAAGAACATGCTATGACAGGGCCCTATGATGAGTTAGTATGCAGCAACACCGAAAAGCATCATGCTTTCAACAGAATGTAAACAGAAATAAACAGATATAGTTAATAAAATATATGTAATATAATACAATTGAAATAATGTTACAAAAACCAGTTTAAAGTTAACACTGAAAAAGACACAAATAACAGGATTACACAATTAGAAATAAATAAATGAAACTTAAAAGCAACTTCTCATGCTTCACAAAACGGAACGACAAATATGGTGAGGTCACTGTGCGAATGGGACAACACAATATAAGAAAATACAATCGAAATAGGATTTGAAGGTTTGCATGGTGAATGTAGCAATAAGGTAAAGGTTTTTCGGTAGCACCATGTGGAACTTTCTCGTTTGTGAGTTTCTAAACAGAATTGGGGAAACTGATTCTTTTCAGAACCACACAAACTCACAAAAGAGAGTTTGACGTGGTGCTACCCGCTAACTTTTACAATCAAACCCAAACAAAAGTAATAAAAAGGGAAATCTTATTCTGGAAAGTAATACATAGATCTGCGGATACAAAAAGAATCGGATGCCTGCTGCCCAGATGTGTTTCAGACGATAAAAACAAAATCGGTGTTCTTCTTTGCTGGTGCCACTCATATATATTGTAGTACAGTTCAAACCTGGGAGATGACTTTTCCTATGTAAGCTTCTTTTTCTTGCCCATCTGCAGAGTCAAATTGATGTTCAATTCTCTTGCCAACCAGAAGATGTTGAGAACTACCTGTATTAACTGATACGTCATGGTTGCCATCAATGGTGTATGCATGATGAATTCGTTTTTTCAAGTCTGCAAGATGCTGGTGACTAAGAGCAGTCCGCCGACCACCTTCTGTTTGTTTTGTAGAAAAAGCAAAGACATCTTGCAATGCTACATCTGCAGGTTTCTGTTTGAGGACATTTTGTCTGAATCTAAGTTGATCTTTGAGGGCATTAACCTTGTCAGTGACTTTTTGAAAGGTCTCAAGGTTGTCAACTACTTGTTTTGTCTGCCACAAACCCCAGTAGATTATGTCTGATGTTTGTTTCTCCTTGTCACGTAGTCGCCTGATCTGTGCTTCTTCAGCTTGTTAAATTTTCTCTGCAAGTTCTTTTCTTCTTGCTTCCTGGATGGCAATTTGCCTGAGTCTGAAGGCTTCACACGTTTTTCTCACTGAATTTCTACACTGCGAGAACAAATGTTTCTTTTCATCTGAAGACTTTGCTTCAGGACAAGCTGATGTTTTGTTATGGCTAAACATGATATATGTCTCGCTGGCAATTGTTGATATGTTTGGCTTCTCCTTCATTAAGCGGTCAAGGTGTCCAAAGACACTTTCAGAGAACTCGTTGTGCTTGGGCAATCCAACGGCTTTCTCCCTAACTTCAGGAGGTGCATTACACCACTTTCCCTGCTCTATGTGGTCACAAAAAATCCTCTGAAGAAGTCTAGCCATGGCTGGTAGCATTGTGTGAAGAAGAGCAACAACCTTGTCATCGTGGATCCATGGTTCCAACAGCTTTTGATAGATGGCATCACTTGCCAGTTTAGGGCGGCTGGAAAATGATAGATGGAGTTCACCATGTAAGAAATCCACTGGACGGTTAGAGGCCATCAGCAGGAAGTCGATTACTTCTTGATAGAATGTACCAATGTCCAAATATGTGCACGCTTGTACTCTCAATTAATGCCCAGTGGCACTGTGATTAAAACCCTCCTACTATTTAACAGGTCAAAATCGGTCACAATTTCCTTCCACCATCCCTGCTATACTTTTACACAGACATGATCAGATTACATGTGGTTTTGTACTATGGCAGGAGGGTCAAAAATAATCACCTTGACTGATTTTGACCCATACAACAACATGGCTCAGAATGTATGTTTGCATAGGAGGGTTTTTAGTTAGACATCAGCCCAAGAGCCTTGCACCCAGCAAGGTATTCTGGGATGCTCAAATCATACTGTACAGATTAAAGTAACCTGTTGGAGGCATTTGTGTTCAAAAACATGGCCAAATATTTGCTGTATTTTCGAACAGAATGTTGAATCTATTGCCTCTGAAAGGCTGAACTGGTAGCCGATGTAAACCTTTGGCTTTTAGGGCTGGCCTCATGAACTCAAGGAAAGCACCGTGGCATCCCGACTTTTCATCACTTCCTTGGGCCACACTGCTTTGCAACCTGACCTTATCAAGACCTTATCAACCTTGTTGAAGTTGTTGTTCCTAGCTCTGACTGCTTACGGACAGACTTATCAAAAGCTGGCACCTCCTCTTTAAAGAATCCTTTTTCTGTCTCAAGTATAGATGCAGAAGCAACCTCGGCCAAATGAGAGCATGCAGACCACAAAAGAAGTTAGACAGTTTTTTAAAAAGCAATCTTTCTGCTTTGGACAATACTTCATAGTTTTTAATCATCTGTGGTAAAATTTGCTGTCGGTATTCCTCTTAGAGTTGATTGAATTTAATTTCTGTGCTGGCCCTATCTGAGATTGTACAAGCTATGTTCAGCAGAATTTTCTTAGATGTTTCAGACTGTGAAGCTTTGGACATTTCTTCAATGTCATGAAAAACCTGTTAGAAAGTTCCCAACACATCTTGTCCAGACTTAGACATGATACATGTACATCCCTTAACCTGAACTACCCCAAGCCTTGCAAACTCCATCAGCAGGTTTTGTCAAGTTTTGATGGGTTCTGTACTGCAGGGCCTTGGCACCATTACTTTACATGGAGCTATGATGCCCCAATTTGTCTAAGTCCAAACAATGTGCCTTAGGTATACTGCACAGTGTTGGATTTTGACAGGTTGAGGAAGCCTCCTAGTAAAAATGCCTAGGGGGTTAGGGTTAAACCAAGGACATACATACCTCGTCACTCACATGAAATCCCTCAATTTGTTTCCATACTTGGAGTTTTCATCACTCAACAATCTTAGATTGGTTTTGGAGGGTATCTCTTCAGCAACTTGTTTTTGAGACAGAATGAGTCTCATGATATTCAACTCGTAATTAACCCTCCCTCTCTCAGGGCCAAAATGGAGCCAACTACCCTATATATCAAAACCTATCAAGTGACCGGTTGAAACACACACAAGCTGTGAGAGTTGGTGGGTAGATTTTTTGATAGGCTGTGAGAGTTATAACTATAGGAGGGTTAACTGATGACTTAATTGGCACTTCAGTGATTTTCCAAACCAACTTTAAGACAGTTTGTATTACTTTTGGCACCTGTCCTGCAGGAACATTAAAATTCAGCAGCTGGCATACACACTCCTTCATTTGTGGTGTACACTGTAAACTGGCCAGACTCATTTTTGGAGGTGAAGTTAGTTTCAGCCATTTCCCGAAGCTAATCATTCTCTTCGGTGGCGTCCTTCAGTAACCCTTCCAGTTCTTGACATTTTTTGTTCCTGCTCCTTTTTCTTCAGACGGGCCATCCTGATTGCTGCAGCCTTCTTCTTGCATTTGTTTTGCCAGTAGCGAATCTGTGAAGCTCGTCATTTCAGCTCTACATTTTTCTTCAGAAGTCTTATCTTTGAAGTAATTTGTTACTTTCAACTTGTTTCTGCTGATTACATACCTTTTCTTTGCGCAGCACCATTTGATGTACATTTGGAACAGATGACAGTAACTGAATTGATGGAGGGTGTGCAGAGCTTGTGCTGGCTACCTGCTGGTTTGTATTTATCTCTCAAGGGAACACAAAGTCTTCTTTTAGATACTGCCAGTTGCTCACCTCCTGCATGTCTTTTACTTTTCTGCAGTCATTTGTACTTTGATAGCATCTTTTTTAATGCCGTACGATAATAACTCTTTGAGTGGACGATCATTTCGGTTTTTTAATTGGTGATTTCCCATCACAAAAGAAGGCAAGCATGAAATCCGGAAGACTTTGTTTTGTTCAAAACGTCGCTGTTCTCCATCTTGAAGAACACAAAATATCGCAAACCACTTGAGCGATATATGAAATCAAGAACTTTTCTCAACTTAAATGTTGCCAATGAACTCGGACAGCACACTCACTGTCATGTATGACAGTCAAAGGCACTCCTGAGTGAATTTTTGTAGTAGAAAATAGCATTACAAAATTCAGTTTTCTTCGGAATGAACACAACACAAAAATCATGCAAAATAAGCATGCAGTAACAACACTTGTGTAGAAACTTTAAATTTCCAAGTCCTCTTCATCAAACTCAGACATATATGACAGTGGGGGCCAAATCAAACATCAAAAACTCTTCATCAAATTGGAGATCCAATTCACTTCTGTCATTCTTTCTGATGACCTCTCATGTGTTGGAAAAATAACGTCGCAAAGTTGGCAAGCATTGTTACTTATGACAACCTGACCCAGAATGGTGTTGAGTAACTGAAAAAAATAAATGGCTGGTCTTCTTGAACCTGTGAAGACACCACTTCCAACAAGAGAGAAAAAAGCTGAGCTTCCCAATGCTGACTTTTCCCAACTACCAATCTATTCATCAGAACAAAAATCACAAGATCCTTCTTGGCTGAATGGTTAGAACACAATAATGGATTAAGACACAAATCAATAATCTTGAACCTGCTTGCCTTACCACTCATATTCGGACCTTTCTTGAATTCTCACAGACAATGAGAGGTAAAAATGGGTGAGAAGAAAAGACCTATAACAGACATAAAAAATAGAAAACATCTGTGAAAAAAATAAATAAGAGCAATTCTAATGTTGATAACAAAATATTAAGTACATATGCCTAAAACCGCTCCGTATTGACATCTATGTAGGTATTACAACAGGAATATCAAATTGTTGGATATTGTTGGATTCAGCAGGGTTAGGTTAAATTTGGATTCATAAATGCCTCAGCGAGTTTCACTATCCCTATTGGTCGAGAGCCTGTCATGTGGGTGTGTTGAAACGGTTGTAACCGTTTAAACACGGCTGGAAGTTGTTTAAACACGGGGTGTCATAACCAGCTATTCTCAGCAGACAGGCCGGGAGCGCCTTCACGCGCTCACAAGGCCGATACGTAAGCATGTGTTTTGTACTGAGCAAATGGGAGAAAAAGTGGGGTGAAAAAGCTTCGCATTTTGTCCTTTTTACGGGAGGTTTTTGCATTTCTCGTAAGAAGGCATTTATGAATGGGGATAAAAATGTGATGATCCGGTCTTTACCAGTCAAACCTCGAAGGGTCATGACCGCTGTTAATGGACCTCGCCTTCGGCTCGGTCCATTAACAGCGGGTCATGCCTCTCCTCGGTTATTATTGACGTGGTAAAGACCGGGTCATCACACTTTTATCCCCTAAATTATCCGAGGTAACAACAAAAAGCTTGCACACGTATATATGTCTCTTTTTAAGTAATCCTTGAGCTACCCTGAAAACCCCGGTCCAAGATCTGTTGAATTGTTGAAAATTCGAAAAGGATTACAAAAGAATGCCAAATTCCTGCCGAGTTTTCTAATCCTAGCTGTCACTGTACATAATTTGTACTCCTTTTTTTGGCCGCAGAGCAGGGATGATTACCTCTTGACTAGTGGTGACAAGATCAGGTTCTTCTTTGAGAAAGGAGCAGTTGGAGACAAAGGTAAGGGTAATGGCCTTTTTATGCCCCGCCGGCGAAGCCGAAAGGGCGTTTGCCTTGTCCTTCCGTGTGTGGGTATGAGTATGTACGTGCACTGTATATATCTCCGAGGACAAGAGAAGAAAGGAAACACAAAGAAACCTTTCAGTCCTCGAACGTATAGTCTTTTGTTGAAATCGGTCCTCGAATGTAAGGATACGTGCTTAGTCTATGGGGGTTGGTTATATTAAAGGAACAATAGGAAACACAAAGCATTGTCCTCGGACGTATTAGGGAAGTACGACTGTGTGTATATACTGGCAATCGTGGACTAGGGACAAAAGGGTTGGGGCATAGACAAAGGGTCCACGTTTGACCGAACGTCCACGATTGAGAATCGTGTACAAAACATATGGGAGGCCTTCAGAAAAAATTGAAGTACAAACAAAAGAGGAACAATAGGAGGTCCGCGATTGCACCCGTTTACACACACAGGTGTGTGTGTGTACGTGTACAGGTTCTGTATATATCTCCGAGGACAAGAGAAGATACAAAGAAACCTTTTAGTCCTCGCATGTCAAGTCTTTTGTTGAAATCGGTCCTCGCACGTAGAAGTACGTGCTTAGTCTATGGGGTTGGGTTATATTAAAGGAACAATGGGAAACACAAAGCATTGTCCTCAGTAGTATAGGAAAGTACGACTGTGTGTCCGTGTGGATGGTTGGGACATGATAACTAGAGAAGGACTTGACATATCAACTTCCTATTTGGTATATGGGTTGGTCTTGGGGTCCTCTAGAAACCTGTTGAATTTGGCCCCCATTGGTCAAAGGTCAAGACCATTATGCTTAAAACAATAGAAATGGTTGGGACATGATAACTTTAATCTGAAATAAGCAGTCTTATTTCTGTCAGTAAGCAGATCCATAACTCTGATGCTAGCCATTTGCACTTTCCTTTGATGCATGTTTGTCATATTAACACATTTTCTTTAAAAAAAACCAGTCTTTTGTTAAAAAGGGTAATTCAACTTGGCAGGGCATTTGTGTTTGTCAACACACCATTCTTGTTTAACCCTTTGCGTACGGATGACGCCATATGGCATAAAAAAGTGCCACCAGGCCGGATGACTCCATTGGCCGCCGTTTGTGCAGTTTCAATCCATTGTTGGATTATTGTTTATGTCATGCTTGACTGCACAAACACATTGTAGCGGTTTGATTTGGCTGCCAGAACCGCTGCAACACCCTGACGTGTCCCGTAAAATACCGTGCCCAAGGGGTTAAAATTCATATTGAATGTTTAGATGGTTGTATCTTAGGTATTGTTGGAAGCTTTGCATGGTGGAGTTGTATGCTGCAAAGTAGGTTGCGCTTACACCATGGAAAGATATCTCTTGTGTAGGGCTGTCCCGAATATACCGAATATTTGATTGTCAACCGAATAATAACGGGAACAGGAAAAATAAACTACCGTCCAGAAAAAAGTTACGTTGACAAAATGCGGCATTTGACACTGCTAAGCGCCATAACTTTTCTATTAACCCTAACTCCTAGGGTGTGTGGAAAATCATATTAAAATCGGAGGATTCAGGACTGTTAGGGTTAAAATAGCATCAGTTATATCTGTACGTGCATTTGTAATTTTTTTTCAAATATTCAAACCGGCAAAAAGGTATTCGAATATTTGATTGTCAACCGAATATTCGAATACCTTTTTGCCAGTTTGAATATTTAAAAAAAATTACTGAATTAAATTTTTAAGTTTTAAATTTTTTTTTCTCGAAAATGTGGTTGGGTGGGTGTGTGGGTCAAGGAAAAAATTGAAAAATCAAAATAATTGTTTTTATTAAATTAAAGAAAAAAGAAAATGACTGCAACCAATCATTCCCCACATCCTGTCAACTAATGAAACACAAGAAATTATCGGGGCACATAGGGAGACCCACAGCTGCATCATGTCATCAGTGAACTGGACATTTTGTAATTTTGTTTTATTAAATGGCTAATGACTATTTTAAGATCAAACATTTGGGGTAGTTGTGGTGTTAGGTAAAAAAGATTAAAAAAACAACAAAAAAACCAACAAATTGACATTTAAAAACATTGAACATTTTATTGGCCCCTTACACGTGAATATATGGGTTGAATTTGTTCCTCTGTGCTCTGTTTTCAGGGGAATTGATCGTGGATAAGCACAAGTCCCTCAACAAAATTGGCCACGCACTGCATGAGCTGGTGCCCGAGTTCAGAAAAGTCACACACAACCAAAATGTGCAGGTAAGAGCCTTCGGGGAGGGAACAAAAAGAAGTAATTAAAACCGAATTTCACAAAATGAGTCAAAAGTGGATTAACCCTAACTCCCTAGGTGGTGTGAAAAATCGTATTGAAATAGGAGGATTCAGGACTGTTAAGGTTAAGCTAGTTTGGCAGTTGAGAGATAGAAATTCAACAGGAATTGTTCATGTTTTCCCTTCCATATTGTCTGTAAGGCTGCTGTGACTGTCCTGTGACTGAACATTTCAATAGAATTAATTCCCCCTCTAAAGCCCGGTTCATACTTCATGCGAATGCGTATGCGAAGCAAATTCGTTAAGGTAACGGAGAACGTCACAATGAAACTTCAATTGTTGGCGTCATGAAATTTGCTTTGCATTCGCATGAAGTATCAACCGGGCTTCACGGATTGTGCAAGAAAACTGCATTTTTGAATAAATAAAAACAAAACTACTTATATGCACTCTAGTTTATCTCCCTAAGATTTATTGTTCTTTACGAGCGTCCCACTGTTAACCCTAACAGTACTCGACCCGTCAAAACCCAACAGCATGTTTGGTTGGAATCTGTTAGGATGGGTACTGGACCCCCCAAACTGATAGTCCTTTACACTGAGTTTGGTATACCACCAGAATCAGAGTTCAACAATTTGTGTGTACAGTTTACCATATGGTGTTGGAATTTTCAAGGATGGGTATGGTTCCTAGTAAATTATACAAGGGAGTTAGGGTTAATTTTAGACTTGTTTTATCTGTTACTGTATCGTCAGGCAGTATTTTTGTGAAATGTCTCATCAAGAAAAGCTCATGACTTTTACAAATAAGCAATTCAATTTTAAAAAGATCAATTTATTGCGATACATCCTGAAAGCAAGAACATAACATCTTCTTTTATTATTCATTAAACAATCCACAAGGATTCTTTTATTGTCACAATTTTAAACTATCTGGTGCGTAAAAAGAAAAGTGACCAAAAATGTTCTTTTTGATGCTTGCGAATCTTTAACTTTATTCTTCAAAATCCACCAAAGAGACATTGAAGATTTTTCAATATTGAGGAAATTTTTAGAGGTCAACCTCTATTAATTTAGTACTTATGGCTTGATGCTTCCTCTTCTTTAACCCTAACTCCAAAAGCCGTGTCCGCACTGGACTTTTTTTTTGGAAGGTTTTACCGAGACGATGGTAAAATGAAAAATGGTCAAATGTGACCACTGTCCGCACTTGGACTTTCGACACGGGAAAATTTTACCGAGACCGTGGTAGAAGTAACCGAGCTGTCAATATAGCGACTCATGAGGGCGCTTTGCGTGACCTTTCTACATTGACGCGATTGACCCAAATCACGCCTGCCTTTTCATTTTTCCGGCCGATGTGTACACGCAGGCCTACGTCTTTAGCACTAATCAAACTTTCGACTTTATCAATAATAAAATCTACCATGATTGCGACCAAAAGAGAAACAACGCACTGGAATTTGGAAACTTGCCACGTGCACCGCACCGCGGTAAAACAATGCAAAGCGCATGCGTGGTTTCTCTGTGAAGCATGACCTTGCGCTCGGGCCGGATGTACGCTTTCCTGAGCCGCTTTTACCGCAACGCACTGGACTTATTGTCTCGGGAAAAGTTACCTGGTCAGTTTTCCTGGGCAGCAGTTGGCCGGTAGAAGTAACTGCTGGACTCAGGAAAAGTAACTGAGAGGAAAACGTCCTAGGCTGTCCGCACTGGACTTAAAATGGGAAAAGTTCCCATCGTCTCGGTAAGTTTTACCAAAATAAGTCCAGTGCGGACAGGGCTTTAGGTAACTTGACTAGAAAGTATCCTGAATCCGCCGAAATCCACCTATTTTGTCATGCACAAAAAGTTGGTTTTGGTGACTGCTCAATATGGAGGTATCCTGAATCCATCAAAATCCTGCAGTACCGCTAGGCTTACAATCCGCAATCCATCAAAATCCCCCAGTTTTCAATATGGAGGTATCCTGAATCTGCCCAAATCCTCCAAAACAGGGGTATGGATTTTGATGGAGGGTTAAATACAAGGAGTATACATGTACCATTGGTCACTGCACTTTGTTGGATTTTGAAACATTCCTATATTTTTCTTAACCCATTGAATACAGATGACGGCTATAGCTACGGTTTAAAAAACCACGTGGCTGGTTGACATCTATACCTGCATGTTTCTTTATATTCATTCCATTGTTTGCCTATTGTGTGTGTTACGCTTGGCT
This sequence comes from Hippasteria phrygiana, assembly GCA_037893225.1. Taxonomy (NCBI): domain Eukaryota; kingdom Metazoa; phylum Echinodermata; class Asteroidea; order Valvatida; family Goniasteridae; genus Hippasteria; species Hippasteria phrygiana. Next base: position 132,987 of record JAZGUH010000256.1, read on the forward strand.
GCACAATCCCGTCTGGCATACCGGTGCCCTAAAGGCCTATTATAAAAGTCCTACTCGAGAGGTTAATCACAAATTTTGAATTGTTGTGATGTTAGATTTGTTGTGGTTGTATTTTGTATGCTAAAGCTGAAAACAAGAAATTGTGCAATACATTATAATATCTCGTTGCTTTTTTGGGGGGTTTCATTGCAGGATGTTTCCAAAAAGCTTGGTTATATCAAGCCTGTGCTAGTGCAGAGTATGTACATCTTTAAGCAGCCCACATTTGGCGGAGAAGGTAAGAAGACTTTGAAACATTAAGGTAGTATATACGACATTTGCTTTTGCTGAAATTTTCAGAAATAAATGGATTTGGGGGTTAGTATTTTATAGCATGCTAGCAAAAACTGTAACACTGACCTGTTTTAAAGTTTTGTGTGCATAGATGCTGGGAAAACAGAAAAAAAATGTTTTATAGTAGTCTGGTTCCCTGACCATACTTTAGACAAAACAGCAATTTATAGATGTCAGGGAATTATCAGGTCGGGGAAACTAGACTATTTCCTACGATTTCGGCCGACAATTGTTGGGAAAAACGATATAAATTTCCACTTTTCTTGAAACCGACAGTACACCAGGTGCAATGATTTCACAGGATGCTTGAGACTGCTAGTTACTTACAGTGGTGTGCAAAATTATTTGAACACTTGACATATCTGAAGAAATTGATGTTTAATGCCTCACAATGCATCGTTTACATTTTTTTACCTGTATTAAATAGAAAAGGTAATTGTTGTGAGCATACATGTAGCTCACATTAGTATCTGCCAGTCCTACCATCTTTTTTTATCAAACTTTACTTTAATATTTGGTGTGTCCACCCTTGGCAGCAATCACTGCGGCACATCTGTCGGGCATAGTGTCTATATATTTCCTGAGAGTTTCTATACTAATGCTGTTCCAAGTCTTCTGAAGCTCATTCCAGAGGGTTTCATTTGAATGTACATTGGTATATTGATTGCCATTTCATCACAAACAACTAAAGTAACTAAAATATGCCAAGTGTTCGAATAGTTTTGCACACCATTGTAGTCTGAATTTGTCAAGCAAACCGCAAGGTATTCCGGAGGTCGCAGGTTCGAATCCCGATCCTGCAAGTATTCTTTGTTCACTTTGAATACTTGCAGTCTAGTATGGTATTTCATAATAATATAGTAGTTTTGTTTTTTGATGTTTGCAAATGTTGTGTACTACCTTTAATGAAAATGCTGGTGACATGTTCATTAATATCTGATGGTAAAAATGATGAAATAGGGATTTGGCATTATAATATCTACTCCAGATTTGTTTTAATATCAGGATTTTTTGGTGTGATGTCTGCCAGATTTCTGGGAGATTTTTTGGTTTCTTAAATTGTTTTTATCTTTCCAAAATGACCTCGGCAACCTGAAACGGTCTTCTTTTAATTGTAATGACCCTATTTTTTGCAATTTTGAGCTGTCTCTTTTGGTGGTAAATGCAGTTTTCTTATGCTTTTCTAAGCAACGCCATACAAATTAAATGCCTCAAAGTTTCTCGTGGATTGTTCATTTTCCTCAAATCTCACCCTTGGCTAGGATTTAAATACCAGACCCTTCTGGCTTTTTGACATCAGGACGTTAAAGATAATATTTAACATTTGCAAACATCAAAACACAAACTACTGAATTATTATGAAATACATGTACCTTCTTGACTGTAAGTAAATAATATAGTCTCAGACATCCTGTGAAATCATGGCACCTGGTGTGATTTTAACCAGTTCACGCCGGGATTATTTTGACATTCACCGGACCCAGGCACAGGATTATTTTTCACGAACCTCGATTCCAACTGGGTTCAGGTGGAATCAGGCCGTAATCTGCGGGTAGCACAACCTGATATTGCCGGCCTCACTCACTGCGAGCGGGTCGCTGACAGATATTACCGGCCTCGATCGAGTGCGTGTTTATCAGTCATCCGTTCTGAATACCGCAAAACCTTTGCGTGTATACACGTCATCCGACCCGAACTGGTTAAAAAAAAAGTGGAATTTTTGTATCAATTTCCAGCGATGGTCAGCCGACCATGATTGGAAAAAGTCTAGTTCCCTCACCTGATAATTCCCTGATGCCTACAAATTAATCCACTTTGTCTGAAGTAGGGCCAGGGAACCAGACTACAAGTAAAGCATTTTTTCTCTTTGTTTTCCTGGCATCTATGCACACACAACTTTAAACACGTCAGTTTTACAGTATTTGTTATAAAATACTAACAAAAAAATTAGAATGAGAAGTTAGCGCTCTACTAGCAAATTCAGTTTAGCTTTACACCATGGGAGAACCTGAATGAAAGCTGCTAACGTCTAGACCTATCCCTGCCGAGTTGTGATGTTCATTGTCTCGGAGTCCCTTTTTAATATTGCATCCCCCCACAGACTTTTTTTCTCCTTTTTCATCACAGTGCCATCGCACATGGATGCTTCATTCTTGTACACTGAGCCACTGCGACTGACTGGTTTCTGGATTGCACTTGAGAAATGCACACTGGAAAATGCCTGTCTGCAGTTTATCCCTTGCTCTCAGGACAGTAAGTATGGCAGTTCAACCTCTAAAATACGGATAATGGCCATAGCCGCGGTTTGATTAAAGACCACATGGCCAGTTGTCGTCTGTACGCGCATTCCTGCATGTACTCAATCCATTAATGTTTCAACTGTATTGTTCTTGAATGCGAGTGTAATGAATAGATGGAGCTTTTTCAAACAAAGCTTACATTCATGCGAAAGGGTGGGCATCAAAGTGTGATAAATAGAACCATTCTATTCAGTGTGGTGCCTGTTGTTTGCGTTTACGCTTGGCTGCGCAGCCCATTGTTGGCAAACGAGCCTCCATCAATAGCAGCCAGACACAAGGGGTTAAAAATATTGGGTAGCATCTTTCTTTTTTTGGAATAGCAACATATTAAAATTAAGAGCTACTCTGGTTTATTGGAAAGAATAATGTTAGCAAATGGGCTAATACTGAATGCTGAACATATACATCTCTAGATCTTTGGTGCATTCTCCCACGAGAATTAAAGTTTGTGAAAAAACCAATGGAAGACTGTGGCGGTCTAAATGGCCAGTGAACATAATGGACAGTGCAGAACAGGCTAAACAGCTATCAATATTATGTTGCTGTGAGTGTCCAAAAATATTTCCTGATCTTGTTTACCAATTCAGAGTTATCAGAAGACACTTAACCCTAACCCCATGAGGTTTTCTCTGAGCACCCTGCCAAATGCAACAGAATGCAACACAGCTGAAATAAGAACCCTGCCAAATGCAATGTTGCACTGTGCAGTGAACTCATCTGTACCAGCCTTATTGCTGGAGGCTTATACATGTATAATACTAAATTCAAAAGAATGCATCAGACCAGGAGACATGCTTTGACTGCTAAATGCAACAATTTTTTACCATTGGTGCATTCTGTTGTTTAGTAGGGTTAGGGTTAACAGCCTTAAATTTTGTTAAGAATAATCGTCATTGTTGAGCAACTGAAAACTGTGACTCACAGTGAATGAAGTCTGTCAAAGCACCAACATGAATCAATTACTCAACAAGATCGAGCCACAAGTAACAAAGTGATCGAGTTGGCTCAAGTCCAGTCACATTCTTCCTGAGTCAGTTTGAATCTTAGACTTAACTGAAATGGACATCAGAAAGTTTTAAATATGAAAACTGTCCCGATTGTTTTTTTTTTTAACTGATACGTCGGGCGATTTTTCTACACAGAAACTGAACTCAAACATTAATTACGACTGCATCATAGCATTTCAGACAACAATATTGTTTCCGGTTCGCTTCACACAAGATGACTCCTGCTTGGCAAAACATTTTGCTGCTCATCATTTTCAAAGAGCTTTTTTTTTTAAATTGTTTTTTCTTTACTCTTTAGACTGCTTTAAATCAAGTCAAATTGAGTCTTTTTGGGCAACAGCAACTCAAGTTGAGTCAAATCTTACAGCATTGAGGCTCAAGTGGAGTTGATTCATTTACATTGACTGGTAATGATTAACCCTCCTGCTGTTATACTGTCACAACCTATCGAAAAACCAAATCCTCTCCTCTCCCACAGCTTGTGTGTCTCAACCTGTCACTCGATAGGTTTTGATAGATAGGGTAGTTGGCTCCAATTTGGCACCTGGAGAGAGAGGGTTAAAGTTGACTCACTAAAAATTGGAACTCTAGTTGACTCAAGTTGGGTGACTCATGTCATTCCAGTGCTGCTAATTCTGTTCCTTTATATTATGGTGCTTCTAACCAGCCAGGGTGACGAGTCGTATGATCCGTAACCCAGACGGTGGTGAGCCCAGCTTGATCTTCACCGGTCCCCGTGAGTTGGACAGGGATCCTTCTCTCTTTGTCCCAGAGGAGGTGGAACCAGGTAGGTATAAGCCCAACGTTTGGACAGGAAAACAACTAACAGGGAAACCGACTATTAAATTTTGATTGAATTTTTGTTGAGTGCATCAGGTATCAATGGAGCCTCGTTAATAAGCCAGTTTGTATCTCAAAGGTTATTCGGATAAAATTGCCGACGTAATTCTGATTTAATTTCACACGTGCACGTTGTGCGACCACCTTTTGCGTTCGGGATAAAATTTAATTGTGCACATGCGCAGTTAAAAAATACCAGACTGGCTTATTCTGCACCTTTTGATCAAATTCAGTGTTGAAGGTTTTAGATAGATCAGTTTGGTACACAAAGGGCCCACACCTATGACAGTTTATTACAACTTATATTACAACTTATATTACAACCCATTTCCCTAAAATATCGATCTATCTGCATGCCTTTTTCCCATTCATCAATTATCCGGTGATTTTTATTTTGTCCACTTATGTCCCCCAAAGTTGAGCAACATCCTTACAAATAGCTTGTTTCGTTTGCAGCAAAACGAATTACTGTCTTAAGATCTCGCTCCCGCGAGCCTAGTCTTGGATTGTACCAAATATACTTCTAGGGATGTTTTTGAATTTCCGAAAACATCGTCCAATGGAGTCTATGATAATTTTGGTAAAAATCATCTGTGTTCGAAAAAGTTAAGGTATTTGCTTTATATCTGATTTAACCCTCACCCCCGAGGCAATTTTTACTAGGAGGCTTCCTCAACCTGTCAAAATCCAACACTGTGCAGTAAACCTATGGCACATTCTTTGGACTTAGACAAATTGGGGCATCATAGCTCCATGTAAAGTAATGGTGCCAAGGCCCTGCAGTACTGAACCTATCAAAATTAGACAAAACCTGCTGTTGGAGTTTGCAAGGCTTGGGGTCGTTAGGGTTAAAGAAGAATCACTGTGTATTTTGTAATGTCATTTTCCGTATATGTGACCTGCCAGTACTAAATGAGCGCCGCAAAGTCACAATATAGCATTCTGAGTTACAAGCAGAAACAAAAAGAATTTCACTAGAAACTCAAAGTTGGGATTTTAACATTTTTACATTTTGAAAGCCCTATTCTATCATACCCGAAAACTATAAAAGTCAATTCAATCTCAATATATATATTTTTTTTTGGGGGGGGGGTGTGTGGTTTCTTTTTTTAGCTCGGGTTAAAGTGTGCCGAGTTCACTAACTTTGAGCTTCAATTTACCAAAACAAGGGGCTGAAACTCTGACAATTTAAAAAATGTATAGCAGGTCCCAGGTATAAACTACAGCAGCACACACTACATCAAATTAGAGCTTGTTGCACATACTTTCAGGAAATACCATATTATTAATCTTCAACTTTTGCGACTTTCCGTCTGTTTCGTTGTGCCAGGTCACATATAACCTTCACATACTTTAATCGGGAAACTTGTGTGTATAAATCACCTGTTGTTTTATGCCCTGCCTCAGGGACTTGTATCCTAATCCATGGTCAGGTCATTCATAAGAGCGAGGAGAACCGGTCAGACAAGTCCAGACACATTTACACGTTCCACATCGCTGAATCACAGGACACTGAGTGGTCCAAAGGCAACTGGTAAGCTGTCTTTAGATTGATTGATTTTGATCAGAAAGTTCCGAGACTGTTCCTGTTGCGAACAAAAGCACAGCAATGTGCATATATAGCACATGTAAGCAATAACTTTCGTAAGTATTCCAAGTAACATCGGTTGATCAACATCAGCACCTGTGTTACACGTATTTTTGTGGCCACTGGTACTCGCGCATTTGCAATTTCGCCATTGACCTGAATCCCGAGCAGAAGCAGCACCGTGTCGAAGTATGTGAGGATCTCCGTCAACAGGCCCGGGATGAACCAAACTTCATGTCGAGGATCATCAGCGGTGACGAGAGTTGGGTCTAGGGCTGAAGGAGATCCAGCAAGAATCACTGATGGTACTTGATGCGCTTACGGAGCGGGATTTCATGGGAGCGTTCTAAGCGTGGCAAGAGCGCTGGGAGCAGTGTATCACTGCACAAGGGGACTACTTTGAAGGGAAGAACGTTTTTTGCTTGTTATAGGCGCAGTCTCGGAACTTTTGATCTCACCTCGTAATACAGTTAAGTTACTGGGTAAATTATATTTGTGTCAATGAATTATATGGCTAAGATAAAAAAATTATCATCTCTGAAAACCAGTAGTTCATGCTTTGTTTCCGCCTTAGATGAAAACAGACATTTTGCCTCCAACCCCAGCAACAAGCAGTAGTACTACATATTACTACGTACTTTATTTGGGGTGAAGTATCAAATACTAAAAATGACTACAAGCATTGTACACAAATAGGTGAGAGTACTGCATACTACAGTTTACTACTAGTAGTATTTTGTAGCTTTATGTGAGGTAAGGGTTAATTATGGGAAATCCTGGTTTCATAACTTTTCCTTTTCCTTCTCAGTCTGGATGCTGTTATAATAGTGATTACCCATGAGCTGTATTTGCATTGTTTTCTTGACTGATTTTACTTGCAGGCTTCAGCCCACAGAGGAGCTGCCTTTTCCTGAACTCTACACCTAAAAACTCTCCAATTACAGTGACCCTTCACCTCTGACCCAGGTCGTCAAAATTGCAGTGGCAGTGAGTACATCAACATCATGCATGCCCACAAGACGTTGAGTTGTGTTCGAGTTCAATGCACTTTTATAGCCACATCTGTGCAACAATGTCGTACTAGTTGTATTCAAAAATATATCTGGCCAAAAGGTCACAATATTATACTACCTCATATGACTTGCCTCTAGTGCTGCAGCCGAACTGCTGAACCGAACTAAAAATGGCCAAACATGGCATTCCGAACCTTTACATGCATGCGATGATGGGACAAAATTAGCGCACACGGGCGGCACGGATGATTGAATTTACGTGTTGAGAAGGCCCTTCTTTTCGGCCTTATGTTGTAGCAGGTTTGGACTCCATCCCATGTACATGTTATATTAGCCCAGGTATCGCATGCAATGAAGACAGCCGATAGAATTTTAAAATCCTTTTCAATAATCCAGGAAGGTAACAAAAACATGAGTTAAAATTCATAGAAGACCCAAGTCGCGACCGCTTGCATGCATTCGGCCATGTGAGTTTGCAACCCTTCCCCCTCCTAAAAAAAAATGTAGTGTGCTCAACAGCGAGCCCCGCCCAGTATGCAATGATTGGTTGTCCACATGGCTACACAACATATACATTCCTCGTTTTGCGGGGGGGCCGGGGAGGCACTGAGTCCCAGAAAATAAAGTTTGAAATTTGTGAGAGTGTACGGCGTGAAGCCCTTTATGGCGTGGGGCCAGGGCCCAGATTCCATCTGTGGTGAAATCTAAGGCTCTCATGGACACCTTTTTAGAACAAAAATATTTGCAAAATTGTACCCCCGAAAATGGTGGTAGGATTCTACATGAACATGTACATTCCTTCCTAAGCAACTCCTGCCTCGTGAATTATATGTTGCAGCACTTGATCCGTCAGTCCTTCTCTGCTCGCCAAAAAGAATTTGAGGAACAACAATTTTCCAGAATAAAGTTATGTTTTGTCAAGAGTTTTGACTGAATTAAATTTGTACTTTTTACCCCGATTTAAAAAAAATGGCTGTCCATTTTGCTTATCGCGCAGACTGCGCTAAGGATTATGTTCATGTACATGTACTCCACAATCAACATGCCCGTCGACTCAGCGCGCAGTGGCCACATCGCCCCCGTGCATTAACCCACGAACCTCGCGCACCGAGCCGGTCAATTCACACAGTTTTCCCGGAGTTGTGTACCTTGCAGCATGAATGCTTGGTACATCCGCATTTCGTCGTATATAGTGATTTTGTCGGTAGTCTTTAATGATAAAAATGTGACATTTTCATTGTGACTGCAAGCTTGAATATGTACAATGTAGGTAAAGCGTGCGTGCTTTGTGCGATGTATACGGCCGGACACGTTGGATTCAGCCAGCTTATGAGGTGTTGCGATGTTTTCATTTCACAGTCGATTGACATGTGCGTGGCATTTTCACGGCACATTATTACTGTGTGCGCTTTTGGTGAAATAGAAAGAAAGACATGAGACGGAAAAATAGTGAGAAGAAACGCTTTTTTATATTATTTCAGAACCCATTCAACTTCATTGGTGTTAAAATATCTGATACCACAATCAAGTCAGCTTTCTTAAATTTGTCGGAAAGGCTAAAATGTCGGAACTTAATTTGAAAGTCGGAAGAATCTCATCCCTGTGAGAGTTGTCCATGTGGGAAAAAGAGTTATTTACTCAGGGAGTCTGAGTAAACTAAATGTTTCAGTGGGATGTTTTTTCTGGAGCACTGGGCAGTCTTTCCCCTTGACTTTGGCAGCCAAAAATGATAGAGTTTACTTTTTCAGGCAAGATTAAATAAAATGTACATGCACATGTACATGCGTTTTCTAAATGGAAATCTGAACATGTTTTTCTCTTTGTTTCCCCGCCATTAAATCTTTTCTCGCTACAGTCCATTTTCCCAAGCATACTTAACTTCGGAAAACGAAACTCCAAGCCTAGCTATAATATATCCCGGATCCCGACTATCTCTGAATCCCTCGATGAGATCGTGAGCAAACGCTGAATATGCATTTATGATAATTTGCAGCAGTAACTCCATTCAAACAATGAATATGCATTTCTGAAAATCAGATACAGTCAAGCATTGGCCCGGCGGTGGCCCGCGGGGTGTGGCCATTGTTCTATTATTATCAATCTTGCGCCCTGCGGGTTTGGCAACCTGCCTATCAACTTGTTATGACTGGTGGGGCTGGGGAGGGCCAGGGAATTCCTGGAAGGACATTGTATGCATGCACTATCGATCGGCGCGATCGCGATTGGAAAGATTTTTTTCAATGTACATGTACTTAACCCGAACCGAACTGAAAAAAGCAAATCTGAACCCGAACCGAACCGAACCGAACCGAACCGAACCTGGAGGATCAGTTGCAGCACTACTTAATTACATCATCATAAGTGTGTACAGCGAGCTCTTTAGCTTTACGGTGTAAATAGCATTTTCGCAATAATCAGTTTTGTTTTTCCATGTACCCTGGTTTTCATTTTGGAAATTCCCCATAAAATAACATTCAAAAACTTTCGTTTTCATTGTCTGAGAAATGACTATTAAAGTAATATGTTAATGTTGGTTACGGGTACTCGATTCTATAATCTGGAACCGGCTCCGGACATTAGCGGTCGGTACTCAGTTCGGATGCACAGCCCTTGTGAGGGCAGTGATGGTATGGGTTTCATTATGCCAGTGTGATTAAGTCGCAGCTGGGGCTTCGTAATCCTATTAGCTGAGGAGGCTTGAGATGTGATTTATTGGCCTGATGAGCAGGGGTAATAACATGCACTGTGATTGGTGGATATGCGCACTCTATAGTGCACACAGTAGTAGCGTGATTGTTATACTGAAATAAAATGCATTTTTTTAACATAATTTTAGATGTAATATTTACAACCTGAATATTGAAAGAAAGCCTATGGTTCACGAAAAGCCTTTACAGCTAACGGAAGATAAATTATGTGGCACCATCACTGCTGGCAAACTCATCTGTCATAATGCAGAGATCTCACTGCACAGTTACGGCATTGTTGTTCTGATGCGATTTAATCATTCATTTGTTGAATTAATTGTTCACTATGGACCTTATGTGAAGTGGCCATCTTCGAGGCGGACAATTCCGCGGTAACAGAATTACATTCTAGAGGAATTTGTGCTGTGGATTAGTCTTATGGCCTATCTGATTACAAACACTTTTATATGGTCTGGTTATACCCCTGCTATCATATCAAAATAAAAAAAAATTGAAACTTCCTACATGTGGAAAGATCCAAGGCCAAAAATGTGTCGGTAACGGAATTACGTCAGAAAATTATGTATCTTTTCCCCCCCCCCCTTAATTTTCAAATAAAATTCAATGAAATCAATATCACCAATAAAGATATTCCCGAATGGTTTTTGGTTCCTTGCAACATTTAAGCATGCATTTAGCCATTCTGGACATCTTATTTAATGGTGATGTTTATCAACTTTAACATGAGTCATTTCCCATACGGAATTTTCCCAGGTATATTTTTGTTTATCCATGCATACCCAAGGGTCACAAAGACTTTAGCCTCAAAGATGTCCGCGACGCATGAGGTCTGTTCATATCATCTAATCAAAACGTTTTAAAGCATTTCTTTTTAAAATAATGTTTTAGAATGTTTTACTAACAGTTTACTGTAATATTTCCATGTTTTCTTCTCAGTTTTTAAGTACATTGTATTGGTTGAGCCTCATTATATACACCGTAGTTTAGTATACATGTAATGCCTTTTCTTTGGGCGTATTCTTTAAATAGTGACCTCTAGTGGCCTCTAGTGGCATTTGACTGATGCCCATAACACATAATTGCCTGCTCTGGCCCAATCATGATTTACAAGCCCACCAGATATTTCTGAATTTTTTAATGGAGTGGGTATTAATGGAGGGATTGTAAAAAAAATGAAGGTTGCAGCTCTAGGAGGAACTTTGTAGGGCTGTTCATTTTCGAATAATTTAATATTTGAATAATTTAATATTTGAATAATTTAATATTTGAATAATTTAATATTTGAATAATTTAATATTTGAATAATTTAATATTTGAATAATTTAATATTTGAATAATTAAAAATATTCAAATAATTAAAAATATTCAAATAATTTAATACTCGCTAATAAAGTTTGTCCACACATCTGCATCTGCAACTGCATGCCGTGCCGGTAAAAAGTTGCACGCCGGTGTTTCACATGCGGCGATCGATATTATGGACTGCCCGATCAAATATTTTTTTACGTGCATCTGTTGTGTCAAGAATATTACGGATACGTATAACGTTCCAACAAGAAACCAAATTCCAGCCTTCGTTTTTGCAGTAATTATTTTTTTATAAGTGTCAAGGGTTTTACGGACGGGAATATTTTTATATTTAAATAGCATTCAGAGTCGTATCCGTGCATGCATAAAGTTCTTTTTTTTTTAATATTCGAACCGACAAAAAAGGTATTTGAAAATTCTTTTGACAATCAAATATTTGTTATATTCGGGACAGCCCTAGAACCTCGAACTTCAGTTTCTGAGCACTTTGGATAAAATTGGACTTGAATGTTGCTCTGTTCTGCAGTGGAGTCGAGCAACATTGTTTTTTCAAAACCGACTTCGCAGTTTGGGCTTAGGAAGACTTTTTAGGGGTGGTCACCTTGGGAGGCGAATGTCACCCATAAGTCATCACATTACCCTCAAAATGGTGTGCAGAAAATGAAAAATATTTAGCCAAGCTTTAATGTGATGCGTAACTTTAACAGCATGGAGAGTTCCCGAGTATTATTATTTTTTTTTTAAGTTGTTGGTGTTTGTTTTTGGTGTCTATGGGAATTTATAAAGTGTTCGATTGACTCCATGCAGCATCTATGTTGAACTGTGGTTGAATATAGATGTCCCATGGTGTTAATTTAACACCATAGTTTTTGCTGAGTAATGGGTTATGAGTAATGAGTAATGGGTTATGAGTAATGAGTAATAACCTGTACTTGGTATCTTTGTGAGTAATTGTGTATTCCTACATGTAAATGTATGGGACTTTGTGAACAGTGCACAAAGCAACACGTATTCCAGCTCTAACTACATTCCATAAATTTGGGGTCCAACAACGTGACATTTTTGGTGTCCCTGCTACATAAGATTTTGCAATTCTGGACACATTCTTTAATGCCTTCTATCCCCAAGAGTGATTGTGTAAAGCAAAGTTCCTGCCAATTGCCAAACAAGTAAAACATTGTGTGAAGTAAATTTTAATGATACTTGATGGAAATTACACAGGTCGGGTGTAATAGGGACACCCAAAAGAAATGTCACACTTTTGGACCCAAAATTTATGGAATGACCCACATTACACCACACTTGAGACAAGTATGACGCATCGGACCATTGGTATCATGTACTTAAAGGGTTAAAAGTCTCTAGACCTTAGCATTGCTCGATAGCCAAGGGATGAATGATATATTGCTGCCTCCAAAACTTTTGTTCCCCCCCCCCCCCCCCCCCCCCGTCCAAACTTCCAGGCACACTAGTTGCCTTGCTGTCTTATCACATCCTTTTACTGTTGTTCCAGAGGCTAGTACTATAAGATACTCTTCAAGTTTTTTCCCTCATACTGCATCTCTTTGGAACTCCTTACCTGTAACCTGCTTTCCTTCCACCTATAATCTTTCACAGTTCAAATAAAATGTGAATAGATACCTTCTATCCCTATGATTTCTGTCATTTCTTGTCTTTTGTAGCCCACACCTTGAGTGGCCTTTTGGCCTTGTGTTAGGTAATACCCATAAAAACAAGTCGTTCAAAATCGCTAGTCAAAATTGTAAAGGGCTGAATTGACTGTGGATAATGTTGTTTGAACTAGTGGAACACGTCATTGGACCTAGATGTTTCGACAACCGAATTTGGCTTGTGAACATTTTCAAGCAAACCCTGTGCTGTGTGTACTGAGATACACAATTCCAAACTTATTGGAGGTGCTTCCTATCTATTTCCGTGCCAAAAGTTACTGATCAAAAGTTTGTTCACTCATGTTGTAGCGGACGTGAACTAAATAATACATTGTGAAGTTGAAATGGATATTCCAGTTGATGTTGTGGGGGGCCCAAAAACGTTATGGGGACAGAGAGATCAGAGTTGTAGTCGAGTCCCTGCAAGTCCTTTAACAAGTCCTTTCGCAAGTCCAGTCAGAAGTCCTTTCATATAAAGCCGGTCACAAGTAACTGGATGAACAATGACATAGCTTGGGATTAGGACTGGAGGGCTTGCGATGGACTCGACTACATCCTTGAGAGAGATGTCCCCCCATAACTGTCCTAATTTGCCTGACAAATACAAATTCCCCCACTTTGCGGTCAATATCTGCCAAACATATCCAAGAATGCACTTACAGCTGCCATGTTTCTAGAGTGGAATATAATCTTTTGGAAAATGGTAGAAATTGTAGCAGGGTATTGAATGTAAGAATATGTAAGATGTTTTTGGGGTGGGGCTTGACATTTGTGGAGGGGGGACCCTCATCTCCTCTGTAGAGTAGTTGAAAAGGGTCCCTCACCTGGGACTATTGGACAAGTGAGTCCCATTACATTTATGACAAGACTTCAACAATGAACAGGATACACAGGAACGAATCTTCAAAGTGTTCATTTTCTGTCGTCTATTAGTTTTCTTTTCTTTAAGTGCTGCAGCTTTTGATACAGGAAAATGCACAGTAACTGCAGGTGAAATGCCGTCACCCTGTTTGGTGTAGAAATCCTAGAGCCTTTTTTTTCAGCAATCGTATTACTGTTTTTCTTTGTCGACAAATTGTACTTTCCCCATAAAATATTGAATAGAAACCGGTCTATTTTTGTTGTTGTAATCGGTTAACAGGCAGAGAAGAAACACATGTAAATATACAAATCTATATTAGTTCTACATTAAAAATTGTTCAAAAGCTCACTGGCTAAATACTCATAAAGACGTAAAGCATTTTGGTTCATATTTAGCTGGATAATTAGTCAATAAATAAATAAGTACATGAAGAGAGAAACACAGAAAAACATGTAATATTTACATTATAGTAATAATCTCTGTATAAATGGCTGTTGAGCCCTTTTAACAATAAATAGTTGGATACTTTTCTTTAGAAAATAGCCGTTACGATATCAATTTCTGCCTTCTGGATAGCAACAATTATATTGGTCATTTGAACAAATAAAGGAAATTTAGAATTGACTAACTGGGCTTCCATTTTGTGACAGTCTGCTTTATCGTATTATAAATACGTGTCTATGATTTTTGTTATCAGTCCCATTGCACTAAAGGCTCCCCAATAAAAAAAATGGGATTTTTTTTTTAGAGTGATATTGAAAGAATGGCGAATACAATAAAATATTTTCATGCGCACATACAGGAAACGGAGTTTAAAAAAAAAGATTTTGAGATTATATAAACGAATCTGAGCACTTGCTTTACTGATCCTACACTGCAGCCTTGGCTGCAAGAATGTATATTTCTGCAACTGTGCTGTTCTAAAACCTCATTGGACCTGTGCTTGGTTGATGGTATAGTACATCTGAAATGTAAAAGCCAACGTAAAATAATTTTAACTCTGAACCATTGTCCGTTTTGCACAATAGCTGTGTCATGATGACAGCCCAGTTGTTTCTCAAGAAAACAGGTAGAAATTGGCCAACAGAGTTGCAAACAAAGCAGAAAACTATATCGACCCCCCCCCCCCCCCCCCCAAAAAAAAAGGTTTTAACAAAGTTGAAAGACAACAAAAATTAAACAACTCATGACATTTTCTGTACAAGATATTGTGGTTGGTATATGCCATAATTTCTCTGTGTACATACACGCCCCTAAGCGCCAGTCAGTATTTTCCCCTGTCTCGGACGAAATAACAATAAAAGGCAACTCGCATAGGCCTACAGCTTTACAAAATGAAACCAAATTAGATCAAAACTGAGAAGGTGAAGTAACTTAAAGGTAGTATACACCATTTGCTTTTGATGTAATTTTCAGAAATAAATGGATTTGGGGTTTTTAGTATTTTATAGCGTGCTAGCAAATACTGTAACACTGTTAAAGTTTTGTGTGCATAGATGCTGGGAAAACAAAGAGAAACAAATTATGTTCTAGTAGTCTGGCTCCCTGACCATACCTTAGACAAAACTGAGCAATTTTGAGGGGAATTAATTATCAGGTCAGGGAACTAGACTATTTCAAACGATTGTCGGCCGACAATCCTTGGAAAACGATATAAATTTCCACTTTTCTTGAAAATGACAGCACACCAGGTGCCATCATGATTTCACAGGATGCTTGAGACTGCTATTTACTTTAGTCTAGTACTGTATTTCGTAATAATTCATTATTTAAAAAAAAATTGTTTTTTTACGTTTGCAAATGTTGTATACTACATTTAAGGTACGTCAATCCAAGTTATTTTGACCAAGAGTTGTTTCATTCAAATCTTCCTTGTGTTTTCTCACATACAACGTTTCTGCTGTCATCGTGGGGGTTAGGAATGCTCATTAGCCAAGGGGTTCGTTATTACTGCACTGCAATGACTAATGTGTTTATTACCAGTCCTCCCCAGTTGTAGCTGCTTTAAAGCAATGGAGCAATTACAAATGGCTCTCTGTATTGTTTTGGCGCCCTCTTGTGGTCAGTAAGTGGCCATTACTTTCACTGAGCTCATAGAGGAATCTCACAACGAATTTAGCGCCGATCTGCGCACTTCCGCGTTTAACAACGAGGATCTCAATGTCACAGTAAACAACTTTATGCTGATCGTGCGCCTGCGCTTCCTTTTATGGGCTGATTAATTCATGCATGAATGAATGTGCTGAAAAGCGTTGTTTTGTTTGCCACTGACATTCTCGCTTTCAACCTGGAAGTGCGCAGAAGGGGCTAATGTGAAATTCCTCTATTGGCCATAGTGTGCTGCCGCTGTATGAAAAACTGAAGCCAGCAGCGTCCATATTAGTACTCCAATCGTATGGGATTGTTTTGTATCAATGCAGTGATCAACCTATACTAATGAGAATGAGGATAAAAGTAAACCCTGGAGACTAGGGTGTCAAACCTATTGTATTGCCGGGACTGTGTGCGGCTTCAACTCAACAGCTGATATGCTATCCAGTTTACATAGAGATCAGTCTGGACTCGCGTTGGTGGTTTTTGTAAAGTGGTTCCAGCTTGGGATCTTTGGAGTTTAAAGTTAAACATTTCGGATTCCCCCCCCCCCATGTTTTTTAGAATGCGTCATTGTAATACATAATGTACATGTATTTACAGTATAGATGACTCGCAAGAGTTGGCATAATTGCAACAGATAGGAGTTATTTGTGTTGTACCTATCGTCAGTCGCACCACGAAGTGACGTATCGTGGATAGTTGCCGCATCATGAACTGTCGTATCGTGTGTACAAAACCAATGGACGATCCGTCACTTCGTGGTGCGACTGTCGATATGGTGTCCGCCATGAATACATTTAAATATATCAACGATATGAAGCTTCTGCATTATGTTTTGGGTGAAGAAACAGCAGCTGATGACGACAATGAAACTTGAACGCAATTGGGGTAAAAGCAAACTTAAAGGAGTAATTTGAGGGCCACAAGGTACCCTTCAAAAGGCAAGTCCAAAAATGTGTACATGTCAGTTTTACGTAAGGGACATTCAGTAACCCTCTTAAAACGAGATTTCCGTGTTTCTAATTCTAGTGTTGGGCATCTGCAAGGAGAATACCCACAAGAATAAGCCAGTTCGGTATTCCAACTGAGCATGTGCACAACAAGATTCGACGATTTTTCTCTCGGGGGGGGGGGGGGGGGGGGAACGTGGTAGATAAATGCACACAAGGCTATGGGGGACGTGGTAACCGAATCTGCATTCTGTGCAATTTTTCGTGCAATCGAAAAGACGATGGAAACCTTTGTTTGAACAAAAGTTTGGACACACAATACACCTGAAAACACTTCGTTGTTCAAACGTTTTTTTTTTTTAAATGATACTTCATCAGAACACGATGATCTCTTTAAATTTGCTGGTACCCGCTATGCTTTTGCATGCATACGATGAAAAGTTTCTCCCGAAAGAAAAATTGTCAAATCTTGATGTGCCCATGAGCAGTTGGAATACCGAACTGGCTTATTTATATGTTATTAGTCCTTGGGATGTTAATTAAAGAAAACACCATGTGTTACATATGAGATTGCAAAGGGAACTTTTTTTGGACTTACCCCAATTACCCTGGAATTGAACCCCAAGGTACCTCTTTTTTTTATAATTCTGCATTTCCCCCTTATACTACAGTAGATTGTGCTCTGTTGATGCCAGTGATCATCTTTGTCGGATTGCATGACCAAAATCATTGCAATATCTGTCACTTCTAAGCAACCTACATGTATGTAAGTCATGGAATTATAGAAAAGCCATTAGACGTATGTGTAAGTTTGCCATAGAGTTATATGATAAAAACTAGAGGTCACAGGACTGTGATGTCACACAGCTTGATTAGCCATTTTGAAAGTGGGCAAACAAGGTGTTATTGAATAGTACATCTGGGTGGTTTGAATTCTACTTGCCAACTTTGAACCTGTTCTTTGAATAGTATGATGTGTGTGAAGCCGGCCGCTCATCCTGCACAGTTTTTATAATGTAACTCTATTAAATTGGCAAAATTATGATAGTGGTTTAGTCACTGACGGTCAGGTCCGGCACTGGAGTCAGGTTTCTTGAAGCTCAGTTAGGGTGTACTGATGATCAAGTTAGTAGCCACAGTGAAGGAGCCAGCCTATTTGGCAGCAGAGCCTCGCCTTGGGTCTCGTATGGAAGAAATCTACTAGGGCTGCCATGCCAGAGAGTCATGGTGAGTAGTCACTGTAATGAGTTTTAGGCACTCCATCCTATAGTCAATCAATTGCATTGAAGTATGAGTCCTGCATTGAGTACAGTTTGTCGATTGGGTTGCTAATGGAGACGCTGTGATGATGCACCATGCTGTTACCCTCGCACTCGCTACCGCTACTGTGAAGAGAGGTTCCCTGACTCGTCGACACCATGTCATCATCAATACCACTGTCGATGGGTGGGGGGCCGTCCGCCATGAACATGTGGTCGTGGCTGTACATTGGGGAGGTGGAGGTCATCCCCTGGGGTGGGGGGATGGAGAGGGACATGGAGGACTCCGGGTATGGTGGGGGGTCTATCATGGGTGGTGTCATGTGGGGGGTCACGCTTTGGCCCATGTCAAACTCGTGGTTACTAAGGTCATCGAAGGAAAAGTCGTCGTCATCGTCGTCCATCTTCACACATGTGCTGTCATCGCTGTCCGAATCTGCAAGACAAGAAAGCACAACATTGTATAACAACTGAAATGATTGGTTAAAAGCACAAAGTTTATGTATCGTCAGCCAATCACAATTCCCTTTTGTTAAAGTTGTGGTGCGCCATGGATATTGTTTTGAATTCATACTTTTTGTCATTTGTAACAACGTCCAAGTTTCGGATAAATATGTGGTCACATTCAGGAAAAGAGGGCCCATGAGGACCTGTAATAATAACAACAGATGCAGGTCAAAATGAGGTCAAAGCCCGAAGGTCGTGGTTGTACATGCGGGTGGAGGTCATGGAGGACTGGTACCATGTGGGGGGTCACACTTTGACCCATGTCCAATTCATGGTTTTACGTAGTCATGAAGTGCATACATGGACTTTTCAAACCTATGTCCATGAAAACTTGCCTGTTGCGGCTGAACTCATTACTCTTAACTTCCGACTTGGCCATGGTAAAAGTCATGTTCTGTCTATCCACACTCGCTGGTATGTTATTTATTGGAAGCATTTGTTAGAATACGATCACTATTTTCCCATCAAATCTAATTTAAATCTTGTCATTTTTGAATGTAGGCCACTGCTTTATAATGATCACTGTAGACTCGGTGTGCATGTTGACTAACATGGGGCACAGGAATTGTGAAAATGTGCATCCCGCTCCTTTCAAGTGTAAAGTAGATAAGCTAAAGCAAATACAAAATGAAGACTTTTTAGAGGAAAGTTTTGAGGGGGTCGTGGTCTAAAATTCTGAGGAGTGGTGAATTATTTCAGTAGTCATGTACCATAAGAACCCACCCTGCAAACCAAACTATGCAAACATTACTGTTCATTCTTTAACCATACTGACGAGTGATGGAAATTAGTTTACATTATAACTTCATTTCCATCACCCACCATTTGTTCTCACTTGACAAACTGGGAATTACAGCAAGAATGAATATCTCGGAGCCAATTATTTTTACTTCAGGTTTTAAGAAAAGAGCATTGGTTTGTTATCCTTTCAATTTTTAACCCATTTCATACGGACGACGGCTATAGCTGTGTTTTAAAAAAAGACCACCTGGCCGGTTGTTGTGTATATGTGCATTCCTGCACATACTCAATCCATTGTTTGCCTATTGTGTGCATTAGTTGCACAAGCCCGTATTGGCATACCAGCACCCCATTCATAACAGCCAGACGGAAAGGGTTTTAACGAGAGGGTGGACCGGGAATGGATACCTAATCTCAGCGAAGCCGCCAGTGATTTGGTATTGATCGGTATCGATCGGTTTTGGTATCTTACCATCATTCTTGTCCTTGTTCCTTCTGTGCCTGTTCTGTCCACTTCTCCTCTGGGCTGCTGCCTCCTGCTCCGTCATATTCTTCCTGGCTAGTTTCTTCATCTTAAGTGAGAGAAAGGAGACACATTTTCACTCTTGTGAATTAATTTTTTTGTTTTTACTTTCCGCTTTTTCAAAATTGTTTTACTTGTGGTTTTTTGTGTTTTTTTAAATTTTTTTATTTCACTTAAATCCTAATGAAATCATTTGCAACCTTTCCTTTAGATCTTTTTTTGTGTGTGTGTTAATTCCTTGTGTTGAGTCAATCTCCATAGTGTGTCCATTTTCCAGGTTACACGTTGGAAGACAAGCAACAAGAATAAAAGCCTCTTTCCGAGGGTTGTAGTGCTCAAAATATTATTTTTGTTTATTAAAATTAAACATATAATCTGAAAATTCCTTTCAAGAACAAAATTTTTTTTTTTTTTAAAGAGAATGGAGAGTATGTCTTTAAGCAGCGAAAACTTCTTGAGAATTACAATAACAGACAATAACAATTACAGACAGTTCATGTGCAAGAGTGGATTAGTAGCAAATGTGATGCGATCGAGCAAAATCAGTCGGAACTCGGCAATCCGTGTTTTGAGATATCGGCCAAAATAATGTTCATTGGGTGGAAAAATCAAAATTGACTTTTTTACAAAAACAAGGGAAAAACATTCTTCTTTCACATGAAAAGATGACATGTATTATAAATGTGCTAAAAATGACTCGATTAAAGTACTGTAACTTTAAACTTGATTTTATCAGTTTCTTTCTTTTTAATGTGCCGGTGTTCAAATATTTGTAACTTTTTAACCAAATGTCGTATTCACATGGGGTTTTCACTAGTACAATACAAATGAATATGTACAAATCCCAAAATTGACCAGGGCCTACTTCAGACTGATTTTGCTTGATCGCATCACAAATACAGAAATCGGCAAATTCAGAGTTAACTGATTTGGCAATGTCAAAGTGTTGGACTTGAGTTTGTTGTTGTTAGATATTGATTTTGACTGCACAGACAGATCCTTATTCAAAGTGTTTTTCTTATCACTGATTCCTTCTGTTTAATTAAACAATCTATTGGACATTTTATTCAGGTTTCTGTAGAGGTTAAAGTTTGAAAAGAAATCTCAAATATGAAAATGCACAAAGTAATTATAATTCTATTAACATTTATTTGAAAATATCTGTGCGAGTATTAAGATTTTGTTTTTGGAACGTGACGGGCTTTTTTTTTTTTTTGGGCTGTGGGTGTTTGTGGGCATTTGTCACATTTATGAAATACAATCTTCATTTAATCTCTTAAATCCGTCTAAATGCAAGCTACCAAGAACCCAAAAGAGATTTTGCCATCAATCACTTTCATTTTGCAAATGTAATTAGGCAGTTTACAGAAATGTGGAAAACAAAATTCATGAATGCATGTTTGGAATGTTTTTTGCAGTTAGCATTCAGTTAAAGCAGCAGTTTTTCAGAGCGGTACAGAAGACAGCAGTGGATATTTTGAAACGCCATATTTTGCAGAAGTATGAGTAGTTAGTTCAAAAGAAAGTCGGGCACTCGGACAAGAGTATGGCTACATGGTGATGGTATCATCAGGCAATATAATGGTAATGAGCAGAGTTAGGGGGAGGTCAAATATATGCATATTCATGACTAAGACCAACAGCCAATGAAAAGGTGTGAACAGTTAGTTCTTCAAAAAGTTTCTGTGACTATGACTAGAGTATTGGACATCACAGTAGTCTTGATGAGTTGTGCGTCTTTCACTAGAGTAGCTGACGAGCAGAGATTTGTTTTATTTTGCAAGCAGAGCAGCCGAAACATCCATATTCATATTCATATTGACCAAAATGACCAAAATGAGGGTTACGAAATCCCCAGAAATCTGGAGGAATTGTCAGATTTTGTAAATGATAGGATCTTTTCTGGATTCAGCCATATGTTCAATAAACATTTGGCAGATAATCGTATCTGCCACAATTTTGAAAAGAAAAATTCCTTCAGCTGTTTTACATAGCAGCTTTTGGCAATTTGGCCTTTGGAATACATTTGTACTTCAAGTCAGATAGTTAGGAATGAATATTAGAAGTTTCTAATCAGCGTGGCGGGGCTGTTCCTTGGCTTGCCATGATACAGTCTGTTACTATCACCGACACCACAATCTCATCCGGGAAACCGCCTTGTTTATTTTCTGTTTCGTTAAAAAGCATGAATTAATTTGTGACAATTACTTTTTGGACTCAGGATGTCTCCTGTCTCGCCTCTCACCTTAGCTCTTTGGTTCTGGAACCAGACTTGAACAACGCGGACGCTCAGTCCCGTCTCGGCCGCTAAGGACTCGCGCACCTGTTAAATCAAAATGGATTATTCTCAATGAGGTATGGAATTGAAAATTGTCCTTCAGATTTGTACAGAACTGCAATACACTGTTGGCTTTGCAGTGGTATGAAATTGGAAATTAATGGAGTATGTGTGTGTACGTAGCGGTCTGTTGTCCAAAACTTTGTCATAATTTCTCCAAAGACTGAGCTTGAGTGATTGGTTGTTAAACCATTAACACATTCAATATGGACGACAGCCATAGCCGTGGTTTGAAAAAGACCAGCTGGCCGGTTGTCATCTACATACACATTCCTGTGCATATTCAATCCCTTGTTTGGCTATTGTGTGCATTACGCTTGGCTGCACAAGCCTGTATGGCATACAAGCACCTCATTAATAACAGCCACACACAGTGGGTTAAATATTGCAAAATACTGAAATATTGGATGACCACCAAAATAAAGCAAGATAGCTCAGTATAGTAATGTATTATCGTTGTGGTATTTCAGAATATGGGTGTTTCTTCACAATTTTACTGGGTCATTCTGAAAATTGGGTATAAATTGACATGTAAAAAGTCTCCCGAGTGCTGCGAAGTTTTTCTCATTTCCATTTGCTTGTCACTATCGTACATTGATTGAAATTGCTCTCCTCTTTGGAAACATTTAGGATCAGTGAGATGTTATGCTGCCCTCTATTGCTTTGCAGTCAGATTTGAAAACAGTTGGAAACAATAGAATTGTCATGAAATCAGGGGAACCAGTTTTAATAAAAACAAAAAACGCAGTGGCTTATTTTACGGCAGCCATCGTTACGGAACTGTCTAGTTCCCCGACATAATGGTATTCAACGTCACAATGTTTGCTGTTGGAACCAGACTATCAACCAAATGGTTCTCGGACTTTATTTCCCTTTTTAAAACAACTCTCCAAAACCACTCAAATCAAAGGGAAGAAAATTAAATCTCCTTAAATAGAAATAACCATTTGATTAAAATCCTAAATCTTAAGAAATCTTTAAAAAAAAAATAATAAATCGGACAGCGCCATATGGATTCGATCCAGGGTCCCCAACCATCAACACCAACGCCCGTACCAATCGAGCTACCGAAGCGCTCTGGCAGGATGGGCAGTTGTAAATCTGATATACGTTCGCATTGTGTTTTTACCATGCCTTAAGAATAGCATTTGAAAGTCGCGTTACGGCTGCCGTAACAAGAGCCACTGCGTAAAAAATAAAAAATCACTTCCTATGAAATCTTATCCATTGGGTGGCGAAAGCGGCCTTTGTTTAATTAAGAGATGTGCCATTTGTCTTGGTGGGCAATTATTGGTCTCTGTTGAGGTAATCGTATGTCAGGACTACAGGAACATGAGCTTTTCTTACTTTTCGGCAAGGTTTGGAGGAAACTTCAAAGGATGCCTTGAAGGCTCGTCTCTGTTGTGTGGTGAGGATTGTCCTGGGCCTCTTGGGCCCCTTTCTTCCATCTGAGGATTCCTTGCGTGATGCTGGTGGGAGGAAGAGAAACCCAGAAGCAATGGTGTTATCGTGTTTGTGGAAGGCAAAATTCCACGTGATGTATATACAGTATACTGCTTGTGCCCGGGACTTGGTTGATCTTTGCTTAGGAGGGTAGAAATTGCGAAGGAAAATTTTTGTGCTGAGTCGTTCCATGTAATTGACCTTGGTGTCGGTGGAAACCTTGTTTTATGATCCGATTTTAAATGAAATGACCCGAGCCATGGCGAGTCGGCGCCACAAGTACCTCCAAGAGTGAGTGAATCCAATATTCACACTAAAAGTTGAGCTTAATCATTCTAAAGTTTTTCCAATGCATAGCAAGGCATACAGTGATCATGCTTTTTCCATTTATGCACCTAAATCACAGCTGAAAAGCATTTCTGTTTAAAAGGTTATTATTCTTAATCAATTAATTAGTCGGTTTACTGTTTATGTACTTCTGAGATTTTTAATGTAAAACGCTATATTAACCCACCGAATACGGATGACGGCTGCAGCCGCGGTTTGAAAAAGACCGCTGGCAGGTTGACGGCTATACCCGCATTTTTTGAATATTCAATCCATTGTTCGGTTATTGTGGGTGTTACGCTTGGCTGCACAAGCTGGATTGGCATACCGGCGCCCCATTATAACAGCTGGGCAGAAGGGGTTAATTAAGAACAAATTATGATATTATTCCCCAACATGTTCCTGATTTTGATACAGTGGAACAAAGTCGTGTCTCCTGAGCCGAGAATCCAACTGCGTCTACCTACCTTTTTGTTCGATGCTACCCTGTTCTTTAGTGTAGTCCTCCTTGCAGTAGAGGCGGTTCTCCTTCAGCACAAACTCATCCCCCTTCTTGAGCTGCTGTCTGCAGATGACACAAGTGAAGCATCTCAGATGGTAGACGTTGCTTAGCGCCCGCATCACCAGCTCGCTGGATGGGATGGACTGCAGACAGCCATTGCACTTTGTTCCGAATAATCTGTGGCGGAAAGTGAGGATGAAGAAGAAAGGATAACATCAAATTGAAGTCGGCGTTCAGCTGTCGAGATTTCATTGGGAAGATATCTTGGTTAACGAGTCGTGGTTGGAGATGGAGTTAGACTAGAGTTTGTTCCTGTGCTAAAATTCTTATCCATTATATTTTTTGTCTGTAGTTGGGTCTGTCCTTGATAGTGTATGACACCGTAAGGAACAGTATGATGTTGAGTAATGAATAAGTTCGCACAGGGATGTACTCTGTATAGACTAATCCGCCTACTCAAATATGCAGCAGTAGGCTTATTGCAGAGGTGTCTTGGCTGTTTTAAGCCTCCTACTACTATAACTATCACAACCTATCAAAAAACCAACCCCCTTCCTCTCTCATAGCTTGTGTGTTACAACCTATCACTCGATAGGTTTTGATAGATAGGGTAATTGACTCCATTTTGGCACCGAGAGAGGGAGGGTTAATATCCAGCATTAATTCTTCCACACACTTCATGCCCCATAGGCCAGTCATGTGTTTGAAACTTGGGGAAAAAATTAGTGCATGCTGTAAGAATATCTGCAACGCACGTAGGTGTGACACCACCTCGACAGACCTTTAAAAAATGGCAGTCAGCGGATTACAGTATGTAAATGTTTCTAGTGAATAAAAGAGTGCCCACAATAGTTTTACTGTTTCAATTTAGTCTGTTACATCAGGCATAGGCATAATTTCATGTGAGAGATAAACAAATTAATTTGTTTTTTTCTGCTGCTTCTACTATTCATTTTTAGTGTGTCACACATTGTAAGGGAAATGAGTTGTAAAAGTTTTGATTTTCGGATAATTTGCTGTCGAGTGACAGATGCGTCTCAGACAGACTGCTTTGTGTAGCATTCTGAAACACTTTACAAAATAGCAAATTTGTTAAAAGCCCTTTGGAGAGAAATATATGATATTTATCATCATCACAGAAACATATTGACCCTCGTTTCACAAGTCAACTTTTGACAGTTCTCAAAACAATGCCCAATCATTGCAATTACGATTCATTGAAGAATATACACAAACTGAGATGACCATAGCGGCTGCATAAAATTCCCGAGGAGTCGAGAGTTGTGCAAGTGCATAGCTATCCACTAACAAGTAAAGAGTAATTTCAACAAAAGAATATGAACCCAGAGCTCCCCCAAGACGAAGATTTGGCACAGCAAGCCTCAGTATCCATTTTCCTATTGGTGCATTAACTACCATGCCTGCAACAAGCCTCCAACTCCCTACTAGCAATTTTTCAGACAACAAAAGATGTGCCATTTGCCACTTTGCAGTTCTGAACCCCCAAAAACAGAAAATCTGTTTGCCACTGCATTAAGATGGTTCTAGTTGTTTCCCCCGTAGAACCACAAAGACATATGGAGATGGGTGCCGCAAAGAATATCCGCACATTGCCACGGTAGTAGTAGGGAGCGGTTGTTCAATACCGGATGAGCCATATTTGCTGTTGGGCCTAAGACGGTGATCGTGGGCATGAATACGTCAATTGTTGCAGACAGCCTCTGTACCCTGTGGATAGCACAGGGCTAGCAAGTTAATAGGAACAAAGATGTAACTGTCTGGCCGAGTTTCTTGCACTGTTCTGCTTGTTTAATGTTGGATATTTTGGGGCGTATTAATGTTTGGTTTTTGTGTTTCGGAAAGATTGTGTTATTTATTATGGGTTTTTATTGATCAATTGTATTGGGATTTTTTGGTAATTCTTCAAATTTTATTTATGAAATCTCAATTTTGTTGTAGTCATTGGAATCAGTTTGAGAATTTTTTTTTTATAATTTTGTTATTGTTTATTTTTGAGGAAAAAAAGTCAAAAACAGATGATCTAAAACCATGCCAGGCTGCATCTGTATAGTTAAAATGCTAATACAAAATAGGTAAGACTGTCCGAGTAAAACTTGTCATCACATGATGAACCCATCCATTTAACAGAAAAGAAAAAGGAATTCAAAAACAAAACAAAACGATTTTCTGTTTTAAAACACTGCGACAGTGAGTTACCAAATTTTCTGTTGCAATTTAACAGTTTCCAGAGCACTTTTAAAACTTAAACAGTCAGGACTGATCATAGGCTGCTGCTATTGTTATCCAAATACAGCGGGAATATTACAATAGAGCGGCTGATTCCCATCATCCGACGATGGGAACATTTATAATGATAGCCCCAGCAGGATCTTCACTCAAGCCCCTCGCTCCGCATTTCTCCCCTCACTTCCTGTAGTCCACGGGGCCGCTAGGAGGTTGCGGGTCACGTGGCCCGCACACAATGTCTTTAATCCCGCTGATTAGCACCATTTGGAGATGGCATGCATGGAAGGGGGGGGGAGCATGAATCGGAATTGCCAGAGACTGGCCATTGTTCATGCAATTAGGCTGTCATTGTTGGGTCGATCCACGGAGTCGATCGTTTGCTGCCTGCCACTTAATTCTCCAACTGAGTGACTCCCCCCCCCCCCCCCTCTACTTTTATCTCACCCTGTGCATGCTTGAATGACAATCATTGCGAGTTCAGTGTCTTACGACATGGCCGCCTAAATTGGCAAGACGGTGGATGGAGCTCATCTTGTCCGAGGTGCGCAGGGCATTGTATGACGGCGTAAATTAGTAATTAAGCATCTTTTTATTACGGGCCGTTGCACTTGTCGTCAAACAAGCATGACAGGTTTTTTTCTTTTCTTTTCTTTTCTCAACACTGAGCATTCGCTTTGGTAGAAGAGATCATATTGAGAAGCGGTGTGTTGGGAATAATTGTCCAATTAAGGGAAGTCGCCACAAGATTTGCCCTGCTTTGTTGGGGTCTATTGATTCTTGGCCGTTATCCAAACCTTAATTATCCGAGATGCATCCCACATTGACTGCTGTTGAACAACTCAACCAATGACTGGTTGTAAATTGGCCAATTGTCATGGAAAGGGCAGAATTTTTTCCCATTCAAGAAAATAGAAATCGTCGCTTGGAATCAGTCAGAGAGCCATAATGTAACAATTAGCGTGAATGGTGCCTTTGTCAGTAGGTTAATAGCCACATGAATAAGTTATTCATGAAAAGAGAATTAATTGTCTTTGCACGCAGTGTTTTTTTTGTTAACCATTGGCAAACCAGTAACGTACAGGTAGTCTGACAGTTAGCTTTGCATGTTGGTACAAAATGTAAATCAGTGTTAAATCTTTTCATTGAAGAAATAACCTCATTTCACTCACGATTCCGTAGTGTTTTAGATTAAGACTTAGCATTAAAAGGGGAATTGTATGTGCTTACTCCTGTGTTCAGTTAAGAAAGCTTTAATTCATGATCAGAGAGAGATCAGACCAATCTGACGTGCATGCTAACAGTTACTTGTTGTCAAAAGATGGATTTTACATCAGGGGTGGTTTGGATTCTTACATTGCCTGACATTTTAATTTGGTTGCTTCTTCAGTTTATACAGAGAAGAATTCACGTTTATTGTCATCATTGTTCTGTAGCTAAACTTTGAAAGTTATTATCAGATGAAATGACCAAGAAGATTTTGGATAAGATGGTGCATCGTCCGATCTCAGATAGAAAGATAGCAGTATTTGAAGTTTTGTAAAGCCCTCTGACATCCCTATCATCTCAAAACTTGACAAGAATATTTGTTTTCCCATCCGCCCCTCCAAAAGAAAAACCCCCAACTTGATGATAATCACACTTTCTTGCCGAACAGCATCCGATTTTTTGTCCCTGCCCGCTCGCAAAACACCTATGATGCGGCAGGAAATGACACAGAGGTTGTCGCCACGGCAACCCATCTTTATACCTGTGCTCCGCCGAGCCCCTTGAAGGTATCGGCAATATTGCCGTGCTAATAACTCGCGCTTGGGATTTAACGGGCAGTGATTCAAGGGGAAACTGTTCAAACGGTAAAAGAACAAATTATGAGCTATTTTTGAAGGCAAGTACGGCTGGAAAATGTCGCACACCGGGCGAGTAAAATACGCACTTAGGACATGTAATTTGGTCTGTTGGCAAAACACTCCGTTCAAAGCACCATATGCCGAATATTTTTTGATCTTATTGGAAAGGAAAGATGATACTCCAAAATATTTTTTAATAAGTTATTCTCTTTTTTCTCTAAGTGTTCTCTTGGTTCTCTATAAGTGTTCTCTTGGTTAGTCCAATCAGCTAGTAGAATCAGTGAATTGTATATTGTCAGGCCAGCTAATTTTTTGATTTGTATATTTCAGGTCCATTCAGTCAGTCAGCAGTTTGCAGCAGTTTTATTCATTTTTGTATATTATTACAATAGAGGAAGTTTTCATTTGTGTCTAGGAGTGTAATTATGGGTTATTTTCATAAGAAACATTGTTGGTTTTTCATTCAATAAATAAATAATATTGGTGATACATCTCTCTCTAACATTCCCCTTCTGTAGTTACATTTTTGTTTATTTAACAAAATTTTGATTGATCTTCTGTTCCTGTGCCATTTCTCAAACATTGGCTTTGGCTCCGGCTATCACTAGCACCACTGCCAATCTGAAGCCCTGAATCTAGCCACTTAAAATAAGGGGCAGCGGAAGCGGAAGCCAAGGTTTGAGAAATGTGAGAAATGAAGGTTTGATTCCAGTAGCTTAAAAGATACAATTAACCTACTGATTGATTTGCTTATAACCTGTGGATTCAACTGAGTGATGGATGGCACATGTCTTGGCTGGGAGTGTAATTTGATAAGAGGTGACTGTGAGGTGCCTGGTTCTCTTCCATGCATCCTATTTATATTCCACTGGTCTTGATTGAACCACCCTCTCCACTCCTAATGTGGTTTGTTATGAAATTGCTGGTTTATTGACGCACGATCCAGCTTGACATTGAAATGGATCTGGCCAACAAAGTGATATGGTATTATCACAGTGTTCTAGTCAGTCTACATCATCGTTAGTGGTGCTGATGTAAAACTCATAAAAACATGTTGCCACGGGTGCACCGGTCCGCCGACTCTTAGATAAATATATTTTAAAAAAACGTAAAGAAAGCATACAGTGTTGGCAAGCATGCATGAAGGTCTTTTGAGAAACCCGCAATTTGCGGTAGGTCGGATTCCAACATAGCTATCTAAGGGAAACATCTCGCCTGATTTATGCAGGCACACGCTCTGGATATTGAGCGTAGCCCCCTACTCTCTCGTCATCTATCTTAATTAATCCTCACCGCACGGTTGTACAGCACAGAGCCGCAGCCAGGGTTTGGCTGGGGCTAGTAGCTCACTCACACACGCTAACCGTACACATATGCAACACGTGTCCATTGTGTACCGATCCTTACCCCCCCTATGAAATCACACATCCGATCTGCCGGGGCCTCGGCTGCTTGCAACTCAATAGCCCGTATGACTGAATCCACACGAAGGAGTTAATACAACAACCGCCGCCGACCAGGTGTGAGGGTGAAGTCCACTATTCTGACGCCTTGGCGGGAAGGTGCTTGCCGGCGGAGCGGGAATTGAAAAACGGCGCTGGCCAATCAGTGGCCGGCGCTGCGCTCTCGAGGTGCGATCCAAGAGGGCCGGCCAGGGGAACTGAAAACACAGCCCAGGCGCTGCACGTTTGCCGTGGATGAGTCTGAAGCAGTGCATCTGGACAAGCTGGTATAACACCAGTACCATTATGAAACGCTTAGCTGCCCTTAACAGCCTCTTCAACAGGCAGGAGGGAATCTTACTGGCCCATTAAGAAAATGTGTACCGACCACTCAGAACTTAACCAAAGACATATATGTAATCTATGTGTATGCATTCCATCCATTTGTCTAGTTCTGGCCCATCAAATTGAACAGGAAGGTCGTTATTCTGCAAGTGTGTAAATTCTTTGCTGTCTCATTTCGCAATTAATCTTGATGCCTCTCGGATTATTCTCATAGTGTGTCTCATAAATTTGCAGTTTATACTTTCAGAAAATTTGTTTGCACACCTTTGTTTTTTTCTGCTTCTGCATGCAAATAAGCGAATGCAGGAGTTTGAAATTCTAATGATCCGTTTTTAAATAGTTTTGTAAAATGGTTGCCATCAAGTCCTCACACAGAAGATTTAGCTCAAACGAAATGGGCTCAAAGTAATAAATTATACTAAATACTGGTGTTTAAGGATCGGACGTTTACACGTTTAAACGTTTAAACAAAAAGAAATTCAAATTTCAAAAATGGGACCCTGTATTTACCCAGTCTACCTTCCAGTTTTATTTACAAAGAATCTACGATGTTTGTAAATTGTTGTAATTTACAAAGCATTAAAAACGCCTTTAGTACTTGATCACATTCCAAGCAGTTTAATTGATACATCTCTCAATGACTGGCAACTATCTATTGTGTCAATAATACAGTGTATACAATTGTTTGTGTTTGATGTTTTCAATACGCCGCTGGGCTAAGATCAACGCTCGCCGCGCGGATGGCGCCTCTCCTATTCTGATGAAAATACCGAGTCTTCAAACAATTCTGAGTCTGTCACGTGACCGCAGTTACCCCACAAATACTGGGACGGGCGGCAGCCTTTTTGAAGTGTTGACTAAACATTTAAATGTTTAAACGCTGTGGGAAAGTTTTGCTAAACGTTTACCAAATTAAACGTAAATTCCCATCCTTACTGGTGTTGGCAAATAACCAATATCAGCAATATTTTTTCATGAAAGTGCAAACTACATGTAAATACAGTAAATTTTCCATACACAAATTGGCATTGCCAGTCACCACCAGAAGCAAAACGTTTGCTAGTTTATGCTCCATTCGAGTGTCCAAAGGTGAATATGCTGATTCGATATGCAGCATACTTTCAGCCCGCCACGCAGTATATCTCGGTTTCTTTGTGGGAATCTCTCCTCCTTGCCCCTATCAGTTAATTAATCAGTTTACATTCGTCATTAATCTCGAGCGATTCAAAACCAGGAGCTCGGTACAAGAAATCACAGCAAGGACACCCTGTACGCAGTGTTATCTACAGTACAATTTCACTGTAACAAATACGATGAGGTCCACAAAAGATTGTTCGTTATGGCGATCGTTCGTTATAATTTTCGTCTGCGAAACAAGAAAAAAACTAGTTGACATGCGCCCGCTTTTGTTAAATTTAGCAATGAAATGAACAAGTTAGTATTACATGTAGTTAGCCCTTTTTTCTTTTCATTTCTTTTTTATTGGAGCTGTTTTTAATCCTATGATTAAATTAACGTATAAGTATACTTTTTGGAGCCAATTGGATGTTCTTTATATCCGAATTGTTACTGTATTGGTATAGTACTAAATTTAATTTCTTACTGACTTGTGTTTTCAAGATCAAATATTTTCCGGCTTCTTCAAAGGTTGCTCCTTGGACTGTCAAATATTTTCTAGGGCTGTCCCGAATATACCGAATATTCGATATTCGATCGTAATGCGAATATTCGAATACCATTTTGCCAGTTCGAATATTCGAAAAGAAATATATGCACGTACAGATACGACACTGATGCTATTTTAATAGAAAAGTTACGGCACTCAGCAGTGTCAAATGCCGCATTTTTGTCAATCGTAACTTTTTGTGGACGGAGGTTTATTGTCCTCGTCCGTAAAACCCTTGATACAACAGGGGCATGCAAAAAAATGCCGTTTGAACGGTCCATAATATCAATCGCCATACGTAAAACACCGGCGTGCTTTTACGTGCAATTTTCTTTACCGGTGTGGCATGCACAAAAAACTTGATCGGCGAGTATCGAATATTCAAATATTCGGTCAAACCCAGTTTTGAATATTCGAATACTAAATTAATCGAAAATGAACAGCCCTAATATTTTCCGGCTTGTCATTTATGGATTAGTCATTATAAGTATCAGTTTATGCCACATAATTTCTGACCACAGAAATACACAGCATGCATTGTGTCATATCTTCAAGCTTTCTCACAAGTTTTAGATGTTTCCTGGCCTATCCTTTCTTACAGTTACTTCCATTTTGTACCTGTTAGACGAGTTTCCTCAAACCATTGCAACTGCATTAATGGTTTTGGTGTAATAACAATTCTGCAGTATAGGTATCTTATAGTATACTAGAGAAAGCTCTATCTGACTAGTATTTTTCCCTCTACCTGTAGACTCTTCAAAATTTTCTGCTGACGTCTGTTTTGTCATAAATTCTTAGAATTAAGGTCTTTCCCGGCCTGACCTATCTTGCAAGTATGACCTGTTTGATTTTTGCAGTCAGCTTGAGAATATAATTTGTTTCCCTTAATCTCCTGGTTTCTGCTTAAGTACCATTTATTCCAGCATTTACATGGATTGACTGTCTCAGCATCTGTTCTCTTCCATTCAACATTCTGTGTCTTTCCCGTAATACCTACTCCCTTATAATAAAGTTTCAAATAGCTCAGAAGATAACTTTGTCATCTTAACTTTGTATTGTTTAGATATAGAGTATGATAGGCCCTATTTGTGCATACTGTCCTCTTAAAGGTGGTGTACACGATTGGTAATCCTCCAATTTTTGTTTACTGAATTATTACGAAATACCTTACTAGACTGTAAGTTAATAGTAGTCTCAATCATCCTGTGAAATGATGGCACCAGGTTGTTGTCAAGAAAAGTGGAAATTTATATCGTTTTCCAACGATTTCCAGCTGAAAATCATTGGAAAACTGCCCTGTAGCCTTTAGTCAAGGTGCGCGTGGCTACCCGGCTGAGTGGCGCGCCCTGGACATGCTGGCATTCGGGGCGCATCGCGCATCCAGGTAGCCACGCGCGCCTTGACTAAAGGCTATCATCCGCCCGACGTTTGAAAACGAGCACCGTTTTTATCCCGTTTTTTCGCCATCCAACAACGCAAAACTTTGAACAGGTCAGTGGAACGATATTTCGTATAAAAAACTAACCCCCAAATCTGCCCATTTCTGAAAATTGCAACAATGACCAATCATGTAAACTACCTTTAATTGATAATCTATACCGGTATCCTATATACCAAAGTATGGCATCTGTTTCATAGCATGTACATTTTCTGATTAATACCTCTTCTGTAGTTTCTTAAGGCCATTTATTGTCTCCTAACTCAGTACTCTCATTGATTTTCTCGTCCTCGACACCGAGTTCAGTTTGCGATCTTGTCTGTGCTCCTACCGTACAGCATTCTCATCACCTGTATGAATCACTCCCATCACTCCTTGTCTGTCTTTTATCCCCGTTTCCTTTTTATGTAAGCCAATTCTTCCTTCCGCTTCAAAAACTTTTAATCTAGATGTGACCTGATGTACCACTCCCCAATGAAGTCCCTCTATTGTGTCTCTCTATTTTTTTTATTGTCCACCTCTGGCTTAGTCCATCCCTTGCGTTTTCATCTTCTTTTTGTTTAATCCAAAGCTCGTCTCCAGTGACTTCACCCAATTTCCCCTCATCTCTGTTTAAAAGAGAAACCACATCAACACCTCGGCCATCGTCTTAAAATATCGCCTTACATTAAACACCGCCCTTTGAACAGTCCCCCCTTTTGCAAAGAAAACTCAACCAAACCGCATGGGAATTTTACATCCAGCCATGTCCATCCTAACGGATCCCCTTTCCTCCCAGTCCCCGACGGAGAAGTTGGTGGAAAATGTCGCAGTTGGTCCCCGCGTCGACAATGATCAAATGTTTTCACCGGGACTGGCTGCTGCAGGACGGGGGTTATATTTCAGCGACGGTTGACACAAAAAAAAGTACAAGGGAGTGGATTAATTAGAGTGTCTTCCTGGCAAACAGGGGGTCGGATAGAACAGGAAATTACGGCCGAGTCGGGTTCGTCTCGGAGCGACAGCCCGAGTTTACCCCTGGAAGTCACGTCACAGCACCAGGACAGAGGAGGGGGATGACAAGAACCGCAGCAACAGGAGAGAGACAGAAAGAAAAAGGAGAGTTTGTGTGGCGTGTGAAGACCGATTGTCTCTGTTTGATGTTGGTGATGTTGACATTTGTCACTTGGCCCGCAGTTTTGTGTTCCGCTTCTGGGGGGAACAGGCTGTTTACAGGAGATGCCGGGGACTCCGCCGTGGGATAGCACAACCCAGTTCCATCCCATTCATCACTGGCTCTTGAGAATTATTGGAATAAACAACACTTTCTTCCATGGTTTTTTGCGATAATCACTTTGAACTAGTTAACACTTTATGAGTTGCAAGATTGGAGAAATGTGTACTCGAATATAATTATATTTGAGATTGACTGCATGTAGTACTACACTGGCATATTTGCTATGATTTACATGTAGCTTACATTTTTGTGTGCGACTTTGGTGTGCAACACTTATTAGTGTATTTAGTCACTGGCTCTTCTCATTAAAACAGTAGGTTTACCAATCTTGCACCAATCTCATACAGCTGAGTTGTCGCTGAGTAAATATGTTTGGCTGGCAAAATAGAACTGAGTCAGGTTGGCCTAGTAGTACTTTCTTCGCCTTCTACCACTGTGACCCGGGTTCGAATCTCGCCTGGGCCTACATGTGGATTGGGTTTTCAGTCCTTGCCAGATTCCTTGGGTCCCCCCCCCCCCCCCCATTTTGTTTTGTATTCCTCCCACTGAATATTTCGTTGTCTTCACAGGTTCCTTCAGGCTTGTGAGCTAAAGTGCAGTATATATTTTGAGGAATCCTTAGTTTCAGTACCAGAAATAAATAAAAAAAGAAATAACAATAAAGTACTCATGCAATGAATCTCAGATCCAGTAGAACACTTGAAGAATGTTCATGTAAAACTAATCGCTTCAGCAATAGCCTGGTCGCCTACTTTACTACACTTGTCAGTTTATCCACCAAGCTCCCACCACCAATCCCATGTCATTTATATTAGTTCAATTACACTGTATGTCTCTCTTTTGTAAAAAAAAATTTCAAGTGCAATTTTAGTTTGTCTGATTTTCTTAAAAATATATTTTAGTGTATAACTTATTTTTATACTTTTTTTTTTAAAGAGGAATGTCATATTTACATTTGTTTTTATATGTTATTTTACGTTATTTTTGAAATAGATTTTAAGTTTGTTTTTTAAAACTGTTTTTAATTCAGCTTCCAGGCTGCCATTGACAGTTTTGTTTAAATAAACCAGTCATAATAATAATTAGAATTCCTGTGCATGCGGCAAACGGGAGACTCTGCCCGAAATAACCCCAAAAGGGCGACGCGCGAGTCGCTAATTTAGAGCACTTTACCCACGCACCCTACTAAAAAACACTCCAAAGGGGCGATTTTCACAATGGGGCGACAGTTATGTGTCGCCCGAACCCACTCTTTTCGAGCATCATGTGTCGGCCCAACCGGCAATTGAGGAAAATAATAATAATTAAAATAAAAACCGGCAGCTAGTCCAGAAAGGACGATGGTTAAAATTTTGGTCAGTAACTCACGCTAAGCAGAATACATCTGCTCACCAGTATTTCTGATCTCCTGGATTCTAGTCCATTCATCAGGTGATTACGCACTGTAAGCACTTTAAAAAAGGGATCCAACATCTCCCAAAAAGCCTATTACGAGGTTTGCCCTGTGTTTGCCTTGTGGTCTGAGCCCATTTTAAGCTCAATTTGTCGCGAGTCGCTCACACCAAGGCGGACGGCGGATGGAGAGTGGTTTTTAGAAAACAGTCGGTGCCCGGGCTAGGTCTCGGCCTTTTATTTTTTCCATTGCATGCCTGACTTGGTTGTACTCTCTGTCTTAGCCCAGGGACATGCGGCTGCATTATGGAGCCAATTTGTTCACACACGGTGCACTTGGTGTATGAGCGATGATGAGAGGCTCAGATATAGGTGGAGGTGGGGGAAAAAAAGAAAGAATAGGAGACAGACGACGGAGGAATTAAAGAAATATAGAAATAGTAAGCCTTCAGGATTCAGTGCCAATGTTCCACATTGATTATTCACTATGATTATTATCACTGTACACTGTGTATGAAGAGAACAATTGGTTTCATATTGCTCACATTGAAGTGTCAGCGAGTTGTCGATTTGGGTATTTATTTATTTGTTAGGTTTTGTATCATTTTACCAAGGAAACCTCATGAGTTATCAATGAACTGTTTCCCAAAGGGAGCTGTGGGCCTTTGATGACCTTCAATATGCATATTTTCAAAAGTATCAAGGTAGTCAAATTCGTCTAATATTTTTGACCGAATATTTTTTTTAGTAATAGTTTCAGTCAGTAGTATATTTACACTACTGTTTAAAGCTGTACACTACCATTGGTATTGATATTAGGATAATATTAACATTTCAGTACACTCCACCCAAAATGTTCAGTTTGTGGTACCCGTCCCATCCATTATCACAATCAAGCCAGAATTACCGAGCAATTTAAAGAGAAGTACTTAGTACTTTATAGCGCATCTATCTTGCCACACAACCCCCCCCCCCCCCCCCATTCCCTCACCCACACACATGAACACTAGCATCCAAGTAAAAAGACAGTGCGCCCTCGGGGCACAGAGTCCCCCGCAGATTGTTTCCATGCCGAATTGTATCAGAATCGTCCAAGTCGGCATCTTGAAAGGAAATGGCACGAGGGGGGAATCGACAAATAACACTAACCTCCCAAGACAGTCCAAATACGTCCCTACGGGGACCTGGCTCAGAAATAATGGTAGCCCAGGGCGCGACTAAAATCAGAAGCATTTTGCCGTAAATTTGTGCTTAAATTTTTTTTTTCTGGCAGGAGATAGCCGTCTGCCTGATATTGACTGGTTTGTAGGGCAGATGTCAGTGCTGGTTATGCCGTTGAAGACTATTAAATCTTCCCCAATCTATAGAAGAAGACCGCCGGTATGGTTGCTTTGTATCATACCGTGGAGATTAGATTTGGGAGTAATTATTTTTGTCCCCTTTTTTTTTCTTCTTCTTCTTCTTGTTTATTGGTAGAATTCTCGGGTCAATGATTTTTGTCATTTCTGGTTAAATCTATCGCGGCTTCATGACTGTGTTTTGTTTTTGGTGAGTTTGAGTGAATTTAGAACAAAGAAGTAAGTTTTGGTTTTTAGAGGTGGAAAGAAAGTTTGGGAGACTTATTCTCAGTGGTGCAAATTTAAACTTAGCCGCAATGTTACCCTGGTAGGGTTTGGACCCGGGACACTGAAAAGCAAGACAAGAACCGCTATTTGTTTTCCCGTTTTCATTATGATATCATTAACAGTGCTTTCATAGTAAGCATTGGATGCAAATGTGTGTCTTGATGACATGTGCTTAATCTCAAAAACCAACTGTCAGTTATTCCACTTTGTGCCACAGTGTGAATGACACACTGTTGCAGGAGACAGTGCAAGTGATGGTGTCGCATTTTATGTTATGGCATATAATACAGGTGTAGTTTGCCATGCATGTCAAATATCTCTTTCAATTGCCAGTGATCAAAACAACCCTGTGATAATACACTACCTTTTCTCTGTTTGCTTGAAATCCAAAAATGGAAATTGTAACTCACAACTTGGGTCAATGAATATTGTAGTAATTTACAACTGTACCGGAGAGCATAAAGGCCAGTGCTAATTCTCACATTACTGGAGACAAAGGAGTGTCCGTCATGTTAAATTTCTGTCCCAGTTTCTGACACAACTTGCATGGTTGATGAACAATTTCAGATACTTAAGCTTTCCTGGCGATGATTTACAGCTGTGTTATAAAGACACTGTTGTATCTCACTTCTGAGAGTGGTTACAATTTCTGTTCCAATTTCGGAACAGTCTTTCTCGGTACATGCTACATCCCACGGCCGTTCTTCTCTCAGAACTCCACCGTCTTAACTGAAAGACTGCAGCAACACTCTCTGACGATGGACTAGTGGAAGAAAGCCCGCTACACCTCTTAAATCTTCGAGACTTGCGGGGGAATAAAGATGGGAAACCGAATCCTCTGTTCAAACAGATTTACTGCGGAACCGTTCTCCGAGATATTGAGCGTTTCGGCGATAGATCATTCCGGGGGACTGGCTAGTATTTTATGTGGCTCACGTTTTGCTTGTCTGGGCAAATAGCAAGAGTAGGGATAACGGGTTGGACTTTGAGTACAAATGCTGACCAGTGAAAAGGCATGATGAGGGCAAGACGTATACTCTAGGCGCATAGCCAGGGTTTTCTTTTGCCCGTTGAAAAATTGAATTTTTGTCCCGTTTAACCCATTTTAACCATCATGATTTTGATTCTATCAGCGTCCAGATTTTGCTTTTTAAACTCTCCATCTCGTTGCAATCCGCCACTCTGCACCCCCAGGCTATGCCACTGGTATACTCACCGCTAATTATGCATTTGTTTTAGATGTGAGTTGTCAAGAATCTTTTTTTTTTCACATGGTCTTTTGCTGGCTTCCGTCCCAGAAAAAAAGGAATTGTTAATAGTTTGCTACCGATCATGCAATACTCATCATCACTGGCACAACAAACAGAAACCTCCTGCGTAACGTGTCAAAAAATGCAAAGAAACTTAAATTTCAATATATTTTTTTGCAAAACATGTTTTTGCAAAGAAAGTTTATATCATGAACTGTAACACGACAAAGTTTCTTTATCTGAAGTTGCCTTATTTACCTAATTAGACTATTTAGTTTTACGGAAATTGTTTCAATTCTGGTGTTTTTGGATTCTACGAAGTGACACTTCGTGCGTTGTCAGTTCGTGAACTGACACACGTGCCAATGTGCATTTGTAAATACCGGCAATCGTGGACTAGGGACAAAAGGGTTAGGGCGTAGACAAAGGGTCCACGTTTGACCGAATGTCCACGATTACAAAACATATGGGAGGCCTTCTGAAAAAGTCAAAGTATAAACAAAAGAAGAACAATAGGAGGTCCGCGATTGCCAGTATTTACACACTTGTGTGTACATGTAGTCGTACTTCCCCAATACGTCCGAGGACAATGCTTTGTGTTTCCTATTGTTCCTTTAATATAACCAACCCCCATAGACTAAGCAAGTATCCTTACGTTCGAGGACCGATTTCAACACAAGACTCTACGTTCCAGGACTGAAAGGTTTCTTTGTGTTTTCTTTCTCCTCTTGTCCTCGGAGATATATACAGTGCACGTATACACACAGTTGTACTTTCCCAATACGTGCGAGGACAATGCTTTGTGTTTCCTATTGTTCCTTTATTATAACCCAACCCCATAGACTAAGCACGTACTTCTACGTGCGAGGACCGATTTCAACAAAAGACTTAACGTGCGAGGACTGAAAGGGTTCTTTGTATTTCCTTTCTCCTCTTGTCCTCGGAGATATATACAAAACCTGTACACGGATGGCATGACTGAGTAAATCTGTATCAAACCTTTAAAAGAGTGTTTTTTTTCCCCAAATTGTAATTACTGTCACACAGGGGCCACTGGGTGTCAGTTACAACATGTGTCTACTTTTTTTATGATTTCCTGGTGTTCGCCTTTGTTTGCAACTGAATTTGTGCTCTAACCTTGCATACTCTGTGTGGACCTGTGAACAAAAGAGGTCCACACGAAGCAGGAGATTAAACCTTATGTGGACTTGCACACGGCCACACAGGGTTTCTCCCCTCTCTGAAAAACAGCTTTAGAGGCATTTTGGGGTAAGGGTTATCTGTCACAAGATGAAGAGGGATACTTAAGGGGATCACGATCACAAATTCGGGTTAAAAGAGCATTCACAGTGCGAATAAAATCAGCTTTTGTCTCCATTTTGCTTAACTACTATGAAAACAAAGGAATGTCCACACTAGGTGTGGAACGTAAAGCCGTGTGTGTGTGAGTTTGTATATGCCGACAATCGTGGACCTAGGACAAAAGAATTCGGGCGTAGACAAAGGGGTCCACGTTTGACCGAACGTCCACGATTGAAAATCGTGTACAAAACCAATGGTAGGTCTTCCGAAAAAGTTAGAGTATAAACAAAAGAGGAACAATGGGAGGTCCACGATTGCACCCGTTTACATGACTGTGTGTGTTTTGTTTTTGTTTTAATATATGATTTTCTGGTGTCTGTTAGTTTGTCTGAAAAAGCTCTAACAAAAGTAATAGAATTAGTTTCTAATTTATGTTTTAAATTTTTGCTTAGTATTTCATTGAATGTCTTTGTATTAAAGATTAGCATTGTGTCTAATTTCTGGATATGAAGTTCTTCTAGTGTAACAATGTACATGTCTGTGAAATTGCCTTCAATTGAATCCTTGATCAGCGTAATTAATAATGACCAATGTTGACAACAGCCCAGTCTTGTGCCCGGAAGCACTCCATTGAAG
Organism: Hippasteria phrygiana; assembly: GCA_037893225.1. Taxonomy (NCBI): domain Eukaryota; kingdom Metazoa; phylum Echinodermata; class Asteroidea; order Valvatida; family Goniasteridae; genus Hippasteria; species Hippasteria phrygiana. The sequence continues at coordinate 173,703 of JAZGUH010000256.1, forward strand.
TACAAAAAATCCAAGGAAAATCTGGAAACTGACTCATTTCAAACGAAGCAAATTGAAATGAAAAGGCCATTGTAATCCTCACTGCGGCTTTTTGTTACCAAACTGATAGCGATCTATGTTCAATTGCCAACGATTGAGTCATATATGTAGTCCCCGTTTCTTTTCTCTTGGAGGGGCAGTTCTTGTCCAGAACAATCTGTGGTTATTGTATGACTCGCCAGGGGGGGTCGGGTGGTGTGTATGCATTTTTGTCTGGCTTTTGTTACATTTTTTGTGGACTGCACACCGTTCCATCGCCCTAGGATTCTGGGTAAACACCGCTCGGTTGCTTGGCCTTGTTTACTCAGTCGCTTGCCAAAAGGGGGACTGAGAAAGACCCCCCGAAATACTCCTGGTCCATCGCCATGGTAACTGCATCTCTTTGTTTCATGAATGAGCCGCGACCAAGGCGGCCATTTTATTTGGTTTTGTCTCCCTAATAGAATGTAGTGAGTGCAGCACAAAGCTTTAAAGGTCGGCCCATGAAATGCAATCTGGGGCTTCAGTTGCACTGAGCGGATGCAGCGACATGTCAAGAATATCTCTCCCATTTTTTGTAAGTTGATAATTTTAAGGGTTATAGAGTGAACATTGCACCTTTTTTTTTTCCTTTCCAGAGTTGAATTGACTGTGTGGGAATGAGCAGGCTGGATCTTGGCATTCATTGTAGTCTCTGGTCCTTGGTGGTGTAAGGAGAGACTCGGGGGGGCCTCTATCCGTCCAAAAGGATGGAAGCGCGTTGTTTTTTTGTCAGTGTGCATGTTGCAGGTGATGGGCAGTTGTCAAAAGAGAAATAGGAAGATAGATTTTGGAGACTTAATGATGGTGCCTGGAGGCAGAACTAGGAGGGATGAATAGCCAAGTCCCCAGCGCGGCATTTTTATCTACAAATGGCCACGCACTAGAAGGAGAAAGTTCTTCCCTCGCTCCTAACATGGCACATTGCAGGTGCTCTCTGGCTGTGATCGCCGCACTTAATGAGCGATTCAAACACTGGTTGGTTTTGTGGCATCTGACCGAGTGAGCCAGTAAGCACATGACTCACAGCCCTTCTTTCATTGGTCAATGATCTGGAGTTTAGGACTGACGGATTGCCTAGTCATCACCGAGTTGTTGTGCATTATTTTAGTTTCAAGATTTCAGTGAAAAAACCTGCCAGAGTTAATCAAAGATAGAAGTATTACTTTAGTGGCATCTTGAATACAGGGATGTCAGTTTCCAGGCAAAAACGTGGCTTAATTTTGTGTAAAATGTTTGGCTATTATTTAGGCCCGAACATGTATAATTAGGCTTCCCATGCATTATTTTTAGGCTGTCTGTGAGTAGTCTCTTTGAGAAATTCTACATTTTGCCAAAAAAATTGAGGAGATATAGGCTTCAGAGTTTCAAACATCAGTCACAACGAGCCCATACAATAGAACCTCGCTATAACAAACACCAGGGTCGATTCTATAAATTTGGGGTCCAAAAGTGTGACATTTTTTTGGTGTCTCTGTTACACCTGACCCGTGTAATTTCCCATCAAGTATCATTAACATTGACTTCACACTATTTTTTACTTGTTTGGCAGGTATTTTTGCTTTACATATTCACTCTTGGAGATAGAAGGCATTAAAGAATGTGTCCTGAATTGTAAAATCTTATACATGTCAGATGTTCCATCATGCTCATTATAATGGCAGTCTACTGTACTAAATGGTAACATTTCTCATCTTGTGACAAATTTATGTGAGAAAGGACTTTACCACATGGCCAAATCTCATGGCCAAATGGTGCAGCAATTAGTGGAACGGTAATTTAGAACTGCTATTTCTCTCCATGTGCATACGGCAAAAACATTAAAACAAACACAGAAATGATATACAACACATGAACATCGCGCGGCCTTGGCCTTGGCCTTGGCCTTGTACGGCAGTCCTCTGCTTATACTTACACTAACCACATCATGCGCTTGAGTAATTGCTTTATTTCAAGCGCAAGGTCCATTTTATTTACAGGCAGATTTGTTTGTTGTTAGCTTTCGGTACTCAGCATATATGTACATCACTAGATGTGTCGTGTCAGGATTTCCTTTGTATTGCAAGAGAGCAATGGCCACGGTATATAAATGGTTCATTCCATAAATTTGGGGTCCAAAAGTGTGACATTTTTTGGTGTCCTTGTTACACCTGACCTGTGTAATTTCCCATCAAGTAGGCCTATCAGTAAAATAATTTTTTACTTGTTTGGCGGGTACTTTGCTTTACATAATCACTCTTGGAGATAGAAGGCATTAAAGAATGTGTCCTGAATTGCAAAATCTTATACATGTCAGATGTAATTACAGGGACACAAAAAATGGACCCCCAATTTATGGAATGATCCATATGTGTTGAGTGATCTGGTATAAATGTATAGGTATAGATTTATTTTGAGTGTCGTTTGTGATGCTGGTGATTAATACTATAAACTGGAAATGTGAGGGGAAAAATTAAGGGGGGGGTGAGTTGGTCTCACCAACGGTTACCCCACCTGGGTCTGTAGATTTGAAAATTGGGATCATTTCTCTGGCATCTGCTGAAGAATTATACTCTATTTAGATCTGGGTGCAGGAAAACCGTAAGGGTGGTATAGGGCTGGCAACCTAAAATGTGGCCAACCCCTCTGTTTTAGCCCTTTACCTAAGAATGGCTTTTAGCATTTTTGTAACAACTTCCATAAAAAGGACTAAAAAACATGTCGATGTTGCCCTGCCCTCCCCACAATAACCGAAACCTACATACATGTATTAATTCCTGCCTTTGTACATGATTCCCTATTTTACATGTAGTTGCTATACCAGATCAGTCACACATTGAGTACATGGCGAGTCAGATTGATGCCGTACTCTCCTTGCCTTAATTGCACCTCTGTGATCCGGTGTTCCAACCCCACCAGGGCTCACATGTGGAATATGGGTTTTCAGTCCTTACTTGATTATGGTATGAGGGAAACAAGTTTGGCAGGATGGCCCCTTGTCTGTGATGCTAGACTGTTACACATATATTGACCCTGCATTTTTCATGTATTGGGTACGAGTTACAGTAGGTATGTTGTACACTACTAATCACCGACATAAATATTGAAACCAGTCAGCCACTCCTTCATGTTATTCCGACTTTTTTTGTTGGTCCATGATGATAGTCACAGACCCCACGTATGTTTCATCCGCAAACTTAGTTTTGCTCATTGTGCAGATCTACAGTTTACCCTTTGTGTTGTACAAGTGACGTCAGATCAGTTTCTTTTTTTAAGCAATGAGGTGCTTATTTGCATTTGAATAGGCATAATGGTGTTGCATAATTGATTTGCATAGTAGCCTTTTACAAGCAGTGATATTCGTTGATTTCCTCTGTTGCTGTCATAGTTTTCATGAGATTCTTTGGAAGCGGGGTTTTTACAAGAATGCGATTCCCATGGAAGTGAAGCTAACAACCAACTTAAAACCTTTCTGGTGATTACTAGTGTGCAAAGTATTTTTTTGGTCAGATTCACGAGTTCAAAACCCGGTGTAGGCTGTGCTTCGATTCTGTAGCAGCAATTGATTAACTGCGATCCCGGTGATTTTCGAATATTGCATAATTCAATAGCTTTTAATCATATCGATACCAATCACTATATAAATATGCCAAGAATCGATACTATCTACTTCCGACTTTACCTGACAATGTTACAAAGAAATCAATAAATATTACTTTAAATAAAATTTGCACGCCTGATTTTATAATGTGTATTTTGGGATACTTCTTGTGCCCATATATTTCTGGGGTACATCTGACAGAAAATCCTGATAAGAGATAATTTGAATGGTTCGTGTTGTCATAGCATTTGTACAGTATTTTGGCATCCCGATGTAAGACTATCTCACAGACATTATTATCAATGGCTACGGCTCTTTGCCGTAGCCTGTCAATGGCCAAATTCAAAGCCGTAGCCACAAAAGACCCAATCTGGGCAATGGCTAAACTATGCGAGTGCAGCATACCAGCCTGTGAATAAACTAAACTGATACGCCCACAATATACGTCAACATACGTGACCCCTGTCTCTAGCTCCCAGGCTCACAGTGGGGGAATCTTAACCCATACACTGCCAAACAGGTTTGAATCAGCTGGTTGACGTGACAAGCTTGTGCGGGTGATTGCAAGCAGGTCAAGAGTTTGGCCAGATATTAGCTTTGGGGTCAAATTTTGGTGTCCCTGTTACATCTAACATGAATAAGATTTTGCAAGTCAGGACACATTCTTTAATGCCTTCTATCTCCAAGAGTGATTTTGTAACTTGAAAACAAAGTACCTGCCAAACAAGTAAAAAAATACATCATGTAGCCTGATACTTGATGGGAAATTACACAGGTCAAGTGTAACAGGGACACAAACAAATGTCACACTTTTGGACCCCAAATTTATAGAATGACCCTGTTGCTAACTAATCCGCAACAGAACTGGTGTATGACAGTGTACATGTGTTTCATGTTACAGGCAACAAGTGTCAGCATTAACTTCTTGAAAGCACATGATGTCATCTGTATGAGGGACCAGGGTTGTCAATTGGTGGCAGCAGACCAACTGAATCAGTGCTGCTCCATATGGTCCTATATTTTTGTTCGCTGGGTGCGTAGTGACCCTGCCTGTACGATAAATATCATATCCTCTTTCACCCAAGCTGCACTGGCATAACATGAAGTGTAGATCGCTGAATATCATTTGATCATTTGTGCTGAATTGACTGCATCCATCCCATCTGGATCCACTAGACTCGACTAACAGAACTCCCGGAATTGTTGTGCTCACTGGGCATTTTTCGGACTCCTCTCATGGCCAGGTCAGGGGCAAGTTGTTGCCCATTCGCTGATGAGGTAGAGAAATTCAAGGATGACACCGGTTCATTCCTGCAGATACGAAGAACATCTGGGACCTCTAACGGGGGTAAATTGACACATATTGAAAATATAGGATTGGTATTTTCAACAAGTCTTGACACTAGAAATCAAGACTTTGCTTCTGCCGACGTGCTGTCTTTGTGGTCGTAGATTCAGTGACCGGTAAACATGTTTTTAGACTTGTAAAATGCTGTTGGTGATTATTAAACTTGTGCTTGTCATCAGTTGAATAGGTCAGCTTCACTTATTGTGATTACTCTTCCCGTTCATCTGTCAAATTTGCAGCAGCAGGATTTGATTAGTTGTAGAAGCAGAAAGGCACTATTATGATTGCCGTGGACAGGGTGTTTGGCTCCGATCCTATACCCCTTCTTTTAGTCATGCGGCAAGCCTCCATGGTGTTAATTCGTAATCCCTAGTACCCAGTAAAGCTACCTAGGGTACATCTACTTGTACATGTTTACACTAGTGCCATGCAACGCTGAGCTGCTTGCCACATCGTCACCATCTTGAAGATTGTGATCTGGAGAAGTGAGCTCGTGACATCGTGACATCAAACATGATGTCATTTCAGACACCATCTTGTCAGGTTTCTCTCAACTGAAAAGCTGCAACTCTCGGCTGCACTGAAAACTCCATCAAACAGTCTGGAGTTTCATTTATTCCTGGCACTTTTTTTCCTCAAAACTATGTACAAACAGTTCAGCAGTTGCAAAATGCATGTTAAGGAAGAATCTTCTCTTCCAAAATCATACTAGGTTGTTGTTGTTACTAATAAACAAACTTCTTATTATCTTCATGCACCATTTTTAATGGAAGTCGTCCAATACAGGCTAAAAGCCACTCTAGGTAAAGGGCTACAACAGAGGTGGTAGGGTTGGCCACATTTTAGGTTGTCAGCCCTACCACCCTGGGCCCAGATCTAAATAAGGGATAAATCTTCAGGTGCCAAAGAAACTATCCCAATTTTTAGACCTATATAGACCCTAGGCGGCGTAACTTCCACCATCGGAGAGACCAACTGACCTCCCTACCTTTACAGCTACTGTCTTACTAACTTTGTGGCCATATTTGAGGCATGGCGTCAGAAAGTACCCAAGTGGGTCAGTTTATTTTGGACAGAATCCTTGTGCTGATTCAACCTAAGCCTCATGTATCATAGAAAAATTGAAATGGTCCGAGCAGTGAAATGACCGACTGGTTGCAGCCACATCTGTTCAGTCCGAGTTGACTTTTCAGATGGATAAGCACCATTACCCCTCGTCCACTGGACATATATTGACCAATGGGTGGCAACTGGACACTGCCTTTAGTAACCAAATTCTCATTGTGTGCCAGAATGATCCACTTATAGGTACCCCTCATTGACAGAACTGGAAAAACGACAGAATTGATTATTTACTCGGATATTTTCCCCAAGAGATTTTTTGTCTTTTCTTCTCTGCCTTTGGCCGGGCTTGGCCCGCTGGATTTGAGCACTGATGAGTATGAGCCTTGTCAAGCAGTCCGGGACTAGACTATTGCTGATTCAGTTTGTACTCTCACTGCTTTGCTTGTGCATACTTGCAGAGCAACCCCGTGAATGTCGAGGGATTTTTTTTTTCCTTTCTGCTTTTTGGAGATGAGAGGGGCGTCCATTGTTGCTTTTGTTCTACGCTCTCACCCCGCTACTGTTTATGTGGCCTTGGTGTGTTTACACAGTCAACACAGGCTCGGCAGATACCGGCCGCATCCCCATCCATTCATGGCAGCACGCGGAGGGCTTACAGGCTGGCCTGAACAATATTGGCACAATACAGGCCCATAATCTTATTTCAATATTTGCATTTCGCTCTTTTCTCTCCTTGGCACTCGCTCTCTCGGCACCTTCCTGTTCGTTTCATGTCTCGTCTCCCTGTGTCCATTCACTTTCTCTTCTTTCTTGCTTTTTTTTGTCCGCGGAGAGCGAAACCATTTCTTTCAACCGGATCTTTTTGAGTTCTGTATAATATTTCTCTAAATTGTCTTCTTCTTTTTTTTTGCACTGGGTATCCCAAGATGCAACTGTTCCTTCCTCTTCTTTGCATTTGAGGTTTTCCTGTTTATCTAACGTGTCGGTCCGCTTTTATTTCATGTTTGGGTCGTAATTTTCCTGTTGCAGTTTGAAGGGGCCATTGGGTGCCCCACTACACTTTGTACCTTCCCTCTCGTCTTTGTTTAAGTTTCAAGCTGTGGTTATGTATGTCTTCTTCTTTTGTATATCTTCTTGTTTTTTATATCTTCTTGTTTTTTTAGAGTCTGTCTTGGTGTCTGTAGGACTCTGCAAATTCTCTACATGTATATGTCGCTCCTCCCCTTTTTTGTCCTGTTTGTTAACCTGTTTCTCAACATTTATACAGTCCTATTTTGATACTGTCCTGTTTTCATTGAGAAACTTTTTTTGTTTTGCTTATGCAAACGTATGGACAAATTTCACATGGATGAGGATGGCACTGATCGACACACTTCTGGGTTTGAAAGTGAGTCTCAGTGTCGCGTTTATTGAAGTGTGAAAAGTCACTGATGGAGTCGTCCAAAATCAATCTAATGCAGGTGAGTTTATTTGAGAATGATTGTCCTGTGAGATGATTAAACATGATTGAACAAGAATGAATTTCGAAACTTTTCGTCGCGAAGAACCGGTACTGCTTGAGTGACCATGCTGAGCATGCGCTGTGCTGTCATTTTGCTCTGATTTATGCATGTATAAATGGATTTGTTGAATAGCACTGCGTTTGTTTAGCACCGAGAGCCTCACTTTCAACCCCGAAGAGTGAAGACGGGGCTCAGGTGAAATTTGTCTCTATCTCATAACATCATTGCCCGAGAACACTCGACATAAAAGTATATGAACTGAACAGCAGTATTTGGGTTAGGCACATGTACTCCCCAGGGTGCTGTGATGGTCTTAGGCCCAGAATTCTCTAAGGGACTGATGATGATGATCAGGGGTAATAATGTAGTGCCCTGAGTCCCATGTGGGTGGGCATCATGTCCATATATCCATATTTTATTGTTATTACTTCTGGTTTCCCTTTTACTGGCTTCCTTTACCCTTCTCTTCCAACCTTCCCCGCTCTGGGCTTTGTGGGGGGAAAGCAAATCACACAATTACCAGGCACAAGTGGAGGGGGGTGAACCGCTGCATTGATTGACTGATTCCCAAGCCCTGTATAAATGACGTTTTATTGGCTGCATGAATCTCAATAGACCGTGACCGCTCTCATTCAAGTTTCAGGAGCAGCGTGACTGGGCATCCATCAACTAACTTCCCCTTTGCTGACAACAGACAGGAACTGAAAAAAAAGACCCCAAGCTACTTGCCCGATGGCATCACACTCCTACCTCCCCCCCCCCCCCCCCCCCCCCCCCCCCCCCTGCACAAACCTCCCTGCCTGTATTCAGACACACGGCCGGCATTGTCCGCTCTGAGACTTAACCAGTCATGCAGTCATTAGGGGTGGCCACAAAGGCAATTTTCTGGGCAATTTTTCTGCACTTTTGTGAGGTAATTTTGATTTGCTTGGCAACAATCTATCCATCAGGGGATTAGATACGGCGCCTCCCGAAACCTTCCCTCGGCCTGGCAGAGTTGTTTTTGTTGTTTGCTGGCAATAAGGGAGACCAAATACGGTGAATCGTGGCAATTTTTATAGCTCGGCCCAGAAGATTGTGAATTTTGGATTGTGGGTTTGAATTGTCAAGTTCATTACCTTTGCTGCAAGAAGTGATAAATTCCCTTTGTGTTACATCTGATGAAATAGCTGAAGCTAGCTACCAAAGCTGATGCCATAATTTTTTATTTTAGTTAGTCTTTGAAGTGCTGCCTTCAAAATTTGTCAGTACAAAGACAGATTATTGCACAAGTTTCTTTTTCTCCTCGACAACGTAATAATTATCTAAAAAAAAACCTGTTAAGCACAGTTCCACCCTTACACTACAATTCTGATGTATTTTGCTGTTCTTTTAATAATATTGTCATTTCTTTACTGATGTTATCAACTCATCAGTGTTTTTAAAGTAGCTTCACTATATAGGCCTAGGTCCATAGAGTTCAGATTTTTTTGGATTAGTTTCACAGGTTACATTTTAACTCCCCTCCCCCCCCCCCCCCCCCCCCCAGCAAAAGAACATGGACTAATTTGCCCTTAAATGGAAATATTTCTAGTCCTCCATTTGATACCAAATTTATTTTGGGTGCTTCAAGAAGTAATGAGAGTTACACAATTATCGTTTTTAGCATGGATCATGGACTTACCATTTCTCATTTTAGAATCATAATTGTGTTCTCCTCTGATGGGTTGAAGTCATATTGTTATGCAATTCAATCATTGTGATTATCACAGCAAAACATGGTTTACTGCCATCAGTGACGCATGTACGAACTGATGCTTGTCGGTGTTGCACAAAGCTTGGGTAGAGAATATGCTTAGCGTATGGTGTTACACGCTCTGGTTACACATGTTAATAACCTAGTTGTTTCATAGTCGAGTCACGTAATGTTATACAGCCCAGTACTGCTTTATGCACCGCCTTGTTACATGTGGAGTGCCTTGGTCTCCTGGTCTAGTGTACCGGACACAAGATCTTGGAGATCAAATTGTGGGTTAGAGTCCACCCGTGGTCATGGTACTTGTTTTCTTAGGCAACACACTTTTATGTCACAAATTGCTTCTCTCCACCCAGGAGTAAATGGGTACCAGTGATGGTTATGTGTTTGAATAGCCCAGTGCATTTAACTTGCAGCTGGGGGCTGTATACTCCCTGGGAAGGCTAGATTTCAAGAATGATTGTTGGCCTGATAATCAGGGGTAATAAATGTGATTTAGTTTACCTAAAAAGAACATTCTAAATGAAGGTACATGTATATTCATTATTATTATTATTATTATTATTATTCATTATTATAATTATTACTATCATTATCATTATGTATAGGTATTACACACCTGATAGGCACATAATATTACACTTTAATATGGTCTGATGTTACACATAGCCTATTCACATACGTTACATGCAGCCCTTGCTACACTGACATGTTTTACTTCTTATTTATTATCTTTATTCCATATCTTGTACCACTTTCTTTCTGTTGTTCATTATAGTGTAGATTCATCGGAGCCAGAATGCCCTTGCAGTGTGTCACAACCACTCCTTAATGAGAAAACCCTTCACTTTTGATAATTCCTTCAAGCTCCATTAAGCAGCCCCTCGATCATCCAGCGTCCAACGACCCAGATCTGTTTCGCCTGAGTGGTGTCCTTTTGCAGCCTGTCCACATTGGGCGATATTCTGTCCCAGTTTGTCGGGGACTCTATCTGCCGCCATCTCTGTCATTTGTTATTCAGATATCATTGCTCCAGATTTGGATGCATGCCGTTTTTCCTATGGGACATCCCATATAGCTTCCTTGTTTAAATCTTGTCTGCAAATTCTGCTCTATCGGGAAACCTTTTTTGGTCATATTTTGAATTGGCCTTTGTTATAAAACCATTTTTAAATTCTTAAAAAATATTTTGTTTATGGAAGGTTTCCAATACAAGGCTAAAAGCCACTCCATGTAAAGGCTCATTGGACAGAGCTGGTCAGGATGGTCACAATTTTGGGTTGTGAACCCCTTTTGGTTTTGTCCTGGGCCCAAATCTAAATAGATGATAAATCTTCAGCAGATCGCAGAGAAATTATCCCAGTTTTAAAATACAAGAAATAGTTCATGCATGCTAAATGTATGGCATCTCTCTGTTGGTAACAGGTGTAGAAAAAAGAAGCACCAACCGTCACTAGTGTAATGTAAACCATTTATACCTGTTTCACGTCTTCAATGTTTTTATGCTTTTGAGTTTTGCGCGTTTTGTTGCAACACCACCACAAAGCCAAAAAATCCCTTTAGCTCTACAATGCAAGACTGTATTCCCAGGCAATGTTGGCCTAATTTTAGCCCTTAGCATGTATTATCAGATCACTGTGGCTTCTTTTGTGTTATACTTTCAGGATGTGGACAAGAACCTTACATCCCTGTACAAAACTCCACAAAGAAGCATATAGACAAAAACTAGACGGAGGAACTGCCATACATCACTGGCGCAGTCATCGGTTCATATAAATATGAAGTCTCCATGATTGTGGTGTAATTGACAAGATTATTCCATTGCTATTTATTCTTTATTCAGGCGACAACGTGAATGAATTTTAGTCAAAGCTTGGAGCCATTGTTTGATGGATGTGTGTTTTGGGGCCATAACATAAGGTACCTCATTGTGGCAGGTGTAAATGATGACAGGTCCTAGAACCAGTCTAGCTCCGGCCTCCCCTCTCCCTCTCCCTCTCCCCTCATCTCCCCTCTGGAGAGCAGACAGCTTGCTGGGAGATTGCCATCAACTGGGTTGCTGGGTAATGTCACAGGGATCGTGTATCACTTGGCAAACAACGCTGTTATTTATCGTTGTGATTAGGGCGACAGAAAATATCAATAAATTTCTCGGGCATGGACTCGTTGCTAGTAGGGCTCACGTGTCCGTTTCATAAAAATTGAGATGCATGAACAGTACAGCTTGTCAACACTGAAATGTGGGTCTAAATCATTTTGATTGAACTCCAAATATTTGGAAGCAGTGTCAAGTCCATACGAACTAAGGGCTATTACCATAACTTGTACAATCATGAAACTTCACTATTCTGTGCAAGTGTGTCGCATCAAATGTTGTATATCCAGATATGATGGGATAGGCTATAGTTAAATTAAGTACGGTATCAAAATATACATATCCTGAATATGTTTTTTAAAGATTTCAAGGAACGGTCCACCATTTATATTTCCGTCACTTCATCTGATACTTGTACATGTACATTATGAGTTTAAGGAATGGTCTACATTCTCTACAACTTATATTTCCTACACTTCCTATGATACTTGTAATGGCTTCTGAAACACTTAACAATAACATTGAATAATACCTGCATAACTCATTTATTTGTAGAATTTCAATTTTTGTGTACAGATGTTGCATTTAGGATTGGAAGTTTCCTCTCTATCTCCCTCTCTCTGCCAGCCAACGGGCACCTGGGCCTGAAATGGGTGGAAGACCCTCCAGGGTGAAAATTAGTTGCTGCGTCCTGATTGGCTCCTCAGCTTCGTCCCCCCTTGCTAAGATCCACCGCCGCAAAGCGTCCCTTCCTGCTCATTTTTCAGCCCCGTGCGCCAAATCTTTGGAGTTTGGCCAGCCGAGCGGAAGAAGAGGAAAAGCACCCCCCCCCCCTCCCTGAAGTACGGCACGGTGGGTAGGATCGCTTTGACATCACACTGTAGGCCCAGCTCCATGTTGGAGTCAGAGAGACAGAGACAGAGAGAGTGACTGAAGGGAAGTAGGGTAAAAAAAAAACACCCTGATGAAAACAGTCAGTGAGGGCCGACCTTATACCATGTACAGCATGCGTATGACCCAATTTTCTGGTCCAGCGATCACCTTCCTTCGTGTCAATGACGAGCCAAGGCTTTGCCGGTGTGAACTTCGTGTTTTGCCCGAGGCCCCCGTATTGATCGTGTTTAATGTAGCAATAACAATAATAGCCATGCCTACATTAAAATCCCCTATTGAAGGATGGCATATTATGGAGGGAGGACCTTTTTTTTTTACAGACAAAACGAACATAGGAGAGAGAGTCTTTTCATGATGTCTTGGATGGCGAGGTTTATCTAGTAATTAAATATGGATCACAGAGTGCTTTTGTAATTTCATTAAGATGGTTGTAGCTTGTAACTCCTAATACCGCATGGTGATGTATAATATGTGTCTCATAGATGCAACAACTTGTTTCTTAGATGCCCCATTATCCATAATGATCGCCATCTCTGTGGCACATTATCATTATTACACTTACTCCAGGTAGCATGAGTAAATGACCTCTGGAACAGCCCAGTCAGAACTAATTGATCACGATTTGGGCGCAACCTGTGAAAATCGACACGGTCAGTCAACTATAACCAAGAATTTAATTACTGACAAATCGGTCACTCATGTTCACCCCACTAGACTCGCAGTCTGTAACAGTAATCTCTGGGCAGTTAAATAAGTCTCCTATCCTGATCCCACAAATTCAAACTGATGATATAAGGCGGTTTTTGTTTGCGTCTTTTTTTTTCTAGCTGTGGATTTTGTTGGATTCAGCAGGCGTGTTGTTTGATTCTGTTGGACTCTGCAGGGTTCCTATAGAATACCCGGGGTGGAGGTGAGCCATCCCCTAGCCCCTTTGTCAAAAGACTGCCTTTTAGAGAGTTCGAATACCCCACTCCAGTCTAATACTTCACTAGCTTACATAAGTCCTGCAGTATGTTTAGACCTTGATAAACTATACATTTGGTGCAGTGCAGTGGTAATAAGTCAATAAATTCTAACCCTTTCAGTAGATTTGATGTTATGATACCAACCGACAAATCAGAATCGTGTAAGATGTCAAGTCTGCATGCACAAATATTCCTTGCGGTTGGCCTGAAATATTCGGATTGATGCCAAGAAATTGGCACTGCAATACGCGCACTTTGGCCACGGACGTACGTAAAGGTTATTTTATATGTGACTTTGGCCCGATGTTCGATTTCATATTTTAATAAAAGCCGCACTGCCCAATATAAACAACATCTCTGGTGTAAAAACAGCGGCGCCGTTTAAAATGACTCCCCACAAAGTGCAGTCCACCACTGCACTCCGCGCAAACTACACTGGGGGTATTGCTGGGCAGTATTGGCATGCCTTCATACTCCCTCCCTCCCCCCCCCCCCCCCCCCCCCCCAATCCACCTGCCGTGTGACTTGTACATTTGCATATTTTGAATCTTGGATGTTAAAGAATTACCGAGCCTAATGTCGCGAATCTGTTGAATTTCAATTCAATTTGGACAGCGATCGTCTGCTCTTCGTGCGGCCATACGTTCGTTGCAATCCGATTTAGTACGCGTCCGGAGTCAACTCTGCTGCAGCCATTATTGTTTTTCCTGCGATATTAAAAACAGCAAAAATGCACCTTCATATTGCTCCGGTGTAGTAATGACATTACACCCTCCATAATCTGAACCTATTGCTTCGAAATGTTGCGCCGTGTGGAATGATTGGGATCTCTGGTACATCTTCAAGTGTGAGAAGTATTGCTTGATCAGGTGTAAAGTAATGTTTTCACCGACTTCGAGTCCATCGGATGTCACACTGGTGGTAGAGTACGGTGGTCCAGTGGTTACAGCGCCTGACTAGTGCGGTGGTGTGTGGGTTCGAACCTCACCGGGGATCATGTATCATGTGTTCTTTGTCAAGACATTTTGCTCCTCTTCAACCAGGAGGCAACTGATGAATTCGAACTCTGAAAGCATCACCTGGCATTTGATCAAATAAAACTCAATCGGCTGATGGATATCTGTGAAGCGCATTGCATAAAGTGCTATACAAGTGTTTTCCGAGTCTCATGACTCTACCAAATCAAATTAATAACCACATCACAGACTTCTTGGAGCAATGTATTTTGTTTCGTTTTACACGTTGCTGTCAGTTAAAATATGCAATGATATTTGAAGTTAGTCCCAGTTCATCAATAAGTCAAGTGAAATCTATCAACCCGACTATCAATACTGGTATTGTCTATTTCACAAGAATCTACATTTACAAAAAGGATCTTTCCAATTTTTAAAAATGCTTTTTTTTTTTTGGCGTTACTTTGTATACACATAATAGTGTTTTTATACTTTTTCACGCCGTATAAAATTTCATGAAAGTTTGATGGATATTTGATGTGAGTTACACGCGCGCCTTGCACCGATCCCACCGCTGCAACTAATCCGCCCGTAATTTAATTACGGGCGAGCTTACAATAGGGTTCAATCTCACGGCCAGTGAGTACGAACAATGGCTTACAACCACCGTCGCGCTGGGACTTGAAATTAATATGGCTGGCCCGCCAGAAAGCATGCGGACGAGTTACTGGTCGACGCCTTTTTTTGGCAGGGGTGGCGGTGTGGTAATTATAAAAAAAAATGAACTTGCGAGCATAGGCCTATATAATTATGTTTCAGTGATATGTAGACCACTGCAAGAAAGCACATAGAAGCCAAGGATTAATGACCCAATTTTAAATTTGGTCATGCAATCGCATATGGTTTGCTTGATGAGCAGTGTAGATGTTCCTCTGAAAAAAAGAAAAGCTTCCATCCCCAAAAAGCATTTTCAGAGCACTCGAGTGGTCACTCACACAGGGGAACCCTCCAAAAAATGAAGAGTACCGCATACTGTAGGCTTCTGTGTGCCTGAAACCCTTAGGATGAAGGCGAGGCCCACAATTCCAAGCAACATTTGCTTTTATTATAATCTCACAGTCTGTAACTTTTACAGCCCTAAAATTACCCTTTTAATTGGCTCAACATTGGCATACGTTGGTACATGTACATGTATATGAAAATCGGCTGGCCGGAAGGATAACCATGTCCTATATTATTTAGAGGCATGCACCCTTAAATGCACGTGGGGAAACGTCGGCTTCACCTTTCGGTAAATTAAAGCGGGCTGATGAAACGATATATGCTTTCTCTGTGATGCTCTGTGGTAAATTTTTACTCCATTAATAAGATAGTGTGAGAGTGGATTTGTAGTTACCGAAAATGCTGAACGAGAAAAGCTCCTGGAGCGAAAGTCGGCTATAAACAGTTTCAAATTCACGAAATACTTTTTCTTGCAAGGTGGCCTTACATAGAAAAACGGGTCTACTCTATATGCACGTAAAACACCTGTAGTTGAACTCATGTAGCAATCCTCAATTCAGTGTGAAATGAGGTCAGTCTTATTAAAAAAGAAAGGGCATTTACCAACGAGAAAATCTGAATTCGAATGTAGCATGCCCAATAATGGCAGGACGGGTGTGTCGTGCTTTGTCTTTGTCGATATTTTCGATTCGTTTTTTTTTTCTTTTGACTTACGCATAATTTTGATCGCTGCAAACCTGTGGTTAACTGAAGCCTAGTATGGGGTCATTTTTTAGCTCCTTTGAATACACACAACCCCGGCTGCTCCTGTTGAAAATTGAAAGGGGTTTGTTCCTGTCTGTGCGCGTGGTCAGCCCCCGGAAGAACACATCAGCCCCCCCCCCCCCCCCCCCCCCCCAACAAAACTGTTTGGGGAAATTTTGTGAGTTTTTTTGGTGATTTTTGGTATTGTTCCCCAAGATGTTTTGCGGTCGGTTGGTTGCTAATTGTGGACATCCATAGAGGCACGTGCGCCATTGATACCCTTGGCGCGGTAATCCCGGATTTACACGCAGCTTTCCGATTGTGCACGTCAAATCGGACAACAAAAAAAGTACAACTTTTTACGGAAGTTCAAGAACCGGACTGGTGAACTCGGCAGGGAAGTGCAGCGGGGGTTGTCGCTGGGGGAGGGGTGAATGTGCTGCGGCCGGCCCCGCTGTCAGGGTGAGACTTGCAGTTGGAACGATGGCAGTGTGTACTATTATAACGGAGAAATAGTGCTGAGCTTGTATATTATGGCAAAGGTGGCTTTTTACAGCATCCATGCACCATAACCAGTACCTCATAATCTGACAGTATAATCTCAAAGCCTAGTGGGTTATTTATGTATTTATTTTTTGTTTAATTTAATTAAATATTAAATATAATAATGGTAAACTTTAAAAGTAGGTTATTTTATCTAAAAACAAATAATGATCAAATCTGCAAGATATAGGGGCCTATATACCTGAATAAATTGACCTAGAAATTGAAGAATACTTATACCGTGCATGAAATGGAACATCTGATTAAGTAATTGTTAAACTTTCACCTATCCGCCATGTTCTGATTTTTACACGCCCGAGTGCGACCGATTTTGGCCAGACATTACCGAGTGCTACTCCCGATGGTCGTTTAATACGGACCGACAGCGCTCCGTAACTTTTAACGACACGACCTCTTACTTGATTATCCAGGCCCCCGTACTTGCTCAGGCGTTAATCACTACCGATTTACGGTGATGGGTGCGAGCGGATGCCGCTTTAAAGCCCACTGTCTGGCGGTGATTCATTAACACCCAACCAAACTCGAGGTCGTGCTCCTTAAAGGTGCACTCTCTCCAATCACGAGTTCTAAATTCTGTTCATATGCATATCGTAAACCAGCTTGAATCTCAAACCATAAACTTTACTTTATGAGACCCAAAGTTTATGTAATTATGTGGTAGTACCCCAATGAATGGATATGATTATTACGTTCAATTTATATGATAATCAACCGTTATCCCGAAGTCGGGATTTTACACATTTCTGATCCAGTTAACATGAAAGGAAAACTGAAGTGTACATTTCTCAAATGTACACTTTGTGCCTGGAATCTATAGATTCATGTTATATTGTATATGTGTCCATGTATGTGACAATGAAGGAGGTCGCCATTCATGTGCGACCTCATTCATGCGTATTGTCTAATCAGAGTGTTGATGAGAGAGCCTGTTCTGGAGACAACTTCATGACTATTCTGGCGCTCGTTTGTCCAATGCATGTATATTTGAAAGCTTGGAGTCTGTGAGAGTCCACAGGCTTGTCTTGAAGAGATTTAGAAGACGAAAATGTGGAGTCTACTTTGTCAATGTTGAATTCGGTCTGGCGGGCGTGCTCAGCTTCAAACACCGATTTCATATTCTTCTTTCTCTTCTAAATCTTCTGGTCTTTTTTTATGATACCAGGGATTGCCCTTGCAGTGTATATGGACATGAATAATTACCAACGCGTAGTTATAATAGGTCTCCATGTCTGTGTTTAAATTGAGTACATGTATAGAGTTATATGTTTAAACCATGGAGCTATAAAAAGGAGCTCCATGTTTAAACGTAATTTGAAGCTTCGCATGGTGAAGAGTATAGAAAGAGAAATTTTTGCGGATACACCATGCGAAGTATTAAACTAACTCAAAAAGAGAAGGGTGGTTCTTTGACGAACCAGTGGTGGGCCTATAAACTCGATGTTTCGGGCAGTCCCCCAACCGGTGTTTGAGAAGAATGATGTCTACTTTTAGTGAAAGACCAAGGTACACAGTGAGAAATAAGCTGCATTTATTCACCCTTCCGAATCCACATAGTCCACCACTTTTTGAAAGGACGTCGGCGTTGACATTGATAATTTCAGCATGTTGGTGCAAGGAAATGATCTCGTTTCTTCATTTTTCTAAAGGTGGTACTGCTGCTCTAACCTCGAGCCCAAATGCCATTCTGGGACCGAGTCGGCTGAGTGGCATTACTTTACACTACAGTTGGCGGCCGGGCTAGGCGGCTGTGGCTTTGATCAATTATCTCTTGGCGAAGAGCTCTACCAGAGTTCACACCATCAGTACCTCGGCTGCGTCTCACTCCTATTACCAACCTTTTTAACCGTCCAACGATCTCGCTTTTTTTTTCAATCGAGGAAGAAGCCGAGGAGACCATTTCTTTTCTTTGCCTCTCTTTTGAGCTTTCCAGATCCATAAAACCCAACCGTATTTTACGGCGTGGGGGAAGTTAGTGCTGGACCGATGCCGGTGAATGCGGAGCCTCTTGTAGGCGGCGTGCGCGCCTTCGGAAGTCATCATTCGGACGAAATTGACCGAAAGTGGCCGGATGCAGCTCGCATCAAATACAGTTCGTTGCTCGCTAAAAGGCTGAGGCTCGGCTTTGGCAATCGCCTATAGCTGCACTGGCCTTTACCAACGGGCGACTGGAACCGACTGTATTTTATAGCTGCCGGCTCTGCCTAGGTTTCCCCCCTCACGTCAGTTCGGTGAGGGGCTTTTTTCATGCCACGGTCGGCGGCCAATTTCCGGGCTTCAGAAAACAATATTTGCATGAAAGCATGTACCGTTCGTTGATTTTGGCAAAGGGGGGAAAGAAAGAGACTCAGTAAAGGGACAAAATCCGATGGGAGGAAACTGAAAACAAACCACGCTGTGAGATGTTTGTGAGGAGGATTATATTTTGAGAGAGGGGGAGAGCTATACAGTTTAATTCGCGGGTGACTCGAGCTTGAGCGGCGTTTTGGCGTTGTGTGTGTGCCGTGGGCAGTGTTCGTCACCCCGGGGTTCAAGCGCGCGGTGAGCGGATTACAAAGAACGCCCGCGGAACCACATTTTGTCGGCAACGATCTCGTCAGTTCAGATTCTTTTTATCTTGTGAGCGTTTTGCCCTCGATGTTTTATTGTATCTCATGTTTTAATTGGAAGGGCCAAAAATGGAAGACAATAGGCCTAGCACTACAGTTTGTCATAATCTTAGACTAATCCCTTGAAATCATTATGACTTTGGCCCATGTTCTCTTCATACTTTTAAACTTGGAGGTACGGTACTACATGTGTATTGAAATGTTGCCTTTTTCATTTGGAAAGTATAACAACTTATGGACCTTTTCACTGCAAAAATGACCTTGTGATTTGGAAATACGTTTTAAATTCACGAAAATTGCAGACGAACCCCAATTTTCACTAGAGTAAATACATCATTTGCTTTTGCTGTAATTTTGAGAAATAAATGTATTTGGGGTCAGTATTTTATAGCGTGCTAGCAAATACTGTAACACTGACCTGTTTAAAGTTTTGTGTGCATAGATACTGGGAAAACGGAGAGAAACAAATTCTGTTCTGGTAGTCTGGTTCCCTGACCATACTGTATGCAAAACGTAACAATTTATAAAGCCTGGGAATTATCAGGTCGGGGAACTAGACCAATGATTGTCGGCCGTCAATCGTTGGAAAACGATACAAATTTCCACTTTTCTTGAAAACGACAGCACACCAGGTGCCGTGATTTCACAGGATGATTGAGACTGCTATTTACTTACAGTCGTGTATGGTATTTCGTAATAATTCATTATTTTGTTTTGATGTTTGCAAATGTTGTATGCTACATATATTATATGTGCATAACTTTGAAAGAGTTATACTTCCAATACATTGATATACTTTTAATGTTTATGTTCGCATCGTGTCAAATTATATACCGGTAGGCTTCTTGACCAAGATATGTATATGTGTTATCTTAAATATTGAATTCAGCATGATTAGACGATTGAAAAGGACATGTACACAGTCCAGTTCATTGTTTAAAAAGATAAATTCAAGATAAATTAAGTAAAACATTTTTTTTTTTTTTTTTAGCAGTACATCCAGTTGTAAACACAACAAATATCTTGCAATCGTGTTAAAAACAAATGCTAACCCCATACCAAACATGATGATCATGTGTGCTTTGATCTCCCCCTCTCCCCGAAACTAAAATTCTGCCAAGCTGCAATAAATTAACCGTATAAAGCATAATAAGAACGATCTTATCCACGACAGCGCTCCTAAAAACAGAGATTCAATGAATTGCCTTTGATTTACAATCGCAGCGCGACCGCACAAACTGATGACAATTACATTCGTCCAGCACTGATGACTCGTCGTAAATTGCGGGAGCAAACGGCCTTTAACGGCAGATTCGGTCCCGTCTTGGATTACAAATTTATGAATAAGAAGGCGAAGGGGGTTATGAAGCACAGAAAAGACGGCGACCAAAAGAAAGCCGTGGGTTGATTTCCATATTAAGCCGTTTGCTGTACCAACAGTTAATGAATGCTGATCTCTGACAGGTGGCTGGGTGGGCTGCTCAATCCGTTTGATTTCTCTTTCCAGTAAGGAGTTTGGAAGCGTTTCAAACGGATTATTGGGTATATGTGTGTGTGTGTTTGTGGGGGGGGGGGGGGGGGGCGGCATGGCTGGATACTGGTCCGGCCGGATGCCATCTTGGGATCTATAGCCCACCCGAGTCGCATTTTTTTTATTGGCTTGAGATTTCCATAACTTGTTATGGTACTGCATCATCGTTCTCATTATAGTCCAGGTCGGTATAAAGTTGAGGCAAATGTCATGCGTGGTTTTTTTTCCACCGGACGATCAATGTAAAAATTGTATCAGAATGTTACCCTTGCTAAAGCTCATTCTATATTCACCTGCTAACTTTGCTATTGCATTCGGGTTTAACCGGCTTCCCCAAAGTTTCCGTGCATCCATCCATCCATCCAAGAAAATACTCCTTTAATAATTAGCTCAGTCTATTCCAAATCCTGATCATAATTTATTTTAAGAATGTTGCATTTAATATGTTTTGGATGACACTTTTGGTTTTAGATACGCAGATGTTGTTGTTGTTTAGATTCTCTTTAAAGTTTATACGAGTTCCCCAAAGATTGGAAATTGCTCTAACTAGACACAGGAACCCAATGTTTTTATGCATACCTTTTTTAATAATGTCAGAAATCATCCTCCCCACTGATGACCCTATTATCCCCTTTATTGTACTGAATCTGACACCTATTAAGATGACGGGGGTTTTAAACTCGCGTTGCTGCCGTCGCGCTCTCTAAACTGCGATTTAATTTTGCACAATTCTCAACAGCCTGGTGGTGATGTATACATCATGTCCATTAAAACACAGAGAGTGCTATGACTGTGCGTTCTAGTGTGCAGCGTGTTCGGCGTGAATCATTGAGGTTTATGGCGCATATCGGCACGGCGTGTAAGTCGATCCTCGTTGCTCTCTCTACCGTGAGAGGATGCAGGGAGGAGGGCGAGCCGAGCGTCTCTTCTTCTTCCTCATCTGTGGCCACAGCCACCCATCCATCCATCCATCCATCCTTCCATCCATCCTCCCCGATGTTCCTTCTATATCCCCTACCTCGCCTTGTCACCAGGCACTCTTTAATTATCCACAGTAGGCTGAGCACAGCTTGAAGATGACGAGAGCGGGTCCTTGGCGGCCAGATGGCCCTGCAGTTCAGCTTCGTCAGCTTCTTGAGATGTCCTCACAATCACCGAAGACGGGGGGCCCTCTTCCCCTCAAACCCAGGGACCGTGTAGGCCCTACATCATCATAGCAGGTCCTCAACCATCCATGACCAAGGCGGCCATGCCTTGACTAACTCCCCCACCATGGCACGCGCAGAATATCCCAAGCGGTTCTTCTGCGCTCCGCTGTTCTCCAACAGTGGTCGCGCGGTTTGTCAAAAACTAGGAGGCGATTTTTAATTAAATGCCGTTTGTCTGGGAGTTGTGATGACGGGAGCCAGACTAGTTGAGAATCGAGTCGACGTGCACTTAAACCACAGTGCGTACAACTTATGGTGTCTAGCAGCTGTACATGTGCAATGAGATTCAGAATGTACAAGCAACGGAAACAGTTATGCTTATTTTGTGGAAAGTTTAAATAAAATATAATATTTGCAGTGGCTGTAGCTTGGCTCATCAGTTTTTAACTTCAGAATTAACTTTTTGAAACCAAGACTTGTTTTGATCACTATAAAAAGTGTAGGCCTATAGGCTGTAATAGACAAACAATATTTACAAGTTTCTGTTGTATTGTGAGGGACAGATCACGGTGCAGATGGGGTTCTAATGTGTGGTAGTGCGAGGATGGGATGGAAAAATATGTTTTGACTTGGATGCGGAATAGGTGTACAGACAATCCATATCTTCGTACACGCATCTTTCTTGCGTTTCAATTTTCTTTTGATTGCTACAGGTATGAGCTCCGTGCGCCAACAAAAAAGGGCATTTATTCACCTTGCAACGATGTCCCATGGGCGGGTCACATATAATTTTGCTGGTTTTACACACGCCATTCCTTGTTCATGCGATACACGTATACCAGGGGATTGGATAGTCTGTTCGCAGACTCTCTTTTTTTTCGCGGTTTTGATTCTGAATAACACTGAATAACACTCCACAACCCAAATTAAAGTCAGGCAAGATGGCGTCGATAGTGACTCCCCAACTCTCCCTTTCTTTCCGTTGAGGGGTTGTGCCTGGAGCCAGCGAACAAAATTAGAAGCCATTTTTTGGGTACCCAATCGGGCGGTACTACGCGCGCGCTACGCGCGCACTTAGTGCTCCTTTGACCAATAATATATGATTGCCAAAATAAACACGCACCCATAAGCATGCGTATGACGCGCGCGCACAAGCGCGGTACCGCCCAAGTGGTACCCCAAAATGGTTGGTCTATAGGTTCTGATGTGCGCGTAGTTTCTTTCCCTGTCATTTTTTGTCGTTTTCTGTTTTGCTTGACATCATTATTCGTCCTAATAACCACATGTGTAACGAAGAGGTGGTCCAGATCCGTCATGCCCTGACCAGAAATCTTACATTACCGTCAAAACCGTCCGCCTCTTCGATAATGAATGCTGAAAAGGTGCCCCGTATGTTGAAGCTAACTTCAACCACAGAATCTCGAAAGGGAAAAAAAAACGGGAAAGTAGAAAAACCAAAACCATTCAGGGTTCACGACCCACCTTGTCCAATCTGCCTCTCCGACTCCCTCACCGTCAAATTAAGACCTCTAATAACCGCATCAGAACCAACTCAACCGTATGAAGCTTGTGCCCCCCCCCCCCCCCCCCTCCCCCTCGAATGTACACAAAATAATGGGGACAGGTTTTCTTTGGGAGTCGCTCTCCCCCTTGTCAGGGCCCTGGAATAACACATTTTGATCGGTGCCCCTTCTCTCCTCTCTCCTCTCTCTATGTCTCTCTCTCTCTCTTCCCCATCCACTGTCAGATTTCCCCGCGCCGTTGAGAAAGCACGGACCGCTCCGGTTTCTGACTCGTTCCTTGCCCGTCGGTCCTTGTTGACTCAGCTATCAAAGGCTCGCCTGATATCTCGCGGTGTTGGACAGGAAAGGCCGTGAATTCACTTTTCTTTAAAAGAGGATTTTTTTCTTCCCTCTACCCTATTTTTGGTATGGAAACCAGTGGATTGGATTTCAAAAGGATTTGGTTTCATTTTTTTTGGCTCAGCCATGCAGACTCCCTATTCTACAATTCGGTCAATCTATCGTATTGAATTAGTTTTGACTATTTTACCTTTACGGATATCTCTAAATAAATACTGGGTCGTCGTGTAAATATTGTTTTTCGCTCGCATTTTCAGAAAATCGTTCAAGGGAGATCTCCTTACAGTGTGGGGAGACTGTCATTGATTCCTGTCATAATGCAGCCATTTTGATTGAAATTATAGAGACTGTACACAGTATGGCGCCCTTGCTGCGAGCAGTTTTTTGTTATTTAAATTCAGTGACAATTGGAAGTATAATTGTCTACTATGTCTATCACACTGTCTGTTTTCGACCAAGGCTTGCAGCCTTATCCGTCTGGGATCCAGTGTTTGTTTTCCACCATGCCATTGAGCAAAGAAGTGACACATGTTATTCCACAAATGCCCCGGCGTTAAAACTACACTGCCAGTGTCAATTATGACTCTCACAACACGTTGTGTCATAGCCCATAAGGTTTTGAACGTAGAGAGCCGAGTTGTATAGTCGAGTCCGGAGTGTCTGCAAGTCCTTTCACGCGTCCTTTTTCAAAGTGCAGTCAGAAGTCCTTTCTTAAAGCCGGTCACAAGTAACTCGATGAACAATGACAAAGTAATGCCTTTGTCAAAGCTCATTTGAATAGCTTGTGTTTGGAATTAGGACTGGGCGGTTATGATGGACTTGCAGGGACTTGTGATAGACTCGACTACATCCCTGGTAAAGAGGGGCGCTTTCACCCGAAAGGTTGCGTTTCATGGCCAATCGGTTAAACGTAAAAGACTGACCTTTCATTTATTGGAATCGAATGACATCTTCTTCGACATTTAGTATGAAATCAACATTTTGCCACGTTGGAATAAAGCAGGACCAGATCACCCTGACAACTACCTTACCATTGCAACACGAGAATGTTTGCGTGATCAGCACATGACGTGTTTAGCAACCCTCTCCTACCAAAATAGAAATAAGAATGTGCATTTCAACCCCCTCCCATCGAAATACAAATCAGAGTGAGAAAAAGATCAATCCTAAGCAGTAATAACATTTCGGCAAGTATTATGAACTTCTCTATAAACTGGCTCTGACATTATCTCATAAAATCTCAATTACTTGGGCATATCGCGTATGCATTCCGTAATAAAGAGTGACAAGGTATACAAGCGTAATGAGGCTGTAGCGGGTTGTGCAACAGCCCTGGAAAATAGAGCCAGGAGAGCCTGCATGGCTGAGGGAGAATGAGAGACGGAGACGTGAGGAGATCAGAGCTGTTTGATTAATCTGCTTAAATGCCGTAGTTGTTATTGTCGAGCAGACCTCGTTTCTCGTCTAAAGTTCAAATGCTTTTTTTCCCCTCTCTCTCTGAAGCAAAACGCTTTTCTCGAACTTTTTGATTAAGGGTTTGCGCTTCCCCCTACTGCTCGTTTGGGATGTCGTCCTCGAGTCAATTATTTGTTGGGGGAGGAACCCGTACAAAGGACGGGGAACTAGCAGCTTGGTTTGTGGTGTCATTATACCGGGCCAATATTGTGGTGGCTAAATTGCCATCGAGGCCAGGCTGCGCTTTGGATAATTTGTGACTAATGTTGAAACATGACAGTAATCACTGCTCTGATCGTCAACTTCCACGTAAATAGTGGTACGGCTATTCTCTTCGCTTCGGATATTGAAGTTGATTGCGATACTGATATAAGTTGTTGTTTATCTTTTCTGTTATTAGACTGCCATGCAATATTCTCTGGTGAAGAATGATTTGAGCAACTATCACCTCTTTACACTTAAATATAAACTTTTTAATAAAAACAGTTTGATGTGTATCATTGTGCAGGTAAGCTATTTATCCATTGATAGTAGTTGTGTAAATGCGTGTTCCGTATACGAAATGATAATGCACTGCACCGTCCTGCTATTATAATGTGGGTTATAGAGTGATAGTGTGTATCATAGCAGTGTGGTAGACAATAGATACGTGTTATGTGACGTTTATCTTGGCACATAATGCGTTATTGGTATACCTAGAAATTAGTGTCTTGTTTTGAATAACGGCATAGGCCCTATATATAGTCGCAAGTCAATGTCTAAACCTTTAACTTCTTATAATTTTTAATAGAAAATTGTACAACTTTTTGCGGCCTGTGATCAAGAAAGTTAGAAATCTTGATTCTAACAATACGGATATCAATATTATACCTATGTCATTTGAGAAGTAAGTATAGATTATTTTTTCGGGTGCTGTAATAGCTGCGCTCTGTGAGAGATACAATGCAAAATGTCTCGCGACACTTTTATCTCGCCATTAACAACTTTGTCGTACTTCAGATTGAGCAAAGAAAGAGAATTGTATAAGATACAGTTAGGCCTAGCTCCCAACGACTTAGAATATTATATTCGCGAACCCAAAGCCAAGAGCCGTCATTTTGGGGGTACTTGCATAGGCCCTATTGGTGTGATAAGTTCATCTCTAACCAGCCAGCCAGCCTAGCTATAGGGGGAGTTGACGACATTCGAGATCGTCCGAAACGAGCAACAAAAAAACACAAAACAAAACGAAACGAAACGAAAACCTCCCGCACCCAACTAATCATCACGGCAGCCCCGTGTTGCAGCGGGCTCGAGTCCTTGGCAAACACGGTCCGCGGACCTAGAGAACGACGGCTTATTGCGACTCGCGCAATTGCCGGGCGAGTCGAGGGCCGGCCACTCCACCGGTCCCCTGCCTGACTTGATTACGGTGCCCGGTAATCGCCGGCTTGGGCCCATGCGGTGTCGAGTGGATTATCGACCGTATACACTACAATGTAATCACGTTCCAGATTCCACTTTTTTTCATATTTTGATTTGATTTGTGTGCGTGTGTTGATTTTAATACTTGTTCTCTGGTCTCGTCCTGACGATCATTATTAGTAAAAGCAGTTTTTCTTTGTTTTAGCTTCGAGAACACTTTACCGTTTATAGGTACAGTACATGCACCTGCGGAGAAATCCCCCTCCCCAAAAAGTCACCCTAAATGGCACTGAACTCGGCTGGTAGAAAATAATTTACCCCAGTTACCTAAATAGTTGGCAACAGCTCCAAAGATATTCAGGCCTGTTCTGACGTCATGGCCATAACAGTTTGAAAGCCTTGACCCATTTTGTGAAGCAGTTTCCTCTTTGCGCTTTGGGTGAACATGCTTGTATAATTATGCTCATGACGACGAGAAGGCAAACTGGGTCACCCCTTTAATTTGCCGCCGGCTGGAACTTTTCTTTAGTCAGAACAACGAAAATTGTGATTGAGGATCAGGTTGAGTTTTGTAACAAGATACAGTGTTTGTAAGCTGTAAAAGACCGATCGAAGTATAAAGAACATGGGTTTTCTGTGGATTGTAATCGTCAATTATAGGTCTATTGGAACTATGAATGCAGTTTAACAAGGAAAATGTTGTCAGCTTAATATAAACACGCACGAATGAACATGTATAGCCTACACATTGTAGTTTGGTAACAATAGTCTGTGGCCAGTGGGAAAAGGTACATTGTCCTATTATAAAAGACGTCGGTAGTTTTTATATCTACCGATATTGCAGAATATCCATAATAATGCAGTTGTGCGATTAAACCCAATTTTCTATATCTATTTGTATCTCACATTGTCGATGGAACATTGTAATATTGCATGAATAATTCTGTTGCCCGAATAAACCCTTGGGAAGTTTTATCCCCATTTGTAATTCATGTTGTGCAGTAGGCCTAGGTGTAATATTGAAGAATTCCCAGAATAATTCTGTCGCCCGGTTAAGCCCATTGACTATACACACTTCGCCAAAGTCAGTGATTACCTGAGATAGCAAAATGTTGTTTTAGCTTGAGCTTCGTGAATAAACTTTGGTGTCTCCCTCTATTCTTCAATCCACGCCCCCTCCCCCGTGTCATCCAGCGGCCGTCTCCCCCTCGTTAATTTACAATTCGGTTGACCGCAATTTTTGTTGGCGCGGATATTACAAAATTTCATCCGAGCCTTGCCAATAAGGGCAAGAAACCCTTCACGGTTGCTAGGTCGAGCGTGCACGACCGCGCAAGATTGGCAAGTTGGGATCGGTACGTATATATACACGACCGACAAGTGAAAATATAGGGGATTTTCACTTTGAGGTTTGAGGGATTCATCAACCACAATATTAGGCCTACTGTTCAAATAAAAAAGGCCTAATTTTATCGTATCATGGACTTTCATGAAAAAAAAAACAACGTTGGAACTGCTGTGGTAGTAAAAAGATCAATAGTTGCATATTTTTAGGCTCTACACAGTAGACCCAACTTCACCACTATCATACAGTGCAGAGAGATGAAAATATTCCGATATATTTGTGCATGTCGACCCGGACCACACGAGTGCATTTTCATTATTTGTTAAAAGTTAGACTTATCATGTGTCTATTTGCTTCCCCTATTAAGGGGGAACAGGTTTAAATCGGTAAAAAAAAAAGAGAAAGCGACAAATTGTTAGCTTTGGCCGACTATTTATATATGTCTACCGAGTTACCAGTAACAGTTGGATTCAATTTACTTTCACTTCGTTTTTTTCGCACTGATATCAAAAGAGGAGAATTACACATGTGTATGAAACTATGACAGGGGATGGTACCAAAAGGTGCCTTTTAGTTGAAGGCCTATCAAAGACTTATTTCAAATTAACCAATGAGACTTTGCCACGCGCCGATTTAAATTACGTCCTGTAATGAGCAGCCAGACTATGCATAATTCATTAATGCTGTACAGGAGTATCAGCCATTGGGTTTAGTGTATAGATTTTTTGTTTCATACGTACGGTGTTTATGTGTATCGCAAAGTTCCAATCCTCTTGGCCCATTGCAGGGTTCGGTTACTTGAATTAATTAATTAGCAACCTACATAGTAACGACGCCAAAGAGTCGTCGTTTTGCATATAATAGCCTCACTTTTGTGCCAATATGGCGAAACCATAGAACTGATCTCATGGCCTGATGACCAGGGGTAATATTTGCGAAGCGCTTTGAGACATTTGTATAAAGCGCTTTGTAAGCACCACATTATTATCATATTGTTGGTTATACTATAGGTAAAATATGAGCATTATTTCGTTGAGTCGTGCGCGTTTTAGCTTAGAAAGACTCTTCTCAGTAATATGCGTTTTATACATGAGCTTTGCCAGTTTAAAAGGCACATCCAGAGGGAATCAACCGCATGCCATTGGCAATGAATGGGGCACTTTTCTGTTTTGCACACTGATTTCCACCGTACATATTTGTATCTGAAGAATCACACAACTAGAACATGTTTCTGATTCTTCTCTTTTCACCGTAGTTTGCGCCTCTGACGGACCACACACGGCTCTATGGTTGTACCGGTGCACCTGCACCAAACCCGGCCCATCGTCACCGCTCTCCCGGCACACGGAACAACCCTAGCGGACACGGTAGTCCTGTTTCCCGTCATGAAAACACCAAGACTGCATCGGGCGGACCCTCTTAAGTCAACCCCATCATAAAAGTGATCACGTGCGTGTCTTCTTTATCCCGAGAACCGGGACAGCGTTCGGTATTTGCCCGGGCCACACCGCGACCAAACCCCCAACGTGCGGTCTTTTCATCCACACACACGTCTAAAAACCTTCACTTCTTTTTCTACATTGCTTAAGAAAGAACTTGGCGCGCGGCTTGCTAATTGTCCGGCAAAACTATTGCGCGCAACACTCCACGGATGGAGCTCGCTACAAAAAATACCTCCCCTACCAAAAGCTCAATAAAAGCCGCGTATTGTGCGCGGCACGTGCCTTCCCTGAAGTTTTCCCCTCTCGTGAACCCATACAATAAATCGAAACGGGATACAGACATTCGGTACACACCAGACCACGCCCCGCCACCCAGCAACCGGCCAGGACCCACTCGACGAAAAGCTCACTTATGAAAAGCCGACCCGAAATTGTCTCTCAATGAAATTTTTTGTTATTATGGCGAGGTCAAAGGGGGATGGGGGATACTGTTCTATGCAATCATGTACGTGTACGACATGGGTGACAGTGCAGTATGGAGGGCCCTTGATAACATGTAGGGCGACTGAAGTAGAACCAACATTTAGTGGGTCTGTCTTTTCAGTCGTCAAGGATGTTTCACTGTTATTTTTATCCTCCTTTGACCTTTAAACCTTTGTTGTGCAGTGGCCACTTTTGTCCAGCTCCACATTGTGGATCGATATTCACCTCCAAGTTTCCTGCAGTGACCAGTTTTGGGTCCCATTCTGAGCTTCAGAAAAGGCGTGGACTTTTCATCATGTGTCATTTTGATGCATAATTTGTTTTCGATTTAACTTTTGGAGCAGTGCCAAATCGTGACGAGAAAGGTGTTTTTGCTATTTTAACCAATGTATATTAGGGGGACTAGCTTTGTTGTTCAAAATACATCTTAGGAGACATTGGAACTTAAGTAGATTCTTTTTTAATGTCTCCCGAAGACTGCATTACCTGCATCACTTATATCACCTACCGGTACTGTCTCATTATTCACCGTGGTCTGAAACCTTTATCTAGAAAATTTGGTTAGAATAGGTTGAATTGGCCCAATTGTTAGGTTTTTTACGGTTTGTGCACGTGTCTATGGAATATCTCCCTCAGGCGCCATTTACCATAATTATTGTTAACATTCCCAAGAAAAAAGTATCGTTTCTCATTACCAAATCGTCTTGAAATCATCCCAATGTTCATCAATAACTGCGTGCAGTTTATAATTATATGCCATATGAAGTGGTGATTTGTAACTCCAGTGGTGGAAATCACGAAAAGTATTAATTTCACCAATTTATTCTAATTATATTTGCATCTGTTGGCTGGCGCGGCGGCTATCACGCCGGCCATGCTGCCACATGTATCTGAGCAAACAAAATGTAGATTGATTTGGACGGAAAGAGGGAGAAAGTTCGGCCAAATCTGTTGATATTTTTCTCTGTGGTTATTCCCGTCACATCTGCTCCGCTGTGTCAATTTATTCAATATGGCGACTTTATGTAACAGCTGTGCCGTTTTATGCATACTGGATGGGATTGCGATGTCACCGGCCACATTCGATAACCCCGGCTGTAAAGAAGCATGAAGATAACATATTCGAGATGAAAACATGTCTCTTGAATATCAACATCATTTTGTCAGCTTGCCTGCTCGCATTAAATATGATCTAAATGTGTGGAACGTTGATGTACTTGTATATAGGCCTAATTTAAGGATTCGTCTGAAGAAGAGGTAGGACTAATTAAGCTTTTTGTTTGGAGTCATTTTTTTTTTGGCGTTAGGCCTATAACCTTGGAATACCGGTGTATATATGAAAGTTGCATATCGCGCACTTTGTAGTTTTTAATTTAGTTTAACTTTAATTGTATCCAGTATTCTGCATTGAATCTCATGCCAAAACCGTATACGTAGGGCCTACTTCACAGTTCCTGAGTTGAACTTGACACATTTTCTTCACCCCAGTCCAGTGCTTTACGCAGGCTAGGTATCTATCTGCATGCTAATAACTATAATAATACGCTGAAAACCTGTGTCTGCAGTATTTGACGATCTATAATTTTGGACACGGTTCTGTGGTTCCTGGATACTCTGTGCATCACATTATGGAAGATCCTTGTGTTGCTTTAACGGTGGGTAACTCACTTTTCCCGGCCATCTGGAACTGAGATGTGCCGGGGAGGCTGGAGCGGAACCGAACTCCACTAGCAGATGAAGATCTAACGATCGCTATATACTCCTGTTCCATTCATTGTGCTCGCGCATCTGGAACCTTAGATGTCCACGTGTGAAACCAGGCCGTGGGCGCCAATTTGTTGCCATACGTTCCCAACAACGTTTAGGTATTTTTTTGAACAGAGCATACCGACCGAAACGTCGAGTACGATAAGAACATTCTACTCTTTTGAGTTAAACTCCACATTCCTGCAAACATCTGCCAGATCTCTAAGTTCCTTTATTGTTACGTCTCAATCCTGAACTCCATGGCTTGCGCTCCCAATACTTAGATCACGCAAAGCACGATGAGACACAACAGGGCGCACATGATCGTCCGTATTGGGAACAAGATTGTATGCCCTTTTTTGGAAATCTGGCCTTTTGCGGCTACCATTTTGGTTTTGGCCATTGTCATTGACAAAAACGCCCGTCGCTGGCACAACCTTATACTCCGCATGATGGGACGCCATTTTTGTGGTTGAAGAACCAATACCACTTCCACAATCCGTACTGCTGTAGGTAGATTGCAATGTCAGTTCGTGCACCAAATTCAAACACTGTAAATTCATAGTTCTTTATACTAATCAGTAATTTCATGTGAATGGTTATAGATAACGCAGAAGGACGGAAATAACCGGCATAAATTTTAACATACGATATGCTACCAGACGCCTGAAAAGGGCTTTCGTACATAAGCAGTGAAACAAAAATAGACACCTTGGGCTGAGTGATCAGTCTAGGAGACTGTTAAAAATGGGTAAAGGTAGGGTCCGAGTCCAACTCGAGGCAATTTGTATGCGACTTGTCAATTATATAAACGTTCTTCATAACATTATCTGTTTTCTATATAGTTTAGGAGTCATGATCAAATTACTATTTTATGGTTCACTGTACAGGCTTTAAAAACCTGTTTTGTATGAGAAGATTGACTTGAAGCCAGGTCAGTGTGAAGCACTTAGTTGAAGGCTTTCCCTATTCCTGCCTTAGGGACGTACAAAATATATGCAAACGGAACCAAACAGAAACGTCTTCGTCTTGAAAGCGAGCCAGGCCCGATCCGCAGTCTCTCCACGATCCAGCAGACCTATTGAGAGTCACCTCACAGCCTGCCTGCTCACGACAAGTCCACCGAACTTGTTTTGTCTTCGTCTTCTTTCCATCAAGCCTTTCTCTCGACTGACACACATCCTATAACACCCCGCCGAGTCACCTTATCCGCATCTTCCGGACTCGGTGCTCTTGAAACGGAGCTCTTCCTGCGCCGGCGGTCCCGTGGCCCGCTTGAATAGCGCCGAGTGTGGAGCCCGGCGCTACTTGGACGCGGCTCCTGAGTGGGCCGAGTGTTGCTCCTCCGTCGCGAATACCAACTGCGGGCCGCGTCTCTGTCTCTCTTCAAGAAACTGCAACAGTGTGTCGGTCGTATGATATTCCCCGTCTTCAAGAGGTCTGTGTCTCGAGGTGGAGGCGAGGGGGGTGATCGCTCGCTCAATAGGCTCTAAATGCTCCTGATAGTTTGGTGACAATGACCTTGCTTTATTTTAGTTATAACATTCTAAAATAATATCTGGGCCTTGTTCGTAGCATATTTACTTAAGTAAAATCAGCTGCACACCAGTCACCAGTAGAGTGTAAATCAAATGAGATTTTAGCTGGTGATCTACTGTTGCTGAACAAAAGTTTTCTCTGTTAAGCAACTTCCCTTTCTAAGTATGACTTTGAATGGTGAGCACCTCCTTAAACATGATTGGTCACAGGCCATAACATAGCATGGCCATGATGCATTAGGTTCTTGCCTAATGCATTATGGACCTGCAGAACCTTTTACCCCATGGATTCTTCGTATGAAACCCACGCTAGTCTTTATATTTAGGAGCACTTCTGTGAAATATTAGAAATATATATGGCAATATCAAGGGGCTCTTTCAGTAAAAGACGATTTTTGATAGCTCTAACTAATAGTTCTGTAGGTCCCGTGACAGCTGAAAAAGACACCCATAATGCATAGGGGATAAACAAATGTAAGCAGTGTAAGATTCCTTAGGAATCCTTGGTGTCTTCTTCATCAACGATAAGCCTGTTTAGCTCCTTCCGGCACTGGCAATTTCTATATCATGCATTATTATGATTGGGCAAACAATCATATTTGACATGTTGCTGATCGCGTGTTCGATTAATGTTGAATGTCATCCGGTTGGAATTGTTTGAACATTGATCGAAACATTGTGATGTTTTATTACTTTCCTATAGACAACCCGGCGGCCGTTTTGCTCATCTGTGCTGTTTTCAACATTTCGTACGCCTGTCACATGCATCTTTCTAAAAACGGTATAGGCCTATAGTCTATTCATGCTGACTTTATGTACCGTGGACCCTTTTCCCACATTTCTCTCCTCCTACTTGTACCTTGGGTTCCTGCTCCGTTCTCTTTATTCAGGTGCGGGTCTGTGCGGCAGGCAAACAAACGGCATGTCGTCAGTCCGTGAATGAATACCATGGGCCCCCTTATACACTATTCCGTGTTGGGCGCTGCATGCTCCCCCACTGCTCCTCGCCGGCCCGTCGCGGTCCAAATTTGAACAGAAATCCGCGCCGTTGTGTCGGTTTTG
This sequence comes from Hippasteria phrygiana, assembly GCA_037893225.1. Taxonomy (NCBI): domain Eukaryota; kingdom Metazoa; phylum Echinodermata; class Asteroidea; order Valvatida; family Goniasteridae; genus Hippasteria; species Hippasteria phrygiana. The sequence goes on from JAZGUH010000256.1 coordinate 207,829, forward strand.
TCCACGGCGTCCATATTGCCAGTGCAGGGGGTCAATAAGTCGATACGTCTCATCGACTGGGTTTTATGTTTTCTCCCCATTGCGGCGTTGGTATAAAGGCTAAGAATACCACTCCGAAGTGGAGGTAGGGGTTCCACCAACGTGTTTGACGACAAACACATGATCAAAAATTTAAGGGTTTCTCGTTTATTGGCTTATGAAAAATAGTGAGTAAATACTGATGTGTACGGTCTGTGAGTGGTATTATCGGGTTTCAAAATGCGGGAATTCGTGCATATTTTAAAAGCGGTTGTATTGATTATTATAATGGTGCCCATGGTTGAGCGTTGAGCTTTTGTGTTAATATCATTGTCATGGAGGGAACGAACTGCGTGGCGGATTATTCACAAGAGCGTTTCACCAGCTCGCGTTGTATGCTATGCAAAGAAGCAACCGGTTCTTATTAATATTCACATGGCATTCTTCCCCTGTTGGTGGGGGGGGGGGGGGGGGGGGGCGGGGGCGCACGTGCCAATATGCAAATTAGCAAGTATTGTATCAGTATGTTTGTAGACAGCGACTACGTGATATTGACATAGCCAGACGTACAAGAAATACATGGAGACTATGGGGAACATCGTCACAAAGAAATTTGAATTTGGTTTTAAGATAAACTATGTGAATAATTATAAGCAGGAAATATACTCAGATGCACTATCATCGTTCCAAATTGGCTAAATCTGGATGTTAAAATAAATATCAATCTTTGAGCGTGGGATACACAATTGCTGTCTAAAGAACTAATTGAAAAATTTGTATCAGAAATTGTGGTCCTATTGGGACGCATTCGAAATCATTGCAAAGAAAATATAATCGTTAAATGGACTTCTTTTAGGTCATGCTTCCAATAAATATATTTCTGGTTCAGGAGGTTAATCTGTCTATAATTCGATGTTTGATGCATTGAAGAAAGCAAACATCTTCTCAGGTATGGTATAGATGCCAAAAGCTGGAATTGCAAACTGATATATATACGAGCGATTATACTTTACCAAATGTTGCCTTCTGTTTGCAAACGCGTACTTGTCATAAGCATCATTGTCTAAGTAGTGTTTGTTATTATGCAGCTTTAGAAATATATCTCGACACAAGGACTTGGTGACAACTCGTTCAGTCGTTCTTCCATCAGCAGCCATTCTATTTGCGTATGTCTTCTCGCATTTTTATGCTGCGTTGTCTCAACAACTGGCCCTGAAAGGGCTTAAAACTCCGTGGAGTAATTTATTCCCTTTCAGAAATTGTTGTTTCCCTCTCCTCCGCAACACAATATCCTGCTGGCTTTACTCAGCAAGAGGTTTAAAAAGACTTGACAAATGCATTTTTCGTGCAACTTGTTGCCGTCGAAGCCCCATTGTCGAGGGATTACGGGGTGGAAGTTGGCCGAAATCGGCCAAGCGGAGGGGGGAATTGAGGGAGGTCGGCCCGGACAATGGTGGCTGTCCGGCCCGCTCGTGTGGGTCGCGTGGGGGGCTTTTGTTCCCGGTCGATCGCTCGCGTGGCATAAGCTTCGCGGGGTGGGAATCCACACTGGAGGGGGCTTAGTGTTACGCTTTGCAAAGAACTACTGAAGTACACTGTCGCTTCCTGAGACAGAACTACAGAGGCCTTGGTTTTAAGACTTGCACCCATTGGGCCTTGTCAAAACACTCCAGTATAATCCCATTCATGCGTTATAATTGGAGCTTCCACAAATATTGCATTTCTATGTTTTTCCCCCTATCCCGCTGTATAACTGTGTGAGCCGATCGATACCACGTTTTCAAAAGGGGGAAATACAAGAGGGGATACGGTCCTAAACATTCTCGATTTTGCCTCGGAGGGGTTCGGGGAGGGAATCTGGAGGGTGAAAGTCGGCGGCTTTTTCAGAAAAGGAAACGGCCCGCTCGGCTGACACCTGCACGCTAAACCTAGTAGCCGCGAGCGTACAGGCTGTTACGGATATCCCAGGCCCAGCCCCGCTGCACGAGCGCGGCTAGCTAAGAGCGGTCTACTGATCTTCCGTGTCAGGAAAAACACAACTTTCGCTTATACACAGCCAGAAACTCCTCGAACAAATCCACCCCGCTCGTATATTTTTCTATTTTTCTATATCATGTGTATGAAATGAAAACCAACATCAGGGGAGAGACTTCGGGACCCGTAGAGTATTCCCCGTATCGCTTTACACTGAGTCTGCATCTTAAAGACCAAACTCCCCCCCCCCCCCCCCTCAAACCATGAAACATTGCTGGACTTTTTCTTCGCCGCCCCTATCATATCAATTACTGTCGGATTAGTGTACCGTTGATTATCAAATACATAATTTTTGGGAGTATGACTGGCCGTCCACACTTAAATTAATAGCGATTAGCGAGCCGCCATGTTGAAAATGGTTAATGTATGGTTGAAATTATGTAGAACACCGTTATTTGTTACATCATTAGGCCGTAGAGGAGAAAATGATTGATGTACCGATGTTTGCTAAATAATACTTCTAATACAAAATAACAAAGCGCCTTAATAATTGAAAAAGATGTTCTAAGGTGCTAAAGAAGCATAATTAAGAATTGATCCATATCGTAGACGGTTATAAATTGAAATCTGGGGCCAATTTCGTGGAGTTGCTCAGCACAAAATTTGTTGCTAACAGGCTATACCAGCCAAACATGTGGCGCTCTCAATAGAGAACAGTCTCTCGTCGCAAAAAGTAATTTATAGATTTATATACCATTGGTTGGAAAGAACACATTATAAGCTTTAAAACGATGAAAGAATTATTAAAATCGGAACAGCATTAACAAAATATGATAATTTTAGTTTTATTAGGCCTAAATGACACAAATTCCGGTGATTATCAGTGAGTTACCTTACTAAAATCTCATTGTACTAAAAGAAAGAAAAAAGAACTGGCACAATCGGAAAACAATGAAGACAAAAAATAATAGGCTAATATACGACGCGCTTCACAATATTTCCCGGTTCATGAGGCCATGTGCGAGATCAACGTAATCTTTTCTGTCTACCTATCAGGTAGCCCATTTTAGGCAATTGTAGTGTCTTGCCCAATAGGCACAAGCACCCCGACCGCAGCGGGGTTCGAACCCACATACCACCGATTATGAGGCCGAGACTAACCATTGGACCAGGGCACAACACAGCACAATGTTAGAAATCATGTAGCATTAAGGTCTTATATTCGCGAGGATGGTGTACATTTGTTATGGAAGACTTTTGGGACGCTGGTGGGAGCAGACATACGGGTCCTTTTCCATTGTTCTCATACAGTCGTGCGCATGCTCAGAACTACGCGTGCATGCTAAGAACCAGCAGAAAAGACCGAAATGTCTGCTCTTACCAGCGTCTGAAAAGTCGCCCATCGGGTGCTTGATTATAAGGATTCTTAAAAATGTATAATTAAAAAAAATGTTCGCCGTCGCTCTCAGCAATTCACTTGATGATGATCGCACCACACCGATATGTCTATGCGATGTTTTTCCCCAATACCACATACCCTCATTCACATTGATTGTGTTCACCTTAATGTATCGTGCTTATTTTCACGAGTTCCACACTTTGAAGTTAAATTGATGTATGGGCACTTTAATTGTTTAACCGTGACAAGCGTGCCGCTCAAAAACGATCGACTGTTATTGTCCCACATTTTCCATCTCACCGTGGGGAAAGAAAGAAAAAAAATCATAAAAAGCAGTCTTCGGATTCAAAGTCATCAATAAATTTTTTTTTACAAAATGGAACGCAGCAGCATCAGAATAATTGAAAGAAATGTGTTAATAAAAAGCGAGCAAATAACGTTCGTCGAAGGCCGAGTGATAATCACTGCGCTGTCAGCCATCCATCTTGGTGCTTTGGGAAACCGGCCGTACCCCGGACGACCATAAACGCGGCTAACCGTTTTTACCGGAACTACGGCCCGCGTGCGGGCCCGAGAGAAGAGGAGTTTCCGCGGTGTAATATTCATGACGTGCCCGGCTCATTTGTCTTTATTGCTTTTTTTGTTAGTCATTGTCGCAGGCCTGTGCAGTCAAGAATATTTGTTCATGAAACATCGTTTCACACAGTGTATTCTTTTGGACTCGGCATTCGACAAAGGGGATCATGTTATTTTTTTAAGATAAAAATATGTACCCTTTCTGATATGAAATGTCGGTGATAAATTTTGTATTTCTTTAAAGGTCAGACAGATCTACGCCAGGAGAGTTTTCTTTGATCACTATAATAAACTTTATTTATTTCATGTATTTTAAATTTATTTCTATTTTCTATTTTATTTATTCTGTATATAGCCTATTTACTTCTGTATTTTTGTTTTTGTTTATTTCTTATTTGATTTCATTATTTTTAATAATTTTTTATTTAGTTTTATTTATCTACCCCTCACCTACAAATATATACACATACATTGCCATGCTGGTTCACCTCTCATGTTACATTCATGGGAGATCATTTTATTGTTATAAAAGTACCATATTAAAAGCATGTAGGTATGCAGTTGACACATTTGGAATGCTGTAATGCAAATTGTAGGCTTCAGGGATTGCAGGAAATTATCCAGAATGTGTATAAAAGGACTAGCAAACAATTGAATTATAGGCGTTTATGCAGTAATAAAAAAAAAATCGATATAACATTTTTGAAATGCACTGAAACGAATGCCATTCAAAATATTACGAATTCGTGCATTGCCACTCGCCAATCAATATTGAGACCGGTAACTAGTACGGATACGGATTATTGGCCCTCGTGTGCGCAAGCGTTGTAATAACTTCCCATTTAAAAAAAGAGAGGTTTGGATGTTGTTTTCATTCTCGTAAATGAGTCTGAAATCATGGAGAAATTCATTTCGTTGAATGCACGTGTTTTTTGGCAAGTTTTGCAATGGTGAAGAACAACGCAATGCATCGTGGGTATATCGATATAAAAACCCCAATTAGCATAAATTCCTTAGGGCTTATGCTAATTACACATTACCCGCTATCGGTCTCCATATTCAAAGTCAGAACGATAACGGAGGGACTGGGAACCAGTCTAGAAGCTCATTAGTTACCTAAATGCACCTCTAGCTCTCTGGGTCTCTTCAAACAAAACAGTAAGCTGAGATTACGTAATTCAATTTTCCCATCGTCTCCTTCCCAGGGCGTAACAATGCACGGGGACCTTTCAGCGCTATTTATTCAAGTTCTTGTCTGTTCACGCGGGTCGCCACTCGTTAAAGGAACCGGATCCGTATCGAATGTCCTCCTCTTTCTTTCTCCGCTCTGAATAATTCACGCTTATAGGGCAAGTTTCGTTGTATATGGCACACTGCGACAATATCGCACAAGGAGAACCCAAACATTGACTGTTCCATTTCGCCACTGTCAATCCGGCGAAATTGCCCCAGATTTCTTCTGTTCTCCTCACGTCCGTGTCTCGAGCAAAGAGGAACCAAATCGTCTCCATTATCATCCGGCGATATACCGCGTTCCAGATGATACACAAAACAGGCGCTCGTAGCCATAAAACGGGGATATAAGCTCGGATATGCGCAGGGGTAAAATGACAGATCGCCTGATAGCCATGAGCGATTTTCATCTTTCTCCATTAAGTGTATCCGGGTCTTTATTTGTTATTGGCGGTGACCAATAAAACGGTGGACAGAGGCTTTGCTCTCTTGGATACGACGGTCATTGGCACGGCATGCTAAAACACTGATACAGGCTATCGTTGTCAATAACATCTTCCATCAAAGTGAACACGAATCCTGTTCAGGATCCAAGTTGGAACACTGATCCCAAATATACGCGTGCACAGTCTCCGCAATGGGTATAGGCCTACATGGTGTATAAGGGTTCGTCGTTATTAACAACATTTTGAAAAATCAGTGATGCAGACATTACATGTACAGTGTATACACGAATCAGTTTCCATGACACCTAAAAATACAATTTGCAAAGAGTTGTTCCACAATGCTGATCTTTATAGGCTAATGGTGTTTCGCAACAAGAAGCGTAGGATGCACCCGATTGTTCTCCTTTATATAAACCCCTTTAAAATTATTTTAGGTTTTCCCGGCCAATTTCACCATGTTTTCGTAAATGTTAACGCCTGGCTCATTCAATTTAGATTGAAAATAAATGATCATGTAGATCGTCATTCGGCAATCAAAAATAATCATTCAAATTCACTCTCCGAGCATTCTATCATATTTTTGCTGCACTTGTTGCTTGTAAAAAGATGCATTCAAATTAAAAGTATCGTATTGTTCATTCAATTTCGTCTGGACCTGCAGTAAGGGGTTGATCGGGCATTAATTTTCATTAATGGGCAAACATTATTTTACTCTTTTTTTCAGGCATCTTTTCTTGCATGTCCACATTCCTGCATGTCCGTATTCCTATAAAAGTGTGATTTATCTCAACGTTAATCATATCTGACGTCTTCAATCCGTAGATGAACACCTCTCTTTGGGGAGGTGTGATCGTCTGATGGAATCGGCCCAAGAAAACAAATTACCCATGAGAAGTGTTCCCGATGGTTGTACCATCGCCAAACATACATGCCCCGATGTCTTGCACATGAAGAGATCAATGGGTTAATCAGAACGAAAAAGAATAGTAAACAAAGTTAACGGATTTATAAACATGTCAACATACAGATGCCCCTAATTTTTGGGTCCAACTTTAAAACAAAGCTGAACAGTGAACAAAATTCCTTAGCCCTTTTCATTTAATTAGCTCGTTACACGAACTTGCATCATCTATCCCTCAGGTCAGATGTTACATTATAAATGTTACAAAGTTTTCCATTATCAATTTTACAACAGTTTTACAAAACTTCAGAAGACAATAGGAAAATATCTCAATTAAAAACTCTGATTAATTTGAATGACCGTTTGGTGAAAATGATTGCCCATCAACGAATAAGAAAAGAAAAGCATGGTCATACGTCATATGCACACCGACGTTCGCTAATTTGAATGCTTGAACCGTCAAACGATGTCACGAAACTCCTTGTAATGCAACAAATGAAGTCTTGAATGCACCAAAACGAAATAGAATGCCCCTAAACGAAAACAAACATTAGGAAGAAAATCGTGGGTGCCTAAAAATTGAAAATGAATGCCCCGAAACTGAAAAAGAAACCTTAATTTAATGTGTGAAAACCACGCGAATTTGAATGACCAATAACGAAAATTATCAGGAATACTTGCAAATTGGCCGGGAAAACCTATAGTTATTTCATGATACATGTGTCATTTTAGACCAATGACATTTGATACCGGTGTTGTAGACGATTGTATGTATAGTGATACTCATCCTTGACTTCCAATGGGATTACGTAATGACACTCATGGCGTCGTTTCAGACATGACAGCCATTTTTAATTTAAGGTGAGATATCACAGCGATCTTGCATCGTGTTACCTTTTATTATAAGTGTTGTTTCTATGACACCACAAAATACAGATGACATTGACACAATGAAATTAACAGTTAATATGCGTGTCTTTAAATACAACTTAAAAAAATAGCATAAGCTGAATGGTGTTCGCAATTCCCCCACTTTTCCGTTGCATGAAAAATATTACATGTTTTAATTTTTCCTTTGGATAGGGGTTCCCTTTATTCTTTTCTTTTTTGCGTCTAAGCTTTTGTATCCTGTAAGTTTATTAAATACCACGTTTTAAACATTTTGACATATTTGTCATCCATCGCTGTCAATTTTTGTTACTATAAATATTCATTATAAAATAAAATCTAAATGGTTACATATCTGGGATTAAAAGATTTTCTCATTCATCCACAATGGAGGAGAGAATTTTTTCCGTAATCTGTATTCCGAGCTCATAAAACAAACTGGATTGATCAATGGGTTTTCGTTGGCACAATTTCTTGTCGAGAGTACACGCCAGCCTACCGCACCGGCGTGTTTCATGACTACCGTATGTACCACGGTCAGTCGGCCACTCTACTCGCAAACAGATTAATAAATGTAAGAGTCCCCCAAACGAGCTTACATAATCTCCAGTCACATCCCCTTCGGATTGGCCTCTAAATGCCAGACAGTCATGCGTGTAGTAATGACGACGAAATATGAAACAATAACGTCCAATATTGTTAGGCGCTTCCAAGTCTGGACTACCAATACACATTGCAAAGAAGACAGAACTGAACGATAAACCAGCCTGGCGTTATTAAGACTAATATATAAGACTAAATAATAAACCTATAAAGACAAAAAAAAGAACAGTGACCCTCACTCGGGGTGTAACACGTTCAATCTGTCTTTCATAATCCCCTGTGTTTATACAGCCATGGAATACAAGTTAGCGTTTAGCAGCGGTGTGGAACTCTAGATAATTCAGCACAATAAAGAGAACGCTGCCATCTCAGCCTATTATTAAAACTGTGTGCTGGGGCCGAGAGCCAGCTCGGGCGCAAGCTTTTTGCAGAAAACTCCCCACGGTCCGGGTTTTACTTCTAAGTCATTTGCTCGCGGGAAAACAAACAAAATAGACGGTCCCCAGCCGGGGATCGTGCGGTAGGGGCCGGCTTAATAGCTCAGTTAGCCTGTGGGGGACGCTGGATTTCTTCTGCCAGAGAAAATACAGCCAGCGTGTAACAAGCCTGATTTGCTCGAGCGGGTGCCTTTTAACGTCCGTAATAGCGGCATCATTTTTTGGCATGTTTCAAACGAATTGCAGGGAATAAAATCGATGTTTCCGACGAGACGGGAACGGATATTAAACGAGTGTAATGTTAGAAGCCAAAGTCTTGACCCCGGATATAATCGTTGGAATTAGGGTCACGTTATTGCAATATTGCAGTATTAGATATCTCTTAATCATAATACCTACATAATAACTTTGCCACTCATATATGAAATATAGTAGAATCACAAGCGCTGATCTATACTTTTAGCCAATCAGTCTCTCCGTCCGTAAATCATCTGTTATAGACGATGAGCCGTGGGCTGTGAATAGTCAATTATTTTCATCACGTGACCTCTACAACCAATGGATGTTGAATGCGTTGCGCTTATTGTCTCACACACACACACACACACACCCAGTCATGTAAACGGGTGCAATCGTGGACCTCCCATTGTTCCTCTTTTGTTTATACTCTAACTTTTTCGGAAGGCCTCCCATTGTTTTTGTACACGATTTTCAATCGTGGACGGTTAGATCAAACGTGGACCCCTTTGTCTACGCCCGAATTCTTTTGTCCTAGGTCCACGGTTGCCGGCATATACAAACTCACACACACACATACACACACACCTTGACAGTGAAATCAAGTACGCTCTTATAATGGTCTATCCGCCTGCAGTCTATCGTACAATATTACATGTATTCAATTTGGACAAGTATCTTGGGCCACATATAAATGTTTTACAACTTGTATTACAGTTCATGGTGTATAAAAAAGGATGTAAATTATGAAAAATGTACTTAATATTTTCTAAAAAAGGGAAACTTGTGAAACACCAAGGTGTTATCTTTTCAACGATACCTTGATTGTGTCTGTGGTCAAGGATGACTGAGCATTCATTGTTATTCTCTATTAAGGGTCAAAATCCATACTGGGTCAAGTTTTCCTGGCTTAGATTGCTGGCTGGTTTGTTATGCAAAGGTTGAAATGGACTAGCTGTTCAGTCATCAGTAAGCTCTTTTTGCCTGTGTGGAAATGTAGGCACTGTGTACGAATTCTCTGTAATTATATTAACAGTTTTTGGCTTGGAGCTTCGTACACAGTTCATAATTTACATTTACATCTGATGGGTTTCCTTTTTTTATACAACCTGTACTTTGCATCGTCGTGTATTCGTCTACTATATAAACCCATCCCGGTATTGCCAGCTGTATAAAGCCATAACGCGGAGTACCAAAATCAAACGGTGTGATTTTAAATCACATGCACACTTTTAATATAATCACTCGTTGTCGCGTAATTAATTTATAGATAAATGGGTGCTTGTAAAATTGTGTTCTATGTGATATGATTAATAATGCATGATGGCAATTCCGTTTTAATATTAAGGCATATATGGTCTTATTTTGTGATATTTAATTAAGACGTTTAATGTTTATGAGATTTGTGTTTAATTATTAAGATTTTGATTTCTCAAGTTATAGTTCTTTAGTCTAGCAAAAATGATTAAGACGGGTAAAAGACAAAAATGATCTTATGAAGCATATACCTTGCTTGTTTTCCATTCCAGAAATGATTACCAAAATAAGAGCACAACTTCATTCAACTATAGTGCAAATGGAACGAGGTTGGAAGTTGAGCTGTTGTGGCCCACAATCACTTCACTTAATTAAATTCATTTTTAACCATGATTCACTTTGCCCACAAAAGAATTCGACGCACGCCCGTACCCGAACACCGATTCACGAATAGACAGTTTAACTAACATGACGTCATCGTGTACTATGTCATTTCGCCACGGGGTTCATTGGAACAAACATACGAAGTGCGAAAAACATTCAATCTATTAAACGACGAACAACCAATGTGTTCCCTCACCGCATACCATGCAAGAGCGACCGGGAAAGTGCTTCCTTCCCAAGCATGTCTGCTGTACAAACCAAGGATTGGATACTATAGATTTTAACGATAATTACAGTGGTCATTCTATAAATTCGGGGTCTACAAGTGTGACATGTTTTGGTGTCCTTAATACACCCGACATGTGTAATTTCCCATCAAGTATCATTAGAAGAGAGAATCCTTGGTAGTATAAAAAAAACCTCACCATTGTGTAAAGCAGTGGTAACGCATTCATTTTTAACCGTCCAGTTTCATTTTGCCTGATTTTAAAGGTATGACATATAGCTTTGGCATATAAGTTGCAATCTCAAAGCTTACTGTTTATAAAGACGGTACCAGTACCAATCTTCCTTAGAAATATTTCCGTCTGAAATGCTGTCATCTTCGAGAAAATTGTGTCTAAAACCTCAAAAAACGCCGAGGCTTATTTCAGCAATCGAAGTATAAGCACATTAAGCATTTCTTGTGCTTCGGATGACGAATTGGGCTTAGACTTTCACAGATTTGTTATTCTATATATGTTGACTCACACAGGGTATACACTGTACAAAAAATTCCCGTATTTTTACGGTGCAAAAGCATGTAAATATTTACTTTGAATAACCGTAAATGGACTGCGCGTATGAATTTTACGGAGAAAAATCCGTAAAGGGCCGCTCATTGCGTAGCAATTGCACAACCAATCAGAATTGAGTAAATTTGTGTTCACAAAAGTCAGGTTAAATTGCCGTGCTTTGGCCAAAAATACACTTTCTTGATCATGTTTTATTCAAACAATTCCACAATAGAATTGTTATTTTTTACAAATATACTCCTTTAATTTCGTATTCAAATATTGAAATTGTTCATGGAAAGCCATGACTTTATTATGGGGGGGGGGGGGGGTACGCTGAATATAAAGCTAAAGCACGACATCATTCAGTTTGTAGTCTTTAGTTGATTATCGTAGCATTTCTGCACTAGTAATGTATAATACGTTACTTCCGTTTAGTCTAGTTCCCGCTTCATTCATTTCTGTTAATTTGCAGTTAATTAATGGCAACCTACACTGTAAATAAATTCCCGTAAATTTACTGTGCACTTCCAGTATTTTTAAGGTTTTGAACCGTTTTTGCTTCAACCCTACTAGAGACATTTTACGGGAAATTCCCGTAACTGACCGTAATTTTAGGGTTTTTCGTTGGCAAACCGTTTTATACTGGGAATTTACCGTAAAATTACGGGCAATTTTGTTTACAGATGAACACTGCCTGCTACTGTTTTGCTATAATAAGAGCACAGTGTGAATATAAGTATCTGTATAGATGTACTTGCAATATAGCTTTGCCCCAAATACGATAAGAGATGCGTGCGAAACCATGAGTAACTGTTTGTTATAGAAAGTGACTGATGAAATGTCACAATTAAAATATTGTTGTATACCAGGTAGTCCTGTGCATCAATAATCCCATTCGCCAAATATTGTTTTTCACGTATCTTCCGAGTTGTTACTACAATTATTCATGACGTACGCATAATAAACAAAGAACGTTTGCACGTGTGATAGGCCTTTGTATTACAGTTGAGGTGGCGAAAATGAACACGCAGAATATGATTTGGTAAAAGACAATTATTTTCCAATCGAAAATATTCGAAAATGTGGCTAGTTTGTAATACTACCGGCAATTTTGCTTTTGTTCTCTTCAAGCAATTATGATTTTGTCACATTCCCAACATTATGAATTGCTACTCTGTTTTTCAAGGATGGTCATCGGCATTGATGTAGTCGAGACCATAGCAAGACCAGGCACAAGACCAACTGCAAGACCGTTCACAAGACCAGCTTGTAACAAGCACAAGTAACAGGCATTATAACCACGACAAAGGAATGCTTTTATTACAGTTCATTTGAATAGCTTGAGACTTGAATTAAGACTGAAGGTCTTGTGTTGGTCTTGTGCTGGTCTTGCAGGGTCTTGTGTGGTCTTGTGATCGGACATATTACAAATACCAGACTATTTCAGTACAACACTGTAAATAAAAGTTGGTCAAAATGAGTTGATATGTTGCCCAATGTTGGGCAACATATCAACAACCCAAAATCTTGGGCAAATTCTTCCCACTAATTGGTCCATTTTTACCTAAATTAACCAACAATGTGGTAAGTTAATACAATATAGGGTAAATAGCAGTTGCCCAATTATGTTTGACCTTACAGTGAATGCATGTGTCTTGTATTATGACAAATTAAAGATAATGTAAATACCTTAAAGAAAGAACAATAATATCTTGACTTCCAAGGTTTACATGATATACAGCATGTGGTACTGCTAAAACACTTTATTCCGTATGCGATGAAAAGATAACCCAGATTTGTTTTCTCTGAACATTACTCCTCGACTTTGACCACATGAATATGTTCAGTTTTGGCTTGGTTAGCCCGATATTCGAGCGTTCAGAAAAGGTTTTCGGAAATTCCTGGCGGGCTTTATTTTGTTAGTGTCGATTTTTTATTATTGATTTTTATGTTTTGTTTTTTGTTTAAAATATGTTTTTATTTATATGTTTAATTAAAAGGTATGCTAGACCGTGAGTGAATATCTCAGAGGAGTTAATTGACTTACTTTTCGTAGTCGATCTTGCAGTAGAGTTTGCGATCCCGGGCGAAGCAAGAATGCGACAACGGTGACTGGCAGACGCAACATTGGAGACAGTGCTCATGCCAGCAATGATCCATCACCTTCATGAGATAGCGGTCCTCTATGGGTCTAGCACACCCCGCACAAACCTCCTTGGACGTCCGACCAATACCTGTAAGTTTGGTTTCAAGAAGAGAAACAGTCTCATCATTAAAAACGTTCGTCCTAAAACTGGTATGGTTGGAAAGATCATTTGAAAGTACCGGTAGAAAATAATGTATATACACCGCCATCCCTTGATATCGCGCAATTTGTCTGAAAAATCTTCGACGGAAATTACCTCGGGGAAGCCAGTTTGGTTCGGAAAAGTCGGACCGTTAGAAAACTGGAAAGGTCAGAGTGGTGCCCTTTGTCTGTGTGGTGCCTGTCTAAATGTCAGATGTCAATGTTTTTTTCCACCTTTCTCCGCAAATATTTCACATTATGATAGAAGTTTTCAAATCAGACCGTGGACATGGTCGGCCGACCGTCGTGAAACTCTATTTTCAAATACTGCCCCCCAATTTACCTAATTTAATTAGTCCACATTTTGTTTGCAATTGGTCATTATATCCGTGAACAGGTGCAAGCCAGCTAGTCTGGTTCCCTGACCTTACAATTACCTGACCTGACAATTTATGTCTATAAATTGCTCCGTTCCGTTTGAAGTAGGATTAAGGAACCAGGCTACAAGATAGAACAGCATGTTTTTTCCAGCATTTATGAACATAAAACTTTAAACAGGTCATTGCAATAATCGTTGCTATAAAATTCTAACCCCCATATCCATCAATTTCTGAAAATTACAGCAAAAGCAAATCTTGTTCACTACCTTTAACGTCACGCTGTTTTTATGTGTTTTTTTTTTTTTTTTTTTTACTTTTGCGTTCGCTCTATGAGATTTTGGAAGAAATCATCCATGGTCCAAGATCTAAATAGAACCAGTGCCCGTTAAGAACTAAGAAAAATATCTTAGGCTTGCTTTTTGTGACAAGGAATATCGAAAGCTCCATATAAGCTCCATAAAGCATAACAGCCATATTGTAGCCATTTTCCATATCTCTGCCGGCCTTGCCAATCATAGTCTGGTTAATGCCAGGGTTGGTGGTGCGCACCGAGAGGCCGGGCCCAGACATTCTAATATGAGTCCTAATATTGTGATGTTGTGACAGCCGGCCGTTGCTATCGATGTTTGTCGAGACTTTGATAGGTGGGTGTTTGGAGAGCGCCGGACGCGTAGTCTGTTTGCGCTCAAACCAAGCACGAGATCTGGTTCGCTAACAATGGGATGGCACCACGGATCTGGGACCACTGAGTTTCATTCAGCAAAAAGAAATTTTGCTGAATATGAAAAGTCTTCCTTGGTAAAAGCAGGATTACCGACCAGATTTTGATTTGATTGCTTGTGGCTGGTATCCAGCTGTTGTTTGTCTAGCATAAAAATTACATGGATTTTGTCTGGTAACCGGTTTTGTTAATAAGCAACACATTTTACGCTTAGCAGTTTCTTGAAATTGGCCCCACTCATTCATCACTTGCGGGCGCCAAAAACGTTTTGCTTGCTAAAAACAGGTTACCAGCCAAAACTCCATGTTATATACCTGCTAAAGCAAACAACAGCAGAATACCAGTCGGAACTTCAATATAGGCCTACATCACATGGGAATTTGGTTGGTAATCTTGTTTTCAACGAGGAACCTTGTCATGCTAAGCAAAATGTGCTGAGGAGCTACATGAAATTGTCCCCTGCAGGAAAGAAGTGGTGTCAAAGTAGTCACTGTGGTATTGCACTGTACCCCATTGTAGAAGGAGGTTTGGCGAGAACGCGTATATTCGGGTACATCGTATAGGAGCTACAACGTGTGTGACGTTCTCTATTTTATGGAATTATTATTATTATTATTTTCTGATTAGTCTAAGCTGGGAAACTGATAACGTGGTCTTGTGAAGTAAAAAGGGGCTTTTCAATTTACAACATGTTTGAAATATTGCAAATTGGTGACCAAACTAATTATACACTTTTGAGTCTGTCATTTACATTGCTACAGGGTAAAATCAGACAAAAGAGTCCACCGCTATAGACTAGTCAGTGTTGGGTACCAAGACGTTCACAACAAATTCTGATAAAAAGTGATTGTAAAGTCGCGAGACGTAGACTTACACGCCCTATTTGGGGTAAGAGTGGAAACAGCTTGTTTGACCAGAGACCCTCTTCATGTTTGTGGGCAAATTGATGGAGCGTGCTGTAAGCACCCTCTAACGCATATACCAACGGTGTCTGAACATGTATTGCAATGACTATGCACGGCCAAACCCCATTTTCTGATACTTTGCGCGGTGGTGGTAGGGGGAAGACGCTTCGAAAATATAGGACAGCATGCATGCATGACTCAATTTAATTTCAATAATGAAAACATTCGAACCGGTATTAAAAACAATTGCTACAAGCCTCGCGTCTTCAATATTAGTATCATTCTGATTTATCATCCGTGAAGGTCAAGGTTCATATTTCCCATGAGACTTTGCGACAACGTTCACGATTCCCATGAGACCTAGCGACAACTTGCCGAACACGTGTTCCGTAAAATGGTGGCTGCTTGGCCGAAAGACCACATGAGACCCAAGAAGAGAAGAGAGAGAGAGAGAGAGAGAGTGAGTGAGTGAGAGAATTGCCTAGGAGCGTTCCACCGTAAACGAGAGCATCGGTTCATCCTGCCTGCTATATGCCGTGGAACCTCAGGTTTGCTTTGTGTACTCAGGTGGCTAGGTACGAGACGGCTGAGTTTCCCTTACATCCCTTAGGAGATGTGGGAGACCGCGCGGCGCGCGTCCCGGATGCGGCCCCGGCCTGGGCGTCGAGTCCTTTGCTCGCTCGGACCGTATACACGGGGCCGATCCTGCCTTCACCACGGCTCGCGTGTCAGGGGGAAATCCACTCCGCTCGTGTGTACCGCATCGACCCTTAAACCCACGTACACGATACTTTGAGAGCGGGAGAAAAAAAAGGAAAGAAATTGGGGGGAAAAAATCGGCTCTCTTCTTTTTTGTACCGCGGTGATATTATCGGGTCATGAATGCAGAACGCCGGATGAGTTTTAATGAGATGCTATATTTGCTTTACGAAACCAGACTATTAGTCCCCCGACTCGTTGAAAGTCTAACTCGGCAACACCATTGTCGATGACACAGAATGGAAACTGGGTAGGGCTACTTAGGGTGACTGTGTGGATTATACTTCAACCGCAAGCTCTAATGTGACCGTTATCAAAGCAAAGAATATCATTAAAATTGTATCAGTAAACGGGATTTTAAAAAAAAATTATTATTGCGATATCATGACTGGCACGCGGCACAGATTGGAATAATTATATTGTTTTATGTATTTAATTTATCTCATGAAAGGATTATTTAAAAGTGCACACGGGACTGTAATTCGAAAGCCTAAAGAAACCAGTGAAAAGAAGATACTGTAATGAAGATACGTGCAGCTGTGATAAAAAAATGGACCACAAACTGTTTAAAGCATTTTTTTAGTGTGGAAGAACCAGCCCCTTACACTGAAACAAGACAAGATAATCTCTTCTCTTCACACATAACAGCATATAACAGATATATTATGGAGACATTTTTCTGCACGTATCCATTGTTTGTAAGTAATATACATGTAATTGTGAACTTTCAAGTTGTCAACATTTATACAATGATTGTATAAATCTTATTTCAGTCGTTTTTGTTGTCTCATATAATTTTTTCTTTTTTTAAATTGGCCATATTTACACAGTACACAGACATCATTAGAATTATAACATATAACATCATTTCAAATTGTTATATAACAATTGTGATTTTGTGAGTCAGCGTTTTTACCCTACGTGTCTGGAACGAATTACCTTTCAATCATAGATGCTTACAGAATGACATAAAGTGACAAAATGGTTGGTAGTCTTATATTTTGTTTTCCAGAGCTGTGTGTTCAATTTTTGGGATATATGAATATCCGACTCCCATAAAAACCGGACTCCTTTTCCCTATTATTGGTTAAACCCTCTCACGTGACCGGCCACTCTCCCAATTATCGATATCATTGACCATTTAGGCATGTGCAATACTACCGTATTTCATAGTGACTAAAATTCACGCTACACTGGGAATGACATTTCCAATCCAGCCCAGGCGGGATTCGAACCCGGGTCACAGAGGTGAAAGGTGAGGAAAGAAGCACTGAGCCAACCCAACGCCCCTGTTTTGATAGGAAATATAGAAGGCATCTGAAAAGTGGGTATACCGTACACCTCTGTTGAAGATTGCATCTTATTCCACATAAGTCAAACAAATACTGTTGCTTGATTTTGTTTTTCTAATGGCGGCATCCGCCATTAGAAAAACAAAATCAAGCAACAGTATCAGATTGCAGAAACTATTTATTCCATTGCTACACCAAACTGGGTTTTTTGTGTGCGACTTTTCATGTCCATTCAAAACTGCTGTCTTCATTAAAAAGCAAAAACAAAAATCCCACCCCCAAAAAGATAAAAACAATAATAAAAAGCCAATAATCCTCTTTAACACCGTTAACTGTGCCCGTTTTTACATCCATATTAAAATCGCCAAATAATCCCCCAATAATCCCCCTTCAATCTATGAACCGAAATTGTGGAAAGTAAAACAGCTTGTGCGCATTGGAGCATGGCACTTTAAACGTCGGCAACAATTGGGCAGCACCCGTGACAATAGAGGGGGCTCAACGGGAGGCAACTGTGGCGGTGTCACAGCTGGCCCGTGGGTGCTTGTGCCTCCTACCACCCACAACCAACGACAAATGTCCCCATCAAAATGTTGATTGTATATCTGTGCAGAGCACTGAAAGAAGGCACATAGAAGCCAATGTTTTTTTAATCCAGAGAGAAATGATAAATAGAAACATAAATTAATTATAAAAATCTTTCAAAGTTCCATATTTGTTTGACTCAAACTGGAACTTAATTAATGTCATCTAGGCCTATATTTAATTTTCAATTGTTAGCTGATCACCACCAGAATTTGTATTTATTCTGTTCTTAACAACCCCTTGAGCTAATTTTCTACACGGAAGCTTCTGCCAAAAATTCAAAATAGGGCCACATTTTGAGGCTCCTGCGTTCCGAAACCCACCAGGATTAAGGCGCACAATCTCAGGCAACACTTGCTCTTTACATTCTCACAATGCGTCACTTGTTATCGTCGCATGTACGGGAACGCTATTCTATACTGTAATACTGTAAAGGCATGTACCGGCCGAATCCAACACATTGGCTAAAACTGATCCTATGTTTAACGGAATATAGCTTTAATATCACTGTATAATATTAATAATACTACTCTGTAAGTATAGAGTAGGGCCTATAATTTACTTATGATTAGTCTTAAGCAAGGCGCAATTAATTAATTAATTAATTAATTAATTACCACATAAATAGGCACTATACAGTTTTCACTCTTCTTTTAAGCCAATCGCCACAGATATAGGCCTATGGATTGAACATCCCGCGAGTTGAATTCACAGTGGTGTTGTGCTGTCAAATATTAGGAGTATTCTCCCCCGGGTCTATATGGCATGTACAATTTAGAGATTTGAAGAATTTGAATATTTGTTTACACGCTTTAAAATGTGTTGTCAGATTTGACTGGAAAACCATCAAACTTAGCACTCAAATTTGCACCCAGCTGACTACAGCAATATATTCTGCTGGGTCCAGTGAAACCTGACTACATTTTGTTAAAGAGTATAGGTTCTTTGAACAATAGATTAATTGGAAACTATATGCACTGTAAAAAAAAATCCCGTAAAATCACAGGTTTGTCCTGTAAAAAATCAGACCATCACCGTATTTACTTTGAATGGGTTTTGGACGTAAAATCTCATGTTCTCCTAAACGAATCTCATTACGCAGCAACTGACCAATCAGAACTGAGAAAATGTGTTCACAGAAGTCATGTTAAATCGTAGTTTTTCTTCCAAAAACATGGTTTCTTGACAAAAGTATTTAATTATTTAAGCAATTCCACAATAGAATTTAGACTTTATCGCATTACATCTCCTTTCGTATTAAAATACTGAACTTTTTCATGGGAAACCGTGACTTCATCATGGCAGGATATGCTGAATATAGAGCTAAAGCGCGACATGATTATGTTTTTAGTGTTTAGTAAATTACCGTAGTGTAATGTATACTAAATCACGTCTATTTAGTCTGGTTCCCATTTCTGTAAATTTGTAATTACTTACACCAATCTTCAAGTAACTCAGTGAATTTATTTATACCCCGTATTTTTACGGGAATAGCAGGGTTATTTTAAGGGACAGCAACGTAAAATATCAGTGTTCATGAGTCGTTAGATATTACAGCTTGCACCGTTTTTTTACGGGATTGCGCTAGCGTCCAAACTGCCAGGAAATTCCCGTAAAAACGGTTTTTTTTTTCAAGTAACAGTACATGCACTAGTACTAAAGTATGCGTATTCACGTGGGTACACGAATCTCCGTCTGCTGTTGAAAATCGCAGTCTTTTGCAGTCTGTATAGGTTTTGTTCAGGATATTGCTCATTGTTTGTATCGTTAACTTTTTCATAATTAGGGATTAATTTCCACTTATTGTCGCATAAAATTTGTCTGTCTCCAAACCTCGGGATGATTTCACCTACGGTAACTGTCGTATTCTTCATAGGTGATTTTTTCTTTCTTAGAAATGACCATCACAAAAATAATTATAATCACACTTTTCATAAGTCCCAATGTGTTAACGCCAAACAGCGATGATTACGAAGACCACGCGTCTACAAAAAGAATGTGTGTCATTATTTTTTTTTGGTCTTTGCATGCTCAACGAGTCCCGGAGTTTTTCAATTTATATTCAATTCCGTTTTGCACGTCGGGACGGCAGGCCGTACACCCCGCTGGGACCATTTAGATGAAATTGTATTTGGATGGCTTGGTATAATTGGAATGGTGATCGTGTCTTCTATGGCAAGGACACGTTGGGCTGTCTGGCTCGTAGCGCCATGCGATACGTAAACCGTATGTTGCCGTCAAGTTCCACAATGGCAGCCGCATTGATTTCCATGTTTAATTACAACGTGCTCGTACTAGACCCAGGCCCTTCTATATTTCCGAAGCTACAGTGCGAAATAGACCCGTAATTCCTAATGCATTCATTGACAATGACTGCCGAAATACCCACAGTGCCATATTGAGTTCAGGTGGAAAATAGCCATGGAATATTAGCAATTAATTTCTGTGCATTTCAGTTACATGTTGTAACAGTTTTACTTGTGTAACCGTAATAACTGCGTTAACAAGTGCAGAGTGGTTATTCTACGTATACTCAACAGCAAAAGATATGCACAAAAATTACCGTTTGTCATCATTTATTGTCAAAGTACAATCACGACTTATGGTTGCATTACATTTTAAGGTCTTCTGGTTGTGACAATTAAAAATATAAAAACTAAAATTACTGCACAAGTTTGGGGTTTTTCTGACAAATCATCTTAGCGTGTTGGCGTTTCCTTTTCCTGTCGACTATAAAATCATTACGATATTAGATATACCGGGTAATAATTGGTCAAAAAGCCGGTGTGTGCTTTCTCGTGGCGCACATCGATGTGTTAATGTAATATAAGTTTTAATTTAATTTCATGAATATTCAATTTGAGTCAGTAATTTTATCATAAGTAAGATTAGATGTTAAGACGGACAAAACTATAGCTTTTTTAATTCAAATCATCGCTTATTTAGTTTCCTTATTTTTTTCGTGGATATATTTGTCAAGCCGTTACCTGTGATGAAAATGTCTTTTACGAGAAAAGTATCTGGGCTGTCCAGTTGAGAACATTTCACACTCTGTCGATTAAAGATTCCTTAAAATTCAGTACAAGAACCTGGACTGTTCCTGGTACACCGACGATAAGTATTTATTTGAATTCTTTCTGGTAATGAAACCAGGGATTCCTCAAAAGTGCGTATCGCACTGTAGCTCGAAAGCCCTGAAGAAACCTGCAGGAAGATGATGAAGCAATTTCAGTTTTAGGAAAAAAAACTTACCAAGGAATCAAGCAGCCCTGAAAACCAAATCCACATGTCGACCCTGGTGGGCTTTGAACCCGGATCACAGCGGTGAAAGACAAGGAAAGTGCCACTAGGCCAACCTGACTCCCCTAACAGGTTTGACAAGTTTCAAATTTTAAGAATAGAACGCTCCTAATACGTACAGCATGTACATCCATCTTTGCGCATGGCACATAAAAACCATTTTCTAAAGACCAGAATATTAGAGTACATGGTGTATAATAAGTGCCTCTTTTGTTCAAAAACCATTTCCCCCATAATTCGTTATTAGAAGGAAATCGGTCAAAAAGCCTTTGGGTCAAAATTTTGTTAGTGGCAGGAATATCTTCACTGATAAAAAAAGAAAGATTTTACAAACGTGTGACAACCCGAAAAAAAACAACCTTACCCATTGGAACGTGTTTGCACTCTGGTCCCGTGATTATCGCCTGCTCCAACTTCATGTCCATGATGCTGTCTGCACTTCCCTTAAGACAGTGCTGGTGCTAGTGCTAGATGTTGAAAATGAGGACAATGGGACAGTCTGATGAGGAAGAAGAAAGCAAAACGGTGGACAAATTCAAATTAAACGTCTGGTTTATAACTTGGTCCGAGAAAGACAGGTCCTCCCCAGTAAATGCGACTCGCGGGCGTTCCTGGTTGGGTGCTAAAACGGAGTGAGCAGATCTTACACAGGTCTTGGCGTGAGCTGATGGATACGAAAAACTACGATGGTAGCAAGGCTGGTCCAACTGCCACACTAAATAACTTTAACACAGCGGAAGATGGCAAGACGTCTGATAAGTCCACTCATACAGTAAGGTCCCGGTTGGTTGGTGTGTATCTGGATGGCTGGTATACTGGCTCCACCAGACTGTCTTACCAGTCCCGCAGCAGCACACAGACTGGCCCGTGACCAGCCGGACACCTGTTATTATCTATACACCCCAGCCACTATCACTTTCAACTGGTGGTTCGTCCAGTGTAGGTTGATGTTCTTGTTAGAATATCAATATCTATTCTGTTAAACCTTGTCCTTTTGGACAGTATAGCATTGACAGCGCTGTCGACTGTGTGAGGTTCCCCAGAGAAGAACAGCCGGGTATCGAGAATTGTTTCTTTTCTCTCCCTTTCTCTTTCTCTTTCTCTCTCGCTGTCAGTTTCCACCTGTTATTCCTCCAATGCAGACATGATGTGGTCTCCTTGCCTCACACGCTCCGGTCGTCATTAATTAATCCGGCAAGAGCGGTGTCCGTATTCCGACCACCCTGATCGTTTACTATACACACACCTATGTGATTCGGAGAGGGACTTGGAGAAGGAACTATTGCGAATCAAAGTCCACTTCCCCACACCGTGTTTTTTATCAGATTTGTTCTGGTCCTTTTATATCGGGGGCCAAGATGCCAAAAACCCAACCCTATACCACCACTGCCGACAACGTCACTAGCGTTCCATGGATGATGAACGGGACCGGCCTTCCGCGCCGTCACATCCATCCATGCTGCGCAGTGCCACTCTCGCTTTGTGTCCTGTCGCGCAGCCGGTGGGATGACGTCATGGTCCCCCCATACTGAATCATGACACAACCGCAGCAGAGTTGCTTGTCCGCCGCTTTGTGAATTATTCATTGGCGACACGTGGGTTGTTTGGTTTGTGTCTTGTGTGTGATGGTTACAGTGATGTGTACATCTACAAAAGAACGTGTTCCTTCCTCCATGTCGTGACACCACTATTTGACGTACGCGATTTCCATCAACTTCCAAAACTAGAAAGATACCCGACGGCATTGTAATAGCTCGCTGGCAATTTTTCTTGTCAACGTGTGTACGTGAACCAATGCACTGTTACAGCATTGGTGGGTATCTTCGGCTGTAATCAGAACATTATACAAAGTGTCGAGGCCGTGTGTGTGGGACAGAGGACGGGGAAGGGAAGAATTTTGTCGATGTCCCGCGAACTATACTCACAGCCCGCTGCCGGTAACACCTGCATTTACTTTGCTGCTCTTCTTTTTCCGTGGACTGCATAATTTATTGCTAGGATTAATGCTTACTGGTACCAAAGCTATTCCCCAGTGCTTAAGCCAACATTTTCTTCTTTAGCGACCAACTTGTTGCTGGCACCAACTTAAGGAAGGCGTGTGCGGCACTTGAATATCATGCAACAAAAATTAATGGGATTTTTTTTGGTGACCTAATTTCTCGCTTTCCCTTACACCTATCGAACTATAATATTACCAATTTATCTCTGTCGAATGAATGTTGTTTTGTTCTAAATTGTGTGCAATTTTACTTTGCCTGGGGGGGGGGGGGGGGGGGGGCTCTGTTGAAAAGCAAAAAGACTGGATAGGATTACCCTCTAATACATTTAATAATAAAACAGAAATAATTGAATCGTTATGATAATTTAGGTCATAAATAATTAGACGTGCAGAAAACATTCAAAGTTGAAAGAAATATTTTCAGCTTGACATGTATAGTAATTAGCCCACAGAAATGTTGTCAACAAAGCAACCTCTTCAGCTCTCCATAGCTAGTGTAGACAAACAAACACCGGTTACACTGCAAATACGAGCAACACGATTTAAGAAAAAAAGTGCAGCCAGAAAGTAGCAGTGCGTATTGATGGCTTGCTACTGACGGGGAGTCTTCCCCGGGTCCCAGTGTGCCTAGACTAGTGTCCAACACCGCGGTCGCGGGCGCTATGCCTTTGTCTTGAGCGGCCCGGGGCACCATTGCCTAGCGCGGGGCGTCTATTGTCCGGCGCGGCAGCTGCTGAGGCTGCGGGGCCGGACCGACCCAAACGGCGGGGGGAGTACGGTAGCTCAGCTCAGCGGTGCCGGGTGCGTAGCCCAGAGGGCCCCCGTAACATTTCCGCCGGGATGGGCTGCTCTCGTAAAAACAAGAGAAACCCGTACTTTTCGATCGATACTGGGGCATTGTATAGGTTGACCAACTGGCTTCCTTTCGGTCTTATAAGAAGTTTTTTGGGGAAAGGAGCTAGCTAACAAATTCGGGACACTGATTATTCTGTGAACTTGTGTTATTATTTACTTGACTCGGAGTGGGCGTGTTTTTGGAAATATCGAAAATGTAGGATACGCGTGTCGCATTAGCATTGTGCTTCACCGATTTTGTCAGTCTTTGTTGATGTTATTTTCGACGGTGTTATCGGTATATTTGTATAGGCGGAATGTGACAGCCATGTTTATAACCACTGACTAATTTGTGATGTCTACGAAGATGAGAAACCAAATCATTTAGGCCTACTGGTCACATTCAGTCGAGGTCCATGAAATGTTTTTGCTGTTGAAGTGAGGATTCCACCCAATACGACTACCCACCGCTGCTTATAAGCGCGGCTTGGGCATCGAAATGCCACGCTATATAATCGTGGCGGTAATATATCACCGCAATATTGCATTATTCGGTATATACTGTCTGAATTGTTCTCGTTTAATGTAGGCATAATACGAATGCCATCCATGCTATTTTCATTCCTCTCGTTATAAGCCCAAGTACCGGTAATCATCTATAAACACAGTAAGATGTTGCAGGCATTACTTTAGGAACATTTTTCAACTTGTATACCTGTACACAACCTCAACTATTGGGAATACCATGGGTGGAGATTCTGGTCCTCTTGGCACCGGTACGAAGTGATCCACATTGATGATTTCAACACTCAACACCTCATTACTTATATCAAAGCCCTTCGTTGTGGTGTAAAACTCTACCAAAGCCGTCTACCACACTGCGCCGTCTACACTGCGCCGTGGCGTAATCGTCTCAGTAGCTCCCGACCCAGTGGTCGAGCTCCGGGTCCCTTATACCACCACCGCCCACCACCACCGCCCACCACCAACTCGATACAAGCACTCGGCCGTTACAGGTGAATTCTTTCTACCCATACAGCAACCCGCCGACGGAAAAGTACACGCCTAACAGAAAACTTCCCCGGTTTTGTTTCCCTTCTCTCCCTTCCTCTAGATACCCCGGTCTCTCGGACGATAATTCCCCCTTCTAAACACGGGACATGCTCGGCACGAGCTTACACGACAATCGCAAACAAATCCCGGGAAAGTGAGGTGCTAGAATGGGGCCACGTGGCCCGTTTTGGAGGGGGCTGGGGCAGAGATAAGTGTTTGTTGGTACAGGTGCCCCCTTTCAAAGTTGCCCGGGCAACCGGGAGTCACGTGGTATGCCAAAACGTCAGATCATTTTTCTTGAGTCGACTCATAATGATGCTCCATAAGGTTCTAAAGAGGCAGCTTACGACCAGAAATGTAGGATATGATTATACACTGCGTGTCTGTTGTATGTATTATTTTCATTCATTGTTCGTGTTGGCTTCGCTTTTAGTATACAATGTCTGTATCCTTTCGAAACGGCAGCAGTGCTCGGTAGTTCCAAGGGCTTTCCCGGCTTGACAGTTTTTACGGGTTTCAGCTGTTGGGACTTTATGTTAGAAGGAATGTGTGATAATGTGGTGCTTACATAGCGCTGTGTACAATTACATCTATATGTACCTCAAAGGGCTTCACAATTATTAGCCTTGTTCTTCAGGCCATGAGATCAGCTAGTTCGAGATCAGTGCAATATGTCCTCCTAGTCTCATTGGTACCCATTCAATCTTCTGGGTGAAGAGAAAGCGGTTGTAAATGATTGGAAAATACTTGTTGGGCCTTTCCAACGTGCTACCGGTACTAGTTAATTGCTCTCACGGAGCCTATATGATTAATAACAAACAGAAGCAATAAATATTGTGGTAAACTGTCTTGCCCAAGAACACAAGCGCCATAATCCCCAGCGGGGTGTGAACCTACGGCACCACGGCACATGAGTGAGACAGTGGACCATGGCACTATTGTGTTCTATCCTTTTGTGTTGTTTGGTGAATAAATATGGTAGATAGCAGAGTCTCAGACGTTAATCCCGTGGGGAACTGCAGTTAGAGGGTAGCTGATTTTTTTATATTAAATTACACTCTACATTCTTGGAGGCACACAAACATCAACCCGTGTAAAGCTCAGTTCTGCACATGCGCAAATGGAGCTTTATACATCTGACGTCATATATGTCCTGTTTCGTTTATCGTGGTGCACAATTTTCCGATTTTGTTCCATTTCTACCACATTGATGGGTAAAATGTTATTGAGAAAAATTATGTTACCCGCAACATAGATGCAACCACCAGAATTGAGCTTTAAACGCGTATATATCTCATTCTTGGTCAAGTTGTTTTAGAAACATTATTTAGGTTCCTTAAATGTACAAAGACAATGTAATACCTGACCAATTTAAATGATTAAACATCTTAAGCTCTCATTATTGTTTTAAGAGACACCGTCAAGTATTCACCGCCATTGCCAGGCTCGGGTCACGAATCCACAACACACACAGATGTGGCTGGGCTCAGCTCAGTGCAATCGATTGCTCAATATCGATGTGTTGTCGACCATCTTCCCTTCTTTCCCCCTCCCCTTCCCTCTCTCCCTGTCCCGGCCTCGTCTAAACATGAGTCCACAATCGTTAGGCTTTGCATTGATCTGTCGTCCGGGTACGGCCTCTGTGAGCTGAGATGCTTGGTGCTCCGGATGGATCATGCAGCTCTCGCCAGTTAATTTTTTGTTTCGCTCACAGTCATAAAGATATACCTATAATACATTTATTTGTATCGATTGGCTCTACCGTCAGCGGTGAAGTATTCAATCGGGTATTCGTCGTGGTGAATAAGTGCCGGCGTCTTTGGGAAACCCGAATTTTGATGCAATACAGTTAACCCAAATGTTATCGAATTCAGTGTAATGCAATTCAGCTCAGTGTGACATTAATACTTCCCTTCTGTATGGGATTAAGTTTATATTGTGGAAGATGTTACCACAGAAAACTGCAAACATTAAGAACATCCTACGGACAAATTAAACCTGTACGTAGTGTGGATACATGAAACCAAAAGACACAGTATTTGGCGTTTTGTAGAAAACAGCCTGTATAAACAAGATGCAAACAGAAACGAAGACCCGGGGAGACAAGACGCTTCGGGAGCAGTGAAATGAAGTTAAATTAGGACAATAAAGAGGCTATCGGCAGGATCCTATGGGTATTTAACAAGAATAGCCTCCAACTAACCCATGGTATATATCTGCATGTCGACAAGACTATTTATTCCATTTAAACACCCATTCATTGAGTCCTGCACCACTCTAGACACTCGGCTATAGTACCATTCAATCATCAACACTCACACCCACTAAACCCGAGTACAACTGATTGAAAGAAGAAAATTCTCTTAATGTTTTTAAATGATGAATATTTAAGAAATAAATATCTCGATGACTTTGTGGTTTTTGTTATCAATCATTTATCGAGACTTTTGGCAAATTACGCGTGTCCCTGCCCACATAAAGAACCCCTTTTGGTTAAGACGTAACATCGGCAGAACAAATATTGCGTATTACCCTTCCGGTGTGCTCAGTGCTTTCTAAGAGTCTTTGGTAAATATTTCACTGGCGTACTCGATCCGCGACCAGAACCAATGATCTCCTGCTTACTAGTGCAGATGCCTTAACTACTCGACCACCGAGCTTGCCGGAGTATGTTGGCCGATTCATTTCCAATAGCAGAAGATGGACTTTGCGTCGGGTGTGATGAAACCACTGCTTCACTGTGGAATTGTTTACTGGAATTTTGGTTTACTCGAATTTTGTTATTTTGGCCTGGAATTGGTGGGCCAAGACCTGGCTCCTGTTGGCTCATCTCATGAACAACAGAAGAATCGGCGGCTCTTAGCTCAACCACGCCATTCCTTCGAAAAGCATTAGAGAGTAAGACACTATACACGCACGTGTCTTAAAAATACACGATTTCCTTCATCACCAAAGCTCACTTGACCAAATTGTCACTTCCCGAACAAAAACACCATGGAAGAACGAGGAATCGACAACTGCACGTTCCTCCCTTCTTCCATCAAGCCTCAAGGAGCCTACATCAGACACTGGCTGTAGTGGTGCACGATTCAATGTCACCTACTTCGAGAAGTCTCTCACTTTCTTTCTTTTTTCTCTCTCTAAGCCGTGACTGGTTGTCGAAGTCCTAGATTTCGAGTTTGGGGACTCACCGATTCAATCAGTGCATACTCGTCTTGGCAGAAAGCCTATACAACCAGGAGGACCCTCCTCTCCACTGCCCTCTCCACCCTGTCAGTCAACCAGCGACCAATTTTGTATAGACAGTCTT
Source organism: Hippasteria phrygiana (assembly GCA_037893225.1). Lineage (NCBI taxonomy): Eukaryota > Metazoa > Echinodermata > Asteroidea > Valvatida > Goniasteridae > Hippasteria > Hippasteria phrygiana. Next base: position 236,383 of record JAZGUH010000256.1, read on the forward strand.
CGATCTGGCTGTCCGTGTCGCTGGTCCCCCGCGCCATCGCCCCCTATCAGGCACGGTTTGCTATCACGCCACAGCCATGTTTCGTCTGTATTATTTGTTACGTGTTGCACGTGGCATTATCAAGCAAGATGGTAATGGGTTATAATGATCTCCGTGAGAGGTTTTGAGTCGGCAATTAAAAAGAGAGGAATAGCTTTTGGTGAAAAAAACCAACATTTCTATTTCTAAGAGAATATTACCAAAGAGAAAACAATGTTGCAGCTTTAGAACGAGGCTCGATACCGTAATAGTCCCATATACAGTGGCTATATGATCAACATTTACGTGGTATGAGGTGAGGAAAGCACACAAAGATTCCGAAGAGAGCGGCTGGTGTTGAAGGGCTGTTAATGTACAAGGATTACCATAGGCTGACATCGTACAAAGAATCGTGTTAGTATTGAATAGCAGACCAAAGGTTGAACAAAAGTATGGGCTAATGGTAGAGTATTAAGTAAAGTATTAAGTAGAGTATTAATGCATATTTAGTTTCCCTCGGGTTTCTATAATAAGCTGATGATGCGATTCTCTTCTAGAGCGATGAACACAGATATTTTTGTTAGCCCCACATGTAGAGTTTCAGATACTGTGATACAAGTGCAACCTCTGCTGAGATGAACGATATTCGTCGTGTATAGGATGGCCAGAATCCCACGTACAATTCTGTACATGTTGACGCATTTTCTAGTGAAATGATAGAGCCCAGATATGTAAGCCACTCACCTAACGTGTTTATATCCGGATAGATTTCAGCCTTGTGGTTAGGTTACCAATTTTTGTGGTGTAATTGTGGAAAATTGTGGCTCATATACCCGGCACGGTTTCCCTAATTCCCAAATTAGGGGGTGAATTGGAGCGATTATTCAAGGACCTTGCAGGAGCAGAAAGAAGAGGCGAAAAGAAAGCCCGAAGTGGCCATGAATTGTAAATTGCACACTGAGGTTGTCATGTCGGGACTCGATGGCTACAGAGGTAGGTAGGTGTACAGTGCGCATGCCGAAGGGTCCGCCTAAAGTCTCGTCACTGCCGTACTATACGAAAAAAAAAATCCAGCCAGCGCGGACAAAATGAGTAACATTTTCCGGAGCGTTTCCCGGTGTAGTCTTTCGGATTTGCCGGACGGGGAATTCGAAATGACCCGTCTCTCTGCGATTTTTTTCTCCCTGTTCTATCTTTCCCTTCGTCCTCTTCTCGGGTTCAGAGCATGGGCATCCTGAAGTCCGGGGGGCTAGTTTGTGTCTTGAGCCAAGCCGGGCTGACTGGGGATTTTCGCTCCCCGAGGGGCACCGTGGAGCGTGGATCGAGCGGTGAGGCTCGGCACCCGGTGTCGTGTTTCGGGGATGCTCCTTGTTTTTGCGGGGGGGGGGGGGGGGGGGGTTCAGTCTTCTTCTGTTGTTACATTGTACTGAATGGAGATGGGTCTGTCCTGGGGCACTGTCTGTTGTCATTTTGTTGGTCGATTGCGAAGACGAAGTCGTCTTAAGGCGGGTTTGGGAATTCGCGGGAGATGTAAATGTGCGGACGCACTTGGCCTATTTTCTACTTAGTAGATATTATTTTTCCTATCTTGCAAATAGCTCACATGTCTGTCAAATATTACGGTTTACAACAAGTCTCGAAGTTTCAAAGTTTGAAAATCAACCCTGCCCAGAATTCTTTAATAGCAAAAACAAATTGAGTCCGTATATGACCCGCGTTTAATCTTTTAGCCCCTAGTTTTGCATCCTCGTCCCACCCCCACCAGCCGGCAAAGTCTGAGTTTTGCCCTTAGAAAAAGTTCACTACCGTTGGTGCTTCTTTTCTGTTAAAAGGGTCAGCGCATAAACACTGAGGTATTATAGTATCGGTAGTCCACGAGCACCCTATCTTAATGCAAGGACTTGAGCATGACTCAGAGAAGAATGTCCAAGGGTCCTTAGCCCGCCATGCTCCGTCACCGACACCCTCCTGACCGGCCCTCTCGCCTTCCGTTCCCCGTGCTCTCTCCCCTTCTCGGACACTTAACACCCCCCTCCCGCTCCTCCACGCACGTTCTCTGCAAAATGGGTCCCGTGCATGCGGCGGGCCACGCATCCCTTGTGCTGTTGCCCAGCCATATTAAAGCAAACAACTCCATCCCTTCTGCTAATAGAGCGTTTCTCCCGTGTCATCACCGCGAGAGCCCATCACTTGCAGACCCAACGTGAAGACCACTTCTCGGCCCGTGTGCAAATAGAACGTGCATTCTCAAGTCACAGCAATCTGCAGTCGGGCAAGTCTTTAAAGACACTGTCTTGCTATTTTCTGAGGCAGTTCCGGACTGAACAATCTACGAGCCCACGCCATATCGGGCCTCCTGTATCTACCAGTCAGTTGAATGTCACAGTCTGCATGGCCTGAAATATTGACACTAAATTGAATTAAATTTAAAAAAAATCTTGTATTTGGCTGAGACCTGAGTACTACATTAACATGGTTCATTCCATCAAGAAAAAAAAATGAACAACCAGGTATCTCCTTTAACCATTTAGCGGTTATAGTTATCCTATTTCTTCCTTATGCACACAAGTCGGCGGGAATTGAACCGAAACTTGTCCATAAGAAAAAAAAAGGCTGGTGTCTGTGACATTGTGGCACACTTTACGGTGATCACTGCCAACATATATTAGTAAATTTGACTAATTTATCTTAGTCCAGCACGGTGCCTGATACGACTAATTAAATTTAGTCAATTACCTTCATTGACCAACTTTTATTAGTCAAAACATGACTAGTTTACATTGGTCATGTGACTAATTTCAGTGGTGCCTCATATGACTAACCAGTTAGTCCACTGACCTTTTCAGTTAGTCATTGAAATCAATGACCAATCTGATTAGTCAAATGACTAAGAATTGAAACTACACACAAAATATATTTCCCCCATAATGGTTTGTTTTGAATTAATCTAAAGAAACTGATAAACAAGTTTACAAACGTTCAAACATTTAAAAAGGCAATAATCGAGAATCATTACAATAAAATTATTTTTTATACAAAATTGAACGATACTGTCAAAGTAGTTTGAACTCTTGTCAACATACCTTTCTAGATTCACATTTTGTATGCAAAAAAATGCTAAATGAAATTCTTTGTTCACAATTCACCCTGAACACGTTCATATTTAACTGTTGGTTTTCATGTTTGCCTTTTTAAAGATATAAGATCAAAATGTGGCTACTTTTCCGTACAAATGAAAAGTCTTGGCTAAAAATCACTATCAGGCAATATAGCCTTAACTTTGGCCCCGAATAAGACATGCATGCAAAACCACGAGTAACCTAACAATAGAAAAGTATTTATGAAAAACGACAGTTAAATATAAACGTGTAGGCCCTACCTGTGATTTACTTCATTGGCTGTTAACAGTATTCCTAATACATGGCAACAAAAAAAGATAAAATACTGATCCTCAAATAGAGCATGGTAGAAACTTAGAAAGTACCTGCACATGTGTACAAATGTATATCAAAACAGACCACTTTAGGCCAGCCCAATGCAGGTTAATATCTCTTTAATAAGACACACTTAACAAATACTAGACAGTGTTGTCGCAATGTTTTGTCTTCAATTAAGCTGGCTAAAAAGATATACATCTTGAAAACTGCATATAGCAAATTGGCCCTGCATTTTTCCTTGCTTAGTTTGTCCTTTGTTATTAATTTGAAAGGGAATTTAAAAGGAGAGATTTAGCTGAAGTCCTAGAAATGTCTCCACAGAGAATCCAAGTACATGTACATGTATAGGTTGAGGTGGGGTGAAAAAAGTATGTCAAAATATTAGCCATGACTAACGTAAGCTGGTCATTGTTTTACTATACGTTAGTCTTGCCTGGATTAAATTAGTCATTTAGGCTTTACTAACCTAAATTAGACATTTTGACTAATTTATCAGCACAAATGACTAACTTGTGTTGATGCTATGAGAGAACAAGACGCTGGTACATAGTGGATACGGTGTTAAAAGGATGTCGTTTTTCCATGTATCATTTTACGAAATCATTATCGATTAACATTTTAGTAAGCAGCAGTACGAACAACAATGGGAAGCCTCATATCCTCGTTCCCAAATGCAATTCTTTCGTCAAACCGTTCCCTAAACCAGCGGCGTCGAGGTTTGGGGGGGGGGGGGGGGGGCGAAGAAAAAAGCACACGACCAACAATTGTTACGGTAAAGCGTTTTATACTGGGACATTTTTGAAAATTGAAAATGTGTGCTGATCTTTGTGTATTATGGTGCATTCTAGTGCATGTAAAAGCCAATGACCCATGGGAAAATTATGGGGGGGGGGGCACTGCCACAGCCGTCCCCTCCCCCAAAATTATTGGGGGACATGTCCCCCTGTCCCCCCGGGATCGCCGCCCATGCCCTACACACTGATAGCCAGCCGAAGCGATGTGAATTCGGTATATTTCTGAGAGAAAGCTTGATCCTACATCCAAGTTTACTAAAAGTTTGACGCACTACAATATTACGCGTGGAACTCATTTCAAGACTGGAATGGGGTTGGAGTGGTGTTTGGGGCCGGGGCGGGTAGAACATTTCCTGGCGTTGAGGCGCCATGCAAATGTAGAATAAAAGTTAATTGCATGAAATATTTAAATAGACAACTGTAGAAAGAAACGTAGAATGTACATTAAAGTATTATATATTATTATATTCAATTCCCACTTTAACGCAGCCATCATTCGGTACATACAACTCAAATATTTGTCCTTTTTCTATACTCTTATGTGTCATTGTGTGACTTCAATGCTTTGTTCGAATCGAATTATTGAGATGTTTTCTCAACGATGAGCTAGTAGCACTGAAAAAACTCCAACCCCAAAACCTCTTAGACAATACCACGTATATTTCCGATGACAGAGTATTGTTTCTTTCAAGCAAGCGCTTCCCGAGTCACTCAAACGGCGGTATAACCATCGATGTACGGGGAAGAGAGGGCCAGGGAGGCCGCGTTAGATTGCGGCTGACTGGTTCCTTTGAGGCCAGGGTACCGACCGGAAAGCGAAGGGTGAGCGGGGGCCCGGATGAATTAAGCCCGGGTGGGAACGGCGCGGGCTGCTGGCAAGGCTTGGCTAGTTTTAGCTGCGGTGTGTCTGCATGGGCCTGGTGGATGGAAGCACGTATCGCGATCGGAAGTCGGTTGTTGGGAGAAGATAAAACACGCCCCGAGTGTTGGATTGTTCGCTAGCTGGGGTCGGCTTCAAGCATAGACAACTTTTTTTCTTTGACGAAGTTGAGGCAATGTTTTTGGGAAAATAACAGGATTGTTATTGTTTGAAGTGCTATCCACAATAAAAAGTGATTATGCTATTCAACACTGTATTCTCCTCTATCTTTATTGTGCCTTTAAATAGCTATAGGCCTAATCATGTAACCATGGCATTGAAATATCTTTAACCAATGAATTTTGAAAATTGTCGGTAGCAGACGGAGATTTATAGCTTAGCCTAATATCTTGGCATGTTCTTTTTAACATGTTTTTTTTTTTTTTATTTATTAATTTGCTAAAAGTTGAATAGTTATTAGTCTATCTTTGGGTGCCGTGGTCCAATGGTTACCGTGTCTGACGTGTGTGCGATGGTATGTGGGTTCGAACCCCGCCAGCGGATTATGGTGCTTGTGTGCTTGGGCAAGACATTCTACTACACCCAGTACTATATTAAAATGGGGTACCTGTGAGGGGAGAGAATAGATTGTGCTGATCTCGGCCTGCTGCATAGAACTGATTTAATGGCCTGGTGACCAGGGGTAATAATAATAATATCGTGAAGACATTTGTATAAAGCTCTATATAACACTACATTATTATTATTATCTTATTATTATCTTATGTTTAAGGGAAATATATAAAATCGTGGGTTTTGTTTTGTGTTTTTTTTAATTTTTTTTTTTAGGTTTTTCTTTTTATTCTATCAGATGATCGTTATATTAAATGAATTATCGGTAAGAATCTGCAACCGATGTGAAAAAAACACCAAACATATATTGAGTAAACAACATTATCAGACAGTTATATTCTTCAAACATCCCCCCCCCCAAAAAAAATACAAACAAATGTCATGAATAACAACTTTCCTCGTCAGTCATCTTGTATTTCCCCAGCCATATTCCATCAAAAGAAGACGAGAGAAAGCTACAAAGATGACCCCGCACGATCGTCCCTTGTACATCTCAGCTCCGCGCGGCGAACGGGAGGGAAAGCGATGCCCGAGGGGGAAACCTATGTGTGAGGGGAGATTCAGCGGCGAGGAGGGGGGGGGGGGGTGCTCCGTGGAGCGGTTTGCGGGATGCATGCTGCGCGACAGGGGCCTATAGGGGTGGGTTCCTCGCTAGCCGGTGCGCAGCGTTCGTGTTACCGTCGAAATCGGAGAAGCTTCTCGCTGATGGCTATTTGAGATCTAGCCAATCGAAGGGAAAAGAAAAACCAAGGTGGGGAAAATCAAAGGCTTTGAAAGGGTCAACATCGAGTTACTAAATTTGTACCGGCATTGGGCAACTCGTGTTGTTATTTTGGGCTAGACCAATTGGGCCGTTGTTTACTAGGACTATTCATTAGTGATTCATTTTTCTTTCCTGTGGAAAGCAGCCGTCGAAGGAGGGCGCTGTGAGGTTGTGAAATACAAATGTACGTCGCGGCTAACGGAGTTAGGCCGTGTCTGAAATGGGCATCTGGAGCTACAGTTACGTCTACGTCACGTGTAGTTGTAATGGACGAACACCTAGACAATAGCCCTAGACAAGAGATTCGGACGTAGCCTTGGCACAGAATAAGCCAGTTCGGTATTTCAACTGCGCATGTGCACAATGACATTTTATCCCGAATGACCCGCGTGACCTAACGCGCGCGTGTGAACGCAAAAGGCGGTCGCACATTACCCACGTGCTTAATAAGCCAGTTCGGTATCTCAAAGGTCAAAGGTTACTCGGGATAAAATTGCTGACGTATGTCACGCCATGTTACGCGAACGCCCATTCTCGTTAAATATAACATGTGCGCGTTGTGCGGGTCATTCGGGATAAATTGTCACTGTGCACATGCGCAGTTGAAATACTGAACTGGCTTATTCAATCAGAAAGGGCGTTCGCGTGACATACGTCAGCAATTTTATTCCGAATAACCTTTGATCTTTGAGATACCGAACTGGCTTATTGCAGGCTGTAAGCACACAATCTAATCCGGCGTTACGGATTCCAGGAAATTGGGCCGGTGTCATATGAAAATCAGACTCCTATGAAAATAGGACTCCTTTTCCCTATTATTGGTTAAACTCCTCTCACGTGACCGGCCACTCTGCTAATCTTCACTTAGGCATGTGCAATACTACCAATGAGCCAATTCGGCCCAGACCTCGCGATGTTCGAAATGCATGATGCATGCAGCGGGTTGAAGTCCTCCAGGCTTCAACACGTTCATCACTGGTCTACTGCGACCTCTGTGCTAGTTAGTATTTGTTCACCGTTTTGTATCAGCCTTTCCTTTTGTTTTGTAATTGACACATGACTGCGGATGATGGTGCTATAGGACAGGGGAGGTTGCTGATAATTACACGAGTAATTAGAGAAATACCTTGGACCATTGTTTTCAATAAACGACTGAATTTCCACGTAACATCATTTCTGGTGAGCAGCGAATAAGCCGATGTTGGAGACTTCTTTTTTCTCTCTCAATATTTCCACTCTACTAGTGACCGGTCCACTTTTGCCACATTCCCCATGGAATCCCAGATGCATTTCTCACTCAAAAATATCTTTTTCAAAGTGAACAAAGAAACTGGCAGGAGCGGGATTCGAACCTGCGACCTCCGGGTTATCGTACCGGCGCTCTACCAACTGAGTTATCTTGCCCTATGTTGGCGGTCTCCCAAATTGTCAGTATCTTTGTTCGGGTGGGCGCTATAGTCAGAAGTCATAAACCCAGAATGCCGTATAGCCAGGAATCACACCCAATTTTTACTATACAACCTGGAAAGCGACATTGTGGGGATCACTCAATGAGGATACGACTTTTTAACTTATAATTCGTCAAACAATCCACAAGGGAAACTGACTTGATAAATTTGAATACAAAAATATCTTACTAGGCCTATTATCGTGGAAAGGCCTGCCCTTATTATGTTCACCAATGTTGGAACTTAAAAAGAAAAACATATTGAAATAATTTCCGGAAGAATTTCATTTCATACGGGTCATAGCAAGCCTAATTGATTTATGTGATGGGGGAGGTGGGCGGGGGAAGTGGCCGTCACCCCCCCCCCCCCCTTGGATGTTCAACATATGTGCAAACCATCATCTCTGTACACTTTGAGGCAATGGGAGTTCTCATTTCGTCATGTGGGCCATTGCTTGCTAATGTGTCCCCCATCCCTTGTACGACCGTCACTCCCATAGCTGTTTAGCTGTCTGAAAGTACCGTATACTGTACCATAGCTCATCCAACTCATCCAGAGTGTATCACCACTTTTGTTCAAAATATAATATCACTTCAGCGGCCGCAGGCATCGAGCGCAGTAAAACAATACTGAGATAAACCAAACTCGAGATGTTATCAACCCTTCGCCAAATCGGCAATTCCCCTCGAACCTCGATACAGTTCAATTTCGCGCCAAAACTAAAAAGACAGAACCGCGCCAAAATTAAGCGGGTCGTATATTGCAGTGGGGCGTACGGAGTTTAAATTTGACCAAATTGTGCTGGAGGGATATTTGAAGTGAGTGTGTGCAGTGTGACTTTTTGTGAGCATGGTTAGTACTCTGTGTCCATATTGTGCCGGTTTTATTACAGCCTTTCCGCCTTAATTTCACCTTCGTTTCTGCTATCAATCCATCGTCAATTTAGGACCTTATTCTCCCGCAAGCTCTCGCCTTGAGAGAGATCCGAATAAGTTAATAATGCCGCTTTGCACGTGCGGTATTGAAACATTTAAAGGTATGATACAACATCGGTAGAGCCGACAACACTGTTGCAGACAGTGTTCATACTTTGTATGAAACAAGTTAAAGTTTGAGCTCAATCCATCACCCGAGTTAAGAGAAATGGTGAAAAAACATTCTGTGTTCACAGTGATTTTGTGAACATAAATGCATTTCAGACGGAAATATTTCTGACGAGGATTAAGGGTATAGCCTACTGTCTTTATAAATAGTAAGCTTTCAGATTGAAACTAATCAATTTGGGGTCATTTATTTACTGAAACTATAACATACCTTTAAGATCCAAAATATCAAAGAATGTGTTCTTTGAGTTATGTATATTAATTGTTTTTATTTAGTTAATGTTTCTAAGTTTCAACAAGTTTCAACATTGTAGGCCATGCCATTTGGGGCTTTCAGTCATGCATTCGCATGTTTCAATCGTTCATATACTCAGCGCTTGTCATTTCTTTTTCGAATCGCGAATGACTGTCCGTGCCACAGAACACAGATCAATCGAAGAGAGTTCAAAAGCGTCAAACCCTGACAAGCAATTCACACGCAACTCAAAATTCGTCTCTCCCAAAAAATACAAGAAATACAAAATAAAAGAAAGAACTAAAAACAGCCTTTGCTGGTTGTGGATCACCTGTACTGCATGCCTTATACATGGCCGGCTGGCCTGATGATGTGAATTCATTTCTCACGGATCGCGGGCTATCACTACGCGCGCCACGCTCGGCTGGCGATTTTCGGTTATAAATCCGCCGATTTTGTCATCCTAATTGACGCATTATCGTGGCAAAATTGGAAAATAACAAGCGATCTGGACCTGTCCAGCCATGCATGGTACTGTGCGGTTTCAGCAGGTTTATTGCAGCATTTTCTCTCTCTCCATACGGCAGGGGGATTCCGGGATGGGACTTGACGGTTCACCGGTCAAACTCGCCGCCTCTCACGCTTGCGGGGGATGAGGCTGTTTGCGCCCGCCCGGAGCAGCCCGTGCGTGCCGCCGAAAACATTTTAGCGCCCCGTTTGACCGCGGGCGGTGCAGCTGTAACGATTTTGTGCAGGGAGGGAAAAGGTGTGGATATTTTAGCGGAATGATATTTTTCTAGAAAGGATCTTGTGTTTTCTCCCCCGCCGACTGCCTCCTTGGGGCAAGGCATAAAGGGGATGCAGCGTTGACGTCCATTATTTTGCTCAACTCCCATCATGCGAGATATTCCATATGCACAAACCTGTCATTTTTGTGCTTTACTCACACTGAAGGTCTATGTACTCAGAACTGTACTGTTTTTATATAAGCAAGAGATTTCGTATACTATTAATGTTGTGCACGAAAAGATGTTTCAATCACACCCACTTCATCTACAGTGGAAAGGATATTCACACTTACAGTCTTTAATATAGATATTTACTTTCCAGTTTCGGGGAACAAATTGACGGGTTAATAGCTTCGGAAATTTTGCCAAATGATATTTTCAGAACTAGGTTTCGTGTTACATAATTATAGGGCCTAGGGCCTACATGAAAAATAACAAACCCGTGAAAGTTTAAGCTCAATCCGTTATCCAAGTAACGAAAAAATAATGCAAACCTCTTTCGTGTTAACAGTCATATGAAAATCGGACTCCTTTTTCCTATTATTGGTTAAATGCTCTCACGTGACCGGCCAACTCGCCTATATAATTATCTTCACTTAGGCATATGCAATACTACCAATGACCCCGTATTTCATAGTGACTGACATTCATGCTACACCGGTACGAGTTCGGGTTCTCATCCCGTTCGAATCATAATGGTTGTTAAGCAACTGAAGCAATAACTACAAAGTATATAAGAGCACAAACAAAACAACGAAAACACCTCTATTCATTTCATCTCCCAAAATAATGCATTTATACAACGGTGCTGTTATAACACAGAACAGGTTATAACCGGTTCTGTATTTTATTTAGGCTCTTTATCCTATCGTGGCCCTGAAGGGACATCACACATCGCAGATTTCTGCGCAGATATTTGCGATGTCGCACATTTTATCGCACATTTCTGCGCAGATTTCTGCGATGTCGCACATTTTATCGCACATTTCTTCGCAGATTTCTGCGCAGATATTTGCGATGTCGCACAATTTATCGCACATTATTTTCTTCGCAGATTTCAGCCGCGGATTCATCCGTGCATTTTGCCGGTGCCGCGGATTCGGCTGCCGATTCAAAATCTCAAACGCATCAAGTAAAAGGCGGACCCCAGGACTCCAGCATACTTTTTTAAAAAGACGTCCGGACTCGGCCGAGTCCAGGCATGATTCCATGACAATTATTACATTAAACTATTCTCTGAAATCTAGAATCAAGTGTACGTTTGAGCCAGAGCTTTTTGAGTTTGAACTTGAGTCCACTTGAGTCCACTCTTTTACTGTTCTGGCATCGGATTCGCATCGGGTCTCGACTACAACACTGATACGCATTATATTACAAGGCACATGTACGAGTCATTACCGGTATCCAAACAAGACTGATGACTACTCTGTTTTATAGAGCCAACACAGGCAGAAGATGGCGCTGTTTACATTATTCTTTGCTCGGCCTTGATCTTGAAAGCCATAGCGTTGACCCCGAGTGCAAAACAATGCGAGGAAATTATGCAGCCACGTGGGCGTCAATATTGCTATAAGTGTATTGAATGGTATCTTAATATGAACATTTCGCACTATCAAGTCAAGTCACGAGACCAACCTTACTCAAAGAGACACTGCATGCACCATAATAGAGCATGCAAATCTCGCGACTTCCCAATGGCTTTGTATGTGAACGTCTTGGTACCAAACACTAGCCGCGGATTCTTGAGTTTGTCATTACCCAGGAAAAATCATTTGCATGATCGAGAATGATGGGAAGTTAGGGTCAAATTGTCATAAATATTTTGGTAATCAATGTGCAATATTTTCAAAATGTTGCACATTGTATTATGTTCTTTCAAAAGACCACCAGTTTACTGCAGGTCAGCCCAGTCAGAAGCAAAGAAAACCCGGACACAGTTGACCAATATCCTTGCATGTGATATATATATATACCGGTAGTTCATACTTTTTTCCTAACCTTCTATATGCTTTGCTTAATTTCGCTATAAAGGCCTGTGCGCTTTGTTTGTTTCATTGTTAACTGATATTTATTGTGTTTCATGTCATTTTTGTACGAAGGCAATTGAAGTTTATATTTTTTGTTCAGTTATGAAAGGGCTCAAAAACGATACATTGTGTCTTTTTTGTTTAATGGGCCAAACAATATGATATAATTATCTTTGTTTTCTTATGGGATCAGACATGTTTGAATGAGGGACTGAGGTCCCTCAATCAAATCAAATCAAATCAAATTAAATCAAATCAAATCAAATCAAATCAAATCAAATCAAATCAAATCAAATCAAATCGATCAATCGATTGATGGATCGGTGGATCGATCAATCAGTCAATCAGTTCATGAATCTAGCGATGAATCGGTTAATCGGTCGATATGCCCGTACTACAAATATACAAGCAGACAAACAAACAAAGGAGGATAGGTTCATCCTTCCTTTTTTTGTCATTTGATTTGAGCTCCCTGAAAGTTTTTATATGGAATCTGAAAAAGATCCCTAACTTTTTAGCAACCGTATGCAACATTTTAGCTATACCTAGAGTGGCCACTGTTCGGGACAAACAAATATTCCCACAGTGGTACCTGTTCCCCTCTAAATCGGAAACCCTCAAACATCGATCCCATGGCCACAGGAAGCACCCTCCCGGTACACACCAGCACACCCCCAAGGACCCAAACCATGATCAGGCCGTCATTTCTCGCCTCGGCGCCCATGTCGCGGGAGGGGATATGTCCCTCCTACGTGAACTTTCTTTTTAAACTCCCGATGACCGGGCAAGACCTTACCGGAGGCTTGCAGCATGTCGCGGTAGGAACCCCCGCCGGTGATGGGCAGGGAAGATGGTCCACACGCGGTGACCGGTGATGACCATTAGGCTGTCCCCTTGGGCTGAATTCGTCTGCTGTCAGGCAACGATTTCCGAATGCAGCATTTCACATTTTCATATATATTTTGTTTATTTCAAACTTTCGATGGTGGAACATTTAAGTCTAGCTCTAAGGATTTACAGAGCCTAATATAACAAATTGCTCAGAATGGTTGGACTCCATCTTGTTAAAGTTTCAGAACGCACAACGAAAGAATCCACACTAGACAACAGCCAAGCCTTAATTGCAACTTACTTGACATAGTTCTGTGTTGTATATTTCGTGTTGACCTAGTCTAAAGGACTATAATTATTATACCCGTCGATGTCATCTCATAATTAATGTTAATCGATGTTCAAGAAATGTGGAAGAAACTTCGTGAATCAAACCACAGAGCGAAATACGCTTTGTGGGACCGGCTTGACAATCACTTGAAACTGTTGTACTCGTATCGGCTTTCCCTAACATTTTACATTCTTGCAATGCGAGATGGCTGTAGCTTTAATACAACCCGACGCTCAATGTTATTCTATAGATCTAGTTTTACAGTCTGTGAATGTGCGTTATTATGCATACACTTGAATCTTTGTTTCGTGGGCTCTAGACTTTGTTCGTCTCTTCTTGTAGGGCTTGTTTGTTGCTCGGGATTCTAACTTTTCTCTCTACATAGGCCTTTTACATATATTTTATTTTTTATTATCATTGCATATTGTTATAATGTGTAATTCAACATGTTAATAAAATTACAAACCTGTGAAAGTTTGAGCTCAATCGGTCATCTGAGTAATACAAGAAAATAGTGAAAAAGATTTCTGTTTTAACAGTGATTTTGTGCACGTTCATAATACTAATAGGCCTACACTGTAAAAAAAAAAAAAGTTTTTACGGGAATTTTTATGGCAGTTTGGACGCAAGTACCATCCCGTTAAAAACCGACTCATGAACAGTTATTTTACGTTACTTTCCCTTAAAATAATCCTGCTATTCCTCGTAAAAAGACGGGTTATGAAAATAATTCACTAAGTTATTGGAAGCTTGGTGTAGGCCTAAGTAATTATAAATTTAAGGAAATGGGAACCAGACTAAATAGACGTAATTTATTGTACATTACTATAGGTTTAAAGTATAAATACTACGATAATCTACAAAATACTACAAACTGAATAATGTCGCGCAATAGGCTATTTGAATACAAAAGCAGATGTAAGTCGATTCTTCACCTCTGTTTACAGAAAATGGAATTCTATTGTGGAATTGTTTAAATAATTAAATATTTTGGTCAAGGAACCGTGTTTTTTCCCTAGGCCTTGGCTTTATCGTTAAAATGATACAATTTTCTCGACGATGACAGCATTTCAGACGAAAACATTTCTCACGGGGATTGTATACTGGTATCAACTATTAAGTACAAACAGTAAGCTTTCAGGGAAAAAAAGATCATTTCCAAAACTATATCATATCTTAATAATGTTCAGTTCCCCTCTCTCCTCTTTGCATATAGGGTTATCGGTCATCCAAACCCAGTCGAACCAAGCGAGGTCTGATCTGCAATACATTAATGTAAGTTGCTTTAACATTGAAGGGCCCCGTCTCACGAGGCTGCTATGACCCACAAGGCGGATTATGGCCTAGCAAAGAAAACTTTTGTTTAGAAACAGCTGGGGCCAATATTATTTCATTCATTGAGCTGCTTAATCACAAACATTTAGCTCAAGTTGCTTAGTAAAATCAGGGATCAATTTCATAGAGTTGCCTAAGCAGAAAAATTGCTTAAGCACGACCTTGCTTAGTAAAATCAAGTTACCAGGTAAAACTCCATGTGATTGTCAAGCTAAGCAAATAACAGCTAAATACCGGTCACAAGCTATAAACATCACATGGAGTTTTTTCCCGGTAAGCTGGTTTTTGCGCTTAAGCAGATATTGTGCTTTAGCAGCTCTATGAAATTGGCTTCTGGTTACCAGCCAAAACTCCATTAGATTGTCATGCTGAGCAATCAACAGCTAAATACCGGTCACAAGCAATATTCATCACACAGAGTTTTTGGCTGGTAACCTGATTTCACTAAGCAATGTTTTTTGTGCTTAAGCAAATGTTTGCACTTAAGCAGCTTTATGGCCCCAATTTCAGTTGCTAAGTAATTTCTTTTTTGCTTAGCAGCTACATAGCTTCTGATCATGGGTTATAAAAAAATCCTCACGAGATCGCGTCCGAGGTTATAAGAAACTCGCAAGATCGTGTCTGTGGTCCTATACTACCGTGGCGGATCCACAGCTTCGACCGCCTGGTCATCAGATGTTCCCCATCCGGTCATCCTCGTGCTGACCAGACATCCCCACAAGGCTGCACCCAGTAGGCCTTCCAGCTCCCCCCGCTGGTGAGGGGTGACACCGTGTCCTTGGGAGGACACGACCAGTTTGTCGCGGCACTTAACCCCTAATAGCATCGCAATTAACAACTCATTATCTCGTTAGGCTGGTCCTAATTGACAGATGAGGTAGTTACTGGTAAGGGTCTGGCTTGTCAGCGTGGTTCCAAGTTACTACAGTCTCTAAATTCCGAGAGTTATTCTCCAGCCAAAAATATTTGTTTGAAAGCAGAACGAGTCTCATGGTTTGTTTTAATCGTTGCTGGATACATTTTCATTCTTTCTGGTCATACAACTAAGGATGCCACTAAAACGTAAGCTTACTGTATGTAGCTCGAAAGAGCCTGAAAAATACAGGGAGAAAACGAAGAAGTATTCAGTTTTAGAGGATGGAGAAAACCTCAGAATGATGTTATTGGAGACAGCCCAGAGAATCGGGCAGGGACTGAAACCCAACCAAAGTGTTGGCTGAGCACTGGGACCCAACTTCATAGCATTGCTTTGCACGCGATTTTCTGCTAGCGGAACCTCCGTCCATTTCATAGAGACCGTACGTTTTCCCCGGCACAGGAAAAGGCTGGCTAAGGCAGAATTTGCTTGATACAGTACCCGGCAGTGACGCAACGACTGAAATCTCCATGCAGGCCGCAGGCGCACGAATTGGCCATGAAATAGCACTCAAGCTATAAACCAAACTGTTTTTCTGCTATTGTTAATGCAATTTGTCCGCTTACCGTTAAGCAAACCCCATAAATTGGGCCCTTAATTGGCACACTGAGGTGGAGGGTGAGAAAGTGCCATGCTATAGCCCGACTCCTAATCGTATAACATAAAAGAGGTCATCATTTAACTTCTATAGTCAGCTCAATGTACCAGAGCATTTAGGGATGGGCGGAGCAGCCACCCCACATATGGGCTATCCATAGTCACCCCTTTTGCAATTTGTGTGCCCCCCTCGGGTCCCATTTTGCACCCCATCGAGTCCCTTTTTGCACCCCTTTCTCCAGTTTGTTATTTCTGCCCGTCCATTATACAGTAATTCCCCAAATCCATAGCGGAATAAAACAAGGAAGGGAAATACTGAATGTCGATAGTGCTCAATTTCAAACTGTATAGAGCTGAATGTTTTTGCCGGCACATCACCGAGAACCCGAGAACCATAACTGACTTTTGACCTCTATACCATGCATGCATGCAGCTCTCAAAGTTGGCTTAGCCCAGTTTATCATTCAGAAGAAGTCTACAACTTTTTACAGAACACGAATGGTGAGACAGCACCGTAAATCAGCCCAAGACAAGTTTCCCCCTTGACTAGCTTCATTCTTATGGGAGCCAAGTTATCCCTTTCCGTTGCCGATAGTGAACTGCTTCCAAATAAATTATCAATTCCTTCTTTTGCAAAACTATAATTCTCCCTCAATTGTTTTCCTCTCTCCAAGCCGCGTTTGACTAGCCCAAACATACCGCAAATACCGCCTTAACGCTGGAGTTGGGGTGCGTGTGCTAAGGGTGCTGGCCCCGGGTCGGTGGCGCGTCACTCGGCGGGGCCTGAGCTGCCCCTGGTGGCGGCCTGGTGGTCCCCGTAGTGTGGCACCTCGTCGGGGTTTGGGTCGGACTTTTACCCCGGCGAGAAAAGCAAATGCCGCATGTGCTACATTTGTTCAAACAGTAAGGGATTCCCAAATGCCTATCCAGTCATTGCATGTGTGTTGTAAAAATTTATTTACGGAATAGAGCCTGAAAGTAAAAGGTCACGCGGCAGGCTTCCGGAGACCTCGCGCAGCCCGCCTATGGAAATTTTACATTGCATTGCTCTTTCAACTGCTATAATTTTTGGGTAGAATGATTTCTAACTTTAACCACCCCCACGAAATACTTAGCGTGGAATTTAATGTCATTTTTTTCAAATAAAATTGCGGAAAAAGCAAAAAGTAACCCAAAAATAAATATAAACAAATAATAAACAAATACATGACAAAAATAAGAAAAAAATAGAGGATATAGGGGCCTAAAAATAAAATAAAAATAAAATAATAAAACAGAAAGATAAAAGGGTTACTATAAGGCCCTTAAACTTATGCAGTGGAAATCAATATAACTGTAAAGGTTTTTATCCACACAATGTCCATATTTATCAGGATGTCAAACTGAGTGATATATCAGAATGAAGAGCCAAGTATGTTCTATCCAGTGCAAGTTAAAAACAAACAAACAAACAATTCATCAAACAAACCACAAAGGAAACTGACAAGGTAAATTTGAATAATTTTTCAAAGTGAATAAAGAAAACTGGCAGGAGCGGGATTCGAACCCGTGACCTCCGGTACGGTATTCCCGCTCCTGCAAGTTTTTTACTTTTAAAAACTAACAAGTAAAAAAATTGACCTTCAGACTCACTTCGTGTAGATCGGAGTCGTGTGATTGTGATTTCTTAAATTTAATTAATAAAAATAGCGAACCACTCAGAATGTGTTCCCCCTCATCCTGCACCCACTCAAAGGGTAGAAGGAACGTTCATCAATGGTCAAGGGCAGGTAACCCAAAGGGGTAACACCCGAGACCCGCTTCGCGCTCAGAGGGGAGCACTGTAACTCATCATCGTGGTTAGCGTGCACCGTACAAGTGTACGATTGCGAAAGGAGATGCATACTATAGAAATGATCCCTAAAAGTATGATCTTAACTTTAATCGCAGCAAATGGATATATTGTATGTTCAACGAGTACTTCGCAACCATGGTGCACAGAATTCTGTGCTAATTTTACTGTGGATTTTAAGCGTATACGTCCTCTCTTTATTTGTCGGATTTTTAATACGTAACATTGTATGTTGAAATTGTATTTAAGGAAAGCTTGTTCTTCAAGTAGAGCCATAATGTTGGAAAAAATGAGACTTTGACTATATTCCGAATACTTGTTGGGCGTTTTCTCTCTTCAGGCTACAGCGGCAAATTGTAGGCTTCATCGGTCAATGGTTAATCAGATGTAAATATGATGGGAAATGTTCCTTTCCCGACGTAATTAATGAAGCACTGTATGCTCAGTGCTTTCCGAGAGCCTGTAGGAAAATAATCACAGGTTTACTCGGGTGTGACTCAAACCCACGACCTTCCGCTTACTAGTGCAGACAACATCCCCGAAAGTTTCAAGTAAAATGTATCTCTATTTCAACTAACTATCGAGTCAACAGCAGTAATCAACTGTGGCATTATGCACTTCATGCATGTATTAATGTTTGCGTACTTGATTGACCTGAAATAGGCGTGTGTTAAATAGGCTAGTGGATTGTTTGACGAATTATAAGTTAATAAGTCGTAGGCCTATCCTCATTGAGTGATCCCCACAATGTCCCTTCCCATGTTGTATCGTAAAATTGGGTGTGATCCCTGGCTATACGGCATTCTGGGTTGATGACTTCTGACTAGCGCCCACCCGAACAAAGATACTGACAATTTGGGAGACCGCCAACATAGGGCAAGATAGCTCAGTTGGTAGAGCGCCGGTACGGTAACCCGGAGGTCGCAGGTTCAAATCCCACTCCTACCAGTTTTCTTTGTTCACTTTGAAAATTTAATTAGCAAACGTCAGGAGGGCCTACTCCTATAAATTGTATTTATTTATTACAGGTGTTTATCTAGGGTATGCTTAAGCAGTAAGACCAGGGACCAATTTCATAGAGCTGCTTAAGCAACAAATGTGCTTAAGCGCAAAAAGAACTTGCTTAATTAAAAATCATGTTGCCAGCCAAAATTCCATGTGATTTATATTGCTTGTGACTGGTATTTCGCTGTTGTTTGCTTATCATAAAAATCACATGGAGTTTTCATTTTGGCTGCTAACCAGATTATATTAAGCAAGGTTTTTTGTGCTTAAGCAATTTTTTTTTTGCTTAAGCAGCTCCAAGAAATTGGCAAATTGGCCCAAGGCCAATTTCGTAGAGATGCTTAGGGCCTAAGCACAAAAAATTGGCCAAGCACAAAAATTTGCTTTGTAAAGTCAGGTTACCAGCCAAAACTCGATGTGATGTATATTGCTTGTGACTGGTGTTTAGGCCTAGCTGTTGTAGTTTTGGCTGGTAACCTGATTTTACTAATCAAGGTTTTTGTGCTAAGCAGCATGGCTTTCAGATATGCATTGGGGCTCTGCACACATTACAAATTACTACATTGCACATAGGCCTATACACAAGAAAAAAACACACAATAGAATATACACATTCACATGATAATCCTGCACAATAACATCACTAATGATATTGAATGATATTTAATTATATTTAATCAATCTATTTGAAGTTATGGAGATGGCACACCGATTTGGAAGGTGTAGGTGTGATTTTATGTAGTAAAGTAACATTTCTATGGTCTATATTCTTAATTTAATTAATAAAAATAGCGAACCACTCAGAATGCGTTCCCCTCATCCTGCACCCACTCAAAGGGTAGAAGGAACGTTCATCAATGGTCAAGGGCAGGTAACCCAAAGGGGTAACACCCGAGACCCGCTTCGCGCTCAGAGGGGAGCACTGTAACTCATCATCGTGGTTAGCGCGCACCGTACAAGTGTACGATTGCGAAAGGAGATGCATACTATAGAAATGATCCCTAAAAGTATGATCTTAACTTTAATCGCAACAAATGATATATTGTATGTTCAACCAGTACTTCGCAACCATGGTACACAATGTGTGCTAATATTTTTACTCTGGATTTTTAAGCGTAGGGTAGGGTCCTCCCTTTATTTGTCAGATTATTAATACGTAACATTGTATGTTGATATTGTATATGCAGAAAGATTTTTAGTTTTTCAAGTAGACGCACGCAGTTGAAAGAAGGAGACTCTCACAGGATTCCGAATACTTGTTGAGTGTTTTCTCTCTGCAAGCTGTAGCGACAAATTGAGGCGTCATTGACCAAAGGTTAATCAGATGCAGAGAAAAAGCCCTGCCGTAAATAAGGGAATAAATATGATAATGACCCAAACCGAAGGCCCAAAGCGGTTTTAAACTAGTCTGGTTCCCAGGCCAAAACATTTTGACTATTTCTGATGAATATTAGGTCCGGCAGCCGCCATAGGTATATAGGTGGGTGTATCAATTTCATGAATAATTCAGTGTTGCATTGATCATTGTACAGCTATAGTACTTAATGTCGCAAGCTAGTTTGGTAAGTCCAATAACTACTAAGTGGATTTTGTTCTCTTATAGGAACAGGGCCCGTAAGTATACACAATCGACGCAACCATTAAAATAGTTTCCTTCATGCTGCCGGCCCTCTAGTGTGCCCTCACTGGAAATTATAGTGCCCCCTGTTCCTCTACTGAAAAATGTTAGTGCCCCCTGTGCCCTAACAATTTCAGTGCCCCATGTGCCCTCGGTATATCAAGTGCCCCCCCCCCCCCCCCCCCCCAATAAAAATGACCTTGCTACGCCCTGCGCCTATGCAAGTTGCTGCTTTGCAGTCAGTGCTGACCCTTTCCATCCCCAGAATGTTCCAAGAAATGGTCGGCCGTCTATGTCTCATTTCTTTCCCCCAAACCTGATACACCTGCTTGTATTTTGATCCTAGATGCTTCCTCTTCCATGCAAATACCTTTTCTTGTCTAACCACATCTATAACAGCCCATATTTTGCGTACTAGTATTTGCTTCGCTTTTTTCAAGGCAGCCCCGACCCAACCTTGAAACATTACAGTAAATACTCCAAATCTGAAACATTTACTCCTTTTTATTCATACCAAATGAAGCAAATGCTAATATTCTAGCAAATGCTAAAAAGCAAAAAGTAAATACTTGTGGTTTTTAGCAAATGCTTTCCAGTAAAAGCATTTGCTTCATTTTTATTCATACAGATGCTAGTAAATGCTTACAAATTGGTAGTAAAAGCAAATGCTAGTTTTTGTTAATACGACCCAATGTCAGGGAAATGCACTCTTTGCTTTCCAATTTGTGTCACAATCTGTACATTCGAATTCGAGTTCGCCGCCAGGTTTACGTTTTAAGCTAGTTGGTGACGTCATTACACCCGGGCAGCCAACAGAGACCCGCTCGCTACCTGGGTAGTGGTGGTTGACACCGGGGCAGACACGAGTATCACGTGATGACTAATCGAACGCACCCAAAATTAACTTAGGCATGATGTTCAATACTACCAATGAGGCCGTATTTCATGGCGTCTGAAATTCACGTTAAACCGCTACAGTTCGGTTTATCGTACACTCCCGTGCAACCAAACATTCAGACCAATATGAATTGTAGGCGTTTTCCGGCTTTTCCCTCCAAATTTTGTATGTAAAGATAGGCTATACCCGTATCCTCTGTGATTACTTCAATATAGAACTTCAGATAAAGATAAGTGACAAGCAGAAGTACTATCCCATATGTGGGAACAGTACTCCATAAAAGGATGTATAGTTGTCTTGTAAAGGTAATGTATAGCATCAGGATGTATAGATACTTCCGCACGACAACGTCACTTAAACAACATCGTTAACAAAAATTGAATTATAAAATAGGTTAGGGAAAGAGTTCCATATCCGGTCATCACTTATTTTCCCTTAATATGACTTAAAAACTACAAAAAAGTGTAAATCTGATGAAGAAACACGAATTTAGGAGGGAAAAAATTCAACTTATTCTTTGAAAATACTTTGACTTTTTCTGTCATGGCCCATAGACTTTGTGAACGAGGTCTAAGTGCTGGCCGGATATGAAACTCTTTCCGTCTCAAAATGCAAACGTAAAGGTAGTATACAACATTTGCTTTTGTTCTCATTTTCAGAAATGAATGGATGTGGCGGGGGGGGGGGGGGAAGTAGTCAAAATACTGTAACAGTGACCTGTTTAAAGTTTTGTGTGCTAGATGCTGGGAAAAAATAGAGAGGAAAATGCTCTTCTTGTAGTCTGGTTCCCTGACCTTACTTCAGACAAAACAGCATTTTATAGACGTCAGGGAATTATCAGGTCGGGGAACTAGACTATTTCCAGCGATTGTCGGCCGACAATCGCTGGAAATAGTCTAATTGATACAAAATTCCACTTTTCTTGAAAAGGACAGCACACAAGGTTCCATGATTTCACAGGATGCTTGAGACTATTATTTACTTACAGTCAGGTAAGGTATTTCATGTTTGCAAATGTTGTATAATTACCTTTACAGGGGCGGATCTAGGATTTTTTGCAGGGGGGTGGGTTGGGTTCTGAAATTTGCCCAGGAAAATTGCTCCCAAAATGTTTCGTCTGCGAAAAAAAAATACAAGCGGGGGTGGGGGGGGGGGGGGGGGAGCTGGCACACTTTCTCACCGTTGCAACGTTGCAACGCGTTGGTGGCGCCATTTAACCTCTTTGTTTTGTTCTTACCCATAGGCAAAATAAGACCTGTATTTGTGGTTTGCAACTTTAGGCGTAGGGCCCTTCAAGGAAGAACAAAAATTGGCAACGAGCGGGGGAATCGACCCCTGACTTTAAGATAACATTTACGGGATGTTTCAAAACTCTGCCAAAATCCATTTTCAAGGCGAAAAGAAAGATTCTTTGAGAAGCATATTGGTAGGATCGAAACGTTGGAACATCTAAAACTTTATCATAATTTAATTCACGGAATGGGTCGTAGGCCTATATGATTAATGTTATATTTGTTTGAAGTTACGGCAATAACGATAGGAGTGGCGAAGGTGAGATTTTGTAGAGTGAATTTTTTGATCTACGCTTAATTATAGGTTTTCCTGGCCAATTTCATCACAAATTTATTCAATTTCATTAACACGCATTCAAATTCACGCATTTCTCCCTAATTCAATCAAACTAGGGTTTCCTTTTAGCTACTATTGCATTCAATTTCGTGTTTGTGCACACATGATTTCGTTCTTTTCATTCAGGTTCGTTTTAGTCATTCTATTTCATTTATAGGCATTCAAGACTACATGTTCACCAATCTTCAGTTGAATTTCTACTACCTATCTACAATTGATGAAATTAATTTAAGACTCATCGAAGCGCACATGCATTTGTTGCTAGTTTTTGTTTTCTTTTTCGTTTTAATATGGGCAATGAATTTCAAATTCTGTGCGTTCAAATTAAACATGAGTTATGGCTTGTGTATTTGAGGAAGCTGGCAATAGCTCTTTTACTGGCACTTGAGTTTTTCTTTGTTAGATGCGTTTCCGTGTTGTTTGCATTTCATTTACATGTACGACATGTGTTTTGTCTTAATTGCAATATTGTTCATTTTGCTTTGTTACCCCATGATTAAAGTTAAAACCTGTACCCTGTATCTAGAAGACTGTTAAGTAAAGTTTGAAAAGTTATGGTGATAAGTTTGAAATGAATACAAAGTCTTTCGCGAAAGCCTTGTGATAGTTTGCACTGGTCTTTATGTTTTCTTCTTTATTTCTGCTAATGTTCGGACCACGTCAAATTCAAATACGAATCAGAAAGCACATACCATAGAAACGAATTTGAATGTAAACATTTGAAAAATGTTTGCCAATTGATGAAATTGAATGGTTGACCAGCCTCTTGCTGCTGACTTTTACGAAATTGAATGATCTTTGCGACCTCATGAATTTGAATGATCTGATTTGGCCAGTGAATGCTAACTGCTGAAATGGAATTACTCCTTTTGACTGTTGAATGCTGATGCAACGGAGCATTCATTTTCCAAACGAAATTGAATGAGCCGGGTATTATATTGAATAAATTTTTGTTTAAATTGGCCGGGAAAACCTATATTAAAACCCACTTAGAATGTGTTCCTCTCCTCCAGCTCCCATTTAAAAGGGAGAAGGAACGTTCATCAATGGCCAAGGGCAGGTAACCCAAAGGGGTAACACCCGAGACCCGCTTCGCGCTCAGAGGGGAGCACTGTAACTCATCATCGTGGTTAGCGCGCACCGTACAAGTGTACGATTGCGAAAGGAGATGCATACTATAGAAATGATCCCTAAAAGTATGATCTTAACTTTAATCGCAGCAAATGGATATATTGTATGTTCAACGAGTACTTCGCAACCATGGTGCACAGAATTCTGTGCTAATTTTACTGTGGATTTTAAGCGTACGTCCTCTCTTTATTTGTCGGATTTTGAATACGTAACATTGTATGTTGAAATTGTATTTAAGGAAAGCTTGTTCTTTAAGTACAGCCTTTGACTGTATTCCGAATACTTGTTGGGCGTTTTCTCTCTTCAGGCTACAGCGGCAAATTGTAGGCTTCATCGGTCAATGGTTAATCAGATGTAAATAAGATGGGAAATTTCCCTTTTCCGACGTAATGAATGAAGCACTGTATGCTCAGTGCTTTCCGAACGCCTGTGGGAAAAAATCACAGGTTTACTCGGGTGTGACTCGAACCCACGACCTTCCGCTTATACTAGTGCAGACAACATCCCCCACGCAAAACAGTTTCGAGTAAAATATATCATTATTTCAACTAACTATCGAGTCAACAGCAGTAATCAACTGTGGCATTATGCACTTCATGCATGTATTGATAATCTGTTTGCGTACTTGATTGACCTGAAATCGGCGTGTGTTAATAAAGAGGCTAGTTTATTGTTTGACGAATTATTAGTTAAAAAGTCGTATCCTCAATTGAGTGATCCCCACAATGTCGCTTCCCAGGTTGTATCGTAAAATTGAGTGTGATCCCTGGCTATACGGCATATGCCATTCTGGGTTTATTACTTCTGACTAGCGCCCACCCGAACAAAGATACTGACAATTTGGGAGACAGCCAACATAGGGCAAGATAGCTCAGTTGGTAGAGCGCCGGTACGGTAACCCGGAGGACGCAGGTTCGAATCCCGCTCCTGCCAGTTTATTTGTTCACTTTGAAAATGTATTCAAATTTACCTAGTCAGTTTCCCTTGTGGATTGTTTGACGAAGAAAAAAAACACAATAGAATATACACATTCACATGATAATCCTGCACAATAGCATCACTTTAGCTAAACAACATCGTTAATGATAATAAACTATATTTAATCAATCTATTTGAATTATGGAGATGCACACCGATTTGGAAGGTGTAGGTGTGATTTTATGTAGGCTAGTAAAGTGAAATGTCTGTGGTCTAACCACTCAGAATGCGTTCCCCTCATCCTGCACCCACTTAAAGTGGAGAAGGAACGTTCATCAATGGTCAAGGGAAGGTAACCCAAAGGGGTAACACCCGAGACCCGCTTCGCGCTCAGAGGGGAGCACTGTAACTCATCATCGTGGTTAGCGTGCACCGTACAAGTGTACGATTGCGAAAGGAGATGCATACTATAGAAATGATCCCTAAAAGTATGATCTTAACTTTAATCGCAGCAAATGATATATTGTATGTTCAACCAGTACTTCGCAACCATGGTACACAATGTGTGGTAATTTTTTTTACTGTGGATTTTTAAGCGTAGGGTAGGGTCCTCCCTATATTTGTTAGATTTTTAATATGTAACATTGTATGTTGAAATTGTATATGCAGAAAGATTTTTAGTTTTTCAAGTAGACGCACGCAGTTGAAAGAAGGAGACTCTCACAGGATTCCGAATACTTGTTGAGTGTTTTCTCTCTGCAAGCTGTAGCGACAAATTGTAGGCGTCATTGACCAAAGGTTAATCAGATGCAGAGAAAAAGTCCTGCCGTAAATAGGGGAATAAATATGATAATGACCCGAGCCGAAGGCCCAAAGCGGTTTTAAACTAGTCTGGTTCTCAGGCCAAAATATTCTGACTATTTCTGATGAATATTAGGTCCGGCAGCCGCCATAGGTATATAGGTGGGTGTATCAATTTTCATGAATAATTCAGTGTTGCATTGATCATTGTACAGCTATAGAACTTAATGTCGCAAGCTAGTTTGGTAAGTCCAATAACTACTAAGTGGATTTTGTTCTCTTATAGGAACATGGCCCGTAAGTACACAATCGACGCAACCATTAAAATAATTTCCTTCATGCTGCCGGCCCTCTAGTGTGCCCTCACTGGAAATTATAGTGCCCCCTGTTCCTCTACTGAAAAATGTTAGTGCCCCCTGTGCCCTAACAATTTCAGTGCCCCATGTGCCCCCGGTATATCAAGTGCCCTTTTCACGTCTACCCGCCCCCCCCCCCCCCCTCCCCAATAAAAATTACCTTGCTACGCCTATGCAAGTTGCTGCTTTGCAGTCAGTGCTGACCCTTTCCATCCCCGGAATGTTCCAAGAAATGGTCGGCCGTCTATGTCTCATTTCTTTCCCCCAAACCTGATACACCTGCTTGTATTTTTATCCTAGATGCTTCCTCTTCCATGCAAATACCTTTTCCTGTCTAACCACATCTATAACAGCCCATATTTTGCGTACTAGTTTACTTCGCTTTTTTCAAGGCAGCCCCGACCCAACCTTGAAACATTACAGTAAATACTCCAAATCTGAAACATTTACTCCTTTTTATTCATACCAAATGAAGCAAAATTAATGCTAATATTCTAGCAAATGCTAAAAAGCAAAAAGTAAATACTTGTGGTTTTTAGGAAATGCTTTCCAGTAAAAGCATTTGCTTCATTTTTATTCATACAGATGCTAGTAAATGCTTACAAATTGGTAGTAAAAGCAAATGCTAGTTTTTGTTAATACGACCCAATGTCAGGGAAATACACTCTTTGCTTTCCAATTTGTGTCACAATCTGTACATTCGAATTCGAGTTCGCCGCCATTTTTACGTTTTAAGCTAGTTGGTGACGTCATTACACCAGGGCAGCCAACAGAGACCCGCTCGCTAGCTGGGGTAGTGGTGGTTGACACGGGGCAGACACGAGTATCACTTGATGACTAATCGAACGCACCCACAATTAACTTAGGCATGATGTTCAATACTACCAATAAGGCCGTATTTCATGGCGTCTGAAATTCACGTTACACCGCTAGAGTTCGGTTGATCGTACACTCCCGTGCAACCAAACATTCAGACCATTTTTCTGTAGGCGTTTTCCCTAAGGATGGGACGTTTACACGTTTAAACGTTTAAACGGAAAAAAAATTCAAATCCGTTTAGAAATTTTCCCAAACGTTTAAACGGAACTCAAATTTTAAAAATTGGACCTTGTAGGCCTATTTACACAATCTACATTTCAGTTTTATTTACAAAGAATCTAGGATCTTTGTAAATTTATTTAATTGACAAAGAAATACAAACGCCTTTAGTACTACAGTGTATACAATTGTTTGTGTTTGATGTTTTCAATACGCCGCTGGGCCATGATCAATGCTCGACGCGGACGGCACCTCTCTTACGTCCTACACAAATACTGGGACGGGCGGCAGCCTTTTTGCAATTGTTGACTAAACGTTTAAACGTTTAAACGTTTAAACGCTATGGGAAAGTTTTGCTAAACATTTTATCAAATTAAACGTAAATTCCCATCCTTAGTTTTCCCTCCAAACTTTGTATTCAAAGATAGGCTATACCCGTATCCTCTGTGATTACTTCAATATAGAACTTCAGATAAAGATAAGTGACAAGCAGAAGTACTATCCCATATGTGGGAACAGTACTCCATAAAAGGATGTATAGTTGTCTTATCTTGTAAAGGTAATGTATAGCATCAGGAGGTAGATACTTCCGCACGACAACGTCACTTAAACAACATCGTTATTAACGAAAATTGAATTATAAACTACGTTAGGGAAAGAGTTCCATATCCGGCAGTCACTTATTTTCCTTTAATATGACTTAAAAACTACAAAAAAGTGTAAATCTGATGAAGAAACACGAATTTAGGAGGGAAAAAATTTCAACTTATTCTTTGAAAATACTTTGACTTTTTCTGCCATGGCCCATAGACTTTGTGCACGAGGTCTAAGTGCTGGCCGGATATGAAACTCTTTCCGTCTCAAAATGCAAACGTAAAGGTAGTATACAACATTTGCTTTTGTTCTCATTTTCAGAAATGAATGGATGTTGGGGGGGGGGGGGGGTAGTCAAATACTGTAACAGTGACCTGTTTAAAGTTTTGTGTGCTAGATGCTGGAAAAAACAGAGGGGAAAATGCTTTTCTTGTAGTCTTATTCTCTAACCCTACTTCAGACAAAACAGCAATTTATAGACGTCAGGGAATTATCAGGTTGGGGAACTAGACTATTTCCAGCGATTTTCGGCCGACAATCGCTGGAAATTGATACAAAATTCCACTTTTCTTGAAAAGGACAGCACACAAGGTTCCATGATTTCACAGGATGCTTGAGACTATTATTTACTTACAGTCGGGTAAGGTATTTCATGTTTGCAAATGTTGTATAATTACCTTTACAGGGGCGGATCTATGATTTTTTGTAGGGGGGAGGGGGGGGGGGGGGGTTGGGTTCTGAAATTTGCCCAGAAAAATGACTCTCAAAATGTTTCGTCTGCGAAAACAAATTTACAAGCGGGGGTGGGGGGGGGGGGGGGGGGGGGGGCTGACACACCTTTTTACCGTTGGTGGCGCCATTTAACCTCTTTGTTTTGTTCTTACCCATAGGCAAAATAAGACCTGTAGGGTTTCTGCTTTTCTGGTTTGCAACTTTAGGCGTAGGCCCCTACAAGAAAGAAAAAAAATTGGCAACGAGCGGGGAAGAATTGACACCAACACGCCCCCCCCCCCTCCCCAGGGATCCGCGCCTGACTTTAAGATAACATTTACGGGATGTTTCAAAACTCTGCCAAAACCCATGATTCTTTGAGAAGCATATTGGTAGGATCGAAACGTTGGAAACTCTAAGGGCTGTAACTACGAAAGCTGTTTAAGCCATTAGATGCGTATAAATTAGTAGTCACTGTTTAAACCTCGTGTCTAACTTCAAACAAGTACTACAAGGCTTGCTTTCAGTTAGCCGCGTTTAAATGACCATTGGAGTTAAACATGTGTTTATAACAAACAATAGCAATTCTTAAACATGGTACGGGAGTTGTTTAGTGAGTATTTTGAGCCATTTAGAAGCCAGATATGTACACAGAAAGGTAGAAAGGCGGACAGGATGGATGCGCTTCAAATCTTCTTAATTGCACAAGAGGAGGCCAACGAACAAGAAAATCGTCATGGTCGCCAACACCAACGTGCACCAAGAGTTTTTAGGGACAAGGAAGAGTATGACAAGGAAGAGTATGACGAGGAACATTTCATCAGATCTTGCTGGGTTCCAAACGTTGGACTCATAGTCGGTTC
Organism: Hippasteria phrygiana; assembly: GCA_037893225.1. Classification (NCBI taxonomy): domain Eukaryota; kingdom Metazoa; phylum Echinodermata; class Asteroidea; order Valvatida; family Goniasteridae; genus Hippasteria; species Hippasteria phrygiana. The sequence goes on from JAZGUH010000256.1 coordinate 265,891, forward strand.
CGTGTATGGGTCTGTGTTCTCAGCCAGCCCTGTTCCATCCGTTACGTCTTGAGTGTTGTCATCGTCATATGGATTATGGAGCTGCTGCAACTCACCAGCAATGAGGTCTAACACAGCCCGTGTTTCCCTGTCTAGATCCTCTTTCTCGTTCTCCCCACCACCGGTTTGGTTTATGTCAAATTTCTTGTCTCTAGCTAGACCTTTCGCTTTGTTTTTCATTCTCCGCCATAATTCTTTGTAGTCCTTAGCAGACCGGCTTTTACGGTAAGGAAACGAGATGGACATTTCTGAAGTGATAGCTTTCCAGGCATCAGCTTTTTTCTGGTTGGCTTTAGTGTCACATCGTTTGTCACCAATAATGGAAATAAAGTTCCTCATGGTCTCAACGAGAGCCATCCTTTCGTCAGCAGTGAAATTGTCACTGCGTTGCCTTTTGGTATCAGCCATGGCTGTAGAGTATCTAAGTAAAGACCTGCTGAAGATTTCTCTACTGAGGCCTATCATATATGTTCATATTTTTGCGCAATCCTCTATCTACATTACAATGTATTTAAAGGAAACATGCTTCTCAAATTGACCGGATCACATTCTATTTCATAAATAAATTCATTTATATGTATTAAATGTGAATTAAAAGCCAAACTGGTTCAAGTGAAGTTTTAGTGTGATTATTTGCCGCTCAAAAATTGACCCGCCCTTTTTGAAATTTGTTGAGACTCAAATTGAGGGCGCTGTTCGTGACGTAGACCGAGGCACCGAAATTCATGGATCGACTCGATAGTCTGGACCCGGCCCGTATACACACACTAGGTCTACACGTGCAATTTCGTAAGTTGCAACAACAACTAACATCGAACTTACCCTGATTTTCTCGGGGCTCCTCGGGGAATGGGCCGTTTAACTGCATTTGCCTATATTTTACTCATATCTGGGAACTTTGTTGGGATGGCAGTGGACTTGAGCTTATTTTTAATGGTCATCCCAAAGGATTTGAAAATACCAGTATCGAAACACGACGGCTCAAAGTGGTCTCTACATAACGCTGAGAAGCTGCTTGGGCCGGACCACTACGCTCTTGTCACCTTCACTTTCGCCGTCCAAATTCTCCGATATTTCGCATCAGTTGGAAATAAATGAAGGCTTACTCCATCCGTCGTTGTTTTGCTGCACCCAGCAGCCACACACCTTGTCGGCATGGCCGAAAAACACTATATTTTGCTTAGATTTTGGACGAAGAATTTTAGCCGTACAATGTACACACAATGCATACCCGTGATGAATGGGTAATGTGCCTCGATCTACGTCACACACTTATGTTAATAAGGGTCCCACTCAGGGGGCGGAGTAGCTTGGACAAACATTTTCAAAAATATTTTTCTCATATTTAATCTGGGAAATAATTGTCTCTGGACACAAAATATAATTGTCAAGATAATACTTTATTGTTTTAAGCAGGAATAATGCAATATAAATCCTAAATCATGTTTCCTTTAACAATAGGGACCACGGTCAATAAGTTTAGACTGTCCTAGTTACACAAGGATAACTAAGCAACTATTTAAGATATTTCGTCAGAGTTGTTTAATTCAGGTGTTTAGGAAGACGCGTGTAACTTGGATTTATCCACGTCTATATACTACACTAGTATAAAGATAAACAGCTTTCGTAGTTACAGCCCTAAAACTTTATCAGAATTTAATTCACGGAATGGGTTCGCTCCTACTTTAAGTAACACATGATTAATAGCCATAAAATGCATATCTTTGTCAAATTAACCCTTATTGTCAGATTACCTTTTCTCTGGGACACCCTGCAATAACATAGGAATGGCGAAGGTGGGATCTATTTTGTAGAGTGAACTTCTTTGGTCTATACTTTAAATTTAATTAATAGCAATAGCGAACCACTCAGAATGTGTTCCCCTCATCCTGCACCCACTCAAAGGGTAGAAGGAACGTTCATCAATGGTCAAGGGCAGGTAACCCAAAGGGGTAACACCCGAGACCCGCTTCGCGCTCAGAGCGGAGCACTGTAACTCATCATCGTGGTTAGCGTGCACCGTACAAGTGTACGATTGCGAAAGGAGATGCATACTATAGAAATGATCCCTAAAAGTATGATCTTGACTTTAATCGTAGCAAATGGATATATTGTATGTTCAACGAGTACTTCGCAACCATGGTGCACAGAGTTCTGTTCTGTGCTAATTTTACTGTGGATTTTAAGCATACGTCCTCTCTTTATTTGTCGGATTTTTAATACGTAACATTGTGTGTTGAAATTGTATTTAAGGAAAGCTTGTTTTTTTAGTAGAGCCACTCTGTTAAAAAAAATGTGAGACTTTTACTATATTCCGAATACTTGTTGGGCGTTTTCTCTCTTCAGGCTACAGCGGCAAATTGTAGGCTTCATCGGTCAATGGTTAATCAGATGTAAATAAGATGGGAAATGTTTGCCTTTCCCGACGTAATGAATGAAGCACTGTATAGAGGAATCCCACAACGACCGGTTTAGCGCCGATCTGCGCACTTCCGCGTTTTAAAACGAGGATCTCAATGTCACAGTAAACAACTTTATGCTAATCGTGCGCCTGCGCTGCCTTTTATGGCCTGATTAATTCATGCATGAATGAATGTGCTGAAAAGCGTTGTTTTGTTTTGTTTGCCACTGACATTCTCGCTTTTAACCCGGAAGTGCGCAGAAGGGGCTAATGTGAAATTCCTATATGCTCAGTTCTTTCCGAGAGCCTGTGGGAAAAATTCACAGGCTTATTCGGGTGTGACTCGAACCCACGACCTTCCGCTTACTATATAGGCATCACAACTTCTAAGTTCCCCTCTAGTATTTTTCTGAATAACTGGAAAAGTAGTGCACGAATTTGAAAAATTCAAAAAGCGAATGATAGAATGACATGTTCTACACATCTGGCGGTGATACCGTGGAAATTCAATCATGCATACAAAATTGACAGTCATTTGAATGGAAATTGAGCTGTTAAAAAAGTTGCAGTAAACAGAATTGGTTCAATAGAAGGCTAAAGCATGTTGTTTTATTTCAGTACTCGCGCAGTGATGATAATGAAGATTTTTGTCACATAATTAAAAACGTTTGACATGTTGAAAAAGAAAATCTCCAGAAATTAATAACAAGACGCAATGTTTGTGTTATCCCAGATAAACCTTTAATTCTCAAAAAGCAACTTCAGAGTCTCATTTTCAGGTTTATCCTGCAGCGAAAATTTTCAGTTCAGTATGGGATTAGTCCACCGTTATTCTCCAGAACTGCCAAGCAGCGACGACACATGCTGTTGGTCGCGTTGTTGGTGAAAGTTCTCCCATGCTCCCTGCAGCATCTGGGTTAATTGGGCCAATAATTATGGTGTCATTGTTGGTCACCCGTCCAATCTGGTCCCAAAGATTCTCAATGGGGTTTAAGTCTGGAGATTTTGAGGGCCATGCCATCTTTTCAATCCCTTGATCCTGAAGAAACTGTAAAGCAATCCGTGCCCTGTCAGGAGTAGCATTGTCATCCAAGTCTTGGTCTATGGCTGCTGCATAGGGAATCACATGTGGCTTTAAGATTTCATTAACATAACGTGCACCAGTCAGATTCCCATGAACAATCACCAAGTCCGTTTTCACCTCAGAACTAATGCTGGCCCGTACCATCACACTCCCTCTTTCATTTTGGTCGACTTCTTGGATGCAATCACTGCGTATCTGTTCTCCTGAGCACCTCCAAACACGCTGTCACCCATCAACTTTCTCTAGGAAAAAGCCGCACTCATTGGTGAATAAAACTCAACTTAAAAGTCTTAACTCACAGAACGGTGAATTACGCTTTGCTGCAACTTTTGAAACATGCGTAATGTCTATTTTGGTGCCTGTAAAGCCCGGTTCATACTTCATGCGAATGCGTATGCGAAGCGAATTCGGGAGAACGTCACAATGAAACTTCGATTGTTGACGTCATGAAATTCGCTTCGCATTCGCATTCGCATGAAGTATGAACCGGGCTTAACTCGTAAAGGCGCACACAGATTTTAATTATCTTACCACCACAAGTGTAGAACATGTCACTGTATCATTTACTTTTTAGATTTGCACATTCATGCAATACTTTTCCAGTTATTCAGAAAAATATTAGAGGGGAACTTAGAAGTTGTGATGCCTGTATAGTGCAGACAACATCCCGGGTAACTATCGAGTCAACAGCAGTAATCAACTGTGGCATGTATTGCTATCATCTGTTTGCGTACTTGATTGACCTGAAATAGGCCTGTGTTATAAATAGGCTTGTGGATTGTTTGACGAATTATTAGTTAAAAAGTCGTATCCTCATTGAGTGATCCCCACAATGTCGCTTCCCATGTTGTATCGTAAAATTGGGTATGCTCCCTGGCTATACGGCATTCTGGGTTGATGACTTCTGACTAGCGCCCAACCGAACAGAGATACTGACAATTTGGGAGACCGCCAACATAGGGCAAGATAGCTCAGTTGGTAGAGCGCCGGTACGGTAACCCGGAGGTCGCAGGTTCAAATCCCATCACTCCTACCAGTTTTCTTTGTTCACTTTGAAAATTTAATTAGCAAACGTCAGGAGGGCCTACTCCTATCAGTATTATATATTTATTACAGGTTTTTACCTAGGGTATGCTTAAGCAGTAAGACCAGGGGCCAATTTCATAGAGCTGCTTAAGCAACAAATTTGCTTAAGCGCAAAAAAACCTTGCTTAATAAAATCATGTTGCCAGCCAAAATTCCATGTGATTTATATTGCTGGTGACTGGTATTTCGCTGTTGTTTGCTTATCATAAAAATCACATGGAGTTTTGGCTGCTAACCCGATTTTATTAAGCAATTTTTTTTTTGCTTAAGCAGCTCTAAGAAATTGGCCCAAGGCCAATTTTGTAGAGATGCATAGGGCCTAAGCACAAAAAATTGGCCAAGCACAAAAATTTGCTTTTTTAAAGTCAGGTTACCAGCCAAAACTCCATGTGATGTAAACTCCTCAAAAAAAGTTCGGAAACTCAGGTTTGACAGACGATTTCTCTCTGTTTCCAACTCCTTTTCCTTGAATTTGGTATCATTGGAAAGCCCTGTTAGGCCTATTCTTCTTTACAATGATGTGTCATTTGTTATGATTAAGCAATTGGGGGGTGTGCAGCACAGCAGAATATGGGGGCGAGTGTAAAGTGAAATGTTACAAAATGCATTGCTATTGTCCAAAAGTGTATTGACTCTTGCTGTTAGGAGTTGTATGGAGGATTGGTGTGTCTGGAATGATTCTCTACTTATTTAAAGGTTGTAAGCCATAAATGTGCAGGAAAAGTTTAGAAATCCACATGGCCTGTCACAATAAATTGCCTTCGGGAAAGCAACTCAGTTGTTAATGTGCTTGCGTTTCAAACAGAGTAAAAGAATTTGTCATTTTCTGCACTCAAACACCCAGTAATGCTCCATCAGTAACAAGAAGTCTCTCTCACAGTACAATGCAACACTCTATCTCTAACAAAAGAAAAAAACAAGCCTTTTTTTTCCTGGTTTAATCATTGAACAGTTTCTAGCCTCAGTAGCGGGTGGACGATCCGAATGCAGCCACAACAGCCTGGCACCTTCTCCTCATACTGTTCACGAGCCGGGTCACACGTTGCTGTGGGATGGCGTCCCATTCATCAATCAAGATCTGTTGCAGATCTGTTGCACATTCCCATCCTCCAAGCAAAAGGGGAATGCACTGTATGCCAATAGCAATGCATTTTGTAACATTTCACTTTACACCCATCCCCATATTCAGCTGTGCTGCACATCCCCCAATTGCTTAATCATAACAAATGACACATCATTGTAAAGAAGAATAACAGGGCTTTCCAATGATACCAAATTCAAGGAAAAGGAGTTGGAAACAAGAGAGAAATTGTCAGTCAAACTTGAGTTTCCGAACTGTTTTTGAGGAGTTTATATTGCTTGTGACTCGTGTTTAGGCCTAGCTGTTGTAGTTTTGGCTGGTAACCTGATTTTACTAATTCAAGGTTTTTGTGCTAAGCAGCATGGCTTTCATATATGCATTGGGGCTCTGCACACATTACAAATTATTACATTGCCTATACACAAGAAAAAAACACACAATAGAATATATACATTCACATGATAATCCTGCACAATAACATCACTAATGATATTAATGATATTTAATTATATAATCAATCTATTTGAAGTTATGGAGATGGCACACCGATTTGGAAGGTGTAGATGTGATTTTATGTATTAAAGCAACATTTCTATGGTCTATATTCTTAATTTAATTAATAAAAATAGCGAACCACTCAGAATGTGTTCCCCTCATCCTGCACCCACTCAAAGGGTAGAAGGAACGTTCATCAATGGTCAAGGGCAGGTAACCCAAAGGGGTAACACCCGAGACCCGCTTCGCGCTCAGAGGGGAGCACTGTAACTCATCATCGTGGTTAGCGTGCACCGTACAAGTGTACGATTGCGAAAGGAGATGCATACTATAGAAATGATCCCTAAAAGTATGATCTTAACTTTAATCGCAGCAAATGGATATATTGTATGTTCAACGAGTACTTCGCAACCATGGTGCACAGAATTTTGTGCCAATTTTACTGTGGATTTTAAGCGTACGTCCTCTCTTTATTTGTCGGATTTTTATTACGTAACATTGTATGTTTAAATTGTATTTAAGGAAAGCTTGTTCTTTAAGTTGAGCCACTCTGTTGAAAAAGTGAGACTTTGACTGTATTCCGAATACTTGTTGGGCGTTTTCTCTCTTCAGGCTACAGCGGCAAATTGTAGGCTTCATCGGTCAATGGTTAATCAGATGTAAATAGATGGGAAATGTTTGCCTTTCCCGACGTAATGAATGAAGCACTGTAAAGAGGAATCCCACAACGACCGATTTAGCGCCAATCTGCGCACTTCCGCGTTTTAAAACGAGGATCTCAATATCACAGTAAACAACTTTATGCTAATCGTGCGCCTGCGCTGCCTTTTATGGCCTGATTAATTCATGCATGAATGAATGTGCTGAAAAGCGTTGTTTTGTTTGCCACTGACATTCTCGCTTTTAACCCGGAAGTGCGCAGAAGGGGCTAATGTGAAATTCCTCTATATGCTCAGTTTTTTCCGAGAGCCTGTGGGAAAAATTCACAGGCTTATTCGGGTGTGACTCGAACCCACGACCTTCCGCTTACTATACAGACATCACAACTTCTAAGTTCCCCTCTAATATTTTTCTGAATAACTGGAAAGTAGTGCACGAATTTGAAAAATTCAAAAAAGCGAATGATAGAATGACATGTTCTACACACCTGGCGGTGATACCGTGGAAATTCAATCATGCATACAAAATTGACAGTCATTTGAATGGAAATTGAGCTGTTAAAAAAAGTTGCAGTAAAGAGAATTGGTTCAATAGAAGGCTAAAGCATGTTGTTTTATTTCAGTACTCGCGCAGTGATGATAATGAAGATTTTTGTCACATAATTAAAAACTTTTGACATGTTGAAAAAGAAAATCTCCAGAAATTAAAGACAAGACGCAATGTTTGTGTTATCCCAGATAAACCTCTAATTCTCAAAAAGCAACTCAGAGTCTCATTTTCAGGTTTATCCTGCAGCGAAAACTTTCAGTTCAGTATGGGATTAGTCCACCGTTATTCTCCAGAACTGCCAAGCAGCGACGACACGTGCTGTTGGTCGCGTTGTTGGTGCAAGTTCTCCCATGCTCCCTGCAGCATCTGGGTAATAATTGGGCCAATGTGGTGTCATAGTTGGTCACCCGTCCAATCTGGTCCCAAAGATTCTCAATGGGGTTTAAGTCTGGAGATTTTGAGGGCCATGCCATCTTTTCAATCCCTCGATCCTAAAGAAACTGTAAAGCAATCCGTGCACTGTGAGGAGTAGCATTGTCATCCAAGTCTTGGTCTATGGCTGCTGCATAGGGAATCACATGTGGCTCCAAGATTTCATTAACATAACGTGCACCAGTCAGATTCCCTTGAACAATTACCAAGTCTGTTTTCCCCGTACTGGCCCGTACCATCACACTCCCCCTTTCATTTTGGTCGACTTCTTGGATGCAATCACTGCGTATCTGTTCTCCTGAGCACCTCCAAACACGCTGTCACCCATCAACTTTCTCTAGGAAAAGCCTCACTCATTGGTGAATAAAACTCAACTTAAAAGTCTTCACTCACAGAAAGGTGAATTACACTTTGCTGCAACTTTTGAAACATGCATAATGTTTATTTTGGTGCCTGTAACTCGTAAAGGCGCACACAGATTTTAATTATCTTACCACCACAAGTGTAGAACATGTCACTGTACTATTTACTTTTTAAATTTGCACATTCATGCAATACTTTTCCAGTTATTCAGAAAAATATTAGAGGGGAACTTAGAAGTTGTGATGCCTGTATAGCAGTGCTGTAGTCGAGTCCACCCAATCCGAGTCCGAGTCCGAGTCCGAGTCCTTGGGTTCGAGTTCGAGTCCGAGTCCGAGTCCCTGGGGTTCGAGTCCGAGTCCGAGTCCGAGTCCGAGTCCTTTTGTGAATCTCAAGTACATGTACAGTGTTCTCGTTGACACCGAGACAGTACACAAATACTATACACAGCATGGTCAAAAAGGGTATTTACGGTAATATGAGGCTTAGAGAGGCTTTTAACACTTATGCGCCTATCAATTGCTTCCCCCACCCCTCCCTTCCCCGGGCTGCCCCACCCAAGATGTGGGGATTGTCACTTTTGAAGTGACCAAATCCCCACCCCTGGGGCAAAATGTTAGTGACAATCCCCACATATATGGGTGGGGCACCCCCACATCATGGTTTTAACTTCTGATGATGGGGAAACAATGGCAAAATGAGTGACCAAAATCCCAACCCTGGGGCTTGAAAAACGTGACCAAACCCCCACATAAGACCTGGGGCAGCCCGGGGGGAGGGGTGGGGGAAGCAATTGATAGGCGCATTATTGAATGACATTTAAATATAACCTATAAATAAAGTCCATGCATGACATACATATGTATGTGATTTGGGGCACATAAACACCTGCAAATATTGTCTAGTACTTTACTCAAGCGAAAAATCCCTGAAACAAATTGGATTTGCACAGTAGTTTGAGAAACGTCAAAGGAACCTTGCCGTGACACAACCTTGTAAAATTTCTTTCAGCCATTATTATTTGAGATTATAAAGAAAAACTAATGGGCTTTGTGATGATACTGAACTATTCCAGTACCTTATTCCAATTTGAAAATATGACGTCAAAGAAATAACACCTACTGCAACCGTGCAGAAAACATGTTTAAAAAAAGAGCTTTGAACAAAAATCACGCATTGCATGTGCCTCTAACGTCACCATAAAAACGTCGATTTTTTCAACTTTATCTGTCCTTTTTCCAAACCAAAATTGCCCCTGGAGATTTAATTATACTAAAAAATACCAAAATTTATTCAACCAGATTTGTTTTACTTCAACCAATGATTAGTTTGATTACTCAAAAACTGGTCTTGGGGAACATTCCTCTTTAGCAGGGCTGTAGTCGAGTCCCGATGTGAGTCTGATGACAAGTAGTATAGGTCAAACTTTAGCTTTAACATAATGTTGCAATGATTTTTTATTTAAATTGTAATACACGAACTATTTTAGCAGACAAAACAAAATATGAGAATGTTTCTATGGTGCAGAAATTAAAATACGTACTTCACAATTTTGAAATGTAGAAGATTAATGATGTCATGAATATCAGTTGGGAAGTATTGCTAGTACAAGCCTACTAGCGCGAAATAGATTTTTGTGAATGAATCACTTTCGGCCAATCAAAACGTGTACCGCGCACTACATTACAACCGGTATTCCGTCTTCCGTATTCGCAAGTAATGGACGTCGAGCACCAGCCACATGACGTTGCGGCTCGACTGGCAACTACACAAACACCGCGCCTTCGCGCATGCATGCAGCGCATTCGATCGCACACGCACATACGTAGAGCGAGCAAACGGCGAATTCATGCCGTTTAATCCGGTACAGTCTCCGCGCGTCGCTGTTGGACCGACGTCTCGTCAGGCATACCTCACGTACTGAGCTCGTATACGTGTACTCAACCTCGTCCCCGTGGTCTACTTTCATCCTCGTTCTGGAAGCGTATTGCTCGAACACTATAGGGACGAGGTTGACGCGTACTGTACTGCCGAATTCAGTACATGTGTGTGCAGGCTACTGACGGGATTTGCGAACTAAACACTCCGACTTCGTTTGGGCCGGACTCGGGCCGAGTCCTCGAGCTGGTCGAGTCCTTATTGTCCGTGTCCGAGTCCGAGTCCGAGTCCGAGTCCGAGTCCGAGTCCTGACTGTCCGAGTCCGAGTCCGAGTCCGAGTCCGAGTCCGAGTCCGAGTCCTTGTCCTTAAAAATCGGGACTCGAGTCCGAGTCCGAACTCGAGTCCTCCAGCACTGCTGTATAGTGCAGACAACACCCCGGGTATCGAGTCAACAGCAGTAATCAACTGTGGCGTGTATTGCTATATATAATCTGTTTGCGTACTTGATTTACCTGAAATAGGCCTGTGTTATAAATAGGCTTGTGGATTGTTTGACGAATTATAAGTTAAAAAGTCGTATCCTCATTGAGTGATCCCCACAATGTCGCTTCCCAGGTTGTATCGTACAATTGGGTGTGATCCCTGGCTATACGGCATATGCATTCTGGGTTTATTACTTCTGACTAGCGCCCACCCGAACAAAGATACTGACAATTTGGGAGACCGCCAACATAGCTCAGTTGGTAGAGCGCCGGTACGGTAACCCGGAGGTCGCAGGTTCGAATCCCGCTCCTGCCAGTTTATTTGTTCACTTTGAAAATGTATTCTAATTTACCTAGTCAGTTTCCCTTGTGGATCGTTTGACGAAGAAAAAACACAATAGAATATACACATTAACATGATAATCCTGCACAATATCATCACTTTAGCTAACCAACATCGTTAATGATATTTAATCAATATATTTGAAGTTGTGGAGATGCATACCGATTTGGAAGGTGTAGGTGTGATTTTATGTAGGCTAGTAAAGTGAAATTTCTGTGGTCTATATTCTTAATTTAATTAATAGCAATAGCGAACCACTCAGAATGCGTTCCCCTCATCCTGCACCCACTCAAAGGGTAGAAGGAACGTTCATCAATGGTCAAGGGCAGGTAACCCAAAGGGGTAACACCCGAGACCCGCTTCGCGCTCAGAGGGGAGCACTGTAACTCATCATCGTGGTTAGCGTGTACCGTACAAGTGTACGATTGCGAAAGGAGATGCATACTATAGAAATGATCCCTAAAAGTATGATCTTAACTTTAATCGCAGCAAATGGATATATTGTATATTCAACGAGTTCTTCGCAACCATGGTGCACAGAATTTTGTGCTAATTTTAATGTGGATTTTAAGCGTACGTCCTCTCTTTATTTGTCGGATTTTTAATACGTAACATTGTATGTTGAAATTGTATTTAAGGAAAGCTCGTTCTTCAAGTAGAGCCACTCTGTTGACAAAAAATGAGCCTTTGACTGTATTCCGAATACTTGTTGGGCGTTTTCTCTCTTCAGGCTACAGCGGCAAATTGTAGGCTTCATCGGCCAATGGTTAATCAGATGTAAATATGATGGAATTTGTTTGTCCTTTTCCTACGTAATGAATGAAGCACTGTATGCTCAGTGCTTTTCGAGAGCCTGTTGGAAAAAATCACAGGTTTACTCGGGTGTGACTCAAACCCACGACCTTCCGCTTACTAGTGCAGACAACATCCCCGACGTAAAAAAGTTTCAAGTAAAATGTATCTGTATTTCAACTAACTATCGAGTCAACAGCAGTAATCAACTGTGGCATTATGCACTTCATGCATGTATTGATGTTTGCGTACTTGATTGACCTGAAATAGGCGTGTGTTAAATAGGCTAGTGGATTGTTTGACGAATTATCAGTTAAAAAGTCGTAGGCCTATCCTCATTGAGTGATCCCCACAATGTCCCTTCCCATGTTGTATCGTAAAATTGGGTGTGATCCCTGGCTATACGGCATTCTGGGTTGATGACTTCTGACTAGCGCCCACCCGAACAAAGATACTGACAATTTGGGAGACCGCCAACATAGGGCAAGATAGCTCAGTTGGTAGAGCGCCGGTACGGTAACCCGGAGGTCGCAGGTTCAAATCCCATCACTCCTACCAGTTTTCTTTGTTCACTTTGAAAATATAATTAGCAAACGTCAGGAGGGCTTACTCCTATCAATTTTATTTATTTATTACAGGTGTTTACCTAGGGTATGCTTAAGCAGTAAGACCAGGGGCCAATTTCATAGAGCTGCTTAAGCAACAAATTTGCTTAAGCGCAAAAAAACTTGCTTAATAAAATCATGTTGCCAGCCAAAATTCCATGTGATTTATATTGCTTGTGACTGGTATTTAGCTGTTGTTTGCTTACCATAAAAATCACATGGAGTTTTGGCTGCTAACCCGATTTTATTAAGCAATTATTTGTTTGCTTAAGCAGCTCCAAGAAATTGGCAAATTGGCCCAAGGCCAATTTCGTAGAGGTGCTTAGGGCCTAAGCACAAAAAAATTGGGCAAGCACAAAAATTTGCTTTGTCAAATCAGGTTACCAGCCAAAACTCCATGTGATGTATATTGCTTGTGACTGGTGTTTAGGCCTAGCTGTTGTAGTTTTGGCTGGTAACCTGATTTTACTAATCAAGGTTTTTGTGCTAAGCAGCATGGCTTTCATATATGCATTGGGGCTCTGCACACATTACAAATTACTACATTGCACATAGGCCTATACACAAGGGAAAAAACACAATAGAATATACACATTCACATGATAATCCTGCACAATAACATCACTAATTTATTTGAGGTTATGGAGATGGCACACCGATTTGGAAGGTGTAATTTTATGTAGCAAAGTAACATTTCTATGGTCTATATTCTTAATTTAATTAATAGCAATAGCGAACCACTCAGAATGTGTCCCCTCATCCTGCACCCACTTAAAGGGGAGAAGGAACGTTCATCAATGGTCAAGAGCAGGTAACCCAAAGGGGTAACACCCGAGACCCGCTTCGCGCTCAGAGGGGAGCACTGTAACTCATCATCGTGGTTAGCGTGCACCGTACAAGTGTACGATTGCGAAAGGAGATGCATACTATAGAAATGATCCCTAAAAGTATGATCTTAACTTTAATCGCAGCAAATGGATATATTGTATATTCAACGAGTTCTTCGCAACCATGGTGCACAGAATTTTGTGCTAATTTTAATGTGGATTTTAAGCGTACGTCCTCTCTTTATTTGTCGGATTTTTAATACGTAACATTGTATGTTGAAATTGTATTTAAGGAAAGCTCGTTCTTCAAGTAGAGCCACTCTGTTGACAAAAAATGAGCCTTTGACTGTATTCCGAATACTTGTTGGGCGTTTTCTCTCTTCAGGCTACAGCGGCAAATTGTAGGCTTCATCGGCCAATGGTTAATCAGATGTAAATATGATGGAATTTGTTTGTCCTTTTCCTACGTAATGAATGAAGCACTGTATGCTCAGTGCTTTTCGAGAGCCTGTTGGAAAAAATCACAGGTTTACTCGGGTGTGACTCAAACCCACGACCTTCCGCTTACTAGTGCAGACAACATCCCCGACGTAAAAAAGTTTCAAGTAAAATGTATCTGTATTTCAACTAACTATCGAGTCAACAGCAGTAATCAACTGTGGCATTATGCACTTCATGCATGTATTGATGTTTGCGTACTTGATTGACCTGAAATAGGCGTGTGTTAAATAGGCTAGTGGATTGTTTGACGAATTATAAGTTAAAAAGTCGTAGGCCTATCCTCATTGAGTGATCCCCACAATGTCCCTTCCCATGTTGTATCGTAAAATTGGGTGTGATCCCTGGCTATACGGCATTCTGGGTTGATGACTTCTGACTAGCGCCCACCCGAACAAAGATACTGACAATTTGGGAGACCGCCAACATAGGGCAAGATAGCTCAGTTGGTAGAGCGCCGGTACGGTAACCCGGAGGTCGCAGGTTCAAATCCCATCACTCCTACCAGTTTTCTTTGTTCACTTTGAAAATATAATTAGCAAACGTCAGGAGGGCTTACTCCTATCAATTTTATTTATTTATTACAGGTGTTTACCTAGGGTATGCTTAAGCAGTAAGACCAGGGGCCAATTTCATAGAGCTGCTTAAGCAACAAATTTGCTTAAGCGCAAAAAAACTTGCTTAATAAAATCATGTTGCCAGCCAAAATTCCATGTGATTTATATTGCTTGTGACTGGTATTTAGCTGTTGTTTGCTTACCATAAAAATCACATGGAGTTTTGGCTGCTAACCCGATTTTATTAAGCAATTATTTGTTTGCTTAAGCAGCTCCAAGAAATTGGCAAATTGGCCCAAGGCCAATTTCGTAGAGGTGCTTAGGGCCTAAGCACAAAAAAATTGGGCAAGCACAAAAATTTGCTTTGTCAAATCAGGTTACCAGCCAAAACTCCATGTGATGTATATTGCTTGTGACTGGTGTTTAGGCCTAGCTGTTGTAGTTTTGGCTGGTAACCTGATTTTACTAATCAAGGTTTTTGTGCTAAGCAGCATGGCTTTCATATATGCATTGGGGCTCTGCACACATTACAAATTACTACATTGCACATAGGCCTATACACAAGGGAAAAAACACAATAGAATATACACATTCACATGATAATCCTGCACAATAACATCACTAATTTATTTGAGGTTATGGAGATGGCACACCGATTTGGAAGGTGTAATTTTATGTAGCAAAGTAACATTTCTATGGTCTATATTCTTAATTTAATTAATAGCAATAGCGAACCACTCAGAATGTGTCCCCTCATCCTGCACCCACTTAAAGGGGAGAAGGAACGTTCATCAATGGTCAAGAGCAGGTAACCCAAAGGGGTAACACCCGAGACCCGCTTCGCGCTCAGAGGGGAGCACTGTAACTCATCATCGTGGTTAGCGTGCACCGTACAAGTGTACGATTGCGAAAGGAGATGCATACTATAGAAATGATCCCTAAAAGTATGATCTTAACTTTAATCGCAGCAAATGGATATATTGTATATTCAACGAGTTCTTCGCAACCATGGTGCACAGAATTTTGTGCTAATTTTAATGTGGATTTTAAGCGTACGTCCTCTCTTTATTTGTCGGATTTTTAATACGTAACATTGTATGTTGAAATTGTATTTAAGGAAAGCTCGTTCTTCAAGTAGAGCCACTCTGTTGACAAAAAATGAGCCTTTGACTGTATTCCGAATACTTGTTGGGCGTTTTCTCTCTTCAGGCTACAGCGGCAAATTGTAGGCTTCATCGGCCAATGGTTAATCAGATGTAAATATGATGGAATTTGTTTGTCCTTTTCCTACGTAATGAATGAAGCACTGTATGCTCAGTGCTTTTCGAGAGCCTGTTGGAAAAAATCACAGGTTTACTCGGGTGTGACTCAAACCCACGACCTTCCGCTTACTAGTGCAGACAACATCCCCGACGTAAAAAAGTTTCAAGTAAAATGTATCTGTATTTCAACTAACTATCGAGTCAACAGCAGTAATCAACTGTGGCATTATGCACTTCATGCATGTATTGATGTTTGCGTACTTGATTGACCTGAAATAGGCGTGTGTTAAATAGGCTAGTGGATTGTTTGACGAATTATAAGTTAAAAAGTCGTAGGCCTATCCTCATTGAGTGATCCCCACAATGTCCCTTCCCATGTTGTATCGTAAAATTGGGTGTGATCCCTGGCTATACGGCATTCTGGGTTGATGACTTCTGACTAGCGCCCACCCGAACAAAGATACTGACAATTTGGGAGACCGCCAACATAGGGCAAGATAGCTCAGTTGGTAGAGCGCCGGTACGGTAACCCAGAGGTCGCAGGTTCAAATCCCATCACTCCTACCAGTTTTCTTTGTTCACTTTGAAAATATAATTAGCAAACGTCAGGAGGGCTTACTCCTATCAATTTTATTTATTTATTACAGGTGTTTACCTAGGGTATGCTTAAGCAGTAAGACCAGGGGCCAATTTCATAGAGCTGCTTAAGCAACAAATTTGCTTAAGCGCAAAAAAACTTGCTTAATAAAATCATGTTGCCAGCCAAAATTCCATGTGATTTATATTGCTTGTGACTGGTATTTAGCTGTTGTTTGCTTACCATAAAAATCACATGGAGTTTTGGCTGCTAACCCGATTTTATTAAGCAATTATTTGTTTGCTTAAGCAGCTCCAAGAAATTGGCAAATTGGCCCAAGGCCAATTTCGTAGAGGTGCTTAGGGCCTAAGCACAAAAAAATTGGGCAAGCACAAAAATTTGCTTTGTAAAATCAGGTTACCAGCCAAAACTCCATGTGATGTATATTGCTTGTGACTGGTGTTTAGGCCTAGCTGTTGTAGTTTTGGCTGGTAACCTGATTTTACTAATCAAGGTTTTTGTGCTAAGCAGCATGGCTTTCATATATGCATTGGGGCTCTGCACACATTACAAATTACTACATTGCACATAGGCCTATACACAAGGGAAAAAACACAATAGAATATACACATTCACATGATAATCCTGCACAATAACATCACTAATTTATTTGAGGTTATGGAGATGGCGCACCGATTTGGAAGGTGTAATTTTATGTAGCAAAGTAACATTTCTATGGTCTATATTCTTAATTTAATTAATAGCAATAGCGAACCACTCAGAATGTGTTCCCCTCATCCTGCACCCACTTAAAGGGGAGAAGGAACGTTCATCAATGGTCAAGAGCAGGTAACCCAAAGGGGTAACACCCGAGACCCGCTTCGCGCTCAGAGGGGAGCACTGTAACTCATCATCGTGGTTAGCGTGCACCGTACAAGTGTACGATTGCGAAAGGAGATGCATACTATAGAAATGATCCCTAAAAGTATGATCTTAACTTTAATCGCAGCAAATGGATATATTGTATATTCAACGAGTTCTTCGCAACCATGGTGCACAGAATTTTGTGCTAATTTTAATGTGGATTTTAAGCGTACGTCCTCTCTTTATTTGTCGGATTTTTAATACGTAACATTGTATGTTGAAATTGTATTTAAGGAAAGCTCGTTCTTCAAGTAGAGCCACTCTGTTGACAAAAAATGAGCCTTTGACTGTATTCCGAATACTTGTTGGGCGTTTTCTCTCTTCAGGCTACAGCGGCAAATTGTAGGCTTCATCGGCCAATGGTTAATCAGATGTAAATATGATGGAATTTGTTTGTCCTTTTCCTACGTAATGAATGAAGCACTGTATGCTCAGTGCTTTTCGAGAGCCTGTTGGAAAAAATCACAGGTTTACTCGGGTGTGACTCAAACCCACGACCTTCCGCTTACTAGTGCAGACAACATCCCCGACGTAAAAAAGTTTCAAGTAAAATGTATCTGTATTTCAACTAACTATCGAGTCAACAGCAGTAATCAACTGTGGCATTATGCACTTCATGCATGTATTGATGTTTGCGTACTTGATTGACCTGAAATAGGCGTGTGTTAAATAGGCTAGTGGATTGTTTGACGAATTATAAGTTAAAAAGTCGTAGGCCTATCCTCATTGAGTGATCCCCACAATGTCCCTTCCCATGTTGTATCGTAAAATTGGGTGTGATCCCTGGCTATACGGCATTCTGGGTTGATGACTTCTGACTAGCGCCCACCCGAACAAAGATACTGACAATTTGGGAGACCGCCAACATAGGGCAAGATAGCTCAGTTGGTAGAGCGCCGGTACGGTAACCCAGAGGTCGCAGGTTCAAATCCCATCACTCCTACCAGTTTTCTTTGTTCACTTTGAAAATATAATTAGCAAACGTCAGGAGGGCTTACTCCTATCAATTTTATTTATTTATTACAGGTGTTTACCTAGGGTATGCTTAAGCAGTAAGACCAGGGGCCAATTTCATAGAGCTGCTTAAGCAACAAATTTGCTTAAGCGCAAAAAAACTTGCTTAATAAAATCATGTTGCCAGCCAAAATTCCATGTGATTTATATTGCTTGTGACTGGTATTTAGCTGTTGTTTGCTTACCATAAAAATCACATGGAGTTTTGGCTGCTAACCCGATTTTATTAAGCAATTATTTGTTTGCTTAAGCAGCTCCAAGAAATTGGCAAATTGGCCCAAGGCCAATTTCGTAGAGGTGCTTAGGGCCTAAGCACAAAAAAATTGGGCAAGCACAAAAATTTGCTTTGTAAAATCAGGTTACCAGCCAAAACTCCATGTGATGTATATTGCTTGTGACTGGTGTTTAGGCCTAGCTGTTGTAGTTTTGGCTGGTAACCTGATTTTACTAATCAAGGTTTTTGTGCTAAGCAGCATGGCTTTCATATATGCATTGGGGCTCTGCACACATTACAAATTACTACATTGCACATAGGCCTATACACAAGGGAAAAAACACAATAGAATATACACATTCACATGATAATCCTGCACAATAACATCACTAATTTATTTGAGGTTATGGAGATGGCGCACCGATTTGGAAGGTGTAATTTTATGTAGCAAAGTAACATTTCTATGGTCTATATTCTTAATTTAATTAATAGCAATAGCGAACCACTCAGAATGTGTTCCCCTCATCCTGCACCCACTTAAAGGGGAGAAGGAACGTTCATCAATGGTCAAGAGCAGGTAACCCAAAGGGGTAACACCCGAGACCCGCTTCGCGCTCAGAGGGGAGCACTGTAACTCATCATCGTGGTTAGCGTGCACCGTACAAGTGTACGATTGCGAAAGGAGATGCATACTATAGAAATGATCCCTAAAAGTATGATCTTAACTTTAATCGCAGCAAATGGATATATTGTATATTCAACGAGTTCTTCGCAACCATGGTGCACAGAATTTTGTGCTAATTTTAATGTGGATTTTAAGCGTACGTCCTCTCTTTATTTGTCGGATTTTTAATACGTAACATTGTATGTTGAAATTGTATTTAAGGAAAGCTCGTTCTTCAAGTAGAGCCACTCTGTTGACAAAAAATGAGCCTTTGACTGTATTCCGAATACTTGTTGGGCGTTTTCTCTCTTCAGGCTACAGCGGCAAATTGTAGGCTTCATCGGCCAATGGTTAATCAGATGTAAATATGATGGAATTTGTTTGTCCTTTTCCTACGTAATGAATGAAGCACTGTATGCTCAGTGCTTTTCGAGAGCCTGTTGGAAAAAATCACAGGTTTACTCGGGTGTGACTCAAACCCACGACCTTCCGCTTACTAGTGCAGACAACATCCCCGACGTAAAAAAGTTTCAAGTAAAATGTATCTGTATTTCAACTAACTATCGAGTCAACAGCAGTAATCAACTGTGGCATTATGCACTTCATGCATGTATTGATGTTTGCGTACTTGATTGACCTGAAATAGGCGTGTGTTAAATAGGCTAGTGGATTGTTTGACGAATTATAAGTTAAAAAGTCGTAGGCCTATCCTCATTGAGTGATCCCCACAATGTCCCTTCCCATGTTGTATCGTAAAATTGGGTGTGATCCCTGGCTATACGGCATTCTGGGTTGATGACTTCTGACTAGCGCCCACCCGAACAAAGATACTGACAATTTGGGAGACCGCCAACATAGGGCAAGATAGCTCAGTTGGTAGAGCGCCGGTACGGTAACCCGGAGGTCGCAGGTTCAAATCCCATCACTCCTACCAGTTTTCTTTGTTCACTTTGAAAATATAATTAGCAAACGTCAGGAGGGCTTACTCCTATCAATTTTATTTATTTATTACAGGTGTTTACCTAGGGTATGCTTAAGCAGTAAGACCAGGGGCCAATTTCATAGAGCAAAAAAACTTGCTTAATAAAATCATGTTGCCAGCCAAAATTCCATGTGATTTATATTGCTTGTGACTGGTATTTAGCTGTTGTTTGCTTACCATAAAAATCACATGGAGTTTTGGCTGCTAACCCGATTTTATTAAGCAATTATTTGTTTGCTTAAGCAGCTCCAAGAAATTGGCAAATTGGCCCAAGGCCAATTTCGTAGAGGTGCTTAGGGCCTAAGCACAAAAAAATTGGGCAAGCACAAAAATTTGCTTTGTCAAATCAGGTTACCAGCCAAAACTCCATGTGATGTATATTGCTTGTGACTGGTGTTTAGGCCTAGCTGTTGTAGTTTTGGCTGGTAACCTGATTTTACTAATCAAGGTTTTTGTGCTAAGCAGCATGGCTTTCATATATGCATTGGGGCTCTGCACACATTACAAATTACTACATTGCACATAGGCCTATACACAAGGGAAAAAACACAATAGAATATACACATTCACATGATAATCCTGCACAATAACATCACTAATTTATTTGAGGTTATGGAGATGGCACACCGATTTGGAAGGTGTAATTTTATGTAGCAAAGTAACATTTCTATGGTCTATATTCTTAATTTAATTAATAGCAATAGCGAACCACTCAGAATGTGTTCCCCTCATCCTGCACCCACTTAAAGGGGAGAAGGAACGTTCATCAATGGTCAAGGGCAGGTAACCCAAAGGGGTAACACCCGAGACCCGCTTCGCGCTCAGAGGGGAGCACTGTAACTCATCATCGTGGTTAGCGTGCACCGTACAAGTGTACGATTGCGAAAGGAGATGCATACTATAGAAATGATCCCTAAAAGTATGATCTTAACTTTAATCGCAGCAAATGGATATATTGTATGTTCAACGAGTACTTCGCAACCATGGTGCACAGAATTTTGTGCTAATTTTACTGTGAATTTTAAGCGTACTTCCTCTCTTTATTTGTCGGATTTTTAAAGCGCAACATTGTATGCTGAAATGATAATTTGCGGAAAGCTTTTTTGTTTGTCAAGTAGACGCACGCTGTCGAAATAGAGGAGACTATTACTGGATTCCGAATACTTGTTGAGTGTTCTCTCTCTCTCTGCAAGCTACAGCGGCAAATTGCAGGCGTCAGTGGTCAAAGGTTAATCAGACGCACTCATGTTGTGACGTGCACGTGTGTCTGCGCACCCTCATGTTTACATGTCCATGTTTACATGTCCATGTTTATGACACCGTGAACTACAGTAACAATGGATTTAGTGCTGAGTAACAATGAATTTCCATAATGCACCGTTTTTCTTTTGTTAGATGTTCATAGTGTGAACATCCCCATGTGCACATAATGCACAATACTATTGGGTAGGCTGTACAGCCTGTATAATCTCGTCTGCAGAATGTTCTTGAGACCTTAGCATAAACACAATCAGACAGAATAAACAGTTACTGAAAATTACTAACTGTAACGATTTAAGTTCGGCTGTCACGGTTCAGTAAAAAGATCATTTAATAGTGGGGTGAATTGGCCTTCAGACTGTATGGTAACCAGCGGTGAAACAAGGGTCCATTTTTCTAAAGGGTGCATTGTTAAAAGCGCGGGGGGGGGGGGGGGGGGGGGGGTGTCGTCTTAGATTATTTTCTGCTTGAATGTTGCATTGTCACCCAGTTTACAAAGGAAAAACTACTATTCGTATGAAACTAACAATCGTGGCACCGTCACTTCTTTGGCGTTGGTGGCGCCATTCAACACCCTTAAAGGGAAAACAAAAGACCAAATAGGGTAACAACAGCGCTTTCCGAATTTCTTTGGCCGGCCGGGATTTTGGTCACCCCCATCCCCCCAAACTCGCCGACACGGATTTACGCCGCTGCTTGAATACAATGCTCACATCAGAGTTAAAATTGATTTATGGCATGCAAACAAAACAAAATTATGTCTGAGCGATGACAGTCTATCAATTACGACAGACCGGGAATGTCCTCAGTACGCCAACGTAAACCAACTTCTGAGATCGATTCCATTTGTACAAACTGGCACAACTATATAGCAGTGTATCATGATAGTTTTTATTATTCATCCCAGGCGGCCTCATTACCAGGAAATATTGCCGCCAAGGGGACCAATTCTACACCCCGTCCTAACTGACCCATAAACTCCCCCCCACGATTGACGCAATGCCACCCAGTCACATTATACCACATCTAATTCATAATATGCAACTGATACTTGCTATTTTTGAAGCTTGAAAATAGTATATAACAAACAGACACGAAACCAGACTGAAAGGATTTTGTTTTTAAAGATTAACCGATAAACAGCTCAAAGTTTTAACTTGATTAAAGGTGAGTATAAGTTTCAAAGGGTTGTAAGCAACGTACGCAAAATATAAGATTTGCAATTCTCTCGGGGCATCGGGCTTTCAAATTTCGTCACTGTTTTCACGAACTGACACTCACGCGCACCTGGGTGTCAGTTCGTGAAACCGCGTACTGACTAAATTTCGGTTTCACGAACTGACATCCAGGTGTGCGCGCGCACATCGGGCACTGATTCGCTAGAGAAGAGTTCGTTTTCACCAATTGACACGCAAGCATGTAGCGGAAAAACCATTCCAAGAAAAACGCTTTAAAAGCTTTGACACGAATCTACTCCATCTGTATACTTGTGGGGTTACAGAAACATTGAACTGAAAACCTCTAAACTCGTAAAATTAAAGGGACACATTGCTTTGGATTTTGCGATTTGGGCTATAAAACTGTAAAGGATATGGTTGGGAAGCTTTCTTAAAAGTAGAATAATTATAAAGATTCACATAACTATCCCTTCAAATTGCGTGTTTTTTGTTTAATTTCGTGACAAATAACGGTCCGCCGTTTTGTAGAACCAAATTTTTTACTCCATAAAATGGCGGACCGTGTTCACCAGTCGTATTTCCAGTCGCAGCTGGTTGAAGTACGTTCTGTTGATCCATTTTGATGTAATGTGGCACGGCGCGCAGCACTGGCGATATGTGTCGCGAGGTAGAGAATGGTGTCTGGCGATCATCTAATAGGTTTACAAGGCCACTGGCTGCGGCGCCAGCCTAAAGACTCTAACAGCGTATTTTGCGCATTATTTAGACGGTGATATTTACTACTGGAAATAAGTCTATGTTTCGCGGGTCAGATTTTTGTTTTGTAATCACTACTCACTAATTACAACACATTATACGTATTTTTCTGCATGAACAACTCTTATAAAAAATAAGGAACATTTCCAAACAGCAACATTTCATGACATTTGAAGGCAATGTGTCCCTTTAAGAATGGTTTCAGTTCGTGAAAATGAAAATGTGGTTAGCGCGCGCTCCCCAGTTCATGAAAACGAAAATTACTCTGTTCTGTAAAATACGCGCGCGCCCTGGCACTCACGCGCTAGAGAGTGTCAGTTCGTGGCGTTGGTGACGATTTGGCTGTTTATGTACCGTAGGATTAATGCAGGCTGTTCCTCTTTTTCACTTCCCTTATAGATCCAACTTGAACGAAGAGCTGATAAAGCAAAGTGAATTGAATTTTAATTTCAAAATCATGTAATTTCCGTCGTTACGCCTTTATATCCGTTTACTTATACTTTTACATTTTACTTTTTGTTACTTTGGGTTTTTTAAATGACATTTGTAGAAACTCGCATAAAAGATCGGTATTTTTCGTCTTGTGTTTCCATCCTTTTATTTATTAACTTAACATCTTGAATTTTTAATTTTTTCTTCCGTCAAACAAACCACAAGGGAAATGTTCAGACTATGCAACGGACTATGCAACGGACTAAATTCTATACTTCACTCATGGGCGTAAACGGGTGACGTATATCCCCCACTTTTTGACCATGGGAGGATGGGCCATATGATAATCCTCCCAGATTTGTGTGGTGAGAAACAAAAAAATACTGATTTCGAAGTTATCTTGTAACTTTCCAACAGTCAAAATGTATACAAAACGGAGAACAAACAGTACAAACGCTTTATAAAAATGCACCGTTGTGTTGTCAGGCATCATAAGTGTGCATGTACACACATACAGGGTGACCAGACATTTTTATCATGAACAGCACAGTGTCATAATTATCTGCAGCCCCTCACCCTGCCCCCACCCTTTCGAATTTCTTTTGCCAGCCGGGATTTTGGTCATCCCCCATCCCTCCACTCGCCCATGCAGTCCCCCCCCCCCCCCCCCCCCCCCCCCCACTCGCCGACACGGATTTCCGCCACTAACTTCACTAAGCTTTCTCCAATATAGGCTTGCCCAATTTTCAATTTTGTTATCCCACAAGCGAATATTCGGCTGAAACCGGTATACAATATAATTACTTAACTTGACCGACCTCTAAGAGGCTTTCTTTTGTTCATCTTTCCCTGGCACGGCGACAGAAGTTCAACGTGTAAATTTGGCTCCGTACTTTTCTCTCCTCTGAAAAAAGAAAATTGGCGAGCAGATCTGATATTTGAGAAACCACGACACCGTTAACTCAGAAGCCACCGCTAGGGAAATCTCATTTAGTGTACAGATGACGGACAACTAACAATTCCACACTATTTTTACTTGCCAGCAAACCGTTTGTAAGTGCCTGAAATTAGATTACGACACACGTGCCATTTTGCAAATTCATTACTTTTGTCAATTTTATTGTGTGTGTTTCATGACGTTACAAACACTACACAAACAGTATGCAATCCTAAACCGAGAGTGAACGTTTTTCAAAAGGACAGTCATGCAGATATTTAGCCCAAATCTCAACAAAAACCAGTCACCTTTAAAATCGGTTACGAATAACGGTATATTTGTTGCTCGATGTCGTAAAAGTTCAATTGGATCTGTGTCCACTTTTGAAACCAAAAGACGGCAACTATTTATTTTTCCATTTGAAAATGAATTAAACTGCTGCAAAACTGCTAACTGACTGAATTGACCTGAAATTATCTTGCCTAAGGCTTCGAACTTAAGCAAGTTCTTTCTCAAAGTAATTTGTAATTTCTCAAAGTAATTTCTCAAATTTTGTTAATTTTTCCATTTGAATACTACCGGTAGGCCTATGTTTCAACACAAATTATGGTAGTTGTATAGGAACCGAAAGCTGAAAGTTTAATGTTCTATTTTGAGATTTAACACTTTTGGGCTGATACCTCACATGCCGTTTACGGCAACACCTCCTTTATTAACACAAATTACCGGTAGCATCTCGGTCATTTCCAAAAGCGGCTCTGGCAAAGTCACGATCGCGGACGTCATAATTATACAGAACCAGGTTACAATCAATGTTAATTTGGTTGTCAATTGTGCCTTCTCTATCAAGACGTACTTACGTCATTTTAACGTCGTTCGCATTGAGTCAGAAATCTAGGCTGTTATTTATTTTTCGTCAAACAAACCGCAAGATTTGAAAATTGTTATTTATGTATTTTACATCTTTTGACATTAACACACACAAATATCTATTAAAGAAATGTAATTTTTTTTTAAAATGAACAGAGCTGTCAGTATAAAACTGTCATCAAACCATGTGTTTGTCCAGACGTTATGACAAGTTGAAAACATTTTGGTCACGACTATAATAATTATGGTATCCAGTGTTTTGGTTCAAGGTAAATTGCACTGTGAGGATAATTCTATATGACGGCAAATTGTTTATGCATACGTGATTTGTCAATTTAAGAATGATTATCATTGGCCCCGAAAAAAAATTATGCTGCATTCTTGTAAGGATCCTTATATTTTGCTTCAAGAATTTAAACAATTGTTAATTGAGTAAACTTAGGGGTTTTTCGAAACCCTGGCTTCGTCTCCGCCTTCGGCTTCGTCTCCGATTCCTGAATAACTGAGAAGCAAACCAAATGGAAATATTCTAAATTTTGGTGCATGTTCTGCTTTAGGAACATTCATTCGGTTGATTATGAAAGCAAAAATTATAATATTGCCATTTGGTTTGCTTCTCAGTTATTCAGAAGTCGGAGACGAAGCCCAAGTCGGAGACGAAGCCAAGGTTTCGAAAAAACCTATGTCCACAGAACAACAGGCCAGTTTGGGGTTTTCGTTCTCTTATTATGGAAAGCCGGTTGGTTAATACAAAATCGGTATACCGTTTTTACACGAGGGCGGACAGAGAACATGGACTGTATGCAGTTAAACATAATACTCACAAACCACCTTCACCGTCGTGCCTGTAGGTTATATGTCATTAAGCTTCAGCCTCGAGTTGTCACGATACCAATTCCGACCAAAAATTGCCCATTGCCAATTGGTTTAAACGATTTTTGTTTTAATGATTCCTCATTATATAGAATCTCGGAACTATATGCGCGGGCGTACACAAATCGTGACAAACTTGATGTAGTTTCCCCGTTTTTTTTCAGAATTGCTTTCTTTAGGCATACTTACATTATTATTGATCTTTCTATTGTCAAATTGTTCTTAATAATTTATCATACAATCTGTAGGAAGCTTTTATACAACACTGCAAAAACTGTGGTTTAGATTTTAAATAATGTATTTCAATCTGGTGGGTGTTGAGATTGGTGTTAAAATAACACTAGCCGAAATTTTTATGATGAGTGACGTCCATTCGGAAGGGTTTTACAGTGTGTGTAATGAAACATCAAAATAAACATTCAAGCATTAAAGTACTCTATTTTCGGTGTTAAAATGGACATCAAAATCATAATCGATGTTATTTTTTTATTCCTAAAAATAGTTAGTAAGCACCAAGGAAAGACTCGATTGATACCAGGGTTGTCTCATGTTTGGTTTAGAGTTAATCTTAATTCCGGAACTGGAGTTCATGAACACTGAAATCCTTGCCCATAAAAATATAAACACCAATTAAGGGTTACATTTTATACCGACGGTGTAATTCCAACACCACAGTTTTTGCATGATAATATTTTTTCGTACTGTATTTCATACAAAAGTGCCTATTCGAACAATCTGTTGATACTCCATTAATTGCCTGCTAATACCGGTAGTCAGAAACGTAGTGCTAATAATATAAAACAAAAAAGTGGGCGTGTTTTTTCCCAGCATAGATAAGCCACAGAATAAAGAGACATTTGTGATAGTGTACAGTTTATCCATTACGTTTGAGAACTTGGAACAATAGGGGATTAGTGATTCCAATCCAACTAAGGACCTGAGCCCAAGTCCTCGGTAGTGTTTATGTACATACCTTATGGGACTTGTTGATAAAAAGTTTGTCTAAACAATGGGAACAATGGAAGGGAATAGCTTAAGTCCTTAGTAGTATAGCAAAACACGACTGTGTGTGTGTGTGTGAGTTTGTATAGTTATTCAAACCGTGGACCTTTAACAAAGAGGACAATATAGTCCACGGTTGAGTCAAGGTCCACGGTTGAAAATCGTGTACAAAACTAATGAGGGTCCTTCCAAAAAAGTGAAAGTACAAACAATAGGAGGTCCACGATTGAAGGTGTTTACACACTTGTGTGTGTGCGTTTGTATAGCTATTCAGACCGTGGACCTTTAACAAAGAGGACAATAGGGTCCGCGATTGTGTCAAGGTCCACGATTGAAAATCGTGTACAAAACCAATGGGAGGCCTTCCGAAAAAGTTAGAGTATAAACAAAAGAGGGACAATAGGAGGTCCGCGATTGCCGGTGTTTACACACGTGTGTGTGTGTGTGGGGGGGGGGGGGGTGTTTTTGCATTCAGTAGGGGACCTTTAACAATAGAGGACAACAGCCCGATTGAGAAAGGTCCTCGTTTAAAAACCGTGCATAAAACCAATGAGGGTCCTTGCCAAAAAGTTAAAGTATGAACAATAGGAGGACAATTGAAGGTCCCCGATTGTGTGTGTTGGCATGGGGTGGGGGGGGGGGGGGGGGGTTACTGGGTGGAGGAAGGGTGACAAACATTGAAATACCATTTACAAGCAGGACAGTAATAAACTTACATTTGATAAGATAGGCTTATTTGGGGTTTAATGTGGGGTTCGGAGGGTTGGGTCAATGTAACCATCCACACTCATTTTGAATTTGTGAAATAACCATCCACACTCATTTGATTTGTGAAAATTTTATAATATTTTCTCATTAAATAATAATATTAATATAATAACTAATAAATAATATTAATAATAATATTTCCAAAAATTACTCACCCTTCTGTCAAGGGTGATTCCCAATGTCAGCGTGTTCTCATCACCGATGCAACTTATCTGGAAGAAATTTTCGATTTGGAATTGCAATCGACCGATACCGATGAGATTACTGGTGATGTAATTCTGAGTTTATAAGCCTGCTGGTAGAAACTAATGCACATAGGAGATCCGAAAAATGGCCGAGGTAGGTACCATGTCAAAGTTCCTTTCACCTCTTTCCTAGACAGATTGCTCGTGGGTCCGTGTCCCGTGCCTGTTCCGGCTCCGCACGCCTCAACTCGCCGTGTCAAAGTTCGTTCTGCCGTTGGCTTTCTCAGTCTCTCCCTAATAAGCTTGTGTTTATCAGCAGAAAGAGACAGAGCAAAGAGGGTCGTCCGTGTAATCTCCGTGTTGGACAAACAACTACTTAACGGAGCACGTGGTGCGGGTTGAACGTTGGCCCGTGGTGTGCCTCGAACACCGCTCACCATTCTTCACTATATACTCGGACTCAGGCCACAGGTATGTACATGCTTCCCGCTTGATTGGAACAACACATACAAACTGAGTTTTGTAATTGCAAAGCAAGCGATTTTCTGTCAATGATTACTTTCAGTTATAATGAAAAACAGTAGTTTGTCCACCATATTTTAATACAAAAGAATGATGGATTTACCTTGAAATAATTAACCCTATAAACCTCCTAGGGTCATTCAAAATCCTATTTATAGTGGAGTTTTGGGACTGTTAGGTTTTAACCAAAACAATGGAATCCGGCAGTCTGTTGAATTAGAAAAACATTTCCCCAACACATTGGGAGTGGTCATCAGTGGCGTAACTTCGGGGGGGGGGGTGGGGGGGGGGGGGGTGGGGGTGGGGGGGGGGGGACTAGGACTATGAAGCACACTCCCACCGGCCGACAAACCATGCATGTACCCGCATATACCCCCCCCCCCCCCCCCTTCCAAGTGACCCACTGGAAAATTGAATTGTACCCCTAAAGATGCATGTTTTTTTTCATGAAGTTCTCTCCAAGTTGGTGCACGTGCGCCCAACTTGGAAGCCCAACTGCATCCCCCTGCAAATACCGCTACCCGGTAATTGAAAGGATATGCATGTTTATTCATACCTCCCTAAGGTCAGATTCGTCGGGTTTATTGGCCGCGTACAGAAAATTGTAGGTTGAATATGCATTATTCTACGGGCGTGCCATTTACAATTTAAATTCTTCAACATTCAGTGTCATTTGAGTTCAGGCCTTATCGGTGCATTGTGATCTAATCAAAATTACTAAATCCGTTTGTAGGCATAAAATAGGGCCTATATCTTAAAAAATTCAGAATTGTTAACATATGTAGCGATCAGATACTGAAGATTAACACAAGCTCCACGCGCAGTTGAGTTATGATAAAGTCTTGGGGATAAACAAAGTGCGTGTATCAGCGGCGTAGCCAGGGCTGTCTCCATAGGGGGGGGGGGGGGGGCGAGGGGGGCGGGGGCTGGATGTTATAGTTGGGGCTCTCACAATTTTTTTCTTTATAATACTATTTTTCTGCGTTGCGAAATTTCAGTGGGGGTGACGGGGGAGCGACGATTTTTTTATGGGGGGGGCGTGCGCCCCCACGCCCCCTCCTAGCTACGCCCACTTGCGTGTATACGAGAATTAACTTTAGTTGTCGTTGTTTGGGACCGTTCTTAATTTGTTGGGGTTGACTACGGCAGCGTTTGATACAGGAATGTTCTCATGGCGACAGTGGATCCTGATAGTTCTAGTAGGCAGCGTCCTCGTTGATAACAGCCGTCGAGCGACTCAGTTCAAGTCTTGCCTTTTAGCTTCCATATTTTGATCCAGGACGGCTGTTTCGGATGAAAGCATTTTATAGTTCGTATCGACAAAATATGGATAATCAGTTAAAAAGAGACAAGGGCATTATATCCCCTCTACTTTTAAATTGTTTGCTTGTCTCGTCTGGGGGGGGGGGGGGGGCATAGGGTCATCCCTCTAAATTAAAAGAAAACTAATCGGACAGAAAAAGAGAATAAAAACCATAAAAACAATAAATTAATATAAAATGCCACTAGAATATTACGGACCCATAATTATAGTGTGTGATACCTGACGGGTATACAGAAAATGTCTGTCCCCTAAT
This sequence comes from Hippasteria phrygiana, assembly GCA_037893225.1. NCBI lineage: Eukaryota > Metazoa > Echinodermata > Asteroidea > Valvatida > Goniasteridae > Hippasteria > Hippasteria phrygiana. The sequence goes on from JAZGUH010000256.1 coordinate 296,058, forward strand.
AATTTGCACGTTTTCCCTTTTTGGGAACAATAATCATTGGATGTTAAATTTTCCCCCACACATACACTTTCCGAAACAAATCATTGTGCCACTGATTTTAACATTGGCAAAACATAGAAAATTTCCTGGCAGATCTGTTGACAACAGGCCCATCTGCACTTAACCTAGTGGAAAAAAAATAGCCCCGTATACAGAAGAGAGATTTAGAACATAAAAATCCATTAATTTTGCCGTTTCTGGAGTATTTTTGTAACTGATGATCTGATAGTTTATCCCCCAACACCAACCTCCCCCCCCCCCCCCGGATCTAGAACAGCCAGCCCACCTGAAGGAATGTTCTGAAAGCGATCACGGGAGTCGGTCTGCTTCAGTCACATCAAAGACGCCGAGACCGCGACCCAAACCCACCTGCCCAGTGTAGCCACCTTTAGAGGACCCCACCCTTGTGAAAAATTACCCCGTTAGGAAAGTGAACACCTACGACAAACACCGAACAACAATACGTTTGTTGTCGCTGCCTCTCATCAAAGAAAACAAGCAAACTCACAGAGTTTGATATGATATGTGGAATTCGATAGAATAACCCATGTGTTGGGTATTGTTATTTTCACTGACTGATTAATAATTACCGGGACATTTAGAAGCTGATTTTGTAATAAAGAATTTTAAAGGTAATATACAACATTTGCAAACATTAAAAAAACAACTACCAAATTATTGCGAAAGACATTACTTTGACAGTTAGCATAAATAACAGTCTCAAGCAACTTGTGAAATTATGGCACCTGGTATTTTGTATCAATTTTCGATGATGGTCGGCCGACCATTATTGGAAAAAGAACGTGACTTTTCTTTTTACAAATACTGCTCACCATTTGCCAAATTTAGTTGGTGAACGGGTGCAAGCCAGCTATATAGTCTGGTTCCCTTGCCGGACAATCCCCGATGTCTATAAATTGCTCCGTTTCGTCAGGGAACCAGACTACAAGAACAACATTTTGTTCTTGGTTTTCCGGCATCTATGAACATAAAACTTTAAACAGATCATCGCAATAGGCCAAATATTTGCTATAAAATACTAAGGCGAAGTAAAAAAAGATGTTTAGCGTCCCCGCCCGCTTCCTTTTTGGGGGCCGCCTGGATTTTTGTTTTATTTTTACCAGCAGAAAATGAGGTGAAAAAAAACACACAAAAATGTCAACCGATCCATCGGGAAAAACTACAAGCTTACTTGAACTATTTAAAGCACTGTAAACATGTTCAATTCTCTTGTCAAAATGTCTCTTTCATTTTGTGTCTTTGAACAGTATATACAGTTGAAAAACCTACGGTTGACAGAAATTTAAACAAGAATGGCGGTCATCTTGAAAATAAAAAATAAAAAGCCCCTCCTCCTGCCTTTAAAAACCCGGACGCTAAACATGTTTTTTTTTACTTGTCCTAACCACCCCCGCCCCACCCCCACCCCCCCCCCCCCCCCCCACACATCCATCCACTTCTGAAAATCACAACAAACACGTCATGAGAGGGATAGCATTGTGTATGTTTCATGTTTTTTTGGTTTCCCATATTAAAATAGCTCATTAGGAATTCATTCCTAACCAGAATTTTCCTCATTGTTGATTGGTAATAGGAATGATCGGATTTTAGTATTGTGCGCTCTGGAAGAGAGGGCACTACATTTCCAAACAAAATGGCGTCCTCTTGCAGGAGTTGAACTAGATATTTATTACATGGGTCTATCTATTTCGCTGTTAAATTACCGCCAATAGTTTCAGTCCAAAGGATTCGTATGTCTACATGCTTGCGCCAAAATAAGAAGGCTTTGCTTGCAATTGTATTGTAGCTTTCGTAATTCTCAACAATTCTTAATGTGGATTTTGTGACAAACATTTTCTGTGTTAAAGTTCAGAAAAGTATGGTTTATACCGGAGCGTTTCGTTAGGAAAAGTTCCTGCGTTTCATACAAAGGTAGGCCTGCTTTTCAAATTCAGACCCAATTCCCTGTATAACTGATGTTAACTGGAATGCACCAAGTCATCAAATCAAACCAACAATAAATCATCAGTGGAGTCGACTCGTTTTTAGGCTCTCGCAACGAACACTCATGAATCCCTCGTTTCGGTTGACTCCATTTGACACAAAGGCTCTGGCGGTTGATAAATCTTCAATTCCAAAACTGAACTGATCGACGCCTATAGAGTCTTGACATTAAGCATGTCCGGACTATAAACTGACAGAATTATGACGTGTTGTTCCCATCCTCTGTTACCACAGAGACACATCACACGGGGGACTTCATCCCATTCCCTGAGGTAATCTCATCGGGGACGGGGACTCGAGTTGCAGCGAGTCGCACCGGGACCATATGCCGGCATATTGTCACTCAAGCCCCGTAGCGCCACCTGGCCCGACACGGTCACAAGTGCTCGTCAAACACGGAGTTTTTCCCCACTCTTTCTCATAGGCGGATCTGGTAATCCTAGGTATCAGGTTTGCCTGCTTGTATCCTATTTCTGGGGAGTGTTTTTTTTTTTTCTCTCTCTCTCTCTCTCTCTGAATTTGAGGGAGATTTAATGGAGCTTCTGTTTTATATGATGCGTGTGTTTTGTGTGTTGCTTTATGGTCGGGATGGGATGGTACATGTATTTGTCCGTGAGGCGGGTGTCGTGATCGGAGCTAATTCCGGGGATGACTCTGTGGAATGATGTTCCTGGCTTGATCCGGATGATTTCAATATCTTGATGGATGGGTAACACGCTAGCCTCAGGTGCAGCATGGATCTGTGTTGTGGGGGATAGAGGTTGTAGGGAACCACTCATAAAAGGTTTGAGAGAAGATTCGGTCAGGGAGAACCAACCAATCAGACGGAGTGACAAAAACGTTCCGATCAGTCAGAGAAGAGAGATAAAGGCCAAAAATGAAATTGACAGTCTGAATGGAGGAAGAAGGTTCAGGATGATTTCCAGATATACTCATCGAGAGAAGGGTGGTTAGTGTCAATCTCGTGGGATAACGGGTGGGAAAGGGGATCAAGACCGGCTGCCGAGACGAGAGCATAAGAGGAACACGAAGAAAAGGCGGGCGGAAGAACAGGGGGAAATGTATACATTTCCACTGAGTTTTAAAGGAATAAACATGGCAACTTCCAGTCCTCATTTCAGAAGCTGTCTCCCAGATTTAGGAGGAAGAAACTAAGGGGGAAAATTGAAGACTGGTAAGGGTGAGAAAAATAGGCAGAAATCAACGCATCTACTAAACTGTGGGCCTATACGCGGCCAGACGGAGAGATTTAAAAGCGGCGGCCGATTTTCTGGGTCTCTTTGTGATGCCGAGTGGTTGCTGAGGAAAATTGGTACCGAATTCGTCACTTGATGAGCTCGGCTGATTTTGCTATGCATGTGCCGAAGTGACCAACTTTCTGGATTCTCTACGTTTTTTGGGGGGTGGGGGGGGGGGGGGGTGATTAGCCAATCAGCCCCCCCCCCCCCCCCCCCCCCACCCAAAACAAATATATACACACACACAAAAACCAAAAATAACCCCCCCCCAAAAAAAAAAAAAAAAAAAAAATACACCAAAAAACACAAAAAAACAACAACACAATATTATTGCATATTGCCTGTGGCTGGTTTTGAGTGAATTTTTGCTTGGTAGACTTGACTCAAGTCGGGATTCTGTGGTTGTTCGTGCTATAATCCGTGTTTCGTCCCGTGTGACAGCGCGCCCTCTCGTGCCCGTACCGACATACGTCGTAGCTGCATGCTTGAGATGAGAAACATGGGCCCTTTTTCAAATGGCTTCGGCTTTGCGTAATTTTATGTCCCCTGATTTGGCAATATCTGGACGCTGTTTTTGCTACATGTACATGTACATGTACATCAAAGTCTTATAAATCCAGAGCCAGAGCCTGTTTATTTATTTATTTACGTATTCAAGGCTTCAGATTGGCAATGGGACTGGGTTATAGCTGGAGACGTAGCCCAAGCACAAGCCGAAGCTAGGTTTGAGAAATGCCTATGATGACTTAGTGGCTGAGTTCGGGCGAGTTGTTCTTGTTTGCTCAACAACTTATGTCTTCGTTCGTGTTCCGGCCGCTCGAACGCCCAACTTGAAGAACGTCTCATAGCCCCATGACATTGCAAGGGCGCCATCTATCGCTGGTAACCACCGTGACGCAAAATGTATTGGTTGCGCCCAAGCATTCGTTATTCAAGCGTTCGTTTTAAAAACCTGAATTTCAGACGCAAAATAATTTAACAGAAGCACAATATTTAGACTGCATTTTCCGCTAGTTTGTTCAGAAAAAGCTTTATTTTCAAAACGTTTGCCAAGGGAATTTTCGGCAACTGTACGTCGACTTTTTATGCTAGGATCATCCGCCACCTTTGGTCGTCTTCTGCATTGCGTCAATTACGTCATGTTCTTGTGTAAACCCCGACTGGTAGGTAGTCTATGGAATAGCCGCTCGTGCAACGCGACGAGCGTCTATAATATGTGTGCAGATCTGGCGATTAATTATGCAAGACAACCGCATCATGACCTCTAGATTTTGACCAATCAGCCTGCTCGTTTTTTGGACCTTCGGGAAACCGCTGATCAAGGCGCGCGTTGCTACCCGGACACGTAACGCGCCCAGGATATGCATTGAGAAATGTAAACATTTCTGCACGCGCACGGAATCATGTTGCAGTTGTACTGTGCGTAGTATAGTACTGCGTACTGCGTGCGCGTGCTGGGGGAGCACGCGACACGCGCGGCGGCATTTGAATTATTTTATAACTGCCATCGCATGCTACATACGTGCCGTGATGAATACGGAGAAACTGGGTCAGCTGACACCCACCAACCAATCAGTACCTTCGTCGACATTTCTGATCGAAATGACGTCACAAGTTTGCAAAGTCCTCTCCGATTGGCTGGCGCGCGGGGTCGCATAAATTAGCATGTCCGCATCAGACGTTGATATGCAATGCAATGCATGCAACGTCTGATACTCAGTCTACTGGTAGGTGGTGTGTGATCTTGTTCCGAGTGCAATGTTCTCGTTCCGAGTGCAATGTTCTCGGATCGCGTTTCAGCCGTTCGGACGCAAAAACAGGGAACTCGTGTTAAGAACAGGCCGCCCGAACTCAGCCAGTCCGGCCGGAATGTCAAACAGATGAGGGCGCCCTATAATTATCAAGGGGCTAGCTGAAGGTGTAGATTGAACAAAGCAAGTCCGACTTGAATCAAGTCTATCTGCATAGCAGCTCCATGACGTTGGTCCCACGCGCAAGGAGTTATCAAAACGAGCTAAACTGCAGACCAACATTGATTGACATTGGACACAAATGTCGGCGATTGTGTAGTGTAGGGCCCTGTTCCCTATAAGGGAACAAAAATCCACTTTTAGGTTATTGGAATTGCCAAACTAGTTAGCGACATTACAAACCAACAGGTATGCCATAGATAAAAGGCAGGGTTTTAGTTTTTGAGGAAAATGTTGGGGTAAAGCGGCGATGTGGACGACAAAACGCAACGGGAAAATATAGATGGCGATCACCGCGACGCACAGTAAACACGCAAAACCGCGTTCATTCGCATAGCAACTGCCGTAAAGCGCGTAAGAAAATTGCATTTTCTACCAAAAAAAAAACGGTTCAAAATTACAAAAAACGATGTCAATAGAATTAAGAGAAGTCTGCTTTAGGTTGAAAAAGTCATTTTGGAATGAGAAAAAATACACTTGAATCTAATTTCATTAAAACTAAATAGGGGCCCTGCACTACACAATCGCCCAAATGTCTTTATAGTGCCACAGAACCGTCTGGATTTTGGAAGTACACCGTCCCTTTAATCCTTGCTCCATTTTTTAAATTAATTGGCACAGCACTCGACAGTCTGGATGGGATACCCCGCCAGCTTGGGTGTTCTGCTTCATGCTCGCTGCGCAGGTACGCACAAACCGTCTCTCAATGACGCGGTGAAACGTCATGTTGTCGTCTGCTTGCATGCACATCGGAAACCTTTCCCTCGATGACTAGTGGCCCGATGACGGAAATATTTCATTGACTTGCCATGGACTGGCACAGTATGAAAGCGGCAATATACAGTGGCGTAAATGAAGTGGTGACTTTCCCCTATAGGTGATCGAGGCCTTCCCCCTTAGCATGCGCTCCTTCCCCCCACGTGCACTTTCCCCTCAAATAATTAGGCCCGAAGCCCCCCTCCCCCCCCCCCCCCCCATGCCCAATGGAGATTATAGTTTACCACAAGTTAGGCCTTGTGTATTTAATACTCCCAGGAAGTTCCCCTTGAAAAACCGGTGCACCCCTGGTTTGGTTCACTGTGGAAAGGGAGCCCATCCCCTTCAAAATCAACAAACGCAGAAACGAAATACATGTAGTTTAATAAAAGCAATTGCATTTACCAAATCAACAAAATTAGCTGGCCTAACGTTTAAGTTATTTCCCAAAGGCCTTTGGGAAAGAGCTTGCTTAAGTTCCAAAGATTAGGCCAGCAAATTTAGTTGATATAGGCCTCCTGCATTTCAGGCCAATCCAGTCAGTTAGCAGCTCATTTTCATCATCTGAAAACTGGAGACATTGATCCTGAGGCCTGTTGTGCAAGAATATTTCATTTGTTTTCGGATCTACATGTATAAGTCATACCCATTGTCCCTATAACAAGAATCGAATCTGGGACACCGGTGACAGACTTTCGGGGAAAGTACAAATGCAGCGCCAAATTCAAGTTAGCTTAAAAAGCATCAGCAAGATCAAGTTTCAAGTTTTTTGTCTGAATTGACCGAATTCGAATCAAACTTTGGAGTCAGAAATGTTGCGAGTAATCGAGCCAGACCCGATTCTCAGCCACCAATTCAACAACCCTGTCCACAGAAGATTCTTTGTGAATCTCCTCCCGACTATTCCTACCGATGTCCGTATTCTAGAAAAGAAAAAGAAAAAATAATAAATAAAAAAAATCCACAACCCAGCATCTCTCCAACTCAATCTCCTTTTTCAGAATCACCATGGTGCCACATCCCCCTCCCTCTAATCCTCCTCTCCTACAATCCAACCAGCCCTGGCTCTTGTTCCTCATTTTAAGTCCCCCCACTCCTCCACGGTCGCCGGCCATCCGAACCGTCCCCGCCTACCACCGGAAGCCGGCCCTAGCGAGCCGTACCGCGCGCCCCCTCTACTCCCGGCCGGGGATATTGGCACTCCAGCGGCGGGCAACCCGAGACGAGCCACTCCGCCGATGTTTGGCTCGCTCCATCGCGCGTGACTGACAAACAATCACTGTGAAAAAAGTGAAAAAACACCACGCGTCTGCATCTAGCCCCAATTTGACTCTCCGGGAAACCGATCCGTAAGGGCTTTGTCACCTGCCGTGTATTCCCTTACCAAAGAAAATACCATTTTTTCCCCAAGAATTGTTGGCTGTTGGTATGGGACACATTATGTAAAATTAGGAACAACAAAAAGACAAAACTTACTTTAAAGCAGTTGTGTCCGTAGTTTTAGGGTATATTACCCAGAAAATAAATTTTCTGGTGATAGTTATTGAATTGATAATTTGTTAGCATTAGATAAGTTATGAGCTTTCCAATGAGACATCTCTACACACAAACCATTGACCGACGATGAGGATTGAACAGGTTTAATCATTTTGAATTAGAAGCGGGACGCTCCTAATGTAAGAAAATAATATCATAAAGCACATAGGCCAAGTAAAAATGACATGTTTAGCGTCCGAGGTTTTTTAAGGAAGGAGGAGGGGCTTTTCATGTTTATTTTTTTTATTTTCAAGATGGCCGCCATTCTCTTAAACATTTCTGACAACCGTAGGTTTTTCAACTGTCGCCATTGGAATGAGGGTATTTTTTATATTTAGAGCGCGGACAATTGGAAAGTCACTCACGGCTTTACATACGTACACGTCTTATATGAGGCCAAATCGGAGGCTTAAATTTAAATTGCAAGTAATCGACTGTCAGCTGTAAGATTTTTGTACTGGTACTGACAGGTACCGTATACGTATAGCCACATTGTGCTCTTTACGTGTATTTTTTAAGTTGATAATTAGAAATGAACTGATGTTCTGAGTTGAAACTCAGGTTTTAATATTCCAACATTTAGCAGTCTTTGCCCCAGAACATTGAAATATTTTATTTCGTGTACTTTTAGTTTTTATTTATTAATTTTATTTATTTTCTATCAATATTACCTATACTGCAAACACCCCACGTGGTATCTCCATTGAACCATTAAATATAGCATACGGTGTTAATTTAACACCACCGTTTTGCAGTGTAGTCAGTTGCCATTGTGGTTTGACATTTATTTATATCTGATTAATTGATGAATTTTATTATTTGATTGATTTTGAGGGGTAGTTAACACATATCAGCAAACTCTAGGACCACACCTTAAGGGTAGTATACAACATTTGCAAACATAAACTAGACTTCTATGTCTGTTACAAGAACAGAACATAGGGCTTTTCCGTTTTTTAAATTTTTTTTCAGCATAAAAGTTGTTAAGGGTCTTGTCTTTGATGAGTTTTCTAAGATCTGAGATTATTTCATGACCCACATTTCTAACTTCAAACTCGACCTTTAAGTTCATGCTGCGTGATCCATGATGACGTTATAACGCCAGCACTTCTCAAAGCAAATTTGCAACGTGGTCTTGGCCTGTGTCAAGATTGGAGTCAATTTGATCAATGACAATATAGAATTGGAGAGTAGGCCTACAATGAAATGTGAAACATTTAAAGATTCACAAAAAATCAGCCAATGACGTGATCATGACGGCACTTCGAATTTTACATGCTATGACAATACCAACTGGCCCACCAATTTTCATGACGATCGAACCTACCCTTATACGTGCTTTAAAAAAAGCACATTTTTGATGACGTCATCATGACGGCACCCATTTTTCGCATTTATATGTAAGTATCTATGACCTAACGGACCTAATAAAAAGAATTTCGAAATTAGTATGTACCGTTGATGAGATATGACTTTAAAAGGTTCAAAAACTAAAAAAATACTATAAAATCGTATGATGACGTAATCATGACGTCACATCAATTTCCATCTGTAACACATGCTGGCCTATCTAGATACCACGTATCTACTTAATCGGACTTGTACTTCCATAGATATATGGCTTCGAAAAATGCCCCTTTAAGATGACGTCACGTGACATGTGATGACCATCATTAAAAGTCAAGTGAGGGTTCCCACAGAAATCTGAAAACCAAATTCCATGATCTTTCCATGACTTTCCAAGACTAAATTTCCATGACATTTAATATCATTTTGCAGAGAAAAGTTGTTTGGTATTATGGTACTGATAAACCCCCGATATGGGGCTAACAATTTGTTAGCTTTTGAAAATAAGTGTTAATTAATAATGCCCTCCTCCCATTACAGCCATCCGATCCACCCACTTTAATAAAAAAAAAGAAGATAAGATGATATTTTATAAGATGTACATAATGGCTGTGGCATTAACAGCTACCATCAGCAAAGAAGACAGAAAAAAGATAGAAAGAAGAAAGATAGTAAATGGCTAAATCGCATACAGCAGACACATGGAGCTAGCACGTTAGTAGAGAGATTCACGCGAACCGGCATTGGCGACGCTATTTGCAATGCCCAATTTTCTGTCAGTGCTGCGACTGGCTTTTATTTGTTTTTATTTAGTTTTGATCATTTAATTTTCTATAATAATTGGTGTTTGTTTATTGTTACTATTTTAAATGACTCATAACATTATTTTTATATTTATAACAAATTGATCAGAAATAAATTAGGCTCAAATTTTCAATTATAAAATTAGCAATTTAGCAATAATGGTCACAACTTTTAACTGAAATTGTCCTCCAAAATTACCAAAAAATTGAATCAATAAAAATCCACAATAGGGTTAACCTAACATGACTACTATTGGCCCTCATTCTATTTCTAATTCTATTTACTCTTTTCAGTAATATAATATTTAAAAGAATTGTTTGTCTTAAAATCTCTGTGGTATTATAAGTTACAGCATCATCACCATACTGCACATTTCTCATCCAAGTTGATAACAGGACCCCCCCCCCCCCCCCTGCAAACAATCATGGTGGAATAAAACTATTCAATGCGGCCACCATTAAATATCAACATGTAGGTATGTACAGTCTGCTTTGTTTTCTTTTAAAGTTTATTTTCTTATAGTCTAAACAGATTGCATACAAACCTTTACCCTAATAATCTCCTAGGGTGTGTGAAAATCATCTACTGAGAATTGAGGACTTTTATGGTTAAGATATCATTTACATGATTAGGTTTAATATTCAGCTACCATCTCTAATCTTGTTTTCAATTATATCATGTTTATGTGCCCACATTACATTGAGCTTACGTGTATTGAGTTAAACCTACATGTATGTGGTTCATTCCATGAAGTTGGGTACATAAAGTGTGACATTTTGCCAAAAAGGGCAATGTTTAAACCCTAAAATATATATTTTCTACCTTTATCAGTTTTCCCTGATCTGGATACGTTGTTCATGCACACTTGCAATTAGTAGTTTCACAAGTCAAATACAGGATTCTTTGGATTGTTTTTCACACTCGATGAAGATATATTGTCAAAATGTGTGACATTCCTCCAAATTTGGTGTCCTGTTACACGTGAAACCAGTACCTTAAAATGTCATTATATTCTCTCTGCTTTTATTAATTTGTCTAATTGTTACTAATTTTATAAACTTATAAGTAGGTCTTATTATGGTATAAAACTTGCGACTCTTCTAAGAAAGCTGGTAGATATAGGCTGATTGGTCATTCCGTAAATGAAAAATATATGGTGTTCGTGTTACATGTGAAACAAAAACACATTTTCTGACATATTTCCATTGATTTGCCTTGAACATTTTATGAACTAGTTAAGGATATACATCTCTAATGAAAATATATGAAAATCAGACCTCTTCAGTAAATATGATGCATAAAATATGAATTTGTGTGGATTTTACATGTAACATAGACACTGGTGTCAATGTTACATGTGAAACCCATCGCTTATTTGTACCATATCACTGTAAATTTCAATTGCAAAAGTCTGACTTCCATTTGTTCAATATTGCTGTCTGTAAGTACACAGAAGGTGGTTTATTAAAGAAAGTGTTCAATAAAGTTCTTAAGATATGGCAAAAGTTAGGTACTGCAGCTCAATTCTGTTTGATCCACTGCCATCTTCACTGACAAATGTACATGCTGTCATCAAATCTGAAATAAGGAACAATAAAAATTGTCCCCTGTGTATTTCTATATTTTATTCATGTGTTGAGTTTTGGGTTTTTTATCTGGGGTTCAGGGTGAGCTGGTTGGGTTTATAATTTGTACAGATACATGCATGCCCCCAGGCCCAACTTGCAGACTAGGCTGTGTATAATAATAATAATTAACTTCTCTGAGACAAGTAGGGGCATATCTCACTCCCCGAAAACATGTATTTTAGACATCAAACTCTTCAGTTTATTCAGTTGGTGGGGGTTTGAAAGTAAAATCTCTCTTCATAATCGTGTCCTCATATGGCACAACCTTTAGTTGGAGGCTTTTGTTGGGGAATTTTCACTGCTAAATAGAGGAAAACAGTTTGTGTTCACTATACATAGCCTAATTATTCTTGGCAGTGTCTGGTCAGAAATTAATGTACATGTACTACAGTGTTTATATACATGTACATGTACATATGTAAATTTCTGTCTCATTTTCCACAAATCTTTAGGAAATAAATCTTGAAATAAGTTGTGCCACATACTTAGACAAACAGGGTTGGTTATTTCCCAAGATTTCTGTGTTTCTGACCCATGCTGGTAGGGGTATTAAAGTAAAATCTCTCCTCAGAATTTTGTAATTTTGTTAGGGAATTTTCACTACAGTGTTCACATACATGTACAGTAAATTTGTGTCTCATTTTCCACAAATATTTAGGAGATAAATCTTGAAGTAACAGGTTGTGGCACATATTTAGACAAGCAGGGTTGGTTAATTTCCAAGATTTCGCTGTATCTGACTAGCTGGTTGGGTTTATAATTTGTACAGATGTACTACATGTAGGCCCTACTTGCAGACTGGGTTGTAACTTTTCTGAGACAAGACTAGTATAGGAGCATAACTCACTCCCCAACAACAACTTTTTCAAGTTGTGTTGAAAATGTCTGTCCAACATGTCAAAGCATTTATCTGCAATCATTCATGTTCAGAATTGTGTAATCACATACATTTGAGGCTTTTGTTGGAGAATTTGCACTGCTAAATAGAGGAAAAACATGTTAATTTGTGTTGACTTTAGGCCTACATGTATTATTGGCAGTGTATGGTCACAAATTTCTTTTAGTAATGTACATGTAGAGTGTTCATATATATATTTTGTACTATGTAAATTTCTATCTCATATTCCACAAATATTTAGGAGATAAATCTTTAAAAACAACACGTAGTGCCACATATTTAGGCAAGCAGGGTTGGTTTATTTTCCAAGATTTCGCTGCTTCTGAACCATGCTGGTGCGGAATATTAAAGTAAAATCTCGCAATTTTCGACATGCTTACCTGAATATCTGGACCACCAAATTGAAACATGTTGCTGTCCGCTACTGAACTTCCTCCATTGGAGCCTCTATCGCCTTTTTAAACGTTTGGACATGATCTGCCGATAGTAGCGTCTAAGGTCGTCTGCAGTGATCGTGTGGTTTTTCTGAATATGTATCTGAAGTCTCAACAAAAGCATCCGGTTTCACCCTTACAACGGCCTCCAAAATACTAGATACGTCACTTGAGATACAAGTAGAGTTCGAGGATTAAGGTGCAGACACTAAGGTTCAAATACGAGCCGGACGAAAAGTCGAATTTCACGTCCAACTCCAAGAGGCACCCGTTGAGCCCCGAGGCGCGCGCAGTGCCGCTGGCCGATATACGCAAACATGTATCCATGTCATGTTTAAGAATCCACTACTATAATATGCACAGCTCGTTTGTGCATGCTCCGGGTTGCACGAAAAATGTTTTTTTTTCGGGTTTAACTTGATCGTATTCTCATTTTGAGGGGATCAGTCCCTGCATGAATGACTACTCTGCATTTTGGGTGAGTGTTTGGTTGATATATTCAGGGAAACGGAAGATATCGGCGCTCCAAACAAAAACCGCAGTAAACCCAATGTAAGTCCTTCCAGCTCTAAACGGCGAATCTCGCATGTACGGATAGATTTTGTTGTAGACTATGCGTGTGGAAATTTGGCATCTGCAGCGTATGTACGTACTTTGTTAGGCTTGATTCTGCATGATTAGTAAGTTAGCGAAACGTTACGCACGGTTTCGGATACCTATTTCCACAGCTACCTGTGATTAGCGACTTGAAAAGACTATAAATCAACCCTTTTTATAAACAGCATGTACATTTAATCCATGGTTTTCTGCCCTTCCCAGAATTCCTTTGTGTTATATTGAATTTGGTCTAAATATTCAAATGGCTGTTATTTCTTACTTGAGTGAGCCACGATCATGAAATTTTGGAATTAGGGAGAGAAAAATTCAATGTATACATTTTTGTAATCGGATTGACCCTTACATGCGTTAAAAAAACAACATATTTTTGATGACGTCATCATGACGTCACACAATTTTCGCCTTTTAGGGCATATCTTTGAGACATACCAAAGCTATAACAAAAAGAATTTTGAAAATATCTTGTTTTGTTCGCTAGATATATTGAAAAGAATGTTACGATTTTAAAACTTCAAAAATTCAGCGACTTGAAAAAAGACTAGAAATCAACCCCTTTTATAAACAGCAAGCTCATAATAGCCATGGTTATCAGCCCGTCCCAGAATTCCTTTGTGTTATATTGAATTTGGTCTAAATTTTGAAATGGCTGTCATTTCTTACTTGAGTGAGCCACGATCATGAAATTTTGGAATTGGGTACAGGAAAATTCAATATATACATTTTTGTAATCGGATTGACCCTTACATGCGTTAACAAAAAAACACATTTTTGATGACGTCATCATGACGTCACACAATTTTCGCAATTTAGGGCATATCTTTGAGACATACCAAAGCTATAAGAAAAAGAATTTTGAAAATATCTTGTTTTGTTCGCTAGATATATTGAAAAGAATGTTACGATTTTAATACTTCAAAAATTCAGCGACTTGAAAAAAGACTAGAAATCAACCCTTTTATAAACAGCAAGCTCATAATAGCCATGGTTATCAGCCCGTCCCAGAATTCCTTTGTGTTATATTGAATTTGGTCTAAATTTTGAAATGGCTGTTATTTCTTACTTGAGTGAGCCACGATCATGAAATTTTGGAATTGGGTACAGAAAAATACAATGTATACATTTTTGTAATCAGATTGACCCTTACATGCGTTTAAAAAAAAAAAATATTGTTGATGACGTCATCATGACGTCACACAATTTTCGCCATTTAGGGCATATCTTTGAGACATACCAAAGCTGTAACAAAAATAATTTTGAAAATATCTTGTTTTGTTCGCTAGATATATTGAAAAGAATGTTACGATTTTAAAACTTCAAAAATTCAGCGACTTGAAAAAAGACTAGAAATCAACCCCTTTTATAAACAGCAAGCTCATAATAGCCATGGTTATCAGCCCGTCCCAGAATTCCTTTGTGTTATATTGAATTTGGTCTAAATTTTGAAATGGCTGTCATTTCTTACTTGAGTGAGCCACGATCATGAAATTTTGGAATTGGGTACAGGAAAATTCAATATATACATTTTTGTAATCGGATTGACCCTTACATACGTTAACAAAAAAACACATTTTTGATAACGTCATCATGACGTCACACAATTTTTCCCTTTTAAGACATATCTTTGAGACATACCAAAGCTATAACAAAAAGAATTTTGAAAATATCTTGTTTTGTTCGCTAGATATATTGAAAAGAAGGTTACGATTTATAAAATTCAAAAATTCATAAAAAATCACTTGATGAGGTCATCATGACGTCACTCTACGACATACAATTTCAGTTTAGGGTCTATGTTTGAGGTAAGTTTGGTTAGGTTCTGAGGTTTTTTAAGACCTAAAGTGCCGCCGACAAAATTCGTGTACAAAGTCTATGGGATTTTGGTCAGAACTAAAAGAAGAAGAAGAAGAAGAAGAAGAAGAAGAAGAAAAAACTAGAGGTTAAGCGTCTGTTGAGGTCAACAGACGCATGGCTTTTCCTGGTTTTTTTTTAATCAGCATTAAAGTTGTTAAGGGTTTTGTTTTCGCTGAGTTTTCTAAGATCTGAGATTATTTCATGATCTAGATTTCTTACTTGAAAGTTGACCTTTAAGTTTATATTACTTGACCTATGATGACATTATAAGGATAGTACTTATACATGGTGTTGGCCTGTGTCGAGATTGGAGTCAATCTGATCAATGACAGTAATATATAATAATATGTTAAATATTTAAAAATTCATAGACAATCAGTTGATGACGTTATCATGATGGCACCTAAATGTTCATCTATAACACGAGATACACTAGCAACATACCAGGTTTGAAGGCAATCGGACCTACCGTTCTCTAGATATGGGCCCTTGAAAAACGCACCTTTAAGATGACGTCACGTGACACGTGATGATATCATGACGTCACTCTTCGACATACAATTTCAGCTTAGGGTCTCTGTTTGTGTTAAGTTTGATTAAGATCTGATGTTGTTTAGTGACCAAAGTGGCTCTTACAAAATTCGTGTACAAAGTCTATGGGATTTGGGATATAACTAAAATAATCATAGAAAATCAGCCGATGACGTCATTATGACGTCACCTCGGATTTTACATGCTAGTAGCACTATCTACCTGCACAGTAATTTTTATGACGATCGTCCCTACCCTTATATGTGTTTCAAAAAAGCATATTTTTGATGGCGTCATGATGACGTCACACATTTTTCACATTTATGTGAAAGAATATAGGAGCTAACAAAGCTATTACAAAAAGAATTTTGAATTTAGCGTGTTCTGTTGATGAGATATGGCTTTAGGAAACTTTAGTCTTCAACAACTTTAATATTACTGTAAAATAGTATGATGACGTCATCATGACGTCACCTCAATTTTCATCTATAACACGAGCTACCATACCAACATACTTGGTTTGAAGGCAATCGGACGTACCGTTCTCTAGATATGGGCCCTTGAAAAATGCACCTTTAAGATGACGTCACATGACACGTGATGACGTCATCGTGACGTCACGTTTCGGCATACATTTTCAGCTTAGGGTCTCTGTTTGTGTTAAGTTTGATTAAGATCTGATGTTGTTTAGTGACCAAAGTGGCTCTTACAAAATTCGTGTACAAAGTCTATGGGATTTGGGATATAACTAAAATAATCATAGAAAATCAGCCGATGACGTCATCATGACGTCACCTCGGATTTAACATGCTAGTAGCACTATCTACCTGCACACTAATTTTTATGACGATCGTCCCTACCCTTATATGTGTTTCAAAAAAGCATATTTTTGATGACGGCATGATGACGTCACACATTTTTCACATTTATGTGAAAGAATATAGGAGCTAACAAATCTATTACAAAAAGAATTTTGAATTTAGCATGTTCTGTTGATGAGATATGGTTTTAAGAAACTTTAGTGTTCAAAAACTTTAAAATAGAAAAAAAAACTGTATGATGACGTCATCATGACGTCACCTCAATTTTCATCTATAACACGAGCTACCATACCAACATACCTCGTTTGAAGGCAATCGGACGTACCGTTCTCTAGATATGGGCCCTTGAAAAATGCACCTTTAAGATGACGTCACATGACACGTGATGACGTCATCGTGACGTCACGTTTCGGCATACATTTTCAGCTTAGGGTCTCTGTTTGTGTTAAGTTTGATTAAGATCTGATGTTGTTTAGTGACCAAAGTGTCCCGTACAAAATTCGTGTACAAAGTCTATGGGATTTGGGATAGAACTAAAATAATCATAGAAAATCAGCCGATGACGTCATCATGACGTCACCTCGGATTTAACATGCTAGTAGCACTATCTACCTGCACACTAATTTTTATAACGATCGTCCGTACCCTTATATGTGTTTCAAAAAAGCATATTTTTGATGACGTCATGATGACGTCACACATTTTTCACATTTATGTGAAAGAATATAGGAGCTAACAAAGCTATTACAAAAAGAATTTTGAATTTAGCATGTTCTGTTGATGAGATATGGCTTTAAGAAACTTTGAAGTTCAAAAACTTTAATATTACTGTAAAATCGTATGATGACGTCATCATGACGTCACCTCAATTTTCATCTATAACACGAGCTACCATACCAACATACCTGGTTTGAAGGCAATCGGACCTACCGTTCTCTAGATATGGGCCCTTCCAAAATGCACCTTTAAGATGACGTCACATGGCACGTGATGACGTCATCATGACGTCACGTTTCGGCATGCATTTTCAGCTTAGGGTTTATGTTTGTGTTAAGTCTAATTAAGATCCGAGGTTGTTTAGTGACCAAAGTGCCACTTACAAAATTCGTGTACAAAGTCTATGGGATGTGGGATAGAACTAAACAATTAACAGAAAATCAGCCGATGACGTCATCATGACGTCACCTCGGATTTTACATGCTAGTAGCACTATCTACCTACCCACTAATTTTTATGACGATCGTCCCTACCCTTATATGTGTTTCAAAAAAGCATATTTTTGATGACGTCATGATGACGTCACACATTTTCCACATTTATGTGAAAGAATATAGGAGCTAACAAAGCTATTACAAAAAGAATTTTGAATTTAGCATGTTCTGTTGGTGAGATATGGCTTTAAGAAACTTTAAAGTTCAAAAACTTAAAAATTACTATAAAATCGTATGATGACGTCATCATGACGTCACCTCAATTTTCATCTATAACACGAGCTAGCCTACCAACATACCAGGTTTGAAGGAAATCGGACCTACCGTTCTCTATATATGGGCCCTTGAAAAACGCACCTTTAGGGTGACGTCACGTGACACGTGATGACGTCATCATGACGTCACTCTTCGACATACAATTTCAGCTTAGGGTCTACATGTATGTTTGAGGTAAGTTTGGTTATGATCTGAGGTTTTTTAAGACCTAAAGTGCCGCCGACAAAAATCGTGTGCAAAGTCTATGGGATTTTGGTCAGAACTAAAAGAAGAAAATATATATAAATCATATGATGGTCATCATGACATCACCTCAATAACACATCACCTCAATGTGTGCTCTTGGCCTGTATATAGATTAGAGTCAATCTGATCAATGACAATGTACAATTTTGAGAGTATGTACAATGAAATTAGAAACATTAAAAAAATCATAGAAAAACAGCCGATGACGTCATCATAAGATTACTTCGGATTTCACATGCTAGCGACAACATCTACCAACCCACCAATTGTTATGATTATTGGATATATGTTTACTTATGTTTTCAAAAAGCACATTTTGAGGACGTCATGATGACGTCACACGTTTTGACATTAATATGAAAGAATGTATGGGCTAACAAACCTATTACAAAACGAATTTCGAATATTCTGTTAATGAGATATATGACTAAGAAACTTTACTTAGGTTCCAAAGAGTACAATGAAATTTGAAACATTTAAAAATTCATAGAAAATCAACAGACGACGTCATCATGACGTCACCTCGGATTCTACATGCTAGTGGCACCATCTACCTACCCACTAACTTTTATGACGATCAGACCTACCCTTATATGTGTTTCAAAAAAGCCTATTTTTGATGACGTCACACTTTTTCACATTTATGTGAAAGAATATAGGAGCTAACAAAGCTATTACAAAAAAAAATTTGAATTTAGCATGTTCTGTTGGTGAAATATGGCTTAAAGAAACTTTGAAGTTCAAAAACTTAACAATTACTTTCAAATCGTATGATGACGTCATCTTGACGTCACATCAATTTCCATCTGTAACACATGCTGTCCTATCTAGATACCACGTATCAACTTAATCGGACTTGTACTTCCATGGATATATGGCTTCGAAAAATGCCCCTTTAAGATGACGTCACGTGACATGTGATGACCATCATTAAAAATCAAGTCAGGGTTCCCACAGAAATCTGAAAACCAAATTCCATGACCTTTCCATGACTTTCCAAGACTAAATTTCCATGACATTTAATATTATTTTGCAGAGAAAAGTTTGGTATTATGGTACTGATAAACCCCTGATATGGGGCTAACCATTTGTTAGCTTTTGAAAATAAGTGTTAATTTATAATGCCCTCCTCCCATTACAGCCATCCGATCCACCCACTTTAATAAAAAAAAAAGAAGATAAGATGATATATTATAAGATGTACACAATGGCTGTGGCACTAACAGCTACCATCAGCAAAGAAGACAGAAAAGGATAGAAAGAAGAAAGATAGTAAATGGCTAAATCACATACAGCAGACACATGGAGCTAGCACGTTAGTAGAGAGATTCACGCGAACCGGCATTGGCGACGCTATTTGCAATGCCCAATTTTCTGTCAGTGCTGCGACTGGCTTTAATTTGTTTTTATTTAGTTTTGATCATTTAATTTTCCATAATAATTGGTGTTTGTTTATTGTTACTATTTTAAATGACTCATAACATTATTTTTATATTTATAACAAATTGATCAGAAATATATTAGGCTCAAATTTTCAATTATAAAATTAGCAATTTAGCAATAATGGTCACAACTTTTAACTGAAATTGTCCTCCAAAATGACCAAAAAATTCAATCAACAAAAATCCACAATAGGGTTAACCTAACATGACTACTATTGGCCCTCATTCTATTTCTAATTCTATTTAGTCTTTTCAGTAATATAATATTTAAAAGAATTGTTTGTCTTAAAATCTCTGTGGTATCAGTTACAGCATCATCACCATACTGCACATTTCTCATCCAAGTTGATAACAGGACCCCCCCCCCCCCTGCACACAATCATGGTGGAATAAAACTATTTAATGCGGCTACCATTAAATATCAACATGTAGGTATGTACTGTCTGCTTTGTTTTCTTTTAAAATTTATTTTCTGATAGTCTAAACAGATTGCATACAAACCATTACCCTAATAATCTCCTAGGGTGTGTGAAAAATCATCTACTAAGAATTGAGGACTTTTATGATTAAGATATCATTTACATGATTAGGTTTAATATTCAGCTACCATCTCTAATCTTGTTTTCAATTATATCATGTTTATGTGCCCACATTACATTGAGCTTACGTGTATTGAGTTAAACCTACATGGATGTGGTTCATTCCATGAAGTTGGGTGTGACATTTTGCCAAAAAGGGCAATGTTTAAACCCTAAAATATACATTTTCTACCTTTATCAGTTTTCCCTGATCTGGATACGTTGTTCATGCACACTTGCAATTAGTAGTTTCACAAGTCCAATAAAGGATTCTTTGGATTGTTTTTTCACACTCGATGAAGATATAATTGTCAAAATGTGTGACATTCCTCCAAATTTGGAGTCCTGTTACACGTGAAACCAGTACCTTAAAATGTCATTATATTCTCTCTGCTTGTATTAATTTGTCTAATTGTTACTAATTTTATAAACTTATAAGTAGGTCTTATTAGGGTATGAAACTTGCGACTCTTCTAAGAAAGCTGGTAGATATAGGCTTATGGGTCATTCCGTAAATGAAAAATATATGGTGTTCGTGTTACATGTGAAACAAAAACACATTTTCTGACATATTTCCATTGATTTGCCTTGAACATGTCTGCATTTTATGAACTAGTTAAGGATATACATCTCTAATGAAAAGATATGAAAATCAGACCTCTTCAGTAAATATGAGGCATAAAATATGATTTTTTTGTGGATTTTCCATGTAACATAGACACTGGTGTCAATGTTACATGTGAAACCCATCGCATATTTGTACCATATCACTGTAAATTTCAATTGCAAAAGTCTGACTTCCATTTGTTCAATATTGCTGTCTGTAAGTACACAAAAGGTGGTTTATTAAAGAAAGTGTTGAATAAAGTTCTTAAGATATGGCAAAAGTTAGGTACTGCAGGTCAATTCTGTTTGATCCACTGTCATCTTCACTGACAAATGTACATGCTGTCATCAAATCTGAAATAAGGAACAATAAAAATTGTCCCCTGTGTATTTCTATATTTTATTCATGTGTTGTGTTTTGGGTTTTTATCTGGGGTTCAGGGTGAGCTGGTTGGGTTTATAATTTGTACAGATACATGCATGCCCCCAGGCCCAACTTACAGACTAGGCTGTGTATAATAATAATAATTAACTTCTCTGAGACAAGTAGGGGCATATCTCACTCCCCGAAAACAACTTTTTAAAGTTGCGTTGAAAATGCATATGCAACATGGCAAAGCATTGCCAAAATATTGCAGTATTATACGTGACAATGTTTGTATTTTAGACATCAAACTCTTCAGTTTATTCAGTTGGTGGGGGTTTGAAAGTAAAATCTCTCTTCATAATCGTGTCATCATATGGCACAACCTTTAGTTGGAGGCTTTTGTTGGGGAATTTTCACTGCTAAATAGAGGAAAACAGTTTGTGTTCACTATACATAGCCTAATTATTCTTGGCAGTGTCTGGTCAGAAATTAATGTACATGTACTACAAGTGTTTACATACAGGTACATGTACATATGTAAATTTCTGTCTCATTTTCCACAAATTTTTAGGAAATAAATCTTGAAATAAGTTGTGCCACATACTTAGACAAACAGGGTTGGTTATTTCCCACGATTTCTGTGTTTCTGACCCATGCTGGTAGGGGTATTAAAGTAAAATCTCTCCACAGAATTTTGTAATTTTGTTGGGGAATTTTCACTACAGTGTTCACATACATGTACAGTAAATTTGTGTCTTATTTTCCACAAATATTTAGGAGATAAATCTTGAAGTAACAGGTTGTGGCACATATTTAGACAAGCAGGGTTACATGTACATATGTAAATTTCTGTCTCATTTTCCACAAATTTTTAGGAAATAAATCTTGAAATAAGTTGTGCCACATACTTAGACAAACAGGGTTGGTTATTTCCCACGATTTCTGTGTTTCTGACCCATGCTGGTAGGGGTATTAAAGTAAAATCTCTCCACAGAATTTTGTAATTTTGTTGGGGAATTTTCACTACAGTGTTCACATACATGTACAGTAAATTTGTGTCTTATTTTCCACAAATATTTAGGAGATAAATCTTGAAGTAACAGGTTGTGGCACATATTTAGACAAGCAGGGTTACATGTACATGTAAATTTCTGTCTCATTTTCCACAAATTTTTAGGAAATAAATCTTGAAATAAGTTGTGCCACATACTTAGACAAACAGGGTTGGTTATTTCCCACGATTTCTGTGTTTCTGACCCATGCTGGTAGGGGTATTAAAGTAAAATCTCTCCACAGAATTTTGTAATTTTGTTGGGGAATTTTCACTACAGTGTTCACATACATGTACAGTAAATTTGTGTCTTATTTTCCACAAATATTTAGGAGATAAATCTTGAAGTAACAGGTTGTGGCACATATTTAGACAAGCAGGGTTACATGTACATATGTAAATTTCTGTCTCATTTTCCACAAATTTTTAGGAAATAAATCTTGAAATAAGTTGTGCCACATACTTAGACAAACAGGGTTGGTTATTTCCCACGATTTCTGTGTTTCTGACCCATGCTGGTAGGGGTATTAAAGTAAAATCTCTCCACAGAATTTTGTAATTTTGTTGGGGAATTTTCACTACAGTGTTCACATACATGTACAGTAAATTTGTGTCTTATTTTCCACAAATATTTAGGAGATAAATCTTGAAGTAACAGGTTGTGGCACATATTTAGACAAGCAGGGTTACATGTACATATGTAAATTTCTGTCTCATTTTCCACAAATTTTTAGGAAATAAATCTTGAAATAAGTTGTGCCACATACTTAGACAAACAGGGTTGGTTATTTCCCACGATTTCTGTGTTTCTGACCCATGCTGGTAGGGGTATTAAAGTAAAATCTCTCCACAGAATTTTGTAATTTTGTTGGGGAATTTTCACTACAGTGTTCACATACATGTACAGTAAATTTGTGTCTTATTTTCCACAAATATTTAGGAGATAAATCTTGAAGTAACAGGTTGTGGCACATATTTAGACAAGCAGGGTTACATGTACATATGTAAATTTCTGTCTCATTTTCCACAAATTTTTAGGAAATAAATCTTGAAATAAGTTGTGCCACATACTTAGACAAACAGGGTTGGTTATTTCCCACGATTTCTGTGTTTCTGACCCATGCTGGTAGGGGTATTAAAGTAAAATCTCTCCACAGAATTTTGTAATTTTGTTGGGGAATTTTCACTACAGTGTTCACATACATGTACAGTAAATTTGTGTCTTATTTTCCACAAATATTTAGGAGATAAATCTTGAAGTAACAGGTTGTGGCACATATTTAGACAAGCAGGGTTTGTTAATTTCCAAGATTTCGCTGTTTCTGACTAGCTGGTTGGGTTTATAATTTGTACAGATGTACTACATGTAGGCCCTATACTTGCAGACTGGGTTGTAACTTTTCTGAGACAAGACTAGTATAGGGGCATAACTCACTCCCCAACAACAACTTTTTCAAGTTGTGTTGAAAATGTCTGTCCAACATGTCAAAGCATTTATCTGCAATCATTCATGTTCAGAATTGTGTAATCACATAAATTTGAGGCTTTTGTTGGAGAATTTGCACTGCTAAATAGAGGAAAACATGTTAATTTGTTTTGACTTCAGGCCTACATGTATTATTGGCAGTGTATGGTCACAAATTTCTTTTAGTAATGTACATGTAGAGTGTTCATATATATATGTTGTACTATGTAAATTTCTATCTCATATTCCACAAATATTTAGGAGATAAATCTTTAAAAAAACACGTAGTGCCACATATTTAGACAAGCAGGGTTGGTTATTTTCCAAGATTTCGCTGCTTCTGAACCATGCTGGTGCGGAATATTAAAGTAAAATCTCGCAATTTTCGACATGCTTACCTGAATATCTGGACCACCAAATTGAAACATGTTGCTGTCCTACTGAACTGTCTCCATGATTGGACCCTCTATAGCCTTTTTAAACGTTTGGACGTGATCTGCCGATAGTAGCGTCTAAGGTCGTCTGCAGTGATCGTGTGGTTTTTCTGAAAATGTATCTGAAGTCTCAACAAAAGCATCCGGTTTCACCCTTACAACGGCCTCCAAAATGATAGATACGTCACTTGAGATACAAGTAGAGTTCGAGGATTAAGGTGCAGACACTAAGGTTCAAATACGAGCCGGACGAAAAGTCGAATTTCACGTCCAACTCCAAGAGGCACCCGTTGAGCCCCGAGGCGCGCGCAGTGCCGCTGGCCGATATATGCAAACATGTATCCATGTCATGTTTAAGAATCCACTACCATAATATATATGCACAGCTCGTTTGTGCATGCTCCGGGTTGCACGAAAAATGTTTTTTCGGGTTTAACTTGATCGTATTCTCATTTTGAGGGGATCAGTCGCTGCATGAATGACTACTCTGCATTTTGGGTGAGTGTTTGGTTGATATATTCAGGGAAACAGAAGATATCGGCGCTCCAAACAAAAATCGCTGTGAACCCAATGTAAGTCCTTCCAGCTCTAAACGGCGAATCTCGCATACGGATAGATTTTGTTGTTGTTGCAGACTATACGTGTGTGGAAATTTGGCATCTGCAGCGTATGTACGTACTTTGTTAGGCTTGATTCTGCATGATTAGGAAGTTAGCGAAACGTTACGCACGGTTTCGGATACCTATTTTTAAGTTTCGGGGACTTCTAAAGTCCCCGGGGTAGGATAGCCACGCTATACCTAGATACGTGAGGCTTCGAGCCCCCCTACCCCTGACTACATTTGAACATCAAAAAACAAACACTAAACAAGCACATGACACGAAGACAGTGTAGCCTCGCTACCCATGCATTACCATGAGGGGGTACGACCCCCCCTGTCTTCAACCAAAACGGTGAACTAAAATATCACAAGGAACAAGCAGTAAACAAGACGTATAAGAACAAGCAGAACATGTGAACAAATTAGTTCAGAAAAAAGACGGGAGACAGAAGCTCCATAAAATGACTTCAGGGGACTTTAAAGGTGAAATACCAATCGGTCGTCTCTGACAGTACAGACGGCTCCCCGCACGCACCAAGTGGTGCGAAACTTTGTCCGGTCCAGCCGGGCAAAGTCTGCTTGGAGCCGTGCCTTAATTGAACCCTTGACACGGAGAAGTACCTGGTCGGCGTCCTGTCGGGAGCCATCATACAATGTCTCGCAACGCGAACGCCAAACCAGCCACCTCACCGTGCAAATCAAAAACCAAATCAAAAGGGACTCCGGGCTAGTGTCCACACCAGACCCGTAGAGGACATAGGAACGTGTAAGAGAAAAACGTCGGGCTTGTGCTTTACATCCAAGATGCTCAACCCAAGCCCACAAATTGTAAACAAAGGAACAGTCCCAAAAAATATGACAGAGTGTCTCGGGAGCGGCACAGCCGACCCGAGGGCACTTACCGTCCCCTATACCCCAACGAAAAAGACGTTGAGAAGTCTTAAGTGCCCCCCAAACGATCCTCCAATTTAAGTCCCGAAGTCGGTTGCTCAAATTGGAGGCATGACAAACTTTAAAAAGCTGACTGATGTCAGAAATGTTGCAAGCCGGACGCTGATTAGGACGTTGGCCCGCAAAAAGCTCGCAAAGACTGCGAACCGACGCCGGCCCCCAATCAACGTCCGGGGAAATCTCAACAGCCAGCAAGACCAGCTTGCAAAACTGCTTATAATAGCCCGTGGGCGAAAAAGCGTGAGGAACATCGTTCCGCCACCAATTCGGGGGAAAGACCCGGCGGAGCGACAAGGCCACCCAGTATAGAGAAAAAAATCTCAAGGGTGGGCCCCCATCGCCCAACAAGGCCTTTACCCCAAGAACGAAAAAGGCGTCACATTTGTCGCGGAGGTTGGTAACACCCAACCCGCCCTTGGCTAGGGACTGGACAAGAACTGTCCTCCGGACGAGTTCAGTCTTGCCCGACCAAATGAAGGAAAAAATAGCTCGGTTTATAGTCCGCTCTACTGCAAGTGGAAGTGGATAAACCGGAGCCAGAAAAAACAAAGGTGATAGAATTAAGGTATTGACCAGCAATACCTTACCTAAGAGGGAAAACGTCCCCCTTTTCCAGCTGTCCAAAGAGGACTGCAGTTTGGGAAGCCGCGCTTTCCAATTAAAAGGGCCCATGTCCCCCTTGCCAACCCAGACACCGTTGATCTTGATCGGGTCGGTGGTCCACTGAATAGGGACCAGATCGGGAAGGCAATCGGGCCAGGAGCCAAAGACCAAGCCTTTCGACTTGGCAAGATTTAAGCGAGACCCGCTCGCACGCGAAAAAAAATCAATGATCCCAAAAAGCCGCCTGAGAGATTGGCAATCCCTTACAATGCAGGTCGTGTCGTCAGCGTACTGCAACACTTTGCATTGCAAGCCATTGGCCCCGGGCATTGCCAAACCAGTCACGCGGCGATCATTGAGGACTGTCTGAGCAAAAGGCTCAATAAAAAGGACATATAGAAGAGGGGAGAGAGGGCAACCTTGCCTTACACCCCTCGTGACAAAAAAGGGGTCGGAAACAACCCCATTCAACAAGACTGCACTGGATATATCTGTGTATAACAGTTTAATCCAGTGCCGGAAATTCGGCCCAAAACCAAATTGGTCTAGGACCTTAAAAAGGAAATCCCAATTGACCCTGTCGAAGGCCTTCTGCTGGTCGAGGGAAATAACGAGGCAGTCAAGGTTCCTTCCATCCACGTATGCTACCAGATCCCGAAGGAGTCTGGTATTATCATGGATGGACCTCCCCTTGACGCCACAAGTCTGAAATTGACCGACTATGTCAGGTAAAACATTACCCAAACGGAGGCACAAGGCCTTCGACAGGATCTTATAATCAACATTAAGGAGAGAGATGGGGCGCTTGTTTTTGGGATCAAGCGGATCCCCAACCTTCTCCAAAAGTGTTATGATCCCCAAACGTTGGGAATCACCCAAATGATTGAGTATAAAGGCACAATGAAAGACCCCAAG
Source organism: Hippasteria phrygiana (assembly GCA_037893225.1). Taxonomy (NCBI): domain Eukaryota; kingdom Metazoa; phylum Echinodermata; class Asteroidea; order Valvatida; family Goniasteridae; genus Hippasteria; species Hippasteria phrygiana. The sequence continues at coordinate 323,279 of JAZGUH010000256.1, forward strand.
AAGGTCGGGGCCGACCATGTCCCAAAAATTCACGTAGAATTCCTTGGGCAGGCCGTCCCCTCCGGGAGTCTTACCGTTGGCCATGCTACGAAGGGCCGCATCGAGCTCAGACAATTCAAGTGGACTGTCCAAGTCAATGCGGCTCTCTTCATCTACAAGTGTAGACAAAGAGTCAAGAAAAGGGCCCTGTGAGTCAACCTCCACAGGCTCTTCAGAAAAAAGGTCGAGAAAGAAATCTCGATAAACGGTAGAAATTTCTCCGGAGGATGTAACGATGTCTCCCCGTGGGTTACGGACGGAGGAAATAATTTTCTTCCGAGCCTGGGAGGATTCTAGATGAAAAAAATACTTGGACGGCTTCTCCCCTTCCTCGAGTTCCCGAACCCGCGAGCGGATCCGGGCACCCTCCGCTTCGAAGTCGTCCAATTCTTGAAGGGCCTCCTTGATTTCGTTATGCCGGGAAAGAGTGGCAGCGTCACACTTCCCGGCATCTAAATCAGAAGTAACGGAGCGCAGGGAAGACAAAAGTGACACCCTACGCTTCCGCTTCTTTCTTGCCAAGCGACAAGAAAAGGAAATAATAAAACGCTTTATGCGGGATTTGGCGTCCTCCCACCAGAGGAGCTCGTTGTCGTACCCCTCCTTGAGAGACCGCCAACCCGCATAAACACAGCGGAATTCCCGTTGAAAACCCGCGTCGGCAAGGACGGAAACATTACATTTCCAAAAACCTCCACCAACACGTGCTTTCTCCGGTAAAGGAAAATCCATAACTACACAATCATGGTCGCTAAAATAACATGGCTCATGCTGGCAAGACACCACATCAACCAGGTTCGACACGTAAAAACGGTCTAGCCGGCTGGATAGTGTGTTAGCCGCATTACGCCATGTATAAGAAACGTCCGACGGGTGAAGAGACCGCCAGCAGTCTCGAAGGTCAAAATCAGAAAGCAGATGTTCGATCTCCTTGGCCCCGATTCCACAACGTGTGTTATCGGAACCTCGGTGATCTAAAGCTACATCTGAAACACAATTAAAATCGCCCGTCAGGAGAATGGGAAAGTTACCCGTCAGGTATACGCCTAATCCTGCAAAGAAGAGACGGCGCGACCTGGCATTGGTGGGGGCATAAATTGTGCAAAGTCGCACCCCAGACCCGCTGCCAGGACCACGCAAAATACCAGAAACGATCCTCCCCTCAGTATCGAAGGAAGGATCAGAAAAAACGAAGGGGCTTTTAGCAGGCAGAAGGATGATGGTACCACAGGAGTTGAATGTGCCAAAACTGGCGAACATCCTGCCCTTCCATTCTGCCTGCCAAGCAGCTAAATCGGGGTTGGAGGAGATATGACATTCCTGAAGACAGGAAATATCGTAATCTCCACACAACTCAAAAACTTGTCTCCTCTTTACGGGAGCGCGCATGCCCTGGACATTAAGTGTAAGAATGGCGACCATATTGTGAATTATGGATCAAAAAAAACTAAGGGGGCGATTCCGCCCCAGGGGTTGGGCTAGGGGGAGATTCTGCCGAGGACAAAAATTCGTCCTCATCTCCACCCTGCCCGTCCATGTCCGACTCCCCGGACCCCGAGGAGCCGGACAGGCTAGGTTGAGTAGCAGGAATAGGCTCCACAGAAGGAAACAAAGGTGAGAGGGGAGGAAGAATCTCCTTCCCGGGTCTACCCTCTTCCGAGTCAGAAGATTCGGAGAGTGTAGATCCGGGCTTTCCAGAAAAACGTTTCTGGGGAATTGACCCGGAGGATGGGGAGTCCGAATCTGAGGAGGGACGAGCCCTCTTCGTCTTCTTCCTCCTTCCTCGCGGGACTACAAAGGGATTAACCTTATCGGTCGCGGCCCCTAGGCACGCGGGCTTGTCGCAGACCAAAGTTGGCTGCGAGTTAACGCCCGTGCACCCGGCGCAACCGACAAGGCTAAAACTAGTAGTCCGAATGATGGCACGCTCGCAGTGGAAACATTTCCACTCGGAGTGCGCCTCAAACGGACCTACAATCCCCGAACATCCAAGGCAGGACGCTCGAGGCAACTTAAAAGAGGACGTCTGCGGGCTGTCGTCCCCACAAATAGTGTCCCCGTCCGAAGACGAAGACGAAACGGGCGTGGAGCCTTCCGATTTGTCTGCATCTGCAGCTGCAGATGCAGACGCAGCGGAAGGTTCTGGACTAGGGGGTGGTGCAGGAGGAGTTGGCTCCTGAACCACCACTACATCAGCCCACCGTTTGGTAGGCTTAACTTTAGTTGCGTAGGATTTGGGGCACCGCTGAAAGTTGTGCCCCGCCTCCCCGCAAAAAGTACACTTCACCGAGTTTGGACACTCGGAGGAAGTGTGTCCCACCTCCAAACACTTGTAACACCTCACGGTGTTACATTGATTGGCCGTGTGGCCAGGGTCCCCGCATCGGGCACAGGTCCTGGTCTGTCCCAAGTGGGACACCCAGGCGTTGCGGTTCCCGATGCGGAGAACTGAAGGGATGGACTTGACATCCGACATGAGGTACTGCCGGGTGCCAGTAAAAACGGAAGGCTCATCTGGGTAGGTTTGAAACCTACCCTTCTGAACCTTCCCAAAGCGTGAGAGGATGGACCGGACGACGTTGTCGTCCAAGTCCACCTCCACAAACTTGACAGTGACGAGCGTCACGGCGCCAAATGACGACACATGGCAACCGGGACGCCCCGCCAAAACTGGCGCAAAACGTTGGGCTAATGCGGCAGACTTGAAAGTGACGTCAAATCTGCCGCCGGGTAGAGGTTGTAAGGCCTCCAAGTGGTCTTTGGGGATAACCCCGACCTCCCGGAGGACCTTAAACACATCACTAGGCGCCTCTTTGCCATCGACTTTCAGTTCGAAGGCTCGGAGGCGCCGGGGGGAGAATGCTTGTGAAGGCATTCCTAAGGGAAAAAGGGGAAACGTAAAGAAAAACTAACCCAACTGGGGTAGGCAAAAAAAGGAACCGGCTAGCAACTGCCTAGTCCGGTTGAACGAATGAATGTATCCTACTAGGATAATACAAATGGCACCAATAAACTGTATTGGTGCCGAAAGAAGATAAATACCTTGCTATCGCACTGCAGATAGCAAGGCGAACAGGCTAAGAATTATGTATATATATGTACAGGCACTGTCTACTTTGACAGTGCTGAGAAAAAGAAAGAAAGGAGGGCAAATACCTTTGCCCGCCTATTCAAAAGAAATAACACAGCCCACACAGTACTTCGGATGCTTACGTAACCGAAGACTGGGGGCTGTGCACTGAACACAAAAGCTTAACAAACGCTACGTAGGGCTGTGCACTGCCACAAGCCGTACGTGCAAACAAAAGAAACGCTGCTGTGTGTAGAACGTATACACCACAGCAGCAACCAAAACTATCCTCAAAACCCTCGAAAAACTCAACGGATATACAAAAAAATGAGCGAAAAGAATGACCAGGGTGGTCTATGACCTGAAATACACCAACCCTGCAAAAAATGGGCAAAACGCCACTCGAAAAACGCTAGAAAACGGTGAAAAGCACAGAGAGCAAAAATGCACGACCGTCCACAGCTACCTGTGATTAGCGACTTGAAAAAAGACTAGAAATCAACCCTTTTTATAAACAGCATGCACATTTAAGCCATGGTTATCCGCCCTTCCCAGAATTCCTTTGTGTTATATTGAATTTGCTCTAAATTTTCAAATGACTGTTATTTCTGACTTGAGTGAGCCACGATCATGAAATTTTGGAACTAGGTAGAGAAAAATTCAATGTATACATTTTTATAATCGGACCGAGCCTGGCATGCGTTTAAAAAAAACCTAATTTTTGATGACGTCATCTTGACGTCACACAATTTTTCCCTTTTAAGACATATCTTTGAGACATACCAAAGCTATAACAAAAAGAATTTTGAAAATATCTTGTTTTGTTCGCTAGATATATTGAAAAGAATGTTACGATTTTAAAAATTCAAAAATTCATAAAAAATCACTTGATGACGTCATCATGACGTCACTCTACGACATACAATTTCAGCTTAGGGTCTATGTTTGATGTAAGTTTGGTTAGGTTCTGAGGTTTTTTAAGACCTAAAGTGCCGCCGACAAAATTCGTGTACAAAGTCTATGGGATTTTGGTCAGAACTAAAAGAAGAAGAAGAAGAAGAAGAAGAAGAAGAAGAAGAAGAAGAAAAAAAAAAAAAATCAGAACAAAAACAAAGCCTTTTCCGAAGGATTTCGGAAAAGCCAAAAAAACTAGAGGTTAAGCGTCTGTTGAGGTCAACAGACGCATGGCTTTTCCTGGTTTTTTTTTTATCAGCATTAAAGTTGTTAAGGGTTTTGTTTTCGCTGAGTTTTCTAAGATCTGAGATTATTTCATGATCTAGATTTCTTACTTGAAAGTTGACCTTTAAGTTTATATTACTTGACCTATGATGACATTATAAGGATAGTACTTATACATGGTGTTGGCCTGTGTCGAGATTGGAGTCAATCTGATCAATGACAGTAATATATAATAATATGTTAAATATTTAAAAATTCATAGAAAATCAGTTGATGACGTTATCATGATGGCACCTCAATTTTCATCTATAACACGAGATACACTAGCAACATACCAGGTTTGAAGGCAATCGGACGTACCGTTCTCTAGATATGGGCCCTTGAAAAATGCACCTTTAAGATGACGTCACATGACACGTGATGACGTCATCATGACGTCACGTTTCGGCATACATTTTCAGCTTAGGGTCTCTGTTTGTGTTAAGCCTGATTAAGATCTGATGTTGTTTAGTGACCAAAGTGTCCCGTACAAAATTCGTGTACAAAGTCTATGGGATTTGGGATAGAACTAAAATAATCATAGAAAATCAGCCGATGACGTCATCATGACGTCACCTCGGATTTAACATGCTAATATCACTATCTACCTGCACACTAATTTTTATGACGATCGTCCCTACCCTTATATGTGTTTCAAAAAAGCATATTTTTGATGACGTCATGATGACGTCACACAATTTTCGCTTTTTAGGGCATATCTTTGAGACATACCAAAGCTATAACAAAAAGAATTTTGAAAATATCTTGTTTTGTTCGCTAGATATAGTGAAAAGAATGTTACGATTATAAAACTTCAAGAATTCAGCGACTTGAAAAAAGACTACAAATCAACCCCTTTTATAAACAGCATGCACATTTAAGCCATGGTTATCAGCCCTTCCCAGAATTCCTTTGTGTTATATTGAATTTGGTCTACATTTTGAAATGGCTCCTATTTCTTACTTGAGTGAGCCACGATCACGAAATTTTGGAATTAGGTACAGGAAAATTCAATGTATACATTTTTGTAATCAGATTGACCCTTACATGCGTTTTAAAAAAAAAATATTGTTGATGACGTCATCATGACGTCACACAATTTTCGCCATTTAGGGCATATCTTTGAGACATACCAAAGCTGTAACAAAAATAATTTTGAAAATATCTTGTTTTGTTCGCTAGATATATTGAAAAGAATGTTACGATTTTAAAACTTCAAAAATTCAGCGACTTGAAAAAAGACAAGAAATCAACCCCTTTTATAAACAGCAAGCTCATAATAGCCATGGTTATCAACCCGTCCCAGAATTCCTTTGTGTTATATTGAATTTGGTCTAAATTTTGAAATGGCTGTCATTTCTTACTTGAGTGAGCCACGATCATGAAATTTTGGAATTGGGTACAGAAAAATACAATGTATACATTTTTGTAATCGGATTGACCCTTACATGCGTTAAAAAAACAACATATTTTTGATGACGTCATCATGACGTCACACAATTTTCGCCATTTAGGGCATATCTTTGAGACATACCAAAGCTGTAACAAAAATAATTTTGAAAATATCTTGTTTTGTTCGCTAGATATATTGAAAAGAATGTTACGATTTTAATACTTCAAAAATTCAGCGACTTGAAAAAAGACTAGAAATCAACCCCTTTTATAAACAGCAAGCTCATAATAGCCATGGTTATCAGCCCGTCCCAGAATTCCTTTGTGTTATATTGAATTTGGTCTAAATTTTGAAATGGCTGTCATTTCTTACTTGAGTGAGCCACGATCATGAAATTTTGGAATTGGGTACAGGAAAATTCAATATATACATTTTTGTAATCGGATTGACCCTTACATGCGTTAACAAAAAAACACATTTTTGATGACGTCATCATGACGTCACACAATTTTCGCAATTTAGGGCATATCTTTGAGACATACCAAAGCTATAAGAAAAAGAATTTTGAAAATATCTTGTTTTGTTCGCTAGATATATTGAAAAGAATGTTACGATTTTAAAAATTCAAAAATTCATAAAAAATCACGTGATGACGTCATCACGACGTCACTCTACGACATACAATTTCAGCTTAAGGTCTATGTTTGATGTAAGTTTGGTTAGGTTCTGAGGTTTTTTAAGACCTAAAGTGCCGCCGACAAAATTCGTGTACAAAGTCTATGGGATTTTGGTCAGAACTAAAAGAAGAAGAAAAAAAAAAAAAATCAGAACAAAAACAAAGCCTTTTCCGAAGGATTTCGGAAAAGCCAAAAACCAAACTATTGAATTATTACGAAATACCTTATACTTGACTTAGTAAATAAGTCTCAAGCATCCTGTGAAGTCATGGTACCTGGTGTGCCGTCATTCTCAAGAAAAGTAGAACTTTTGCATCAATTTCCAATGATTGTCGGCCGACAATCGTTGGAAATGGTCTAGTTCACCGACTTGATAATTCCCTGACGTCTATAAATTGCTCTGTTTTGTCTGATGTAGGGTCATACGTCAGCGAACCAGACTAAAAGAACGATTTTTTTCTCTCTTTGTTTTCCCGGCATCTAGTGCACGCAAAACTTTAATCAGGTCAGTGTTATAGTATTTCCTATAAAATACTAACCCCAAAATCCATTATTTTCTGAAAATTACAGTGAAAGCAAATGATGTATACTCCCTTTAACAAAATAAATTCGCAAGAAATATGTATTTCGGATGTCCACACGTGTATCTTCCGCAAAATAGATTGATTTGATTAATTTTATTAAATGATTGATTTTTAGGGGTACCGGTAGTTAATATTATACATGTATCAGCAAACTCTAGGACCACGCCTTAAAGTACACTTCGCAAGAAATATGTATTTAGAACGTCCATACGTGTATTTTCCGCAAAATCTGGACTGTAATTTGCGCAAGCTGCAAGCACACATAAATATACGCACCATCCAACGTTGATCCGGTAGTAAAACACACATCACCAAGTGAGCAAACAGAAAGATACATTGTATCAATTCGACAACAAAAGATGTGCGTGCGGGCCTGTGACCGCGGCGGTTTTGGTGTCTATTTTGGGAGGTCCGTCCTTTGTTCGAAGCCTAAAATATTTCGGCCAGAATAAACATGGGAGTTGTGGTACATGCACGTATATTGCTGGCACGGCTGGCAAAACTAGACTAATAACAACTCTGTCATCTTGTTGGTTTTACTGTTCATACTGGTTGAATACACATAACTTTTGCCAATACAGTGTTCCACAGCACGGGATTAAAATATATGAAAAATCAAATGCATTTTAATTTCCTTACAATATTTTTAATACAAATTTACGAACTACACGTGTACCAGTGAGTATCCAGGTTTTGGTTTGGGGTGGGGGGGGAAATCAGAATTTTTGTGAAAATGTGGTTTCCATATTTTTTTGCACGTTGAAGTGGTGGGGCTTGTACCACCATTGGTACATTGTATGATTTGTATCAATGTACATTTTACCAATTGGTACCATAAAAAATAAACAAATCTGCAAAATGTTGTATCCCCGCTACGTACTGTAATCCACACAGTAATCAGAACACAGTTCGTCATTAAATTCATAAGAACATCTTTAATAGTAGCAAACAATATTTTGTATATTACAGACTAATGGCTAAACTAAATTTAAGTAAATACTACTTTAAAAAACAATTTTTCCTCAAAAATTCGTATATCATCACACACAGAACAGGTAAACTTTTGATAAAATTAGCACACCGAGTTTCCGCAGGTTTTGTTGTCAAGTTAAAGACAAATAAGCTAATGTGATATCCCAGGATATCTGGATTTCAAACTATGTCAAGAAAAATGACAATTTTAAAATAATTGTTAAACTAATACTCTGATGCACTTCTAGGGCTGTACAATGAAGGGCAGGGCCCTGGTGGATAAAGGCCCCACTGTGGATGTTCTGGGGTGCCATATCCCCCATCCCCCATCCCCCACACACAACCCCCCCCCCCCCCCCCCACCCCAACACACTACTGTGATAAATATGTTCAAATACAAACTATAAGTCGGGTTTAGGGTCAGGTTGGCCTTGTGGTGCTTTCCTCGCCTTTAACCAATGTGACCCATGTTCGAATCCCGCCTGGGTTGCATTTTCAGTCCCTGCCTGATTCTGTGGGTTTTTCTCCCACCTCTAAAACTGAACATTTTGTCTTCTAACAGGTTTCTTCAGGTTTCTTCAGGCTTGCAAGCTGTAGTGCAATCAGGAATCCTTGGTTTCATTACAATAAATAGTCTTAATGTGTCAACAAGAAACTGCACACACACCATATGACAAACCCACTATAGAGCACCGAAGTCAGTTGGCACGACAACTGGCTCCAAACAAATGGAGATTTCGACTGTTCCTTTGTTAACCCCTTGAGTACGGATGACGGAATATGGCGCAAAAAAACAACAGTGCCACCAGGCCTGATGACGCAATTGGCCGCTGTTTGTGCAGTTTCAATCCATTGTTGGATTATTGTGTATAGGTTACGCTTGACTGCACAAACACATTGTAGCGGTTCGCTTGGCTGCCAGAGCCGCCACGGCACCCCGACGTCTCCCGTAAAATACCGTACTCAAGGGGTTAACAGCCAGTCATGCAAACACATTGACACAAAATAACAAAAGTATTCTGGTTCCAAACATTACATTGATGTCATCACTTCGGTACTCTATTATTATGCAACCAGTATGCCCCTTGCCAACACATTACACAATAAAGAAAAAGATCTGAGAAAGTAATTCAAGATTTTACAATTTATTTGTGTTGTTCAGTGTTGCCAATGGACTTTTCATTTTGATTGATTTTTCAAAGAAACGCAGAAAAAAAGGTAAGAATTTTCTCAAGTTTAACCTTCAGAAATGCCTCAGAATACACCAAAGAGCATCTTGAGGGTAAACATTTCCCAGGGCCCTCAGGCAGGGATGAGTCTGGCTTTCAGGAGAAATCACTGATGGGAATCACGGCAACAGTGACATTACGTAACTTGTGCAAATTAGAATGACTGAATTCCACTAATTCACTAAAAAGGGCGTTTTTACTCAAATCTTGAGGATGTTGTAACTAAAAATCGCCCGAGTAAAATGAGTATGCAAGGACTAGCATAGTGGGCCATGGAGGACCCCCCTCAATAATGTAAAAAAACAAAAACAATGCACTTAAATTAATTTCCACAAAGCACACATCCTTACACAAATGTACTTCTGACCATAGGTTGTAAAGGGCGCCCTCTATTGAAACTCAGCATAACAGTGTGTAGTACAACCTAAAAGCAGTATTCAACCTGCCATGCCCGACCCTCTATATTTTTGGACGACGTGGATTGTATAAAATAAGTAGCTTTCACCTCCCCTCTTTTCTGATTGGACAGGTTTCATATGGAGCACATCAGGCCGACCAAAATGTACATTATGGTAATGTGGTCATTGATATTAAACTCGACAGTGTCTTTAGCTCAAACAGTCTTGTCCCAACCAGGCATAAAACCAGGCCCATCGCTAAGTGGTGCGGGGAGGGGGGCCCTGGCAACCAACCCCCCCCCCCATCCTATTGGCAAAAACCAAAAGCATCAAAATTGTTGCCATTCGTGTGATGTGGCCCCCCCCCCCCCCCCCTAGCTGGCACTGTGCCACCCCCCCCCCCCCCCCCCCCCCATGCCAAAGCTGCCGACCAGCCTGCATAAAACAAAAAATTCCAAGTAATTCCAGCCCTATATACAAAAGAAGTCATAAACACTAAAAACATTCTTACGGCCAGTTCGCTCTTACAAAAAAGTCCTGTGGTATTTTTGTGGTAATTACTAGATACCAGATCTGCTAAACCAATCAATACAAATCGTACAAAGTTAGAGACAGGCAAAACAGCTGCTGCAGTAATCTTATGGCTGTACCTCCCTATGATAAGGAGGATGATTGGTAATAGAAAGCGGACACCTGTCAGCTGTCCTTGGTAACTTGAACCCAAAATATAGGTTATATAGCTGGTGCCATTTCAAAGATCTGTACATGTGTGTGTTGGTTCTCAGAATGAGTCAAGAAACCTACTTTTTTTTCAAAAAAAGAGAAAGAACATGATCACTGCTCCAATCAATAATTTTTATAAAGTGAAATATATTTCCCTTCCAATATAAATATAAACTGGAAGGATCGATACAGATTGGAAGACATTCTCGGTAATCATTACCTTTAGGACACCTCTATTTTCTTTTTTTATGAGTTCCGTTCAAAACTGACTTTTGCAGATGACTTTACAGTACTTTTGCAGGCTAAAGCAGTCTTTTTTTTCTTCAGATTAACTCATGTTTGTTGTAATTTTGAAACGCACTTTCAAAGAAAACGTGACTTTCCTGCCCTTTTTAGCAGTCAAAAACGTTACCGTTTTACCCCATAATTTCCCTCATAAATCAAAACCCTGCCCTCTTTCCACAAAATTAATCTTGCTCATATTTAACATGATATCTAAGCGAACTATTTAGATGATTCCAAGCACACAGAGTGACTTTTCCTGCCTGTATCATCGCAAAATATTGAGGTAAGTTCCGAAACATAAACTGTCTCCTTCGTTCTCTTATATGGAACGGGGTCCTAAAGGTATTAAGGATTACCACATTCTCAATAATTTCTACATTAACCGAGGCCTGAATTTTCCAATACGAGACCATAACATGAGGACAATCCATGTCAGGTATTGTGTGAAGCTTTGCATGCTGGGGTAGTTAGCTGGTAAGTCGGTGGGTATAGAAAGATATTTCTTTTGTGAGGGAGTGTTGGCCCTGGAAAGACGGAGCCGATGGTGAGATAAGGTCTCCACGTTTCAAACAGTGTGCTCTGTACAGTGTTTGAAACATCAAGACGTTCTCTCACAATCGGCTCATTTCAGAGACAACACTTCCTCAGAAAGTGATGATATCCTCTGCAATCTACTTTCCAGATGTTCACGTTAGGCCAATGCTGACATATGCCACTGAGTATACTTTATTCTCCAAGACTCACCATTCAAACAACTCTCGGGTTTAATACTACGTGGACTGTTCTTGGCTGAGATCCGATGCACTGTAGGTCTTGGCTGGCTTAACGGCTGAGGTCTTGAAGGATAGATTTGTCACGGCGGCTGCACCAGAGGCTAGAAGGGCGCCCTCTATTGAAAAGATGCAAGTCTGAAGTTGCTCTAGTTTGCCCTAAAAACAAATATGAACATGAAAAACAGGTCAGCTTTTATTTTTATGCAAATCGCTCATCACAAGGCCAAAGGCCACTCCAGGTGTGGGCTACAGAGGAAAGTGTGGAAGAACCAGCCCCTTACACTGAAACAAGACAAGATAATCTAATCTCTTCACAGTATGAATAGGGTCGGGATGGGTCCACTAGTAATCTGGTATGTCATCAAGGAAAGTGCGAGATTCAATTAGCTACCATATTTTCCAGTTTTGAGTTGGATTTTATGTAAATGACCAATTTCACTGCCGCACAGGTTTATTGTAATACCTTTCGCGAGCTTTCCTCAAAGAATAGAGATATACTGTTCGTGCTATTTTCGAGTTTCTCTGTCCGAAAAATAACTTATTTTTTTTAAATTGATATTTTATAGCAACACAAAAAAGTTGAATGAAAACGTTGAATGACAAAAACCCACCCCCATTAAAGTTATCACATATAATTACATTAAAAATATCAATTTGTTTGCGACCCGACAATTGGTCGTTTCTTTGTGTGCACTAGATACATGAAAACAACCAAGAATGAAAGCCCTTTTTAGAGGGTCGCAGACGCCCAAAATTAGGGGTGTTTTTTTGTGTAAACAAAACATATAAGAAAGAACCGAGGACAAAAAAAAATCCAAGAGACATTATGTCTTTAAACCTATGAACTAGCAGGCTGGGTGCATGTGACCAAAAAACCATGGAGCGAGACTCCATTTGAGTATTATCCTCATGTGGTACCGTATGTGTGACTGTGGTTCTCCATGTATTTATGCCGCGGCAGACAGGGGTAGAAATTGCTTGCTATCAGAGTCTTAACAAAGAAACAAAGTGAACAAAGAAAACTGGCAGGAGCAGGATTTGAAGCTGCGACCTCCAGAATACTGTACAGGCGCTATGAAATTTCCCTTTTAATATAGGTCACTAAATATTGTGATTTGAATCAAATTGTGTTATTTTAAGGCTGACCCGAGTCCAGCATTAATATGGGTGATGGGGGCATGTTCCCTACAAGGAGGGGTAGTGTAGGAGTACATGGTGGGGGTATTGTACTTTTATGGTTGATGCTTACCTCTAGAGTTTTTGCACACTCTCCGGTCAATACATCCCAAATTTTGACCTGCAGATCCAAATGAAGATAAAATGAGGTTAATATCTCAGAGCCGATGGGTGGCCAAAAGGGCCAAAATTAAATAAAATTTTAAACAAACAAAAAAATGATCAGAATATAGGACGTGTAAATATAAACAAATGGAAAATACTATAACCAAAGAACAAGAAAAAAATTAACGAACAAATTTCCAAAACCGAATGTGAAAATACAAACAAATGATATTATTAAATGAACAACAAATTAACACAACAGAGAAAACAAAGCTACGAACAAAGTCAAAAGGACTAAGCATTATCGAACACTGAGGGCATTGTGTAAGTTTGTTTTTTTCCAACACAATCCAGGGTATATAAGCAATAACATAGTTATAGTGCATCGTATGTCCTCAAAGTTGCCTGTCATGCTTGTAGTTGGGGTTGCCGTACGTGACATGGGAGCCAAAGATGGGGGAGTTAGGTCAGGGGGCACAAGCTTCCCCCCCCCCCCCACCCCTTCCCGGTTTCACCACTGGTTGAGGAAATTCCTCTGGTGCCAATGTTTTTATGCAACAAACAAACATCCTACCGATTCATCATCACTTGCACTGGCTAGTATGGTGCCGTCCGGTGAGAAAGCAAGTGCCCTGACCCACCCAGTGTGGTCATCCAGAACAAAGAGCAGACTACCGTCCCCGGGCCGCCATAACCGGATTGTTTTATCCCAAGAACCCGAGGCCTGTAAAGTGTAATAACACACAGTGATCAAGAAATCAGTCAGACTTCACAAACTGACAGACTGAGAACCTCTTGATCCAGAAGTAGTTTATGTCTATCAACCTACACGCCAGGGTTTGCCATCGAGATGGTTTTTATAAATAAAAATCGGAGGATGACATAACTTTGCAGGAGTACACATTTAATGATAGCACGATGATGTGGAGATTTTGGAAATTTTGAGGGGGGTTCCAGAAAATGATTGAAAATATCCAACAACTTTTCTTAAAATAATGTAGGCCCTTATTTAACCCCTTGTGTCTGGCTGTCACTGATGGGAGGGGGGGGGGTTGGGGGGGGGGGGGAGCTGGTATGCCAAGAACGGGCTGTGCAGCCAAGTGTAAATGCAAACCAGATATGCAGTCGAGTCCATCACAAGCACTCCAGTCCTTATTCGAATCACAAGCTATTCAAATGAGCTTTGACAAAGACACTGACAATTTGGGACACCCCCCAACACATTACAAGATAGCTCAGTTGGTAGAGCAGCGGTATGGTATTCTGGAGGTCGCAGGTTCGAATTCTCCTCCTGCCAGTTTTCTTTGTTCACTTTGAAAATTCATTCAAATTAGTCACTTTTCCTTGTGCTTCGTTTGACATTGTTACTTGTCCTTTTCGACCCTCGGTAATGTTTTAGCAAGGCAACGTGAAGCAATGCAAAGCATACACACAAATTGTCCAAGTTGTCCAAGGGGCTTCAGCGCATATACACCAATGACCTGACAAAGGATAAGAATTATTTCATGTTTACCAGCATGCCCATGCTTGAGAAGGTAACAGCGTGTACATTGCCCGTGTGTCCCTTAAGCACCCTGCACTGCTCGACGCGAGGATCTCGAACTATCGACCAGAGACGCACGGTGTGATCCCAAGAACCTGTTGCCTAGAGAGAGGAAAAGATGGAATAGATTTCTGGCAAATACAGCAAGGAAGGCCCCCAGGCAAAGCTGTTTTAAACTACCAACAGCCACTAACAGGGCCCATTTGACACAGCCGCTAAGCATGCAAAATTGTTAAACACAGAAACGTTTTGGCGGGATAACATGGGACTTGTTGTTATATTGGATTCGAATCGGCCAGCCGACACTGGCAAGCTCGGTGGTCGAGATGTCTGCACTAGTAAGCAGGAGGTCATGGGTCCGAGTCCCACCTGAGTATAAGCCTGTGAATGTTTTTCCCCAAAGGCTCTTGAAAAGCACTGGGCATATAGTGCTTCATACATTATGTCGGGAAAGGGAGAAGGTCTCTCTTCAAATTTACATCATCTCCGATGCAAAATTCCATCATCACACTGATCAAAAACAGGTTACCAGCCAAACTGTTATGAGATGTATATTGCATGTGACTGGTTCCCAGCTGATTTTTGCTGAAAACAAGCAACTCTATTCAGAAGCAATCATTTCTGGTCAACAGGTAAATAGAACTGAGGCCCAAATCCTCTGATGGAAATGCACGACACACGTCCATTGTTGTGGCTAACTTTACAACTTGATTGATAAGAATTTTACTCACCACAAATTTATCATTATGAGAGAAAGCACAGCACTGCACCATATTTTTGTGGCCATCAAGGACGTTCTTTGCAGTACCAGTCTGAAATTATAAAATCTCCGCTAAGACAAAAATGTGGTTATAAACACAGATGCACACATCTTGCAACACCAAGTGCCAATAAGCGAAAGCCAGCTGTTAATGGACCTCACGTCTGGCTCGGTCCAATGACAGCGGCCAAACCCCTCCACTGTCATTTTTGACGAGGTAAAGGTCAGACCAATTTCACAGCCCTTAACCTAGAGTGCCTTTTAGCCTTGTAATGCCGTGACTTCCATAAAATAAATAAATTTATAAAATTGGACAATGTTTAAGCTATGTCAAGAGAACTCTACCACAGCTGGATAATTCAACAACCAGTCTACATCTACAGTTTACAGTCTACAAGTATAAAGCAGTTCGCAATTTACTCTTTTTTGCAATATGTGTATGTAATCCTTGCCCTTCCAGCTGGAATCACTTGTAATGGACTGCCATTCACACCACAACAGTATTTCACAACCGATGACAAGAAGTTCTTAATTTCACCGTGAAATTTCAGCACTGACCTTCAGATTCCAGATGAGGGCGCTATTGTCCCAGGACCCAGAGCAGAGGAGCTGTCCGTCATGAGAGAAGGCAACTGTCTCTACACTTCTACTGTGACCTGAAATGAAGAAGACAACAACAAAAAGATTTCAAACGACAATCAATTTTACTTTAAACTATTTGTACAAGACTTCAAATATTTAAATGAAAATGCAGCAACACCCTGATAGGTTAATAACCCCTTGAGTACGGTTTTATAGTGAGGTGCTGGGGTGCCGGGGCGGCCTGTGCAGCCAAGCAAATCGGACACAAGAGGCTTGTGCAGCCAAGCGTAACATACACAATAATCCAACAATGGATTGAAAATGCAGAGATTGTGTGTATAGACGTCATCCGGCATGGTGGTAATTATTTTTGGTGTCTATAGACGTCATCCGGCTTCAAAGGGTTAAAAGTTAAACGTCTGTACATGTACTTTTCTATTTACAATGGCAGGATAAAACAGAGGGTGACCAAAGAACATTTCTGATTTTCTAATTTAATAAAATAAAAAGACATTTGGTACATGAATTGGTTGTAAATTTCCTTCTTGAAAGACTGGAGCAATAGATTTCATTGCTTGAAACCACGGACATAGATCCCCGGGGGATACTTTTTGAAATTTCCATGAAAAAACAAAACGTAAGCCTTTTTCCACAGGAAATTGCAAAAAGGTCAATTTAAAATGCAGTAAAGACATGGTACACCTGTTTTGAACAGTGCCCACACATCCCTCGTATCCTAGCCAACATCGGGGCCAATTTCATAGAGCTGCTTAAGCAATATGTGCTTAAGTGCAAAAAAAACTTGCTGAATAAAATCATGTTGCCAGCCAAAATTCCATGTGATTTATATTGCTTGTGACTGGTATTTCGCTGTTGTTTGCTGATCATAAAAATCACACGGGGTTTTGGCTGCTAACCTGATTTTATTAAGCAAGGTTTTTTGTGCTTAAGCAATCTTTTTTGCTTAAGCAGCTCTATGAAATTGGCCCAGATGTTTTGGGGGGTAATTTCTTGAAGGAAAAAATTCATGATCATTTTATGCCACTGCTTGAAACCACACCCTAGATTTACTTACCCGTCAGCTTGTAAACAATAGACGCATTACAAGTCCTCCATACAATGACAGTGGTGTCGTACGAAGCACTCGCGATGTATTTGCTATCAGGTGAAATGGCTACACTCTTGATCGCACCTGTTGCATTATACCGAAAGGATCAGTAACTTGGCTATGAATGAGGCTTTTGATAATGCAATAAAACTAATTAAATAACTAAGCTATTTTAAACTAGATCCCTGTTTTGCCTTGTTTTCAGGAAATATCCTAATGCATGAGCAAACAGGACAATCTTCCTCAATTTTTTGCAATCTTTAACAATTAACAAAAATACCAAAATGTATCGCTCTCAATAGAGAACAGTCTCTCACCGCCGAAATTAATTTCTAGATTTATATACCATTAGAAAGAACACATCATCAGCTTTAAAATGATGAAAGAATTATTAAAATCAGAGCAGTATTAAAAAAAGGTATGATAATTTTATAAATCAAGCGATAAAGTTTGTCTTTCATTTCCGCACCGCTGAACGGCTCACAATTAGGGGGTAGCCTTGGTATCTCGTAAAAGTGTCTCTCATTGGTTTATTTGTGGAAATATCGGTCAGATCGCCAATCAATGAAGAGTTAGATCACAAGCTTTAAATATTGATGCCAAGTTTGGTATGATTGCATTCAAAATGGCGATGTACACGAATCGAAAAATTAAGAATCTTATGAAGAAAACTAAACACAAATTCTGATGATTATCATGAGTCACCTTACTAAAATCTTTTTAAACAATTTATTGTACTAAAATTTAAAAAACACGAAAACACAGTATGATTTTATTTTACATCAACTAGCATTTTAAGCAAAAAAACGAAAATCGTGGTAATGGAAGAGTTATCTGTTGTTATTTGAGTTACAATTTTGAATCAACTTCTGACCTTTGTGCTCAATCAGCCTACAGACCAGCTGGCCACTGAGTCTGTTAAACACTCGGACTCTTCCATCGTCAGCTCCCGTCACCATCATCTCAAGATCTGGGGTAAATGTGCAACAATTCACCTGCGATTCAGAGAGAGGTACAAAATTCATTGATTTTTGTCTTGGTTTAATCCAAACATAGAATTTCAGAGAGTAAGGGCGGATCCGGGGAGGGGGGGTGTTTGGGGGTCAACCCCCCCCCCCCCCCCTCCCCCTGCCAATTTTTTGTTAGGGCCTACGCCCTAAAGTACCGTAGCAAACCAGAAAAGAAAAGCAAAACCCTGTAAAGGTCTTATTTTGCATGTACTGGTAAGAGCAAATCAAAGAGGTTAAATGGCGCCACCATTGTTGAGAAAGTGTTCATGACCGACGCTAAATGTAGAGATGGATTTGGGATCCTGGGGATAGAATGCCCGGTAAGGTGTGCTGCCAAGTGCAGTTAGTTTTACGGGAAAATTGCTGATTTAGTTTTTACACGCTGTGTGATCGCTATTTACGAGCTGATAAGAAAAGTCATTGCTTTAATACGTCCATTTTTTTAAGACCTTGGAGAACTCAATTTAATGCTTTTTAAGGCCTTAAATTTAGAACAGTCAATTGAAGACTTTTTAAAGATCCGCAGATACCCTGAAAATATCTTGCAGAGCAAATTTCCCTTCTAAGCAGAAATCAGCCAAGTACCAGTCAAAAGCAATAAACATCACATGCAATTTGGGCTGGTGATGGCTAGTTTCTGCTAAGCATTTATCTAATCTCTGCTAGTGCTTGGCCAAATTGTTGCCAACTTTATAAACCTTATAAATATACAAATAATGAATGATTATGAGTGTATAATGAAAGAAATATTTTCATCAGGTGAAAAATTGACTGTTCCATTCAATGAGGTGTACGTAGCCGAGTTGAATGGAACAGTCAATCTTTGACCGTGCAATGGAGCGAAACACATGGAACCAAAATACACAGTAAATGGAACCAAATTGCATTATGTTTGACGTAAATCATACAATGGAATAATTGTCAATGAAATGGGGCAAATGATTCAATATCATGTGACTAAATTCCACCAATCAAATGACAAGGATCTAGTTGGGTGTTGTATAAATTCAAATATTGAAAGTTTTCCGTTGAATTACCAACAAACCTCATCTTTGTGTTTGCTGTACTCTTTCGTGCGAGCATGACCAAAGGTTCCATCAAGCTCTAGCCGAGCTGCAAGCATCCTGAGCAAAGACGAAGAAAGAATATTAGCATTTTTAGATCAACTCCACAAATAATGGGAAATGCTTATTTAAACGTTTTCAACCATTTAAATAAGCACGCCCTGCCAATTCGGTTTACGCGCAATCCATTATTTAACAGGCCTTGCATTTCATGCATGTGCAGAGTGATGACAAGGTACTATTGCTCGTTTGCTAAGTTTAGCATCACGTCGAGTTTTGAGCCGGATCATTTTCTTTACATTTTGGGAGGAATATTTCTATCCATCGGGAAAGATGGACTATAATAAGTATAAACAGTTGGCAGAGATGATAGGCCCTACCAAGAATATTTATGCAGGTAACGTAAACTGTTTTTTGGGGGGCATTACAAAATAGAAGTAACGTTACAACTCTTTTTTAAATTTTTGACTTGGCCTTGCATTTGGGCCTCTCGCTAAGACCATGAAGGCTTGATGTTGATTATTTGATAATATTTCAACATGTTCAATCTAGTACTAAACGTAAGCGCGCTCGTTTTGGTATTTATATTTTTAGCCCACCTCCAAAGTTTCGATGGTGATCCCTTCAAAGTTCAATATGGAATGTCATCTCATCATCGTTGTTAGATTAGAAATTGTTTCACTTTTACCAGGGACTTCCGCAACAAATTCAGCGTCTGTAGCAACATGTCTGGTATCCGCCTCCTAGGCCTAACAGTAACATGACCCAAACGTACACAAAGTTTCACTTCCGGATAATAATAGACGGGACTCCCAGTTTCTTCGTATTCGACATAAGGTTTTGGTGCAGGAAGTCTAGAATCCAGACAGCACGAAAATTACGAAACGGTGAGCTGAAAATGACATGAGTGCTAGTGATGAGGCGTATCGATATCTTGTGATTATTTTGTATCGAATTGTGGACAAGCTACGATCTACAGTTCTTTGCAGGAAAGGTTGCGGCTTACACCCATGGCACAGAATTCTCAACCCAAGCTGTCTCTTGATGATGCAAAAGGTAATTGAAAATAAGCCTACAAAACATGATTTTCACTGTGTGCATGCAGTACAACAAATTAGTTTGACGCGAGAGGGCGTGTTAATCCGTAGTACTGACTGGGGCGTGTTTTCGCCAAAACGTCAAAACAATAACCAGGAACATGTTTACGCAGGCGCGAGAAAACGCAGAAACTGTCATTGATTGATTGATTGATTGATTGATTTTATTCGGTATTACCATATAGACAAATATAAATATAAATGTATATATATGTACAAACAAACAAACAAACAATTACTACAATACATTAAAAACATGGTAATACCAGGGATAGCCCATGAAAGTTTTTCAACTTATTTCCAACTTATTTCCAATGGGGTCCCCATTGACCAATCTTGTAAACAAACATGGCGGAAGAGCGAGTAGTTGTGCAAGAGTTTGAGTATAATCTGGTGAATGACATCATGGAGGAAGGAACATGATAGTGATAGTGTTCCTTCCTCCATGATGACATCGAAGAAGAGGAATGGTTGAAAAGAAAAAGACGTCGGTTAGACAATGAATTACCATAACCATGCTTTACACACGATGGGCTGTGCCATGGTGGCTCTCGTACATAATTCACTAATTTTTGGGACGAATAAAAAGAATTTGTCTGCTTACGTTTCAGTATTTTCCGCCATTTTGAACCTGTGAACCGACTCCAACCTTCGGTTCTTGTTTGGTCAAAACAAAGACGTCACGCAACCATGACCGAAGACGCCAAAATGCCCAACCAATGACCAAAGCGGAAACATGTTTCTGGTCACTGTCGCAAAAACACGCCCCAGTAAAATTTGGCAAACTTTATTTGGCTTTGGGCCTTCTTGTTCACAATACTTGAAAAAGTACTGCATCATCTGATAAAAAATTTTGTTCAGGTTTAAACAATTTGGGGTATATTCCTCCAAATATGTCCCGCTCGAAATCATGTCAACATGACACTGACTTCGCAAACAAGAAGAGGAGCAATACCTTGACTGTGCGACGATCTCAACTACATGTATTTAAACAAGGACGCCTGACCACACAATCCGTGAAACAGGCCTTGTATTTTGTGCATGCACACACATACACAGCATGTGACGAGGTATTGCTCCTCTTGTTTGCGAAGTCGGCGTCACGTCCAGACGATTTTGAGCTGGACAAATCTCCTTTTCTTGACATATTTGGATAAATATTTCTATCTGGCGGAAAAGATGGACTATTGAACTGTTGGCAGAGATGATGCCAAGAATATTTATGCAGGTAAACTGTGATTTTTAAACCTCAATTTCTAGCATAGTCAACCCCCCCCCCCCCCCCCCCCCCCCCCCCCCCGCAGTTTCGTGCGCCAGGATGCCATATCATAGTGCCCTTCTAGGGCTAGGGTTATGGTTAAACACCACTGGTGTTTATTCCCAACAGATGTCCTACAGAAAGTCCTTGATGCCTTTGTGACCCCGGAGAACAAGACGCGTATGGAGGAGGTGAAGGATGCAGCCGGCAATGACATGATGAAGATGATGCAGATTGTGTTTCCCGTGGCAACTCAGATCCAGATGGAGGTCATACAGAAATACGGCTTCTCTGCTGATGGGGAAGGTAGGTTTTAACCTCTTCAAAACGGACAACGGCCATAGCCGTGGTTTGAAAAAAGACCACCTGGCCAGTTGACGTCTATATGCGCATACCTGTGCATACTCAATAAATTCATGTTTCAACTATATTGTTCTTAAATGCGAGTGTAATGAACAGTGTTGTAGTACTCGTACTCGGTACTCAAGTACTACTCGAGTACCGTTTTTAGAGTACTCGTACTCGTACTTGTACTCGAATGTCAAAGTACTCGTACTCCAACTGACGGTACTCGTACTCGGCCAGCAAAGTACTTGAACTCGACGTGTCGAAATTGTACTCGATCATCAAGGTACTCGTACTCGAATAGCAATACTCGATAAAAAAAAACGTATTGCTTGAATTACCACGGCCTCACTGATTATTTTATCTATACTTTCAAATGGTTGATTGCGGAGAAATCGACTTCCTCTGCGCACCGTCCGGACAAATTCGCTTGTACCCCCCGCCCTGCAAACAGGGCGCTGGGCATGTGAAGGAAGTACGGATGGCATTATGGGTAACTTATCATGACCTTTGCATGCAGCTAGCGCGCGCTACACGATAAACAGCTGTAGCAATCGAGTTTGTGCTCTGCATGCAACATCACAGGTCATGCAAAATCTGTCCAATGAGAGCTCAAAGAGATCAGCCCTTGCCAGCGTCATGTTTGCAAGGCGGGCGGGGGCCACGAGCGAACCAGACAAATATCTAGCCGTGAACCCGTAATTGGGCCAATCATAATGTGAAACGCCGATGTGTTCTCAAAAAGTTTGTTCGATGGTTTCGTGCGAAGTTTCGGCGCGAACTCCGCAGGAGGTGGTCTTTAGATCTTGCCTCGTTTTCATAGAATTATTATCTTGCAATTTACGCAAATTGTACCTCACAGTACCCTCCAAAATCCCAAGCCTCCGGGCAATATCGCGGTTGGAATTCCCCCTCCCCATGCCGATGCCAGGCTTGGATCATCCCTTTTTGGTGATCGTTGATCTCACTTTTGAGTGGCATTGGCGCTTTCTGATACAGTATTAAAATTCAAATTATCCACCCTTATAAGGCCAGGGGATTCTAGTTTCAAGTTTCAATATTTATGAATGGTCATAGCGATTGACCTGTTAAATATTCATAACATGGCCCGAAACACAGCGCGCCTTTCCCCCTATTGGCTTAAATACCAACTTAATGCTTCATGATCATGAATACATAATGAGGCAATTCAAGATGGCGGTTTAACGTTGACCGCACGCAGTCAGTGATGTCACGTCGGGAAGTGGCATTTTTTTTCCATGAAGGAGTGAGTGTTTTTGTGTTGGAAACTTGCATATTACTGACTAAAATAATGACAAAGACACAGGTTTGGAAAATTTATTTAACATCCACGTTTTCAAAGATCGTAGATTCTTTGTAAATAAAACTTGAAGGTAGATTGCGTAAATACAAGGTCCCATTTTTGAAATTTCAGTTCCGTTTAAACGTTTGGGAAAATTTCTAAACGGATTTGCATGTTTTTTCGTTTAAACGTGTAAACGTCCCATCCTTACTTCAAGCACAATGTACTCGGACTCGTACTCGGAAATACAAGTACTCGGACTTGTACTCGTACTCGGAAATACAAGTACTCGGAAATACAAGTACTCGGACTCGGAGACCTGTACTTGTACTCGGTTGGCAAAGTACTCGGACTTGAATGGTACTCGGCAATCTAAGTACTCGGCAGTACTCGGTACTCGAAAAAAGTACTCGACTACAACACTGGTAATGAATGGGTGGAGCTTTTTCAAACAAAGCTGTTATTCACACAAAAGGGGGGCTCCAAGCGCGATGAATAGGACCACTCTATTCAGTGTGGGACCTATTGTTTGCGTTCACATTTGGCTGCACATCAATAGTCAGACACAAGGGGTTAAGTGTCAAAGACACTCTGCATAAAATGTTTGAGAGATGTAAGGCCTACTTCATGCTGTCATGTCAAAATCAGATGCTTTTCGTCTGTCCAGGAGTATTGTATCTATATAGGTACCTACAATGTTCGGCAAGGAGAATATTTCAAATTAAAAGAAAATGATGTTTTTGAAAGGAATCAGAAAGTTCAGTTGAGATATCTTCAACTATTTCTGGGGATATTATTTCGCAACCCAAGTGCCCCCACCATACACGATCAGCAGACGAAAAACTTGAACTTGCAAGGTACAGCAGTTAAAGGAAACATGAATTAGGATTTATATTGCATTATTCCTGCTTAAAACAATAAAGTATTATCTTGACAGTGATATTTTGTGTCCAGAGACAATTACTTCCCAGATTAAATATGAGAAAACAATTTTTGAATATGTTTGTCCAAGCTACTCCGCCCCCTGAGTGGGACCCTCATTAACATAAGTGTGTGACGTAGATCGAGGCACATTACCCATTCATCACGGGTATGCATTGTGTGTACATTGTACGGCGAAAATTCTTCGTCCAAAATCTAAGCAAAATATAGTGTTTTTCGGCCATGCCGACAAGGTGTGTGGCTGCTGGGTGCAGCAAAACAACGACGGGTGGAGTAAGCCTTCATTTATTTCCAACTGAAGCGAAATATCGGAGAATTTGGACGGTGAAAGTGAAGGTGACAAGAGCAAAGAGGTCCGGCCCCAGCAGCTTTTCAGCGTTATGTAGCGAACACTTTGAGCCGTTGTGTTTCGATACTGGTATTTTCAAATCCTTTGGGATGACCATTAAAAATATGCTCAAGTACACTGCCATCCCAACAAAGTTCCCAGATGTGAGTAAGATAAAGGCGAAAGCAGTTAAACGGCCCATTCCCCGAGGAGCCTTCGCTAAAAGGGAGAAAATTAGGTTAAGTTCTATGTTAGTTGTTGTTGCATAATACGAAATTGCACGTGTAGACCTAGTGTGTGTATACGGGCCGGGTCCAGACTATCGAGTCGATCCATGAATTTTGGTGCCTCGGTCTACGTCACGAACAGCGCCCTCAATTTGAGTCTCAACAAATTAAAAAAAGGGGGGGTCAATTTTTGAGCGGCAAATAATTACACTAAAACTTCGCTTGAACCAGTTTGGCTTTTAATTCACATTTAATACATATAAATGAATTTATTTATGAAATAAAATGTGATCCGGTCAATTTGAGAAGCATGGTTCCTTTAAGCTATTTCTTCTTTGAAATATACGTACGCTAATAGAAAGATTGGTTCATAAGATTTCCCTTTTGTTATCATTGCGTTGGTCTTGTAAAATTTGTTCCGGTCCAGTAAATTTTAAGAGGTACTGGCCCTGCCGTACAGTGGTTTTTTTCATGACATTCGACCCCTGGGATATTAATAATAATAATAAATTACATTTACATATAATATTATTTATTTTCATTTTCATTTTCCCAAGCAAGTGTGGGAAATGCCATGGGCGTAATAAATGTTGCTGTTTCTACGTATGTCAAGTGAGATTGTAGCCCTGCAAGCACTGCTGCCTGATGGCTTTGCAATTTCGTCGAATCAATTTACACAGGGGATTTCCATAATTACTATTGACTCGTGTCTATTGACCGACTTGAGAGAACATTGGATTACTCAAAGCTGTGTCTTCAAATTACATCTGCACTACTAGTCTACTTTTCATGGAATGTGCAACACTGGGGGAAAACAAACCATCTTTATAGAGAGAAAAACAAGACGCCTATTGTTTTGTTCCTTACATTCCATTTAAAAACATGATAAAAAGAAACACGTAATTGACAAGAAAGAGGTATTACAGAAAGTCAATTTTATATAAATATATTTGTAAAGCAGAAGCTTGTAAAATTACTATTTACTTTACGACTTGTACCAGAGGAATACATTTCTTAATTGTATTATTGCATCTGAATGTTAAGTGTATGAGGCAAACAAAAAACTTGTTTCCCTTAAATGGGAAAAATCGGGAAGGAGGGTCGGTCTTGATTCAGGACTTGGTTTGTGAATTTTGTTCATGTGTCCCAAACCAACTGCCATGCCAATAGAGTTAGCCAAACATTATACCCTGGTTATGCACACCGTGTGCCATTGAAGTCTTAAGCCAACAGCTGCACATTTACCCAAACTAGCCGCCCCCCCCCCCCCCTCCCCCCCCCCCCCCCCCCCCTATTTGTGGCATAGGTTTGGAAAACAAATGTGGCTGTGCTTGGGGATTTCTTGAACTGTGATTGCACTGTGAGCAGCAATCAATCATGCAATTACAAGCAGACCTGTCACAATTGAGTTTTTGCTCCTGGTTTGCTGGAAGGATAGGGCAACTCCATGTAAACAATCTATGGGGAAGCAAATTTATATTGTAGATCCAGGCAAATTATAAATTTCACAAAAGCTGGCTGTAACAAAGGAAAAAATACCCAACAAATGCAGTAAAGAATTTGCACTTTTTAAGGCTGGCCTACAGAACCCCCACACTCAGTGCCTTTTTTTATTGGAATAGATTGATTTAATCGCCCAATCCATTTGGGTTTTTAATGCAGCTTGGGTCTTGGCATTAATAGACCGATCCAGTGAGCGCGAGCGTCGCCCGATGGTGTTCTGACCAATCACATTCGTGGTTTATGTCCGACATGCCTGCAAAAAAGTCCGACATGCGTGCACACGCTTGTGACGCGCGCGGCTGGAACATGCAGTGTGTGGCATTTGGAGAGGAATTAAGCCTTTTGCGAGTGACCCGTACTTTGACCCTGCTGCGTAGTGATTGTTGCCACGACACGTGATTCGGGGCAAGCTTTCTCGCATACGCGCGTGCAGACACAATGTCAATGCATATCGCATACGTGTCCACTTGCCGTGATCGAAGTACATGTACGCGATTCATACGTTTCTTGTCACTTTAAAACGATAAATTTCCACGCAGATTTTGTCAGACTCTAGTACTGGTTATTGTTAGAATCTAGACATTAACATAAAATACGAAGTTTGTGGGATTTAGTGCTTGATAATGCCTGCAAAGAAGCACTGTTCTTACGGAAAATGCTACAGCGACTCGCGCTTTTCGGACCGTCCCCACATGAATGGCGTTTGGTGGCTAATACCCTTTCCGAAGCCGAAGTCGAACCGTGAGAAGTGTCTCCGTTGGATAAAAAACTGCTCAAGAAAAGACTTTTCGGCGGAGAATGTAACTTACAATACTTACATTTGCTCCAAACATTTCGTCGGTGGCAATGGGCCAACAGATGACTACACCGACCCAATACGAGCTTCGACTTCTAGCGCGGTGGAGATGAACAATTTTGTTTTTGTTTTTATTGGGAGGGGGCGTAATCATACATGCAGACTTAAAAAGTGTTACGATTTTGAGTCAATGTGATGGAACTTTTTGTTTCAGGGCCTTGGTTAACCGATTGTTCATTTTGGTTGAACTTCTTGTTCTTTACAAGATAAAGTGCTTTTTAAATTTTGAAAATAGCAAGAAAGAAAGAAAAGGTGTGTGCAGGCAAAATTCAAGGAATGATCAGTTTATCTTATTTTTTTTATCATCTCAGGAAATAGCCGCAGTGAGTCAAAGTTCGTTTAGGGGGTAGGGAGGGTGGGGGTTGTTAAAGGCATCAACAAAATCTCTCTTTCCATTCTTTTTTTTATTTGTGGGAAAGGTTGGAGGAAGAAAGATTCTGTTGAGCAAGGTCTCATTATCGGTTTTTACGTAAGTGACTGGTCTTGCAGAAATTGTTTTTGTATATTTACGAATAGGTTTTCGCCGGTCGTAATCCGCTCGAAAACAAATCAAATAATTGAAGACATCGTATAGTCCGAAATCTGGTATATTCGAGAAATCCTTCGTGAATCCAGGAAGATTAAATGGGTCGGAAAATGTGCAGCCAGCGTCTTTCAATCTTTTGTCAAGAGTTTTCTTCAAGTTGGGGATTGAAAGATTCGGGTCGGTTGTCAATTTCAGATTGGCCACGCACTTGCACAGTTCAACCAGTTCTTTCTTCAGGTAACCCGTTATTGAAACCCCTCTCTCTTGAAGAAATTTCTGCAGTTTCTTCACGTTCCAACCTTCGAAGTTGTTATCCATTAAAGAAACTATAATTGCTAAAAATAGGCCGCGTTTCGAGAAGAACATACAACATGTACTGTAACGATTCGAGCGGTTGTTGTGTTTTAGAATGGTGACAATCTCTATCGTGCGCTGTTTCACCCAGCGGTAGTTCCAGATACCAGACAGGGAAACCACCACTGGCCGTGCGTCGCCACGTTGCGGCTTGCCCCGAATCACGTGGTCTAGCAACAATGGTACTGACATGCATAATAATGATCAGTCTGGCACGACCGGCGCACGCTGTGCATCTTAGATTGAGCGAAGACGGGGTACAAGGATCTATGCAAATCAACGCGCAAAAGGCTTTTGATCAGTATATTGCACATGATAGTCATACTTTGGTCTATAGAAAGGAATCCTCACCATGACAATAATGACTGTGGAGAGGAGTTGCTATCTATAGGAGCGTGCATTTACGGGTAGTCAGGGATCGAAATATCCACTGGACTGCTGGACCCAGTCCAGTGATTTGAGCGTTGGTCTAGTGAACTCTTGACCGAGCGAGTCCGGTGGTTTCGTGCTTCTTTTCATAAACTACGTGAAATGCTATCATTAAATTCAATTTTTTTTCTAAATCTGGTGAACTGAAAAAGCCCCATAATTTCATGAATGGCCATTTTTAATTTTGAGGCAGGGAGTTTCAATCAAAACAGCATTTCTAACCCCTCCCCAAAACAAGGTCAGCAAAGAGGGAAAAAATCGAAACAGCAAACTCATTCAAAACACTGTGTTTTTATTTTTACCATTGGTCTTGTGAAATATTTTCCGGTCTAGTAAAATTTTTGTGCTACTAGCCCACCTGTCTATGAGATTTTTACCTAAAATTTGACCCCTGGTAGTACGGGAATCGGGTACCCGATTGAAAAAAAACATGGGTACCCGTTAAAGAAAGCCAATCCCAAAAAATTAAATCTCAGAAATTGTTGTTCATATTGTTCGTAAAGTTCTGCACGTTAATTGGTGCATCAATGCAGCAAGATGGAAGTGTGTGCAGTGAGCGCTCTAGCTTTACGGTGTAAATTTTCCCAAGCATCCTAAACGTTAATCTGTTTTGTTTTTCCATGTACCCTGGTTTTCGTTTTGAAAATTTCAGACAAATGACAACAAAAACTTGCTTTTTCATTGTCTGAGAAATTACTAAATAACATGGTTAATTTGGTTACGGGTACTCGATTCCATAAATCTGGAACCGGTTCCTGACATTAGCGGTCAGGTACTCGGGTGTACGGTTCGGATGCACAGCCCTAGGAGTTGCCAATGCATTTTTCTCAAAACCCCTTCAACGCTTGTCATTATCCCAGGTGCGGTTAAGTTTGCCCAGCTCATCCGACATTACGAGACAATGGACAGCACTGTCTCGGAACTCTCTTCCCAACTCAAGGCCATCTTACTACCCCCATTACCTCCTCCAGGACCTTCGCAGAATCAAGCTTCAGTAACATCATCCACGTGATTTGTTTGTTAATGGGACTATCTAAGAGGAAAAAGCAATAGACCCAAAAGTTCATGGATTCCCTATAATGCTGAATTCTGTGTACAGGTTCTGTATATACGTTCGAGGACAAGAGGAGAAAGAAAATACAAAGGAACCGTTTTTTGTCCTCGCAAGTCGGTCTTTTGTTGAAATCGGTCCTCGGACGTAAAAATACGTGCTTAGTCTATGGGGTTATTATTATTACTATTAATTCTTTCTGGTAATGAAACCAAGGAGTCCTCAAAAGTGCCCTAGGCACTGTAGCTCGAAAGCCTGAAGAAACCTGTAGAGAGAAGACAATGAGAAGAAGTTACAGTTTTAGGTTGGGTTATCTTATGATGTTAACTTAACCGGGAACATTTGGGAAAATTAGCAACCGAAAACTCAGCAAATCAAATACAATATTGACTAACGAAATCCATTTCCACAATAATTTATTAAGGTGTCTTACCTAAACTCAACTAACAAAAGTTACACCCTCCAGGTCCAACGCTCCAATGCCAACTGCCCCGAAACCACCGGGCGTGGCACCTTATATAAAACTGGGCGATACCAAATTGTTACTAAAAGGGGTGGTAATAAATTAACATATAAATGAACTCCACAACATACGCCACCCCTAATGAAATTGGCTCCTGGCAATTTAAATATAAATTAACAAATCTTACTTTTTATAATTAACAATTTAACATAACTTGATTCCTATGGTAAATTAATCGTCTCCCATCGTAAGTCTTGTCCACACGAAAGAGGGGCGGTGATCCTTGTCCAAGATCTCATTGTCCACGGCTGGCCAGGCCACAAGGTCCCATCAACTCATCGTCCGAACTTTGATGGTCATTGCGCAATGTGACGTCATCTCGAGGAAATACTCAATTACAACATTAGTCCCCAAATTAGATATATATATAAAGATTACACTATCTTCAAAATGGCATCCAAAGCGTAAAATCAAAATAATATATCGTTTGCAATAAACCTTTTAAATGCATCATCTTCTCAATTTACAATTTTCCCGTGATTCTTACTGGATTATTTCTTAAATACTCCAAAGCAATTTCATTTAGGTTTGTTTTTGGTTCCCATGTATTTTCTTTGTCAGAAAACCTTTTCCATTTAATCAAGTACTCAAGACGCTTGTTCCTGTATCTACCCCGCAGTATACGTTCTATTTCATATTCCTTAGTTTGTTCTACTGAAGTGATAGGTATACCTGGTACGATACAAACTGGGGATGATTTACGACTTGACTCCTGCTTAGACTTAAGTGGAACAAAAGTATCTTCTGGGCAGTCCTCTTCATTGTGGCAAAGAAATGCTCTGTTCTGGATCACTTGGTGTCACATCATTACCTGGACGCACAAATCTATTATAGGCAAATTTCATACGATTAACGTGAACAGGTGTCGAAAGTAGCCTATTATTTTCAAGATTTCTAACTCGAAAATTTACAGGTCCAGTCTGCTCTACCAAGAGATAAGGTCCAGCCCAAAACTTTGCCAATTTGCGAGAAAGTCCCTTTTGTACAACTGGGATATAAATCCAAACAGTGTCCCCGACTTGATACTCCACATCTTGAGTTGCTTTATCATAATAAATCTTCATTTTGACTTGATTCATTTTAGCACATTTTTTCGATATGTCCCGAAAAATCAGCTCGATGCCATCTTAAAATAGTGTACTCACCAAAATCGGCAAGGACAGCTGGCAGGAGCGCTGGACAAGGGAAAGACCCGTGGGGTTGCTAATGTACCGGGATCTTCCACCATTTCTTATGATGTTAACTTAACCGGGAACATTTGGGAAAATTAGCAACCGAAAACTCAGCAAATCAAATACAATATTGACTAACGAAATC
Source organism: Hippasteria phrygiana (assembly GCA_037893225.1). Lineage (NCBI taxonomy): Eukaryota > Metazoa > Echinodermata > Asteroidea > Valvatida > Goniasteridae > Hippasteria > Hippasteria phrygiana. The sequence goes on from JAZGUH010000256.1 coordinate 354,047, forward strand.
CATTTCCACAATAATTTATTAAGGTGTCTTACCTAAACTCAACTAACAAAAGTTACACCCTCCAGGTCCAACGCTCCAATGCCAACTGCCCCGAAACCACCGGGCGTGGCACCTTATATAAAACTGGGCGATACCAAATTGTTACTAAAAGGGGTGGTAATAAATTAACATATAAATGAACTCCACAACAGTTATATTAAAGGAACAATAGCAAACACAAAGCATTGTCCTCGGAAGTATTGGGAAAGTACGACTGTGTGTTCTTACATTAGTCTCCTCGCTGGGTACATAGAAGAAAGGGTAACAATGGGGACAATGCTACCCCGCAATTGGGTCTTTAGAAATTGACCTACCCCACAGAGTTAACGCTATGGCTTTTGAGATTTCAATGGGGACGAAGGAGAATAAAAGAAGGAAAGTAAAGTCCACAATAGAGGTACCCCGTATGAGTACATGTGAGGATATGTGTACAGGTTCTGTATATACTTCCGAGGACAAGAGGAGAAAGGAAATACAAAGAAACCTTTCAGTCCTCGCACGTCAAGTCTTTTGTTGAAATCGGTCCTCGCAAGTAGAAGTACGTGCTTAGTCTATGGGGTTGGGTTATATTTATGGAACAATAGGAAACACAAAGCATTGTCCTCGGAAGTATTGGGAAAGTACGACTGTATGCTTACACATGTGTATGTGTCATTTTGTGCCAACCGAGCTAGCAAAGAATTTCCGTGCCAAGTGCTAACCCCGTAAGCATAGAATATGGGACTTGAAGACAGCTTGATGCACACTGTACACAAGCCAACATTGCTTGTTAACCCCTGAAATATGCTAACTGTTGGCACATAATTTTCTGGTATTAGCAGCGATTCCTTGCCTATGAAATTGGGCATTTTGCCGATGTGTCAAGGTGCTATAAATCTGCTTGCTTGCTCGTTCGCAGTTTTTTATGGAATTCACAAACGGTCTAGTTTCAGGGTTATTTCTCCTTAAGAAAAATAAACAGAAGTGCATATACAAATGCAGGTGTTGAGCTTATTTTGGGACTATGGACTTACGTATACGTACACTGCCTGAAGACGAGAGCATACTGTTCGAAATTTCGAGATAATACTCTCACTACCGTCTCTTTTCAGAGCCATTGTTTTCTCTAAAAGTATAGATATCTTTCCATGATGTACCCGCAAACTTTCTTCCCTATATACGTACACTGCTATTATTTATTTCATTGGATGGGTTGCCTATAGAAAAAAAATGCCTATATTACAAAATAGAAACCACCCTAACTTCTTACTTTAATTTTGCTCTTCCTCTCCAGGATGAGATAAGAGTACGGGAAAAGGAGCGAAATTTGTGTTTATTGGTGTGAGTTTGTATTCGCTTTTAATCGTGGACCTTGAACAACAGCGGATAGTAGGGCCCATGGTTGAGTCAAGGTCCACAGTTGAAAATCGTGGAAGGCGTTCACGTGTTTTGGTGTGTTCGTAGGGTACCGGTACTGTTTTTCCCAGGGCTAAAGATGTACTTTCCTAAACATAGCCTTCGTGATCAATGCGCATTGTCATGTCTTCCTTCCTAGCTCTAGAAAGTGATGTCTTTGTTTTGCTACGGTTGTTTAATCGCAGTTTCAAAAATCTAGATTCCTGTTGCGTAAATTTTTGGTGTCATTTGTTTTACCTGCATTTGCTTGCTCTTGGGACATCGGGACATTTTTTTAAATCTAAAAAGCCTTGGCCCAATTTCATATATGCCATAACGGTATATAGACCTAATCCGAAAGTTTACGTCGACAGTGTACCTTAATTTGTACTGATGCCTATGATTTGGGTGAACACTTATTTTTTCATCTGTTCCACTTGGTTGTTTGACGAAGACTTGGGAGATGCACAAGGAGCGCACCAGAAGGGAATTTTTTTTCAAGGATCCGAGATGTCCATTGCAATTTCTTCATATTAATTAGTATTAATTTGTTACCCTTACATTTACTCGTTGTATTTTGAAGGTCAGTTGTTGGCACGTTTTCAACTGAGCGCCTGTCATAAGTTTCATGATTGAACCTGTTTGTTTCGCACAGTTTGTTTCAACCGATCACTGTACTTAGCAGATGGATACTTCTCGATAGGTGGCTTCGTCGAGAGATCCAAAATGGAGAAAAAATACGTGCCATAATTTTATGAGTAAAATCAATGTATACAATTTTTTTTATTGAAAAAATCTGGATCCAGCCCATGCAATGGGCGTTTTTTTAAACTTGGGCTTTGGCTTTGGCTTCGTCTCCAACTATTTCCCAGCCCCATTGCTAATCTGAAGCCTTGAATACGTAAATAAATAAATAAACAGGCTCTGGATTAAAATATAAGATTTTGATGTACTTATAGCAAAAACAGTGTCCAAGATCTTGCCAAATCTGGGGACATAAAATTCCGCGAAGCCGAAGCCCAAGCCAGGGTTTGAGAAATGCCATTGTCTTTACAAACTCCATCAGCACACAAAACAATCTCGTCCGCAAGCATATTCGGCCTCACGTATCACCTGTTCTTTCCTGATGCGCTATTCATATGCAAATATCTCTCAAAACTTTTTTGGGCGAAACTACTTAAAGGCGGGAGTAGGGGTGTCGGTCAAGTTATGTTAGGTGAATGGAAATAATCGCTCTCAGTTCGTTTGGGGGGGAATCAAATTGTACGTTTTGATCTAGCAGGATGTAGACGAAACACTCAGTTTTGAAAGAACAACAGAAGTATATATTCCAAATTGTTTATCGGTCTGATTAAATTTGATATACCCCTGCCAGGGTTAATCTTTTTGTCCACTCGTGATATGTACGTTGGTAACTTGAATACACTGCGCCATCTTGAATTTACAAATTCGATGTCGGATGTGTTTTCACCATGGAGGAAGATAACCATGGTTTTCACGAAGATAATTATCAAGCTTCTGTTATCAAGGTAAGAGTAAGTTTTCAACGTTAGTTTGAATTTTAGTTGAACTGCGTCTCATGTCTTTGATAATAACTGATACGATGTGGCAGTGTCGTTTTAATAACCAAACTGGGGCTACTTCCGTAAGCCGAGTATTATGCATAAATTAAGTTGGTATGACGTCTATAAAAATAAAGCCGTTTCCACTTCGTGAAAGCTTATACCTCCATGGTAAAAGCTTGCAGCATAGACTTTGCCGCAAACAAAATTACAGGTCTCCAAATAGCAAGTTGCTCATTTTTACTATTAGTATTAAAGCCTTTGCAAGAAATCTGACCACACTGAGTTTTTTCACAGCCCAAATGAAATGGAGGAAAAAAATCGTAATAGCTCATTTTTTTTAACTTCTGTCCTTTTACTGTCAGCATTACAACCCAGCCCCAACGACACCCCTAGCCTACACGCCTGGATTTTACAACCGGTTGACTTTAATTTCAAATTTCTCTCGAATATCGTTGAACACTTTTATATACATCACCGTATTCCTGAGACTTTAGTAATTTTTCCAGTCTATGACAAGGTTCACCTAATGCTGAATTCATCAGGGTGTGAAGTCTTCACAAATGTTAAAACATAAACTTCCAGAACTAAAAATACAGTAGTTAAAAAAGGAGCCATTTACAGCCCTATTTGTATGTAGCGAAACCAGGATTCATAATATTTTTCTGTTGAGTATAAAAAAATTGCCCCAAAAGTTATCCCGTGTGGATTTTTTCAAGGAGGTGGCGAGAGGGCGGGGCAAAGACATTTCTGACGGGGTACGGTGGCGCCATTTCAATCCGAAATGTTCATATTGGGCAGTTATCAATCCACTTACTGATAAACTGCAGACTGCTACACCACTAAAATAAATACTCAATAAAAAAATTAAAATGACACCCGGGGTTCCCCAAATGCCTAAAGGAATCCATATTCCATGTGCGCATACTTTTGCATAAGACAATGCTGACTGTAGGAGGAATGGCTGCGACCACACACAAACACACCCAGTCATGTAAACGGGTGCAATCGTGGACCTCCCATTGTTCCTCTTTTGTTTATACTCTAACTTTTTCGGAAGGCCTCCCATTGGTTTTGTACACGATTTTCAATCGTGGACGTTAGGTCAAACGTGGACCCCTTTGTCTACGCTCGAATTCTTTTGTCCTAGGTCCACGATTGCCGGCATATACAAACTCACCCATCGCCGTGTTTACTACTGAGGACTTGGGTTATTTCCTTCCATTGTTCCCTTTGTTTTTCTCAACAAGCCCATAAGGTTTGTACATGACTTCTACCGAGGACTTGGGCTCAGGTCCTCAGTTGTATTGTTATCACTAATCCCCATTGTCCCAAGTCCTCGGTCTTAACGGATAAAATAACCTGTACAAGATGTTTAATTACGTTCCATACCTAGCGTGGACGACTGTGTAAACACCTTCAATCGGGGACCTTCTGTTGTCCTATACTTAAACTGATTTTTTTTTGCAAACGAAGGTGAAAAATCTTATTAGGGCCTATATCTCCTTTCGTATTCAAATATTGAAACTGTTCATGGGAAACCATGACTTCATCATGGCGGGGAAAGATGAATATAAAGCTAATTTAAAATCACAATATCCATTTTGTAGTGTTATCGTACCATTTCTATACACTCTCCCCATAGTAATATGTAAATTACTTCTATTCAGACTGGTTCCCACTTCATTCATTTCTGTAAATTTGTACTTATTTCTGGCAACTTAGCTCAATTCCAGTAAATAGAAATTGTAGTTAGTGTATGTACGTTTTTAATACGTTTTATGTTCTGGGAAAGTTCTTAGAACGTCACAAATTGTTCACAAAAGTTTTTTAGAAACGTCCACAAAACATAAGAGGTACCGTACGTTCCTACAACGTTAACGGTTTGCTGGGATCGCCCTAATCCCCATGTCCATTTTGAATAGAAAATCACATTCCAGGGGTTCACAATAGAGGGCCATCAGGAAAATAATTAAAATTCGTAATGTTAAGAGTATATTCCACAGCCAACGGCGGCGATTTCTCGTCAAGGTTGGGATGGGGGGGGGGGGGGGGGGGCGACGGAGGAAAAAGCACACAACCAACAATTCGTCAACGTTTTCACGAACTGACACTCACGCGCACCTAAATGTCAGTTCGTGAAACCGCGTACGGAGTAAATTTCGGTTTTACGAACTGACACCCAGGTGTGCGCGTGCGCACATCGGGCACTGACTCGCTAAAGAAGAATTTTCGTTTTCACGAATTGACACGCAAGCATGTAGCGGAAATACCATTCCAAGAAACGCTTTAAAAGCTTTGACACGAATCTACTCCATCTGTATAGGGTTACAGAAACATTGAACTGAAAACCTCTAAACTCGTGAAATTAAGAATGGTTTCAGTTCGTTAAAATGAAAATGTGTTTAGCGCGCGCTCCCCTACTTGGGTGTCAGTTCGTACACGCTAAAAACTGAAGTGTTGTATCCAACACTTACATGTGTGCGGTCAGTGACCACACTTTGAAAGTGTGGAATCCAGCATTTTAAATGTTGAATCCAGCATTTGAAATATTAAATTTAGATATTAAACTGTTAATTCAACGTTTAAAATGTTGATTCAACAATTTCAACAAAAAGTTTGGGGAAATGTTGAATTAACACTTAAATTGTTGAATCAGCATTTTAAACATTGAATTCACATTTAAAAATGCTGGATTTAACATTTAAAATGCTGGATTCCACACTTTCAAAGTGTGGTCACTGACCGCACACATGTAAGTGTTGGATTAAACACTTCAGTTTTTAAAGTGTAAAAACGAAAATTACTCGGTTCTGTAAAATACGCGCGCGTGCGGACACTAACGCGCTACAGAGAGTGTCAGTTCGTGGTGTTGGTGACGAATTGTTAAGCGTTTTGTACTAGGTGTCTCTTGCAATCCTAGAAATTTTTTTAAAGTGTGTGCTGATCTTTGTGTAATCTGGTGCATTCTGCATGGTACATGCAAAAGCCAATGACCCATAAAATGTATGACCTGGGGAAAGTAATGGGGGACACTGCCATAGCCGTCCCCTCCCCCAAAATAATGGGGGGACATGTCGCCTCCGCCCCCTCCCCCGGGATCGCAGCCCATGGCCACAGGTCTGCCTTAAAAATTAGTTCTGCAAATAAAATGCCACTGCTTCACGTCTCGTTGAATTCCTGTATACCTAGATTATGGCCTATACACCCTTTCATCACTCGCACCCGATCAATGACTATATACCCAACGCTTTTTCGCCTAAAGTTGTCTTCTCTTCATCCATGTTGGTGCTGTATAGTCTCCATTCACATTTCTCTCAAGTGGCAGAATATTTATTTCGTTATCTTTATACCCATTCTCCCCCCTTTCCAAAGCATTTTGACAATTCGAAATAAGCACATGTTAACGTGCAGAAAATCACTGTTAAAACAACATATTTTTTCCCCCGCTATTTTCTCTTGTCTCGTATGACGGATTGAGCTATAAACTTTCACGTTTACAAAGTGCACTGACGAAAGCTGGATACGGTCTTTTCCCAAATTACCGAAACTCCATTTCAATGTTCACTTTAACTTCCATTTATAATCCTCTCTGTGTTCCTTCAATGCAGACACATACTACATGTATATACACATTCGACAGGCTTCTCACTTCAAGCACGCTCTCGTTTCATATTTTCCATTTTGTGTCAGCTTCGTTCTTTCAAGCTGCTATCTCCGTGCTCTGACTGAAAATTTCAGTTGAATGGATTTCCTCTCTAATGCTTACGAAATAAATTGTTGAACGAAAGGGCACTTATTAAACTGTGCAATATATTTCCTAAAATACATTTAGGCCTACACAGGGTGGTTAAAAAAAAGTTAACCTGAGTTTAACATGATTGTTCACCCACCTCCTACAATTCCAGAGAATTTGTTTACCATGGTGTTGATGAGTAGGGTGTTTAGAAATAATCCTGAAAACAAATGCTATAGGTCTAGCTTAATTGGATCTCAAGATATGGCCCATTACAGATGGCATATACAAAATTGGCTTGTCCACGGGAGCTTCTTACCTTTAGTTTCTGTCTTCAACATGCTTCATCACAATGAAGATCCCATGGACAAGCCAGTTTTGTACATGCCATCTGTAATGGGACATATCTTGAGATCCAATTAAGCTAGACCTAGCATTTGTTCAAGATTATTTGTAAACACCTATGTCAACACAAATTCTCTGGAATTGTAGGAGGTGTGTGAACAATCACCTTAAACATTGGTTAACTTTTTTAACCACCCTGTATATCTAATGGTATAACAAATAAGCTTTCCAATTTGAACATTTATTTTTCATGGGGATACTTCCCAAAAGCACAGACATCGCAACATTAAACACTAAAATTTAACTGATGAATTCTTCAATAACTTAAGCGTTGCTTTCATCAATCTCATTTTTGTTTTGTGGTAGGCTATACAAAGTAACAAATAGCTGTCTACACCGACTTCCCCAATCAGGATGTTGGCAAATTACACGTATACTTCTGAATATTTTCTGAATGCGAATTACATTTGGGTTTAGAAATAAAAAAAAAACATCACCCCTGTGCAGTCTGTGCCCGAACATAGTTTGACAATGAAAAAAAATCATCGAAAGACGTCTTCCATATTCTCAATGTTTCAATCAAGACATAGGCCTAAAGAAAATAATGTACAGCTTGTAAGGAAATTAGCACTAGGGAATTCACCTGTCAAGTCAAGCAATAGCCTCGTGTTGTTAACTGCCTTTTTACATCGTCAACAAACTAAGTTTGGTAAATTAATTTCATTGAAGATAATAGCAACACATTAATATTTAAGTAACATTTAGTTTATTGAGTATAGTTTGAAATTTTACATAGATGAAATTATATTAACAGAAAAACAATGTACTTTTACCGAAATTAAGAATCCATTTTCCCCATGCGCAAGATTAATGACCGCCAGTAAGTGTAAAACCTTTCAAAAACTGTTCAAACCATTAAAAATCATATAACAAGCAATCCCTAAAAATCTCTAAATTTTGTTTTCGTGTCCATTTTTTCGCGAAACAAAACAACAATAATATAGGCCTAACAAAAACAAATAAGCTTTTGCCCGTTTGGACAAGCTTATAATTTTATTTATTTTGTTTGCATGTGTAAACATTAACATATTTCTTGAAGGCCGCATTTGTATATTGACAAACGCACGACAAAACAAAAGCTCACCTAATAAGGGATTAAAGTACATACGTCCAACGCCCAAAAGTCTTGCGTCAGAACGTGCTTTCAATGTTTTCCCTTCTACCAATTGTCAATGATGACGGATTAACAGTTAAGTGCTCCAAGTTGACACCCACTCGTCTTTCTGGTACCGATCCACCACCCTTCACGCAAAGCTTGACACCAACCTCTTGACAGAATCTACTCAAGGTTTTCTTGACTCCCCGGCGAAACTCCTTGTAGCGATAGGCGTATATGACAGGGTTGGCGGCAGAATTACCAAAGGCTAGGGTGTTGAGCGCGGCCTCGACCAGGGGAAAGCGGATCGGATCGGAATCGGTCGGTCGGCGTGAATTGTGGTAATGCATGATGAAGTTAAAGATGTAGGCCGGCAACCAGCAGAGCACGAAGATACCAACAACGGTGAACACCGTGGTAATAGCCTTCCTGTCTCCCCTGGAGATGCGCTTAATTTTTTTGCAATGGACGACATTGCCCATTCGAGGATGGGACGGGGAGGTGCCACAATGGTTTAGCGGCGCAGTTGAAAGGGCCGCAATGCGCCGAACGTGCCGCCGAGCCGCCAGCGTAATCTGTGCGTACAAGACCAGCATGGTGAAGAGTGGCAAGCAAAACGACAAAAGAAACGTGACCAGGACAAAGCTGAAAGGCATGACCTGGTCAATGTAGCAAAACTCGAGCTTTCTGACCGGCTTTCTCCAACCAAAATAAGGGCTTAACCCCACAGCGATAGCCAGACACCATGTGGCTACAACCATAAGGGTAGTCCTACGTGGAGTCATCAGGCTGTCGTACAGCAGAGGGTACATGACGGCTAGAAACCTATCAACGGTGATGCTAAGTACATGCAGCATGGATATGCTGCAAGACACAGTCAGGAAGGATGTCATCACCAAGCAGACGTAAAAGTCCGACTTGAGGCTTTCGACAAAGATACCAAGATAGAAGGCGGGAACTAGCCAGATGCCGACCAGGCAGTCCGCCACCGCCAAACTGGCGACGAACTCGTTGGTCACCCTCTGGAGAACCGCAGAGGAGTTGGCACTACGGACGGCGAAGACCACCAACAAATTCCCTGTGATGATGAAGAGGGACAAGGGAAGTAATATCCCGAAGACGTAGACGACGAAAAATGTCAGATCAGGCGGCTCAATATCACTGGACAGGCTGCTGTTTGGAAGCAGCAGCATTTCAAATCCATCAGTGGTTGTAGGTGGTTTGGTGTAAACCATCGTATCAGTCCCTTCTAATTCTGGCATATCCGTATCCATGTACCACTCAAGGCATTACTTATCAAGATTCCGCAATCAAGCCTGTAGAAAAGTCACTGTCTGCAGGATACACTCTCTTTGACATTTGGTCAATACCCGCAGTTCAACACATCCCTGACGATGCTGAGATGTCTTGTCTATTTGTCCACAGCCGGTTTTTTCTCATGAAAAATCTGCATTATTATAGTTACAATTATCGATTTCGCGCGTTTTCATGTGAAGATGTGTCAGTAGTGAGCATTTTCTTCACAAACAAAATGGTGCTTCAAGATTTTGAGAAGGTAATCAACATAACAAGTGACTTCTCGACATCAAGCAACATCAGCAGCTTTTAAGACCCGGGCCGTACTTGCTCGTTGAAAATTACACAACACGAGTCTTGTCAATGTATCCGACGGGTGAAGATGAGATACTAAATCGGACGTTAATCGGATGTTAAGATGAGCATACTACCGTTGTTTGCCGTCCGGCCGAGGCAACACGAACCGATACCAAATGTGGTATGAACGCGAATGCCTATTAAGTACGGTCACGAGCAGCCTGCACGAGATCGAGAACACGTGACTTTGTTGCCAAGTTATTTGTTGCTAATATTCATATAATTATGAGAAACGCACCACGGCAAAGATATGATCGTGCGCGCGCTCGGAAAGATTAAACGAGACTTTTCAAGCAGCTAAAATTGCCAGGTTCATTAGCCAAACAACATGCAATATGCATGGCTTGAGAAGATTGCAAATAATTACAAAATAACATTCAACAAACAACTTCTGCAAAACGGTAATCCGATCGATGGGCCTGTACTATGAGCCACCCAGTGTTGTGATTTTTAAAGGAACGATTTGCCACATGTTAGAAAAACCTCACAAGCATTAGAGTCTACTCTGTTCCGGTCCCCCCCACGCACACACACAAGTGTGTAAACGGGTGCAATCGGGGACCTCATATTGTCCCTCTTTTGTTTGTACTTTAACTTTTTCGGAAGGCCTCCCATTGGTTTTGTACACGATTTTTAAACGGGGACTTTTCTCAATCGGGGACTGTCCTATTGTTAAAGGTCCCCTATTGAATGCGAAAACAAACTCACACACACACAGACTGTGTAAATGCCTGCAATCGGGGACCTCCTATTGTTCATTTTCAATTTTTTGGTAAGGACCCTCATTGGTTTTGTACACGATTTTCAACCGGGGACCTTTCTTAACCAGGGACCCTATTGTCCTCTATATTGTTAAAGGTCCCCTATTGAAAGCAAAAACAAACCCATACACACCGGTTCACGTTCAAGAGGAGTGCACACTTGCTTCTCGGGGTAACGAAACACGCAGCTTACGAAATTCGTCTGAAGCAAGCATTATTACAATAAAATTTGTCAGTCATTACAGTAAACATTGTCATATACTTTATTTCTACGTCACGGGCGTTTCTATAAATAAATGATCAAATGAGAATACCACTAAAATGTTGATCGCGCGTACGAGCCTGGAAGAAAATGAAATGACCCAGGCCCAATAGAGGAATTTCACATTAGCCCCTTCTGCGCACTTCCGGGTTGAAAGCGAGAATGTCAGTGGCAAACAAAACAACGCTTTTCAGCACATTCATTCATGCATGAATTAATCATGCCATAAAAGGAAGCGCAGGCGCACGATCAGCATAAAGTTGTTTACTGTGACATTGCGATCCTCGTTTTCAAACGCGGAATTGCGCAGATCGGCGCTAAACTCGTCGTTGTGGGATTCCTCTATATGTGTTCACTTTTTTCTCAATCAGACGCATATTATATGGTACTAGTTTGACACCATCACAAACAAGACAAAATGGAGGAATCTCGAGACGAATGTTGTGACTGTTTTTCAGTCCGGCTTAAATTAACCTTTGGTATAGCTTCTGGTAACACAAAACAATCACGCCCTCATCAGAACCTTTTTTTTTCCAAAACAATCTTATTTGTAATAAAGGGAGGCACACGCCAAAATGACGTCACATCAAAATACACACTCATCAGGACCACACAGCAGCAGTTTAGATTTACAAAAAATACGGAAATGCAGTACTGTAATGAACAACACAAACCTAACCCTTTGCGTTCGGATGACGTTTATAGAAAATGACTACCTGGCCGGATGACGTCTATACACGCATTCTCTGCATTTTCAATCCATTGTTGGATTATTGTGTATGTTACGCTTGGCTGCACAAGCCTCTTATGTCCGTTTCGCTTGGCTGCACAGCCGGCATGACACCCCGCGCCCCATTATTTAAACACCCGTACTCAAGGGGTTTAAAGAAATACACGAACCTGCTGCTTTGTGCACCCACCAAGTGTCGTTAGGAAAGCACTCAATATTGCTTAAACTGAACATCGTTACACATTAATTAGTCATACTGACGAATATTGTCACTTGGCCGAACCACGATAAACATGTTGACGCATCTTTATAGTCTGTTGCGCTGTTTCTTGCGCATCCGGATTTTTTTTATTTCAAAGTGCATCAGTGGAACGGCATTATCAAATATGTACATGTAGTTAAACATTACAAAAGACACAAACCGTTACAGTTATTCACGTGCCATATTGAAAAACCCATTTAAACACCGAGAATATTCGTTATTACAGAGGAGCTGTTGCTGAATGACAGCATTCAGAGATTGTATTTGTCTTATATCAATCAATTTAATACCTTTATTGAGTTAATTAGTCTTGTGTGTGAAAATGAATTAAACCGTTGCAAACTGCTGACTGACTGAATGGACCTGAAATATACAAATCAAAAAATTAGCTGGCCTGACGTTTCGAATTTAAGCAAGTTCTTTCTCAAAGGCAAATGTCTTGTGTGTGCTTAATCATTCCCTTGTGTCCTGAAGCACAATTCAGCACACACATCGCATGTTATGAGACCAAGTGGGTGAATTGAGCTCAGCTGCCGAAAGAAAGCGGCTGCTGGACGAAATACTGGGGTCCAAAGGCCACACAAACATATTTTCAAGAAAATTAATTCGAAAGAAACAAACAATGACTGTATTCATGAACAAAGAAAGAAAAGAAAAGCAGTGCTAAATTATCCCTATGTTGAACGTCTTATCCCATATTGTGCATCTCACAATGAAGTTTTACGAAATTCAACAAACTTATCAGTGGCAGAAGACGAATTTGTTATCTGAATACCACGGTTCGGTGTAGACGAGATAAAATCGAACACTTCTTAGCGAAAATGTGTGGTCATGGTTTGAATTCGATTGAAGAACAATTGAAATTAAACACTGCCGCAAGTGCACTTAATCGAAACGTTTTAAAATAGCCGGGAAAACCTACATATTCAAGTCAATTAAAGAGGCTGTTGATTGCTGAAAGAAATCTGCATCATTTTGCAGTTTAATGTAGATTAAGGTAAAACACGTTTACATTTAACCGTCGTTTTTCATAAATACTTTTCTATTGTTAGGTTACTGGTGGTTTTGCATGCATGTCTTATTTGGGGCCAAATTTGAGGCTACATTGCCTGATATCGATTTTTAGCTAAGACTTTTCTTTTTACGGAAAAGTAGCCACATTTTGATCTTATATCTTTAAAAAGGCAAAAATGAAAATCAACAGTTAAATATGAACGTGTTGTAAATAAAAAAAACCAGGCAATTATTATTGCCATGACATAATAAAAAAAATAAAAAAATTTGAGAGCTGTTTTTATTAAGACCCGTCTGGTCCGCTGCTGCATTTTGTCTAATAAAATTCGTCGCTGGGGACAGCAAACAAATTTGAAGTCACAGGTGCTAGACATAAAAGGTGGCAGACATAAATGGGGAGTCAGTCTTATGAGGTCAGATTTGTTTGCTGACAGACTGCAGCAGCGGGCTAGACGGGGCTTAGTAAAAACAGCTCTCAAATGTTTTTTTCTTTTTTTTTTCATGGCAGAAATAATTGTCTGTTTAATATGTTAATCTGCATAATACTACAAAATGACGCAGATATCTTCAGCAATAATCATCTTTTTTAAAGGAATTACTTTGGTGGGAAACTTGTGCAATATAGGGAAAGAAAGATTGTATATTCTTCGGGGAGAAAGAAAATACAATGGAATCTTTCTTGTCCTCGGAAGTCGGTCTTTTGTTAAAATCGGTCCTCGGACGTAAAAATACGTGCTTAGTCTATGGGGTTGTGTATAAAGGAAAACACAAAGCATTGTCCACACATCCTCAGTGTTTAACTGTGTTAGATGTTCTTGGCACAGTGTATATTCACTCAGTGTTCAGATACATGTTGATTTTTGCCTCATTTTGGGGGATTTTGCTGACATAAATCTTGAAACAATGGTTTGTGCAACATGTTTAGACAGTTATCAAGCATGGTTGGTTATTTTCCAAGATTTTGCATTTCCGACCCTACCACCCTTATGGTTTTCCTGGGCCCAGACCTAAAATAGAGGATGATTCTTCAACAGATTCCTGAGAAATTATCCTTGCCTGGAATACACTCGCCACAAAGAACTGGGGCTAATTTCATGGGAGCCACTGAGCAGAAAAAAATTTGCTTAGCGCAAAAAGGATCGCTTACTTAACACACATCAGTCAAAATTTGATGTGATTCTTTTTGCCAAGAAAACAACAGCTGAATACTAGGCAGCATATTACATCACTTGAAAAGTTGGATAGTAATCCTCTTTAATATAAGGAAGACTTTTCAGGTTTATCAAATTTGTGTGCCCCCAAGGGCCAATTTCACGGAACTAATGTCAGCACACAAAAATTGCTTAGCATGAAAAGTCTTCCTTGGTAAAAGTTACTAATACCAATCACTCTTTTATGTGATATATATTGCTCCAAAGAATATATATATCTCTCCAAAGAATAATATATCGTATTATCTCCTAAACTAGGTGGTAGGCAGTACCCAGTTTATTGATACTAATAGGGTGAGATCATGAGCTCATCAGGGCACAGCAGAGTCTGATGTATGCTAAGGAGCATGTTTCATTCAAGTAACTGTACTACTCTTCTTGTGTTTGACCTTTCTCTTTCCGACTTGCTTCTTCCTCTTGGCTGGTCCTCTGGCTGCCTGCTTGGCCTCAATCTCGGCCTGGATGGCCATCCTCTCATTGGCCATCACTGCAAGACACAACGGGGATAGGTAAGTGCAAGAAGGTTTCTCCATGAACCAGGAATGTCTTAAACACAGAACAATACAGTGTGCAAGTCTCACCATTCCACAATCACTTTTGATAACTTTTGTGTATACATGTAACCGTCTTGGTATTGAACTTGACTAGTTTAGCGATGGATGCTACAGTCTGTTTTCACCAGAGAGCCGTGTGAATGATTGAATGATTAGAAGTCGAGGTTAAATTTGTCATCACTTTGCTCATCAATTTGCAACATTTTAAAACGTTGCAAATTGGCATTTGTTTTTAGTTTATTGTAGTTTCCCAGTTTAGCCCAGTCAAAGAACTAAATACGTGTAATGTCATAGGACAATGCACACCTTGTAGCTACTATATGGTATACCTGCAAGTGTGTATTGTCGCCAAATCTGCTTGAATTTTTAGGTCAAATCATAATATAATGCAATTCTGAATGCACACAGAATCTTAGGTTTGAACCCTTAAAACCTCTGAATAGTACCTTATCAAAACTGAGCTACCCAGCCCCATATTGACTTTTCAGATACCTTTGCTCGTCCAGGTTGGGAGAAAGACAAGTATAGTGTGTGATCAAACCCCACAAGTCTCAATGTTTGACATTTTAAATATTACTTGAAGCATAAGTAGTGTTGAATATTGCCTGTAAAAAGCCCCTGTCCAAACAACAGATCACTCCCCATGAAAGCAAGGATTAAAGGGGCTGTGTCGTCACGATCATAGCAGGCTTGCGGATGTACACTGAATCCCGAACTGATGAACGCAGATGAACCCAGTAACTGCAAATAATACCCCACGACCGCGCGCTGACCTACAGGGCGCGCGCGCGCTGACCTACAGGGCTCGCGCGCGCTGATCAGATTAAAATTGCAATGGCTGCTGCATGCATGGTCCTGTAGTTATGATACATACTGCATGTACAAGTATTTTGTATGTGTTTGTGCCACCAAAAATATACGATAGGCCTACAGTCGAACATAGTCCGTGACACCCCACCTGCCGGCCAAACGCCAAAATGTACCATGACAGAACCAAACGAAAATAAGTAAATAAGTAAATATGTATTTATAATTGTAAAATAAATAATGCACCAGCCCCTTCCTATACAAAAATAAAGTTGTAGGCCTATGTATCGAAATATATTTGGACTAAAATCGGCTGTGCGTGCAATGATGAGCAAATCAAAGTAAAACAGCTATACTGATGGCGATATTGAGTCCACGACCTTGTGTTACATTTGACGGCAGGACTTTATGGAAAGTTACATCATAAGAGTTATTTCAACACTATCAAATAATAAACACAATAATAACAGTTATTACCAATAAATAATATACGCCAATGAAATGAGATTTCACCAGTGGCGAGTAAATCCGTGTCGAAAAGTGGGGATGATTATTTAATTTGTCAACGAAGTACTGCATCTTGAACTTTTCTCAACGGGGGATACCCCCGCCCGAAACACCGCTTGAAATTTGAAACATCACTTTGTGTACAATTTCCCCTTTTTACATTTACGAAACAAAAAAGAAATACAAATCGGCGGGCCCCTGAACTCCTTCCCCGTGTTTACGCCACTGGCGCACAGATCCCCACATCACTATGATAAAGATGACTACCGAAGAAACAAAGAAATAAACACCCCGACAAATATTCAAACAACCCTAATTTTCACCTGTTTTGCACGAATTATTCGCTTATTACTTTTTATGACATGAACAATTCACATACCGAGTACATGGATCGGATGTACTGTACAATGTACATGTAATGTATGTACTGTACATGTTGACTATACATTACATGTAGACTTGATGTGCGGAAATATTGTTTCACACAGCGAGTTGTTGACAAGTGCATTTGAAATAGCGACCAAGTGAAGTTGTTTCAGCTCCATCTATCAACCGTTAAAAGAAAAATGTACTTCTAAGTTCTAGATTTTAATTTTTTTTCGCTGCTAAAGAACTGTCTGCAGCCACTACCCCTCTTTTAGTAGCATGATAATTTTGTTATTGAAGTGACGGGTCAAAATAAGCCTGAAGCTTTTTATCGACCTAAGTTAGTTTACAAGCAAGATACAAACAAGATACATCCAAATGAATGTACACATAATACATAGACCCTTTTACGGATACCCCGCCTGTGGGATTTTGTGTACAAAATTTTGCGCGAACTGTCACACAGCGACAAGACACGTTTCAGTTTTGCTGTGCACATTTACATGGACAAGCGCCCCGTGTGCCGAGTCGTCCTCTCTGGCAAGAGTTTCGGCATGTACATGTCATAGGTTCTCCAGCGTAAGGTTCTACTTCTATATCGCCAACCTCCAATTCCATACAACTTTCAGACAAATATTCCATGGCACTTGTGTACATGTGAATGAAATTGTATGAAATAAACAGATGAAATTTGAACGTTTTTTCTAATAATCTTACTCTTAGAGAACTGAGTGCCACGATGTGTGCTACTTGTTTATAAGTATGTGTGTACACGTATGTGTACGCAGACGCTGGACATGCGTGCGTGTTCCAGGGGGTGTAGTTTCCAAAAGCCAATTCTCAGAACAGCCATAACAAACGGATGGAGGTTAAAAATAGCACATAACCGAAATGGAGCGCAAGGGGGCGCACTCCAATATTTGATTCGTTAATGCGAGATGGCGCGACGACACAGCCCCTTTAAGTTGCAATGGGGAGGGGATTTACACGTACATTCCCGGGAGCCATGCCTCCTTGAATTTTAAGGCCAAATTGTACGCTCTACAGGCTTTGTTCCAGAAATGTCTGAAACGGAATTACAAATCAGACATTTTATAAACTGCCTGAAATGTTGAATTTCAGATATCAAATATCTAAAACACAAGCCTATTCAAATGTCAGACCTTTGACACAAACAAAAGTATTGTGTAGGACCTCTAATTATAATAATTCAATTTCTGAATTAAATCGGAATCAACAAGCAATTTATTTGTTGCTGTTGCAAATAACAACCAGCAAGTTTAGGTTTGTTTTGCAGGGGAATTTTCAGGCATCACGCCTCAACATTTAAAAATAAGAGATTCGTTTTTTTTGATGTTTTTCATTTAAGTTTTTGTTACTTTATTTGCTTTGGATTATTTTGTCTTCTCGGGGGAGGGGAATGAGATACCATCATATCGAGTCCTTATATCATTGTACCACAAAACACTGGCTATTTCGTCAACGTTTTCACGAACTGACACTCACGCGCAGGCTGAGTGTCAGTTCGTGAAACCGCGTACTGAGTAAATTTCGGTTTCACGAACTGACACTCAGGTGTGCGCGCGCACATCGGACACTGACTCGCTAGAGAAGACTTCGTTTTCACCAATTGACACGCAAGCATGTAGCGGAAATACCATTCCAAGAAAAACGCTTTAAAAGCTTTGACACGAATCTACTCCATCTGTATACTTGTGGTTTACAGAAACATTGAACTGAAAACCTCTAAACTCATGAAATTAAGAATGGTTTCAGTTCGTGAAAATGAAAATGTGGTTAGCGCGCGCTCCCCTACTTGGGTGTCAGTTCGTCAAAATGAAAATTACTCTGTTCTGTAAAATACGCGCGCGCCCTGGCACTCACGCGCTAGAGAGTGTCAGTTCGTGGTGTTGGTGACGATTTATAAGGCAGTCCGATGTTTTGGGTTTTTCTTTTTTCAATTATTATTCACTGTATGACATGGGTGAGATTGGCAAAAAATTAAAAATCCACGAAATCCATATGAAAAATCCACGAGGACCCCAGATCAATATAGTGTTTATATTTGCCTAAAGAAATCCCATTTATTAGTCTATATCCACTTTTACAGGGTAAAAAAAGAGATTCTTTAAAAATTCTGAAATCAGGAAAAATCCTGACAAATCTCACAGATGGTACGACTGCAAATTAGCAGAATTTCTTTAAACATTACAAACATTAAAACAAATTCTCTGCAAAAACAAATCTGGCAGGAAACACATTTATTATTGTAAGGCTTGGATTGCATAACAATTAGAGATTCCTGTTTCTGCAATCTTGGTGTACATGTAGTTTCCTAGACATTTTTATCACTTACAGAAAGGCAGGAAACCGATGGCAACGGTGATGGCATATGATTGTCACAAAACAAGTCAAAGGGCACACCACAAACAATCTCCAATAAAAGGGTTGGTCAGGTTGGCTTCTAAAAGGATGTATTCATCAGACAGTGACGGTCAATGGATTTTAAAAAGTCTCCCCATACATGTAAATGCTCCATGCAAAAGCTTTGAGTGTGGAGACATGGTACATATGTATAAAAGATACAATTGGCTACACTGTTGATTCTATACAAATTGAGTTAATGGTGACATATTTCTCTTATAGTCAATGGCTATGTGCTTTTGAAGTCTGTTACAAGTTTGTTTGTCCCAGATTTGCATGAAGAATGTCACATGATATTCAACAGATGCTATGATAAGCTAATGTTTATGGTTAATTGTGGTTCTGCTAGCTTAAAAAAAATGGATTTTCAAAAATGTGAATATTGAGGGACAGCAATTAGAGTATTGTACATGTACATGTACATGTAAGCACATTGCAATACGTGTACACATCATAAAAAAAAAAAACAGAGGACAATGCCTATATGTGCCACATGCAGTTTTTTCATCAACTCTTTTAAATATTGTACATGTGTTATCCCTTTCAGAACACATCCATTGTTGAGTTGACAACCAGATCCTACGAAATGAACTTACTTAAAGACATTTTATGACTTATATTTTTGGGTGCATTAGAAATTATGGAAAGATGTGTACAATTGGCTGAACAACAGTTTTTATATGACTTGATTTTAAGATTTTACAATCCGGACAGTTCCTATTAGTTTCCATTGTACTCATGCAAGTCATTTTTAAGGTCCCGAACTCTGCCGACTTTTGTGATTCATTTTGTTGGGCCACAATGTATGTCATCATGATGTTTACTTCATTTGACATTTCTATTTGGATGCAGCTTATATTATCCTTGACTACATGCATTTTAGATTGTTCTCTATTTTTCATCTCATGTGCTGTGTTAAAGGGACACATTGCTTTGGATTTTGCGATTTGGGCTATAAAACTGAAATGGATATGGTTGGGAAGCTTTTTTAAAAGTAGAATATAAAGATTCACATAACTATCCCTTCAAATTGCGTGGTTTTTGTTTAATTTCGTGACAATTAACGTACGGTCCGCCATTTTGTAGAACCAAATTTTTGACTCCACAAAATGGCGGACCGTGTTCGATCACCAGTCGTATCTCCAGTCGCATCTGGTTGAATTAAGTACGTTCTGTTGATCCATTTTGATGTACTGTGGCACGGCGCGCAGCACTGGCGATATTTGTGTTGCGAGGTAGAGAATTGTACCAGGCGATCATCACCAGGCGCCAGCCTAAAGACTCTTACAGCGTATTTTGCGCATTATTTAGACGGTGGTATTTACTACTAGAAATAAGTCTATGTTTCGTGGGTCAGATGTCAGGGGTCAGCGGCCAATTTTTTGTTTTGTAATCACCACTCACTAATTACAACACATTATACGCATTTTTTTGCATGAACAATTAACTCTTATAAAAGATGAGGAACATTTCCAAACAGCAAAATGTCATGACATTTGAAGGCAATGTGTCCCTTTAATTGTTAGCTATATCCAAGTGGTCTAGAATTTAGAAACTCTAAACATGGTTGATAATATATACACATACTTTGCATATGTCCAATTCAAGTAACCTTTTTATCAGAAGATTACATGAAAACCTATGCATGTACATGTACTTTTTCTTAGAAGTTATTGCACTACATCATGAAGGAAGAAATAGAGCAGGCTGTGCATGCTGGCTCAAGATACGTGTACATGTACTTGGCTGATTTGAACAAATGGAGTACCAGAAGTACATACATGTACATTGTTCTGTTTACATGCACACAGGGCCACCTACACACAGTTTGTATACTACAATGTACATGGGTGATGTGTAGGTGCATGCTGGCATCCTTGGCCAGTTTTCAGGAATTGCCCATTCACACCCCACTACTTAATTCTCTTATCATCAGTCATGTCATTGTTTGTTATGCAGATCAGGAGAGCCATAAAACCTGCATGTACATGTATGCATGCCCATAGATGTGCATCATGTACTGTATGTACATGTATATGCTGAAATGCTTGCTCATCAGGGCTTCTCAACCTAAACACTTTAGTATACAGTACACTACACTGCAATGCCTTTATTTTTAGTATTGAAAACAATGCTTGAAGCATGTTTCTTCCCATATGTGATTAGGTGGGTTGTTTCGACATCTCACGTCAAGTTTCATAACAGTGGACGCATCGGTGCTCATTTTAGAGCCAAAAAGCTAAATTTCATTATTATACTTTATTAATGGAACAAGTACCCTAAAAGGTCATTTTTTGTCATAAAATTTGAAATTTTGCATTAAGGTCCTTTTTCTTCCAGTATACGATTGGGTAGGTTATTGCGACATCTCACGTCAAGTTTTATAAAAGTCAACTCATCGGTGCTCATTTTAGAGCCAAAAAGCTAAATTTGACTATTATACTTTATTAATCAAAAAATTAGCTGGCCTGACGTTTCGAACTTAAGCAAGTTCTTTCTCAAAGGTGAATGACAGAGTACAAGAAACAAACATGTGGGGAACACACATGCATGAGGGGGTGGGTGGAGAAACACAAAAGAGGGATGCAAAGGAGCATGGCAGATAGGCAGTGGGTAAACATCAAAGGGAGAGGAAAGGACAGCCAGGAAGACAGGAACAAAGAGGTGTGATTAGGGTAAGGATGGAGGAGGGGAGGGATTAAGATGAAGGTTGAAGCTGGGGAAATGGACAAAGGAGTGTGGTTAGGGGGGGGGGGGGGTTTGAATTGAAGGTGGTAATAGGGCAAGAAAAGGAACAAAGAGAAGTGGCAAGGATAAACAGGAAATGGAAAGACAACACCATTTGGCCAAGAGACCCCAAGAGGGTTATGCCAGGAGGATAATCTGTAAACAAATGACAATGGGGGAAATTTTTTTTAAGTTAATCATTTCCTTCCTGGATGTTGAGACCATGTGGTTGAATAGTCCGAAGACGTTTCATCCAAACTTTCTCTCGGCTGAGGCGAACTGAGTCCTTGCGGTGGCGAAGTGATTCTATGCCCTGTAGAATCATATCAGAAATGGAATGGTTAGGCAAGTTGAAGTGATGACCAACAGGGGTGTCCATTTTCTTGGTGTTCACAGTCGACCGATGGCCATAGAAACGCTTTTTGAGCGTGTTCTTGGTCTCCCCGACATACTAGATACCACAAACCCTGCAAGAAATGAGATATATGACATTAGAGGTGTTGCAAGTGATGTTGCCATTGGTTCTGTGAGTAGTTCCAGATGAATGGCCAGAAAAGGAGTCAGACTCCAGCATGTGAGTCTGGCAAACAACACACCTGGAATCGCACTTAAAAGTACCATGCTGTATGGGAGGGGATGCAGCCAAGGTGGGGACCTCGGCTCGAACAATCAGGTCTCGTAGATTGCGGGGGCGCCTATAAGCCAATACTGGGTTGTCAGGGGCGGCACGGGCAAGGCGATCTGAAGTATGAAGGATATGATGGTTGTCGTTAGTTATTTTACGAAGGGGAGGGAGACTGGGATGAAAGGTGGTGACCAAGGGAATCTTGGGGTCGGCATTAGTGCTAGGCGTCTTTTCCTTGAGAGCCAAATCTCTGGTGATAGATTTGGCTCTGGTGATAGCACGTTGAACTTGGCGGGAGCTGTGGCCCCTGGCAACCAAGTTATTCTTCAGTACCTGTACATGATGGGAAAAGTCAGAATTATTAGAACAAATCCTTCTGAGTCTGAGTGCCTGGCTGAATGCTATGCCTGTCTTGCAATGCCTGGGGTGACAGCTGGAGGAGTGGAGGTACTGGTGGGTGTCTGTGGGTTTAGAATACAGATCAGTGGTTACCGAGTTGTCTTCCTTGCGGATGGTGACATCCAGGAAGTTGGTCTGATGCACTGAATACTCTGATGTAAACTTGATGGTCCTGTGGAAGGAATTAATGTGATTAATGAAAGTCTCCAGACTGTCCTGATCACTGGTCCAGATGAAAAATACATCGTCAATATATCTCCACCATACCCAGGGGCGACATGGTGCTGAGGCAAGCATGCGCTCTTCGAGGTCGCCCATGAAGAGGCATGCAAAGGAGGGGGCCATGCGAGTGCCCATGGCTGTACCGTGTACCTGTAGATAGTGTTTACCTAGGAAGGAAAAATTGTTCTTGGTTAGTACAAGTCTCATGAGGGTGCCAATATCACTGATGGGTGGGGTTGTGTGTCCTGCCTTGGCCAGGGCCGAGGAACAAGCACGAATACCTTCCTCGTGGGGGATGTTGGTGTACAGGGATGAGACGTCAAAAGTACCAATGATGGCTGTGCTGGGAATCTTGTTCTTGATTCCTTCCAGCTTGCGCAGGAAGTCTGGGGTGTCATGGATGTATGATGGCATCTGTGGAACAAGGGGTTTGAGAAAACTGTCAATAAACAGGGAGATACGTTCTGTTGGTGAACCATTACCAGAGACAATGGGCCTACCGGGGTTGCCAGCCTTGTGAATCTTTGGAAGGAGATAAAATCTGGCAGTCCTACAGTCAGAGGGAGAGAGAAATTTATGAGCTTTCTTAGACAGCTGGTCACGTGATCGCATATCTTCCAGCACCTGTTGTATCTCTTGAGAGAATGTACCTGTGGGGTCAGAGTCAAGGCAGATGTAGTTAGTATGATTGTTCAACTGGCGGTGGGCCTCGTCAATGTACTGATGACGATCCATGATGACCACAGCTGAACCTTTGTCGGCCGGCTTGATGATGATATCAGTACGGGAGCGCAAGGCATTCAATGCCAAGCGCTCCTCACTGCGGAGATTGTCATGAGTTCTGTGGACAAAGTTATCAGGGTTAGTGACTTGAGAACTGACAACTTGAACATAAGTCTCGAGGGCTGGTACACGATTCTTGGGGGGTACCCAGGTACTTTTGACACGGAACGGTTCTGGGTCACATCGGTCAGAATCAAGGAAAAACTCTCGGAGACGGATCCTACGGTAGTATTCCGTGAGATCTTGGCTGAGCTCTACCTGGTTCACAGTGTGGGGAGTAGGACAAAAATTGAGACCCTTTGAGAGAAGTTTATGTTCAGCGTCAGATATGGATGAGGAAGAAAGGTTAACTACAGTATTGGAGGGGGGTGGTGGTGTAGACTGGGACCTGGGGCGTCTGAAGCGTCTCTGTCTGCGTTGATGTTGCTTGGTAAGCAAGCCACCAATCTTCTTGTTTCTCCTGTTAAGCAGAACAGAGTCAAGGTTAGATACGCTCTTATCAATCTCATCATGAAATTTACTGGAACAAGTACCGGTACCCTAAAATGTCATGTTTGGCCATAAAATTTGAAATTTTGCATGAAGGTCCTTTTTTTTCCAGTATACGATTGGGTAGGTTGTTGCGACATCTCACGTCAAGTTTCATAAGAGTGGACGCATCGGTGCTCATTTTAGAGCCAAAAACCTAAATTTCAGTTTTATACTTGGAACAATATAATGGAACAAGTACTGGTACATGTACTGGTACTCTAAAAGGTCATTTTTGGCCAACTGTGGTCCATGCCAGTTTGGCCATGCTCTGATGCCCAAGTCTGGCTCAGGGAAGTGGTGGCAGAGCAACTGTAAA
Source organism: Hippasteria phrygiana (assembly GCA_037893225.1). Classification (NCBI taxonomy): domain Eukaryota; kingdom Metazoa; phylum Echinodermata; class Asteroidea; order Valvatida; family Goniasteridae; genus Hippasteria; species Hippasteria phrygiana. The sequence continues at coordinate 378,413 of JAZGUH010000256.1, forward strand.
ACAAACTACAATGTAGAAATGCTATCCTGTATGGCATTATAGCCATAGCATATGCCAGAGCAGTCTATCACCAGGCAAACAAATCATCCTGGTAATTTTCCCTAATTAATAGGTAACATACAGATATGTGATTAGTGTATTGGCTTATCTGTGCACCTGACCACAAGGATGTGATATTGAATAATCCCTGCCAAAATCACATTCTAGCTCCAATATCACATCCACCAAAATCATCTACAAACAAGCGCTTGTAATGAACAATTTACTGTTGAGGAAAATCTATTATCGTGACTTCAAAAGACCCAGGAAAACGATCTTCCAAGATCTAGTTTCAGAGACTATCAATCAAATCAATATCATTAAAAAAATTTAACAGGCGTTTTCTACCTCTATTATGTGTCAACACTAATAATAATGTCCTACATTGTACATGTAGCTACACATAACAGAACATGTACATGTAATCATAATGGTAAGCATGGTCTGGCTACAGACAAACTAATTATCTTGGCCACTGTTGACCCATAATTAATTGGTAAACATAGTTGTTAGTTGGGGATTATTATCTTGGCTTTATGGCTGTGCCCCTGACCACAAGGATGTGATATTGAATAATAGAGCTGTCAATCCCCTTTGATAGATGTGATCTTGGACTAGTGGGCAACCAGGATGTGATATTGGGGTTTATGACTTAATCCTGGATGTGATTTTGAAGAGGTGCGAAAACACCATGTGGTTTTGGCTAGGGCCCAGACACTGGATGTTTTTTTTGGTTAAGTGGCCAGACAGTGGATGTGATTTTTGCAAGGTGCTAACACAGGATGTGATCTTGGACTTTAACGACTTAATCCTGGATGTGATTTCTGGCTGGATGTGATTTTGGATAATCCCTGCCAAAATCACATTCCAGCTCCAATATCACATCCACTAAAACCACCTTGCCATTCACAGTGTAAAGAAAATACTGGGCATATTGCACAGGATCGAAAACAGAAAACAGTGTGTGTAATTAAATGCAGTGTCTCGTTTCATGGCCTGGTGATGAGAGATCAAAACGGAGTTGTGTTTTCCCAGAAGCTGTTGCGTAAATGTATAGCAACTGGCTTCTACGTCTATGTAGATAATCGACAGTGCTTCCAATAAGCCAGTTCGGTATTTCAACTGCGCATGTGCACAATGCAATTTTGGTCGAATGACCCGCATGACCTAACGCGCGCGTGTGAACGCAGAAGGTGGTCGCACAGCGCGCATGTGGTTAAATTCAATCAGAATGGGCGTTCGCGTAATTTAACATGGCGTGAGTATTACGTCAGCTATTTAGTACGAATAACCTTTCACCTTTGAGATACCGAACTGGCTTATTGGAATATCTCGTCAATTTGCTTGGCGTGCAGATGTGTGGACAAGTGTAGTTTAACACATTTAAAAAGTGTTGGTGCATGAACATTTTAGTGTTTATTTACAGTGGAGTCGGGACTTTCATAAATTTTTAGAAAGCTATGGTGAGCGCAGTCCACCCTAAATACGTCAAGACTGGGTGCAGCGTGTACCAAGGCTGGGATAGAGTACCATATAGTGGGATTACTCGCGATATCAATGAGTGTCTGAATGTATCTACATGTATAGGAAGCCGTATATATTGAGGCTCTTCTATCTGGATGTTGTGTGAAAAGGGACTGGAAAATAAGACAGTAATAATAATAATGTGGTGCTTATTATAGCACTTCACAATAATTACCCCTGATCATCAGGCCATAAGATCAATTATGCAGCAGTTCATGCAGGATTAGTGGAATACATTCTCTACCCTCACAGCTAGGTACCCATACTCCTAGGTGGGGAGAGGCAATTATACTTTTATAGTCAAGTGTCACACACAAGCACCATAATCCCCCGGCAGGGTTTGAACCCACATACCATCCCACATGAGTCAGACAAGGTAATCAATAGACAAGGTAATCAATGGACCATGAGGCCCCACATGGGGCTATCCCAAAACCATGTACCACTGTGTACATAAAATGTGAAGCTTGGAATTTGTCGACGTCTAATGTTCTATTGTTTCCTGTTCGAATTTCTTCAGCAGGACGGTGGAAGTTACCCATCTGGGTTTATAGGTCTGAATCTGTTGAGAATTATCCTCTATTATCCCGTAAAGGTAGTACAGTTGGCAATTCAAAATGTCGCCAACCCTATTATACCACCTCTGATCATAACCCTTTACCTAAAGTGACTTTTAGGCTTGTGTTGGGTGATTAAAAAAAAGGTGATCCGTGAATCACACGTGTCGCTTTTTTTTGGTCACTGCATGATCGCATTTGCAACTTTTCAAATGGGGCCAATTTTACATGTTCAGCCCATTTTACAACTTGACCTTAGATTACCTTTGACCTTGGTATGTGACCTTTGACCTCATTAACATATGAAGGTTCCCATGTTACATGTATAACCCACATTTGGTTCCAATTGGACTTCAACTTTTCAAATGACACCAAATGAGAGCAAAAACTTAACCTACAACTTTAACATAAGGCCACAAGGCCACATGGACCTACGGGCCACACGGACAGAATTCATGACTGGTAAGTGCCCCCAAAACATTCGTTTAGGCGACACAAAAAATCCTGTGACTATTGCAGGCTTTCAAGCAGACCCAGGTGAAAAAGTAGGATCAACATTTTCAAAAAAAAAGGACAAAAGTAGGACTTTGGAGGACAAAATCAGGATAGAAGTAGGACTTTTGCGGGCTTTCAAGAGTAGTTTTCACTGATACTTGCCCTTGTCCAGAGCATACAAGCCTTATTTGGCATGTTCTGTGTCACAACTTCTGTGGAAGTGCCGTGGCCTTGTGGTTTGGAGCATTGAATTCGTGGTCTGCGGGTAATTATGAGGTTGAGTTAACTTTCTATGAGCACTACGATTTATGAACAATACTTTATAATTAAATGTGATATTCAATTACACAATACAAAAACCACTTAATTTCACGGTAGAGTTACCATGACTAACAGCGATATGCGCTATTTGTAACTTTATGGATTGAGGCATGAATATTTATTGTCTGAGAAGGTCATTCATTTTCAGGACAAATTTTCTGAAAAAGCGTACCATGTACATGTTAGCACTCACTCAATGCAACTGACACAAATGGAATTTGTGGAAAACACTGCATGAAAAGACTTATTTCACAGAAACAATTGACTTGGGACTTGGGACTTGACTTTACTTTAGAAAAAATGACTTGGGTACATTACTGCCCATTGTGCATTCTTCTAAGTCCTGAGTACCTTTTCAAGTGTTTTGACATTTCTCTTTTGGCTGCAGGGAGCCTGTGGTGAGGGAGAAAGGAATTGAGCATTGAGGAGTCCGTTTTTAAAGTACCAAGGAAACTTAACATTTTTATTTGTTGGAGGAAAAAAACAAATACAGCTCCAAAAATACATGTATCTACAAAATATTGCTGATGATACAGTTATTTCCCAGGTATTCTAGTTTCGTAAATACTCAGAATGGGCTTGATGTGATTTTCTATTTAAAATGGACACGGTCAATTAGTAGAATGTGATTTCAACAAAAAGATGTTCAAAATCGCATCCCCTTTTCCCCCAAATCACATGCGATTTCTCAAAATCACATCCTTGACCGAAACCACTTCTAAGATTCGTGGATGAAGTTGAGTCCATCACAAGTCCCTGCAAGTCTATTTTGTGATTTTGGATGATGAGATGAGAGTAATTGAGATTGGAGAAATCGGATATTTTTTTGTTGGAAATCACATCCATGTCCAATTCCCAGTGTAATTTCATCAGAAGATGGATTTTCTAGGTTTTTGTTGTGATTATAATGGTAAGTACACAATGGTTGTTAATTTTAATGCAATTTTATACGCATTTGCTATCAGAGGATGTTGCCTAACAGAGTTGTGTACAAAAATATCAAACATTTTCTACATAGGTTTGGAGGAGGTTTCATGTTTTTGTTAATTTCTAATATTGCATTAAATATCTCATTTGGAATCTGTTCTCATCCCGCATTTCTTCAAAAATTGTAAGCAGTTTACTTGGAGGAATGATTTTAGTACGGTTATTCCCTTTACGCTTTTAATGATTTGGAGTCAAGTACTATATAATTTCTGTTATAACACCTCATCCACAGATTCTGTGTCTTGATTAGCCAAGAGCGAGTCACATGGCATATGGGACATTCCATGCTGAACGTGGTAATGTCAGTCACATCCCTCATTAACAAAGCATAGGTGATGTGACTGACATTACCACGTTCAGCGTGGAATGACCCATTTTCTATTTTTGCTATCTTCCTGTGCACAGCCAAAAGTACTATACCAGTAGCAACCAAAGTACTATACACATGGCGCGGTATTTGTGTGCAGATGCATGCAGGTGTGCACGTTGAGCGTTGCGCGTAACGCGTATTGTTCCAAAGTGCCAGCGCTACAGAGCTGGGTTCAAACATTTTGTTAAGGGGTGGTTTTGAAAAGAGCAAATAAATTTTCCACTAATTTTGTATTGAAATAGAAGTCCATTTTAACTGTATTTAGATTTAAATAATGTTAACATTTTTAAATCAAGCAGAATCTGTGGGTGAGGTATTATAGAACAAATATTTACTGCTTTTATCTCGTGGTGTGGTAAAACTAGCCTCCCTCGGTGATCCATGGAGCTTTCTATTTTAGAATAGAAATGCTCTAAAATAGAATGCTCAATGGATCACCTCGGGAGGCTAGTTTTACTACACCACTCGAAGCAGTAAATATTTCTATAATATGCCAGTGTAGTAGGAGTACTGCATACTACAGTTTAATACTAGTAGTATTTTGTAGTAATAGGTGAGGTTAGGGCAGTGGCGTATCCAGCGGGGGGGGGGGGGGGGGGGGGGGGGGGGGAGGGGGGGGACTTTCCCCCCTGGCGGCATTTGAGGAGTAATAAAAAACAAAAGGAAATAGTGTTTTTGCGACGGTTTTAAGACGTTTCAGACGTTGTTTGCCCTCCCCGGCACAAAAAGCTGGATATGCTACTGGGTTAGGGAAGAAATTGACCCCCCCCCTTTTTTTTTGCTTCAACTGAAAACAGGATATTTAATACATAGTTCTTTTAAAGGGAAACTGTGGTACAGTGAGATTTGAAAATTAATGATGATAATGATATTTCATTGAAATGACCAAGTATCTTCAATAGGCAGCAATTCCGAGGAGATGGGGACAGGGGGAAAATATGGTCCGGCCTCCCACCCCGATATTTGATGAACAGTAAGACTGGGAATTCATGTGTGCTGAAAAATTGCCGATGCACTGTGAACCAAAAATAAACAGCTTCCCCGAAAACCTCAAATGAACAAAACGAGCAAATGAACTCTAAACCTCTCCTTTTAAGATTTAAACTAAGAAACCATCTGGGCACTGTGGAGATCCCAAAATTGATTCAGCAACGTGAATCATCTAGGATCAACTGCACTCTAGCAGTGTCCTGTTTGTAACTAAATACACTTATCTAGTGGGGCTGCTTGCCCTATCTGATGTGGCATTAAAGGGTGGCTGCAATGAAATTGTACCAACAATTTAATTTTGTGATGTATAACTCTTTTACAATATAAGAAATGTGATTAAAATGTGTTTTCTGTGTTTCTGCCCATTTTTGGTCTTTAATTTTCCCGGAATAAAGTGCCCCCCTTTCTCTATTGTTTCCGCGCCCCTAAATGCGTGACGTCATCTCGGGAACACAGAAACTCAGCAAGAGTAGTTTGATCAGTGTACGTTTGTGTACGTGTGGACGTGGATGTATGCCGTTGTTGAGGGCACCAGCCACGCGCGATTAAATAGCTTTGGATGAAGGGACCAGGGAAACATTTCTCGTCGCGTTAAAATCTTCAAACAGAATCTTTTGGATCTGAATCTGACAATCAAGTGTCGATTTTAGACTTGTTGATTCAGACAATTCTTCGGAACATTATTGGGGCGAGGAAGAGGAGGATCTTGGGGCTCTTTCGTACATGTACATGTACATGAGCCAGAAGGTGAGAGTAACAGCGAAACTATACTGAAGACTCCGAATCAGACTCCCGATGCAGAACGCGTGAAAGACTTGAAAACAACGATTGCTAGGCTAAATAACACTCTCCGAGTCCAAATACGACGGTATTTCAGTTCTACTGGAAAGAGGTGAAGACTGACACCATCCTTAGTGGTGTTGCTGAATCCAGCAGCAACACAACGACACGGTATTATCGACGAAAAACATTCGCAAAACACTGAAAGCTTTCCGCGACACAGCGAAAACACACGGGCATGTCAATGCAACGCACGCTCGGTGTACTATGGCCGACCATACCACAGCCAGCCGGGTTCCCGGGATGACGTCACATCGGCGTTACCACTTGATGGGCGGGGCTGACCCCCTCCCGCATTAAACAAATTATTTTCAAATGCTTACGCAAAATTAAAAAATACAAACAACACACAGTTGTGTTTCAAAAACTTTATTTCATCGATATACACAATAAAAATTGCATTGCAGCCACCCTTTAAGTGCTCGCGGATTCTGTCGTCTGAAATTATACACTTACCTAGTGCTTTCTCTGCCAGTTTGTATTTTCGGAAGAGTTTTCCGAGCCAGGCTTCTGGCTGATTTAATAATCTGTCAAAAACCAGAAGGATAAAAATATGCAATCCATGGCACAAAAAACCTATGTAAAAATGTACGTATACATAAATATGTCAGACTGTAGGGGTTTATGATTAAGAGTTCCCTTGTGGTTTTATTTTACGATACTTAACAGTTCCGTTAGAGCCAATTTAGAGTTTTTAGTCATCATAGGCAGTGGATCTTTTTTCACTGCTGAAAAGAATTGGAAAATGAAAAACAATAGACCAAGAGAAGATGAAAATGATCTTTACTACTAACATCTTTTTTTTCCAGATCAAGTACTAAAACAAATTAATTAAATTTTCCATTTGCCTCAAAAATGTTAGTTTGGGCGAAAGATCCAGAAAATGGCTTCATATCTGTGAGAGTTGGCAACCCAGCGGAAGGCTTAAAAAAAGTACATTATTATTAAGGATAAACACAAAAAATTACAGTAGGTGGCTACTTCACAAATGCCTATAAAAGGCTGCTGAGTGCCGAGCATTGTAAAAATGGTTGTCTTTTGTGAACACCTTGTGATTTCAAAACTGGTGCCATGTTTACATAACCAGTCATGGAAATATATTGGCATTCAGATTGCTAAATTAAGCTAGTTCTAAACACTGCAGTGACTTCATCACTTTGGTACTCTATACAAAATAGCAATTTGTTTAGTCCATTGTACAAGCAGCACCACTTCACAAATTGTACATTGCCCCCACCTATCTACCGCCCACCCCCTTCCCCTGGCTTTAAAAAAAAACATGAATGCAAAAAAAAAAAATTGACCCACTTTTTCAGAAATAATTTTGCCTCCCCCCCCCCACCCAAAACCTATGTAGACACGCCACTGATCCAAAAAAAAAAAAAACAATTCTGCACACTGTTATTTGGTATTAAATTGTAATAATTTTTCTTCAAGCCAAATGTTCAGTATTTATCTTTGTAATATTATACTTATACTAGGGCATCTACAATCTGAGCAGAAATCACTGAATCAAAACACCTGTGATCACAAGGACTATAAAGAATACTGCTTTACTTTTAAAGTTTAAACATCTCAGCTGGCATTAAATGATATCTGCTTTAAAATAGCCCTGCCGAAATAGCCCATATTATTAGGTTGAACACCGGTCAAACCACGATGTACACACATGCAATTCGAAGCTTGGGTCAGTGACCACTAAAAATGCACACACTGTGCTAGCTGGCCCATACCAGTGAGGTCAAACTATTTCTCTTTAGGAGTAATGGGAGTTAATTATAGCGATCAAGGTCATTTCCATTTCTCAGTCCAAGTGGCCCCAGTGGACTAAATCCTGGTAGTTATCGATCTGGAAGGCCTGCAATATCCAGTGTTATTTCAGCACTCCCCTTAGAGCTTAAAAGAAAGTCTCACCATGGAGCTATAGCTCCATGGTCTCACCAACATCCGAGTGATCAGCCTGATAAGCCAAGTGGCTTGTAATTTAGCAATGAAAATCCCCCAAGGGAAGATACGGTCACTGATTAGAGTTAACCCTAACCCTGCTAAATCCAAAAATTTTATTATGATTTTGCATGCACCTTAGGGGGATGAGTTCTTTTTTAGCTGGCCATCAAAACACTCTGATGGCCAACAAAACATTTTCTGTTAATATATTTGTATATTATTTGGTTTTAATATTTAATATTTATGCTTGTGTATATATTTTTTTTTTCTTTTTTAATTGGTGGTTCTTCCCCTGTTGGATGTGGTTAATAACAAACAAGTATGGAAATTCAAGCCAAACTAACATCATCAATAGGTCACGGAAATTAATGTTTTTACTCTACAATGACTGATTTGTTCAGGAAATACAATTATGCCCTGCTGAAAAAGACATACATATGTACAAACAGATGAGCAATTCCATATATAAAAAAATTTAAACTGTAAAAGACAACAACATGCAAGTATATGTAGATGTAAGTGAAATGTCCAACATAAACACTCGTTGATTCATGTGAAAATTTGCCCACATTTTCGCTTATATTGTGCTAGTGGCCTCTTACCCCCTGAGATCTAGACACAGTATCACCTACCCCTTTGCGTTGCAATTACATTGTATGATAAATTGATTAGATATTGCCATTGACTTACCCAAGGGAGGAATTTTCTGGAAGCTCTGCCATACAGTCGTCATATCCCCTCTGCGTGGGTGGTAAAAGCCCCCTATGGGAAAAGAAGTGAAGAAAATATTTATTGTCTGTCAAAATTACCCCCAAATTACCCATTTACTCTTTAACGTGGAAGGAGCCACATGTATTTCAGAGGGAAGCATTCTTTTTTTTTTAAATGTGCTTACAGGTTACTGTAATATCTTTGCAGATTTTTTATTTTAAACGTAGATATACCGGTACATCACTTGCAAACATCAAAAAATAGAACTGCTGAATTATAACGAAATACCATACTGGACTAAGTAAATAGCAGTCTCAAGCATCCTGTGAAATCATGGCACCTGGTGTGCTGTCGTTTTCAAGAAAAGTGGAAATTTATATTGTTTTCCAACGATTGTCAGCAAATAGTCTAGTTCCCCAACCTGATAATTCCCAGAATCTATAAATTGTTAAGTTTTGTCCAAAGTATGGTCAGGGAACTAGACTACTAGAACATAATTTATTTTTTCTCTGTTTTCCCAGCATCTGTGCACAAAAAACTTTAAACAGGTCAGTGTTACAGTATTTTCCAGCACGCTATAAAATACTAACCCCCAAATCCATTTATTTCTGAAAATTACAGCACAGGAGGCACTATAATTTCCAGTGAGGGCACACTATAGGGCCAGCACTGAGCATGAAGAAAATTATTTGAATGTTGCGGCAATTGTGTACTTATGGGCCCCGTTCCTATAAGAGAACAAAATCCACTTTGAAGTTATTGGACGTACCAAACTAGCTTGCGACATTAAAAACCAACAGGTATGTCATAGATAGAGGGCAGGGTTTTGATTTTGTGAGGAAAATTTTGGGGTACCAAAAAAAAGGGCACTCTGAAAATATTGGGGGGGGGAGGTAAATACACCCCCCCCCCCCCCCCTATGCCTATGGACTAGGTCACGAGCTCTTTTTGCTCAAAGGAATAATGTGCAATGTATTCTTCTTGTTTTTCCAGCCCTCACCTTGCCAGGGTGTGTGCGGAAACGTTGACTCCTCTCTCCAGTAAATGTTGGTGCATGTCCTCCATCGCCTGCTCTTGGGCACTCAAGGGAACAACCTGTACCAGAAAGCAGAATATACAATTGTAGAACCGAATGACATGAAGACATTGTGTACATAAGTACTACACATCCAACACTCATGACAGAACTTGACAGTTCTTTAGGCTTAAACTCAAGTGTCAAGAAAGACAATCTGTGGATTGAGAAAAGAGAGCCCCGAGTGGTTCACCTATTTACATTAAACTTCTTTTCACAACTAGTGCCCTTGGCGTTGCTCCGGTGCTATACGTCCCTTGGTTGCTAAAAAGAAGCTGTCAACAACTCTGATTAGATTAAACAGTTCTGGAGGTAAAAAAAAAACAATCTCCTTTTTACCCGTGAAAAACATTTCAGTATATTTTTCTACTCGTAGCCATTAATTACCATTTTCAGTGGACACAATCAGGTTAATTTTCAACACTGCTCACACAAATTGTCCCCAGGCATTTAAGCGAATAGATGCTAAAATATGAGGTTTATTTCTCTGCGCCTTGTGCTGAAAGAAGCACAGAATTTACAGGGGAAGTCTTTGTGCGGTATTACACTGTAGATAAATATATATTTACGTGTGGGTATATTTATTATGCAGATTCGAGATAAGACACATACATGTAATAATGCAGAGTACACATGAATGTTATTGGAAAGCTTGTAAAATAGCTGGTCAGAAATTTGTGTTGATTTACTGCTAAATACAGCATTATTGTCAGCGTCGTGTGGACAAAGTATGCAAGGTTTGCGTTAACACCATATGAAATTTATTTCTTTTGAGTTGCGCGGTTCTTAGAAAAACAGGTTGTTTTAACTCAACGTTTCTAACAGTATACTCTTATCATCAGGAGACTGCCGGACTCTTGCCGGTGCAGGGCTTAAGTTGTGGTGGCTGGGATCCATGAGTGCCAAGGGTCTTCGCTCGGTAAACCGTTGAGGCACATGTTCAATTATAATCAAATTAGGGCGCATTTCAAATACGACGCAAGTGGGCGCTATTTAAAAGAACGGATGCCATGTTGGCGGACTGGCGGCTGAAAATCGCTATACTGAACGATCGCTATACCGAACAAAATCTGTGGATCCCGCGATGTTCGTTATAGCGCCGTTCCACTGTATTCGGTAGGAAAATCATAGTTTAGGGGAATCCAGAGCTAACCAAGTGCAATTAACAATAAAAATGTAGAGGAGGTTTTTGACTTTTCCGACACAAATTCAATCTTCTGACACTGATATAAAGTGGCAAGATATACCTGAGGTTCCTCTTCTTCGGAGGATTCAGACACGCGTTTCCTTGGTGTTCTGATAATCGGCTTGGAATCTTCCACTGCAACAACTGGTGATCAAACGCAAAAGTAGATCATTACAGTAGAGCACCGTAACTGTAACGAACACCACTGATAAAGATGTTCAGTCAAGTGGTTGTTTTGTACAGTGAATAATAGCAAATGCATGAACTAAACTGAAAATGTGGGAGCCAAACAAAGAGGATTTTTGATAAAGCCACACATTTAGTATAGCGGTGTTTCTTATAGCCAAGTTCTGCTGTATTTATCCAGTCACATGCATTGGAATCAAACACTTCAGGTCGCAGTTTTTATAATTTTGTTTACTAACAAATGACATGACTGCATGGTACTTGTTTTATGCTACATTTAAATTATTGCTTTTGATTTTTTTTAATGCAAAAATGAATTGCATTAATAATGTATATCTCTAGTAACTTTTTGCTATTTTATTTTAAGATGAAAACTGAAAACTGAGTGGCAAGCAGAGGACCAGGCATACTTTTATCTAAGTATTCCGAAGTCAAGTCTAGACTTTCAACAAGAGTGACCTCAATATGATAAAGAATTCATCACATGCTGACTTAACTTTACTCACATGGAAGCTAAATCACCCACAATAAGTTAAGCTTACTGCAATTTCCTGATTAAAAAAAGTGTTCACTTTATGCTCAGTTCTTTTGCGTGATGGGTACAAAATGCATCATCACAAACCAGGAATTTTGTTATACGCCAACGTACATTGCTTTGTATATTTCTTGTCCTTGTTGAGACTGCCATCTCTAAGTGCTTTCACAGCTTCTCGGTTCCTCTTGTAGTCAACAGCACTGTGGATGACAAAACAGCAAAAATTAATACTCTGATTTAAAAAACAAATTTATGATCCAAAAATACTAACAGCCTATGAGATGCCTTAGTAAAATTAAGCTGAAACCATATAAAACTTACACCACTTGACAAATTTGACAAATTTAGACAAATCTGTCTGCAAAAAAAAATTGGCATTAACTGATCGAGTCACCAACAGACCAATTCGTTATGCCCCCCCCCCTTGATGCATTGTAAAATTACAGCCGCACATGCCACATGTCCATCACAAATGTCAGACTTTCGCTGGACCAAAGTCGAGGTTTTGATTGGTCAAAAATCACAGGGGCAGGGCTTATCATAGATTGGTCAATACAACTTGAATGACAAGGATCAGAAAAAACAAGACAATGTGTGCAAAGAAACAGCAAGCGCGGCAGTCAATATATTCTTATATTGGTAATGTTACTATTGTATCGAGAAAATATATACATGAAATCGTCTTTAGTACTCACTGTTTCTTGGGCGACATTGCAATTAGTGTGCTGGAATTGCTGCCGAGCTTACTTGCATCTGATCCCATCTGTAAATGGAAAAAAAAACACTTGATTTGAAAACATGTTGCAATATATACAATGCTGCAAAAAGATTAGGAGTTTTAAAGACAAACAAGGTCAGATAAACCTAAGACTAAAAATCTGGGTGAGACAGACTGTGGGTTCGATTCCAGCAAGGGGGGGTAATGGTGCTTGTGTCCATGAGCAGGACACTTTGTCATAAATTACTCCTCTTCACCCGGGGCAGTGGTTGATACAGGCTTGATTAGCCCAATGCAGTTGCAGCTGTGGCTGCATACGCCCCAGGGAGCTGAGGTTTCAGAAAAGAATGATGGGAGTGATATAAAGGGGGAATAATGTAGCAACGTGAATGCCGTGATTGCTGGATACGGATGCTTGTAAGCGTACTCATCTGTTATATTTATGGACTGATGGCCAGAGGGCACACAAAAACAGAAAGAGAAATCCTGTCAAAGGTATCAGCAGCCGATTTCATGAAACGGTGCATAACTTATGCTGCTGTTTAGGATTTATGCCACATATAAATGATGCGCAGCTACACAATATCCTTGCAATCCACTTCACAAAACATTGTGTAGCTGCACAATATTTAATTTTTTGATACATCACAGACAAGGTTGAATGCCGCCTCTATGACAACTGTTTGAGTATAACAATTAAAATTCATGGCACAATCTTAGAATAACTGTGGCAGCGCCATTTTGAAATTTTTCGCTTTCTTCGGTTAAAAAATTGGCAGGAACTGTCGGAAATACCTTACAGGTAAACCTAAAGTCCCAAGTTTCCCGTTTTCTAAAATCAAAATTCCGTTTTCTTAAAATTGAAAATTCCGTTTTCTTCGGGTTTCTTTTAACATACCTTTCACTTCAGGCTTTCGGTTGCATGTTGATGTGCACTGCAACTTAGTTAAAGCGCCCTTCAATATCGCCATTAAATCCGAAAAAAACTGACACCGCGATCACACACAAGTTGAAGTTTCGCTCTGTCAACGCACACACGTGGTAGCCTGCATGCTGGCCGCGGGGCATACAGAATATCGTGCATACAATGTACATGCATACAATGGATGCGATGTTGTTCTGTGATGCATAATTCATGACGGACATCTTGTCTGTGCACCAATCCGGTACCACTGCGCGCGCGGTGAGAGCCCAGCAGGTCGTCGTGTAGCAGTTGTGAATGCAGGCGGTGTGGTAGTCTAGGTTTCAAGACGTTCTTTGCGGTCATTCCTAGCGCGGCGTATTTACCTTCTTTATACCACGCGCTGCATGCAGCGTGCTTGTCGCATGTTGAATCGCACTGCAAAAGGCATCTTGGAACCAAGACTTCAATTTGCATTTGACACGAACTCAGCTGGTTCCCAATGACATACGAATCCCTGCAGTACTGCCGTGTTACCAGTGATGTCGCAGCACGTACGTGCGTGCATTTGGCCAGCAATTGCTTCAGTACCGGTATGATGTGCATATTTGGTAAGAAAGGAATGAATACAACACTACGAAAAATCACGATAACGGTTTATTAGGTTCCTTTTTAAGTTTTCATGCATTTTTTGGCAGTTTATATAGAATTCCGTGTTGTCCTCATTTTCCGTGAAATTCCGTCCGTTTTCCGTATCACGGAGGACTTCGGACTTTAGATAAACCTGCCCGATTTCATTATCCTCTGAAATAATTTTGTGAATTTAATAAATAACTTGAGCAACTAACTGCTCTGCAATGCTCACGCTCAGCTTTTAAAGTTATCACTTCTGTGTTTGTAAGCACAATTTACGCCACCAACAACGAGTGCGTAATATATGCCATATTTTGTTGTGCAAGTCAGCGACTTAAGCACTGAGTAATATTTTTGAAATGGGGTTTAAAAATGTCACAGATGTTGTACAACTTACGCAATAAAATGTGGCATAAGTGGAGTTACGCATGTTGCGCAAGGATTCGTGAAATCTGCTGCTGGACATGACATACAGCTTGCCTCAGAATAGAAAGCATTGCTGAAAAACAGGTCCATGAACCTAATTGACATTATATTTACACTTGCAGGTGGTTTGGCTGAATGTGGACGTCTTCCCATCTTCCCTGGACTTTTTCTTCCAGATTCAGTCTCTGTACTCTGCTGTTTACTAGGAGCTGAGACAGGCCTTGTAGACACCTTGGAACAAGCACAAATTGTAACTGCATAACGGCATGCGATGCATCCCGAACGACACCAAACTCACACAGCTCGATGGAACAGTGACCGAGTTTGATTATAAATTCTCTTTTTGGCACCAAGGCAAGTTTCCAGTGAATGCACCATTTTCCCTTTCTTCAATTATATATCAGTTATTATTCAGCAGATTAATAAATAGAAAATGCAGACAGGCTTTAAGCAATCAAAACAATACAGTGGTGTGAGACCAAACTTCAGTAACGTAGGAACAAAATCTACTTTACTGAATTTTGAGCTTCTCCTCACCAAAGATGGCCTGTCATTTGCATCCGATGTCTCTCCAAGTTCCATTTCCCCCTGGGTTGTGGTACTATCTGTATCACCCTGTCTGTGGCCCATTCTTGACTCGGGTCTTGGAGGAGCTGCAGTGGCCACCTTGATATTTTATGAAAAAGTAAATGATTAAAAAATAACTGTGGTACCAAGAGAATCTGAGAATCAATGTGAAGATTGAATTTGTCACGGAT
Organism: Hippasteria phrygiana; assembly: GCA_037893225.1. Taxonomy (NCBI): domain Eukaryota; kingdom Metazoa; phylum Echinodermata; class Asteroidea; order Valvatida; family Goniasteridae; genus Hippasteria; species Hippasteria phrygiana. Next base: position 393,612 of record JAZGUH010000256.1, read on the forward strand.
GATGTTAATTACAAAAGAAGCTTTTCCCGGCATAGTGTTAAGCAATGTATGCTCAGTTCACAGGCTTACTCGGGCAGGACTTGAACTCTGCACACTAGTAAGTTCAAGTCCCACCCAAGTAAGCTTTGAATTTTTGCTCACAGACCGTCAGAAAGCTTTACACCATGTCGGAAAGGGCAAAATCTTTTCAAATTTACACTGACACTGACAAAATTCAAATATTGTTTGCCTTTTGATTGTTTGGTACGTGTTTCAAATTTATAAGCAGTGATTCAAATATAAAAAGATATGGTACTTCAGTATTGAATTATAACGGAATACAACTGTTTGAGGCAAGTCCTGAACCGAACAAAATTTACACTTACTGAGGAAAAGTTGCTGAATTTGGATCAAGGTAAAGGAACATTGAATGTTCTTTTCAGCAACAGCATCATTTTCTATTGCTTCATTTAGATCAGCTAGCTTGCAAAGGTTTACTCAGCAATACTTACAGAATTTGTGGCCTTGGTTGGTCTTCTTATAGCACTGTGTGTCCGATGAGAAGCATCTTCATCACTTGCGCTTCCAGCCCTCACCCTTCGCCCCTCCATTACATCTTTCTTCTTGTCTTGCCTCAGCAGAGCAGACCTGAACGGCTCCGATGGCTGCCTGATGACGGAGACTGACTTTTCCTCTAGGAGCCCACTATCTCCCAGCTGGATGGTCTTGGTTGTCAGGAGAGCTGCCTGAAATGGGTCAACCGATTCCCTGGAGAGTTCGTAGTGGTTCTTCTTGAAGGAGGACTGGGACACCTGTTTGACTACAGACGAGGCACTGCTTGTTGGTTTCACTGCGTTGTCAGTTTCCTCATCTGATAAAGCCATCTGAGACATCATTGTCTCGACCTCAGTCCTCGACCTACTCTGGAACACACTCTCTGATTGAGACGGTGGAGCTTCTGTCTTGGAAAGCTCAGTGTCATACCCGTACTCTACCCCAACAGTTGGCACTTTTGCAGCTCTAGGTCTTGCCGACTTGGGTCTGACAGGTACCCGATTGGAAGACGATGAGTTCCCAACCCTGGAGCTAGAAGCATTGGCACCAGTCTCAGGACCATTCTGACTCCTGCTTATGGTAACCGCACTCTGTGGTCTTCTCTTTCCAACTGGTGGTCGGGGAACGAATGGTTTCAATACATCGCGGGGACTAATATCAATTGTGATGTTACGCTCCTCCATGATATGAACAGAATGCCTGCTTCTTGGTTTTGCTCGGGGAACGTTTTCAAGATCCACATCAGAGTCAACCACCTTCCCTGTAACTTCTCCATCCGGCTGGTTTTCATTCCCAGGTGAGTTTCGAGAGACTATCCTCATCTGATCATCAGCATTCAGGGGCGTGGGTTGGTCTCTGCAGGGGTGTGCTGGAGGGCTGCTGGGGAGTTCGTCAAGTCGAGTTATGACTTCACTAGTTATGCTCTGAAGCTCCAGATCTGTGGATTGTTTTCCGTCTGGGGACTCTTCATGAGATCTGAAGCAAAAAGCATCAAGCATCACCAGAGACGGGCCTTATAGTACAATACACAATACCACAACGGCAACATCTTAACATGTTCTATAATCTCTTAGCTAGATCAGGGTAGCAGTTGCATGTATTTTAAATGTACAAATCATCAAGTAACGTTTTCATCAGACTGAATTCATTGTACAATACCACTCCACCACACATGGCCGAAAGCTTAACCCTAACCCTGCCAAACGCAGCACAGTGCATCTGTGCTGACAGCTCCACTTTGCTGGACTCTCCACACAAGTCAATGTGACAAAGTATGCAATCTGATGCGTCTGGCAGGGTTCTAGCAAACATGCCCTGGAGGGTTAGGATTAAGACATTCGTGAAATCTGTCCCTTGGAAAAAAGTCGGTGATTAAATTTATCTGTCATTGATTGAATCTGCCTAAATATTTGGTGTGCATTGCTCAGATTAATTTGACAGAGCAGATTAGGTTAAGCTGTGTACATTGGATTTTTGGGGTAAAATGCAATAAGACGATAGTTATTTTTTTTCATTTCAAGTCCATTGCAAACAGCCTAGGAAACTTTCCTCTGTCAAATAGTTACACCTACCAGGCAACCACTTTTACTTTTACCACAGTGGTCTTGGTAAAAAGTCAAAAGTTGAAGTTCAAACACTGGTAGGATTTAACCATTAGAATTTTTACCATTGTGAAAAAATTAATTAATCCAATTAATCCAGTGCAATCACGGCTTTAGACAGTATTTCACTTATGGTCATGCTGTTATATACCTGGCAGAGTCAACAAAGTAATCAACCTCCTCCTCTGCTTCACTTGTTTCTTCTTCCATTCCTGGTATCGTCATGGACAGTCTGACTGGTTCAGGGGTGGGACGTCGTAGGAGCTGAGGAGCTAGTGGCTGTAAAAAGAAAAGTAGATTAACAGATTAACAAAATTATTAACCGAATAATAGTTTTAGAAATCGATGACTGGATTCTAGTTACTGAAACTGTGTGTATATACATGTACTGAAATGTATTACCTCTCGTCTGGCCCATGCAGGGAGTAACACATGTAGGAGAAATGATACTTTGGCTTACTCTAATCATGACGCTGCACTGAAATGCTTGGGGGCGGATTTTCAATTCTATGGCCTACTGCATTCAACCCTTGAAACTCAATCACCTGTTTGACCGCTATTTCCTTGTATGCTAAAGCCTGATAGTCCCCGCTGGATTCCGTTGCATGATGTCCGCCCTCCACCTCTCCATCTCCATCTCCATGGAGTGTCTGCTCCTCTGGGTTGGGTGATCCATGGGGAGCTCGAGGGGAAGCAATGACTGGATGATCGCCATACACCGCAGAAAGTCTGGCTGCAAGACATGGGAAATAAGGACCATAATGAAGTACCAAATCCGACACCAAGCCTGAAATGAAGAGATTTGCACTAGCAAGCAGGAGGTGATGGGTTTGAGTTCTAACCAAGTAAAAGCCTGTGAATTTTTTCCAAAGGCTCTAAGACAGCTCTGGGCATACAAAGCTTTCATTATGTCAGGCAGAGCAAAACAAATCCCTTCTAATCAAGATGTGTTCACATATCTTTAAAGATATCAACAATGTGCACGTTGAAACCCTGCGGTTACACTGTTTGGATGCAGCATTTTTTTCTCTATCATATGGGTCATTCCATGAAGTTGAGACACAAAGGTGTGACATTTGGCTGCATTTCCAGTTACATGCCATCTGTTTATTTGAATATTTTTTTCCTGATATTTGTCTTGGATGTTGAACAGATTTGGGCAAGTTTTGTACCATTTCAACACTAGTTTCCTGAGAAATTTGACATTTCATGACAAATTTAGGTCTCACATGTAACAGGGACACCATGTCTCTTTTACATCATTCTGTAGTGTTGCAAGATTTATTCTCTGCGTAGTAATAACTGACCACAAAATGGAATCATACCTATATTTATAAGGTTATTGTAGATAAATTACAAGGGATATGTTGAAAAATATGTTTTGACGTAGCAAATGTCACGCTAGGGTACACAAATTGTTTATAGCTACTGATTCACTTGTATTTCAAGTAAGAGTAAAACTTAAAAGCTTGTAGTCCATTCTATGCATTGTACTTAAACATGGATTACAATGTAGCAAAACTGTGTAGTGATATGTAGATGTACTGAAATTGCCTCACAACAGGTTTTGCATGCAACAGGGACACCGTGTTCCAACTTGGTGGAATGACCCTTACAGATCACTCAGAACATACTGCAATTTCCCTAAATAACTCTCTGCATGTGATGATTTACATATCTCGAAAACATTCATTACTGTAAGAAGCACAATACAAAAATTATTGGCAGGAACACTTCCTTAGAATATTATTGGCCTAGTCAGGATAAAATCATGTGAACACAAATTGTTAAATAATGTCCAAGCACATTAACCATCATTTGATGCGGAACATCCCAAATATTACACAAATTAAACATTATACTGCATGAATTGGGATAGAGTTGTCCACTGGCATATCCACAGCAACTTCTATCGAGGGACAAAAACAAACCCTGCCAAAAAAAATCACATATAATCATTTCAGTTTTTCAAATTGACAGCCACTTTATCCGACTTACCCAGTTCATGGCGTTCGGGGCTAGGCTGGTTCCGGATGAACTCCTCCAGCGTGCTCTCCACCTGTTGCTTACTGAGCTCTTCCAGGCCCACCATGAGCTCGGCCAGTGCTGTGCCTGTCGTTTGCCTTGGGCCCTTGCCACTAGGCGGACGGCTCTTGGGGTCATACTTGGCTCCTTTCACTGGGTTAAAATAAGAGGTTTTTAAATGACTGACAAGGAAAAGTTGTTATAGTACACATGCATCTTTAACCCTAACCATCCCTAACCTGCCAAAATCAAACACCCCATTTGTGTTGAATTTTGTGTGATTGGGTACTGTAGAGCCTTGGCACCATCACTTTGCATGGGACTTGATGCCCTGATTTTGTCTAAGTACAAAGAATGTGCCATTGGTTTACTACACAGTGTTGGAGTTTGTGTGGTTAGGGAAGGATTCTAGTAAAAAGCCTTGGGCTGTTAGGGTTAATAAAAGAAGGTTGTTTTGTGATTGATTGTGCCATCTTAGCCTTTCGTAAAATTTAATGACATCATTAAAGATATACATGTACTGTCTGTGCTCTTTTTGAGTTTCACCCTAAACAATCAATTGCTATTTTTCTAGCAACAGTTAATAACAGTTATTTATTAAATTAGACACTGAACAAAAAGATTTTCCCACATGCCCGTGTTTAGTTACCAAATTATTACTTAAAGCCCGACAATAAAACGGCTCGCACAACCGATCTTTTTGTGTGGAACCAGTAGAGGAGCGAAACGGACGAAAGCAACCCACAACATAAACCTTTTGTTAGGAAACTCCCAAAACAGACAAAGAGTACTTTCTTCATTAAAATAAGAAATACAATTTGAAAATTCTGTTAAAGACAGAACTCAAGAACACGGACAGTACATCTTAAACAAATGAAGTGGAAGTACTGTACTTTAAAAATGAATTAGAATTGAGGTACAATTGTGGGTTTTTTTCAGTTCATGTGGAACCGAGTTGTAAAGGACTTAAAATCAATAGACTATCAAACTTGTCATTCATGAAACCCAGTTACACTTAACAGTTATTAATTTGCATCAACTCCGTGATTGGTTGATCATCGGGTTCAATTCAACCCTGCTCCGGACCATGTTTGAGACTTCTCACCCCGGGTTGAAACTCCACAATGTAGTTGAAAATATTTTAATATTTGATTAATTATCGAATATTTGAATATTTATTTTCGAGTTCGAATATTCAAAGGTGAAATGCAAAGGAAGACAAAAGTGGAAAAAGTTCAAATTTTCTTAATAATGAAATTGCATCCGTGACTTTGTGACTGGTTCATGTCCAAATAATTGTATTACAGCAGCCTATACATCTGTTACAAACACGCAATGATGAAGGTACCTGTGTGCTAAACCTTTACTAAATCACTCCTTGGTTGTGGCGATAGTCACAAAAAGTGAGAATCTGTTATAATGATGATAATGAGCAGTTTCATGCATTAATTAGTCTGCCTCTGTACAAACTTTGTTTGCCCAAAAATCGGCCATCAAATGGAAGGTTGAATATTTGAATATTCAATTATTTGATTTGACTCGGCCCTAGAAACAAGTCTGAAATGATGCAGAGTTGAAAAACCAAAGATTCAAAGCAGGGCAGCCCCGAGGTCCACACTTTCAGGGACGGATCTAGCCTTTCATTTAGGAAGGGGTTGTACCCGCCTATACCGGTACAGTGTATGGACCAGTGGTAAACCAAGGAGGTGGTTTAGCATTGCTTATCACAACTTTGCTCAGCAGCCCAAGGGGGGGGGGGGGGGGGGGGGGGGGGGGGGTTGCAACCCCCACAACCCCCCCCCCCCCCCCCCCCCCCTCTCTCTAGATCCACCCCTGACTTTTACTTCAACCCAGATTGAGAGTCTCTAGTACGGAAAGGTCTGTAGAGTACTGACCACTGATGAAAGCATTGAGTCTGCGCTGTGACTCCTGCTCAATGTCAGTAGCACCAGTCTCCGAGGAGGGCCTTCGCTGCGTGAGCTGGGTGGGACTAGGGGGCACCTTGCGCCCACTCCATGGGCGTCTGGGTCCCTTGGCACTTGTCTGTCGTTGGGTCTGTCTTTCCCCTTGTTGCTTGATGAGGTCAGGGATTGAAACATCATTACCCCTGCGAGGTATAGATTTGACATATTTCTTTTCCTTGCCAGCAATGTTTATTTCAGTATTCATTTCAAAAAGACCATTTGAAGTATTGGAAAATGCTATGATTAATAATATTTAGATGAACGTGGTTGTTCCTGTGAAACATCTGCATGCTTAACATTGTTTCAGTCCTTGTGCATACTGTAAAACAAACTTGCAATTACCCGTCAACTATGAAGATTAGAGGATTTTTTAGGTTTAAAATTGGCTTTTTAAGTTTTAAGTTGATTTTTGTAAGTTTTGATTTTTTTTTGCTTGAGTTGAGTTTTGAATTGACTTTAGAGTTCCAAGCTAACTTTTCGAGTTTGGGTTTGTACACAATCTTGTACCCAAAATTGATGTACATTTCAAATTTTTATACAAAATTTAGCCTATACACAAAGTTAATTCTTGAACCAATTTTCCAAAGCATATGTGACCCGCTCCAGAAAAGAGTGATATAAGTCGCGCTATGCATTTACGTGTAATGGCCCTTTCAACGTTGAGAGGGTACAATTTTTCGTCAAAATTTATTTTTTGTTTTTGTCTTTAACCCTAACAGCCCAAGCCTTTTTACTAGAATCCTTCCCTAACCACACAAACTCCAACACTGTGTAGTAAACCAATGGCACATTCTTTGTACTTAGACAAAATCAGGGCATCAAGTCCCATGCAAAGTGATGGTGCCAAGGCTCTACAGTACCCAATCACACAAAATTCAACACAAAGGGGTGTTTGATTTTGGCAGGTTAGGGAAGGTTCTTAAATATCTAAAGTTTCAGGTTTGGTGCACAACAATGTTGATTTCAGTGAATAAAGTGAAAAAATTACCTTTTTAGAGTGCATTGTTCCATTGCATTGTATTAGAACTAGCTATTTCAAAGCTGTTTTCTCTGTTGTGTCATTTGAACTCCATAGAACTAATTAATATGCAAAAACGCGATATCTCCAGAACGGAAAGGGCTTTGGACTTCTGTCATGTACCAAATAAAAGCTTACATTGCGGGCTTTCTAAACATGCATGGAACTCATTTTTCATATTTTGCGACATAAAATACCTTTTTCCAGAGCGGGTCACATATAGGTACACTGCATACATTGCGTCATCAGTGGCAACTCTAATATTAGGATACACGAAACTACCAGTTTCAGGTTTTATCCATTCTTGAAAAGCATGTTCAAGAAAAAATCAAACCCGTTACAATTTCTAACCTTTGTAGGATTTTTTTTTTTTTTTTTTTAAATCACTAAGTATGGTCGCATATAAAATCCTCGAAGTTTTTGTTGTGAGTGTTTCTTTTACCATGCTGATGCTGCGGAGTGATGTGACTTGGTTGCAAGTGGCGGAGCTGTGCCCAGCTCAGTGTATATCTTATGAGTGCGACTTGCAGAGGATGGACGTAGGTTGCTGGACGGTGTCGGTGTTATGTTGTGCACATTTGCCTTAACTCTTTCTAGCCTTGCCAAGGAGGCACTGCTTGGCCCTAACCAATCCTACAGAAAAAAGCGTGCAACATGAATATTTTAAGTTCACTTTTGATGGCAGTGGAGTTGTAGAAAAGATGATAATGATGGTGATGGAGGTTGGTGGTGAGGACCCGGGTGGTATGGTATGGAGCAAAAGAGACCTGGGAGAGCGTGCCCCGAGTGTGATAATTTTCACCCGTGCGCTGACCGAAAGCTACGGCGTATGTCGGGTCTGTCACTCGCTTGCTAACTGTAATGATCTCGTAACATTTATTACTCTGATCTTGAACGTTTTTGTCCCCCCAACAATTGTGATCTGAACAACATTCATTTGTTATACGGCTCATCTGTTCAATCAATCATCAACATTTTGTTTTGGACCAATACATTTTACGAAATTATGCTTTTTATCAATCAAATTGCAGAAGGTTTTTTCTTCAGATTCAAATCCCGTTTTCCATTTCGAGGAGCAGATTCCGCAAATGCCGTCCATTTTCCGCGATTGTGGAAAACCATTGGCCCTAGTATTGCTCCTCTTGTTTGCGAAGTCAGCGTCACGTCCAGACGATTTTGAGCTGGAAATATCTCCTTTTCTTTACATTTTTTGAGGAATATTTCTACCAGTCGGGAAAGATGGACCTCCCGTTCAGTATTGTGTGCTAAGACGCCATATATATCTACATTGGGACATGATCTGGCAATAGTTTTTTAGTAAAAGTAGTCACACAATGGGACAGTAGAAGATCCGTCTGTCCGACTAACGGTAGCATTGCCATTAGATCCGGAGGATCCGGGTTTTACCAATCACCCAGAAAGGAGGCGAGACTGGTTCACGGCAAAATAAACACTTCTTTAAAATTATCGTCAATTAGTTTGGCTAAAAAGTCAGTGTAAATAAAATCCCCAGCCCGGTAACAAAATAAAACTTCAACCGAGCCCTATATCATGTATATGATGACCAACCCATCACGCCCCCAGAATGTACCAGCCTCGCAATTAATGATGCATGAGCCATGACTCGTACACAAAAAGAGAAAATATTGCGGGTCGACTTGTCTCAACCATGGAGGAAGTGTTTTCTTCCTCCATGTCTCAACGGACGACTTGTCTTTTCATTGCACGCACAGGCGGTTGAGTTGTCACACCGGGGTCGAGTTGTCTCAACGGTCGAGTTGTCTCGAGTCGAGTTGGCAAACGGTCGAGTTGTTTGAGTCCCACACCGTACCAACGCAACGACTTACCCGTGTAGCAAACTGCTGAATACGATCGTACTTTTGGGCAAGCGTATCCTCCATCTGGCTCTTCCTTATCTCACAAATAACCTCAAAATGACAATATTATTACATCATGGTTGCATGTTCCCTAGGCCTACATTACTTTAAAACGGTACCCTTGACTACGGGCCGCGATATGATCAACGCGACATATCAATTTTCCGCGGAGATCGGACCCTCTAGGCTATCAAAAATAAAGTTAAAAGCCGAAAGCTGTCGGGTCCGCGTCGTCGTGATGATCCGGATCCCCGGGTCGGAGGCTCTTCCATCTATTGCATGCACTACTCGCTGTCAAATGGGATCCCCCCGGGGGACCCCCCCCCCCCCCCCCCCCCCCATTTAATTTGTACAGGGAATTACGTGTTTTGTCAATTTTTCACAAGAATGATAAAGTGAATACAACTTTATTTTTGTATGACGCGGAAGATATTTTTAATGTATAAAGCATTGAAATTTTGAAAAATTTAATGGAATGATTTAGCTTTGAGTACAAAGCAAGGGCGCAATTTGTAACAGCCACCACTGACTTATGAGAGACAAAAAGTGACATAAATTTATTTAATACAGAAGATGATATAGGTCATCCTTACAAGTTCAAAAAGTAAATTTCTAAAAACATTAAAAACGAAGTGGTTTAAACAAATGCGTACAAAGTTGAAGGGTCCAAGCGTCTGCGGTTACTGTCTGTACCTTTTATCGCCAAATTCGGCTATATAATGGAGATCAATGGTAGAGAATCAAAAACGCGCACAAAAAGGTGCTAAAGAACGCCCAATCCAACAACCCGCAATGACAACCGGAAGTAATGTGTACTAGTTGCGGGAAATTTGTCTGAACACAGTCATCATCATGCATGACATCGACAGTATGCTCATTTCCAACTTCTCCTGAATTCCGTGATGTCGTCACCGACTAAAGCAAACACGAGTCAAACTCCGGCTAGAGGAACCAAACGCCGGTACTTGGGTGCTGCCAGACGAAGAAGGGCAACGGATAATTTAATGCTCCCCACGGGAACTGCTGATTGCTCAACAACTAAAACAAGTTCAAATCAACAGACCCTGCACCAAATCCACACTGCGTTTATATGCAGTGACTTGTTGAATGATGAGGGGGATGATAACCAAAACGAATCAAATGTTCTTAGTCATGTTGGTCAAGGTGAAACCAGTGACACCAGGAAAAGAACACACAGTGATTTCCCTGATTTAGAACCCGATGTACGCACTCCATCAACTCTCAGAACACGCTCACCAAGAAGCAGACTGAAGTTGCAAAATGAAAACTCGCTGCAGACTCCCGAGGAGGCAGGGGCAGCATCGTCACCAAGGAGCTTGCATTCAACCCCCATCCATAGGTAGCTTGGAATTTTCAAGCTAGCTGGCACTCTGCTCTGATTTGTTAATATCAATCATGTCAATGACATATTCATTTATTGGATTTGGATAGCTACACAAAGATTACAATTTACCCCATCCTTTTGAGCTGAGTCATAGCCTAGTTCTAGGCATCTGACTCGAGTCGACTCCCGAGCAGAGTTGTGCATTCGACCCCGTTTCCTGCCTAGGAAATTACAGGAATCGCCTTTTTTTCTCCCCATTTGTTTTCTTCTTTTCTTTGGCTATATTTCTCTTCAAAACTAATAAACTTTAATTTTAAACATTATTTATTTCCTAATTCAAAGTTTTGGAGGATTTCTTTTTAAAGGGAAAGTCTGAGAACCAGGCAGAGAATACCTACTGCCATCAACATATAATTTCCGGTAATTTGCCTTCACAGGGTAAATATCTACTGCCAATGTTTATTTGTAGTGGCAATTGGTAGCCATCACAACTGCTGGATGATTTAACTGAAAGGTTGAAAAAAATTCTAGCATCCCCGCCAGCTTCCTTTTTTTTTTAGGAAAGCAAACAAAAATTAATACTTATTGTGTACTGTGGTATAGATACATTAGCTTGTTTTTAGAATTTTAAACTTCTTTTCTTTGAAATGTAGGTTGCCATCAAGGCAATCTCTCAGTGGCTCAGCAAGAAAGCGCTTCCGACATGACTTTAAATCACCAGTAAGTGCAAAAATCAGTTGAAAACAGTTTTCAGACTAACCTTAACCATCCCTAACCTGCCAAAATCAAACACCCCATTGTAATTTTTTGTGATTGAGTACTGTAGAGCCTTGGCACCATTACTTTGCATGGGACTTGATGCCCTGATTTTGTCAAAGTACAAAGAATGTGGCATTGGTTTACTACACAGTGTTGAATTTTGGCTGATTGGGGAAGGTTCCTAGAAAAAACAGCCGGGGGGTTCGCGTTAATATATGCAGCTACGTGTACATGTGTATCAACTGTCCCCTCCGATGCTACCCCATCCCTGCTTTTGGACATCACTTCAAAAGGGAGCAAATCCCCACCCCTTTAAACTGATTAAAATTTCTACTAATTTCTATGTCGAAAATACATGCATTATAATATAATGCTGAATTTCACATTCCCACCCATTGTAGATGAGAAATCCAGAACATTCACTCAGACCAACTGAAACAGTGGAGAGTTTGACGGCAGAAGTCAAAAAGTTGCAAGAAACTGCTAAGGAGCTGGAAACAGAAATCACTTACCTTACAAATGAGTAAGCTCTTTAAAAAGACTGTCATTGCAATTTGTAGCCAATAATCTAAAATTAAATTTAGACCAAGACAGAAATTACTTTTCATTATCAAATAATAGGAAATGTGATTTGAGAGACACTATCACAACTGTATTTAGCAGTAGATTTATCAGAAAGATTTCCAGAAAGTGTGAAAAAGCACAACTTTTAGCTGAAATAACTTAATAAATTATTGAGCTTCTTCCTGTCCCTCTCAGTTTTGGTGACATGCATAACAAAGTGGAATGACTGGATGGCCATAAGGCCAGGTGGAATTCCATCTTGATGATGATAGTGCACACTACGTAGACCTTTTTATTGTGATGACTGGTCAGTCTAAATAGAATATTAAGATGTAAAAAAAGAAATTAAAAAACAACCCAAAACAAAAACAAAAACAGTGCCAGAATTGGCTGGGCTGGAATTTCAGAAATAAATCTGCTTGACCACAGGGCTGGTAGCTCAGGAATCGACAATACCGGAAAGAAATTTCCAGGAACAATGCACTATAAACAAAAAATACAAAGAACTAACTTTTTGTTCTTAATATTTGGTGCACCATTGAACAGAAATGTACTGAAATGTTTAAGATGATGTTGATTGCTGAGAGAAGTTTGGGTAATTTTTTGGTTTTTTCGTAATGTATATTCTGTAAAAAATACAAATGGCACCAGGGGGCAGAGAAACTTAATAAAACAGCCCATTTTTTTCTGCCATGAAATAAAAAAGTGACTTTTGAGAGCTGTTCTATTAAGTTTCTCTGCCCCCTGGTGCCATTTGTCTAAAAGTCATCGCTGCGGGCAGCGAACAATTCTGACGTCACGGTATAAACTCTTTTGTTCCTAGTGCTAGACACAAAAGGGAGTTATCATATGATGTCAGAATTGTTGTACTCAAATTGTTGTACTCAAATAACTAGTCTCCGTCCTGCGGTCCAGTGCAAATTTCGAGCCCTGATTGGTCATGGAAAACTATAATTTTGTCCCGGAAAGTTATGGAAAAGTCATGGAATTTTAATTCAAGATATCCATGGGAACACTGGTGAGTGGTATCCTTATAGAGTACCGAAGTGATGACGTCAATCAATGCAATGTTTGGAACCAGAATACATACTAAACTGCATGTGTTTGGGAACCATTGCCGCGTCAACTGACGTCGGACTTCGGTACTCTATTAAATGATTCCCACACTGCAGCATTCCACTCCAGGTTACATCGTTTAAAAAAAGAATTATCCAAAATGTTGTTTTTCACTTTGTCGTCAGAGGGTACTGTGAAGAGGAGCTGCATACACACATAGAGAAGATGCATGAATACAACGAGCTGAAGGACACTGGGCAGATGCTCCTGGGAAAGATTGGTAGGATTCTAAGGAAAGGGTTACTGTACTTATTGCCTTGTATTCAGTATTTGCAGTGAGGTCACACTGTAGATGGGGAACAGAAGGATTACACCTGTAATACATTTCTTTTCTCTGCTGAAGTCCAGCCAATGGATTGGTTTTAACCCCTTGCAACCAGCTGTTATAAGTGGGTGCTGGTATGCCGAAGCTATCACTGAAAGGCCTGTGAATCGAGTGTAAATGTGAACAAGGGGTGCCACACTGAACAGTAGTGGCCCTATTCATCGCATGCGGAGCCCCCCCCCCCCCCTCCTTTTTGTGTGAATGAAAGCTTTGTTTGGAAAAGCCCCATCTAGTCATTACACTCCCATTCAAGAACAATATAGTTCAATATAGAATAGATTGTGCATGTGCAGTAATGCGGCTATACAGGTCAATCAGCCCAGTGGTCTCTCCTCAAACTGCAATAGCCGTCATCCGGGCCACGAGAGGTTAATGGGGTGAATCGAAACCAGTTGTTGTAGGGACTAGGATTGTTTGTATAGAACATTACATGTAGGTATGTCGTTAAAATCCCGCAATGAGTCACTGTGACCCACTTTAAAAATCACTTCGTGTACTGTTGCCTCTTTTCGTTTTGACAGCTTTGGTAGAGGGAGTGACAACCAAAGATTTGTATGAACGATTTGGTCTAGACCTCAACGACTGAAACAGTCTATCATTCCAAGAAAATGTGAGTAGGAGCCTCTTTCAACCTCTTGCTGCCAGTCCTTACCCTGTGATATTTCCTGTGTGTTTTTCTGAGGTTCCTTTTCTTCAGAAATGTAGAACATGTGTTATCTTTTGGGAATTACTTGATATCCAGTACATATGTAAAGGGATGCATACCCCATGGTTTATCTAGCCCCTCAAATTTGAGCCCCTTTGGGGGTGTCAACTCACAAGATTTTGTGGCTGTGTGATAATGAGAGCAAAATATAAAAATTTGTGAAAATTCCGTTAAATTGCCTGAAATTTGGATCCTCATATGTCTGTTTATGAAGCTAAATGTTGTCAGTCCCTGTGTTGGGGCTCAGAGTTTTGCTTTCTCAAAAATTTGAAATGACTCGAGTCTACACAAATTACTGTTGAAGTTGACGAGGATTTATTGTGAAAAAGCTTTTACAAACTCAAAAACAAACTGACGACAAACTTAAACATAAAATAAAATTCCAGAAAGGAATACCACAAGTTTAAGGCTGAAAGGCCCAGAGGGTTGTAAGGGTGCAAGAAATTTAGCCTTAGATTCATCGGAGAATTCTACGTACCAATACATTTTAATAAATTATTCAAAATTGTTTTCCTATTCTAGAGAGTTGACACCTTGTACACGTGTACTACTTTAACCCTAACCCCATCCCTAACCTGTCAAAATCAAACACCCCATTTGTGTTGAATTTTGTGTGATTGGGTACTGTAGAGCCTTGGCACCATCACTTTGCATGGGACTTGATGCCCTGATTTTGTCTAAGTACAAAGAATGTGCCATTGGTTTACTACACAGTGTTGGAGTTTGTGTGGTTAGGGAAGGATTCTAGTAAAAAGCAGGATATATTGGTTTTAAAACTACAGATACAAGACATACATATACCATAAGCATGCCAGCAACTTTCCATAAAAGTATCCTAAATGATTTACAAGAATAACTCTCCTTGAAATATTTCTAATATGTAAAAATGATTGATCCAAGTATCCTTTTACATGGCAAAAATCTGCATTTCAGAGTTAGAATAATATTTGATTCATTAATTAAATCAAATCAGTTTATTGTTTAGAAATTACTTCTTGTTTTCAAAATGAAGGTCAAATCTGAATAATACATTTGTTTACAGGCAGTGGTTATATTTGGTTAAATACCCCTAAGAACCAACCATTTTGTCGCAGAGCTGACAAAAAAGCCAAAACCCTGTTCGAGTAAAGTGCAAGTTTAGTCTTCGCTGGTGTGTCAGCTATTTGACGATTTTTTAACCTATTCCCACTCTGGGTGGATGGTAAAATGCCTCGGGATGGGCCGATGAGGGCGTGTGAAAAGCGCAATGGTGTTTGACACCGGCCCCGTGTGCTTGAAGACGGGCAGGTGGTGCCAAGTCTGAAACTCGTTCTTATGGCTGCGGGTGTAGGGCGTCAGAAGCTGCATGTGCCGGTCCACCTGGCCGGGCTGCTTGCTGTCCTTCTTCAGGGTGACGGAAGCGACCGGTTTCCCCCTGAAAATTGTTCAGAGTAATAATAATCATAATGTGGTACTCACGAGGCTCGGCTGAAAAGTTTGTAGGTTGACTCTGAAGGAGTCATGCCAGATCAATGAAACTTAAAATGCATTTATTTCAACGCTTGTGATAACTAATTGCATGCTGTTGGAATCTCCCGTGAGAGTTGAGAACATTCCGAGTACAGAACTTGAAATCTGCTCGGTGGGTGCCACGTTTTCTGACCCCTGATCAAAAGCGCACCAGGCTGGTCATGTCAAGGGATAATTTCGAGCGTTTTGAAGCAGATCCAGCTAATTTCATCGGACGTTTCCTAACCCAGCTAGAGTGCTGGGTCCATCACTTTGAGCAGAGACAAAGAGGCAATCCATGCAGTGAAAACACACGTCCTCACCCCGTCCAAAGAAGGCCAAGGTCATTTTGATGCCAAATTTTGTCCATTTTTTACGAAGTCATCTATGAACCACCAAATACTGCCCTACCTGGAAGCAAACAATGCAATTAGTTATCAAAAGGGTTGAAATAAATGCATACTAAGTTTCATTGATCTGCCATTACTCCTTCAGAGTCAACCTACGAACTTTTCAGCCGACCCTCGTATAATACATAGCTTTTAAAAATTTCTTATAAATGCTTCACAATTATTACCCATGTTCATCGGGCCAAGAGATCTGTTTTAGGCAGCAGTTTGAGATCAGTCCAATCTGTTCTTCTCCCGGGTACATATACCAATGTGTGTCCAACAAGGACACAAGCAACATGACCCCACATAACACTGCACATGATCATGAGTCAGATACCATAGTAATTTTTGGATTTTTTAATAACCTAGTCCTGCCGCTATAAAATAAGACATTCGCCAGCTTTTTAGCTTCATTACTTCTCGAAAAAATCTTCAAGCTCGCCACATGTTTGCTTGTGTCCCCATTGCTGCTTGTCTATTTTGCTGTAGCATTGTACCCTGAGCCCGCTCCAATTCCCGGGATCGCACGTATTATTGCTGCTTAATAATTCCTCGGAGTATCAACGAATAATACCTATATTTTTGGGGTTATACCATGGTATCCTGAGTTGTTTGCCTTATGCCCCTTTTGATAGTCCCATAAATATCCCCTGTGCACGTATATCCGTGGATATGAACCAAAAGTTTGATTTGAGGTCACAAATATATGATCTGGGTTCAAGTCTGATCTTATGCAACTTGGTTTGCTCCACCTCGAGCAGATTTCAGCAGATCTCGGACTTTTCTAGCCATAGCAATTTGATGGTTGATGCTTCCTGTAGCCTAATTGCCTGCCTCCCTTTAACCCCTCGAGTACGCTTTTTTACAGGAGACGTCGGGGTGTCGCGGCGGTTCTGGCAGCCAGGCGAACTGCTACAATGTGTATGTGCAGTCAAGCGTAACATAAACAATAATCCAACAATGGATTGAAACTGCACAAACAGCGGCAAATGGCGTCATCCGGCCTGGTGGCACTTTTCTTTCTTTTTACACTATATGGCTCTTCTGTACGCAAAGGGTTAATGTTAAAACGAAAGATGTGACTCACTTCTTGAGGGCGTCCATGACTTGTTGGAGTCTTACCCCATCACATATTTTGCAGGTTGCCTCCCCCTTGCAGTCAGTATGAATCTGGTGGTCTGAGATGACGTCCTTTGCACCCATAAGCTTGCTACCAGCGAGCGATCCAAAAAACTCAATGGCCACCTCGCGATCTGAAAACCAAGGCGTAAGGATTATGGTGAAATTCTCGGTTCTAAGTGGGATCAATGTAGGATTTGTCAAAGTGAACAAAGAAAACTGGCAGGAGCGGGATTTTAACCTGCGACCTGTGCAAAATCGAAGGCACATTCTTTTTAAGACGCCAATTCAATATTGCTTTCCTTAACTCTGCAAATCCTCCTAAAAAGTGGGTTTTGAAGGATTGTAAAGGGTAAGGGTCAACATATCTGTAATAGCAATTGAAGCAAGATTAATTTTGTTAGGGTATCGGAAGCTTTTTGTAAGCAAGTCATTCAGACTACCAAAATCGGACATGATCAAAGAGGTCGGTTTCCTTCAAGCCGCTTGAATAACCTTGTCCACTAAGAGTGTTTCTGTTGTACCATAGCACAAATCTTTAAAACTCAATCAACAGGTTATTTGAAATTATACCTCTCTCATTGGCAGTCATCAGCCACTTTTCTACTGCCTTTTTGGCATCTGGCTGAAGGGTGCGGCCCAGCGTCCTGTCTAGGTCAGCTGCCGCCATGGCATTGTTAATGATATTGGTCTCACTTATCCCTGCCGATTTCAGCCAGTTCTGGGCAGCGGGCAGGGCTCTGGGCTTCAGGTTGCGCGACATCTGAAGAGAGATTGCAGTCAACAATTGATCATTTGTATTATGTAATGATGTCATCATATGGTTGGTCGAGGGACTGTAGGAAGGTTCAGTGGAGCAAAAATACTTCACTTGTGACGTTTTGTTTGTTTTGTTGTTCTATGAGTTTGTGCAGGATTCCATCGTATACAATGAAACAGAAGTACAAGCTGTATGCCTTCTTCCATACATCTCAAAGATCTCCCATGAATATCCGGTTAATTGTGGCTATTTTAGAACCTGTAATTGGAATCTGCCTATCGCTGTTTGGGAGTTATCCAAACAGGCCACGCCTTTGTGTCTTTTGTGATTTCGCACATGGCACGTCAAATTATAACTAATGTGATTGCCATGGGAGTTGTTTAAATCTCATTGTCTTGAGGTTCGTTAACACTTCGTTAACAATTTATTTTTTCTACTTTGGATCCCTTTTTCCGCAGAATTATTGATCAGAAAAGTTCCCGCCTAGGCTTAACATCTCGTGATTAGACAAGGATTTTTTTTATATAAAATAATTTTGGAGGGTTTAATAAGTCAGTTTTAAAGAGATGTTAATTGTGTCTTCTGTACTGCACTGAATCTTACTTGAATTCCAAGAGTAATTAACGTGGGGTGGGGCTGGCAGCACTATCAATCAGGAATGTCTGAAACACTTTAGTGCCAAAATGCCTGAAAGTCTGAAACGTGAACCATAGGCTTATGTTTGAGATATTTAATTCCAGGGATTGCAAATTAGACATTTAAAATGAAGTTTCAGACATTTTAAATGTCTTGAACATTGTTCAAGTGTTGGTGTCTGACATTTTGACACTAAGGAAAGCATTTCCGATCACCTAAAAGCTTGTAATTACCGGTGTGTTGAGTTCTGGGTTTAATTTCTGTCTGGATGGCGAGTTGGGCACTGCTGGCAACTTCAGAGCTGTATTTGCAAATGAAATATCCTTCAAAATTAACGAAATACTTTCCACATGTTACTTCCAGCAAAAGAACCCACCTCCAAATATACACACTGGCAAAATGGACTAAATTTGACCATAAAAACAGTCAAAGAAGATGTGCAACAAGAAGAAACCTAAATGTTTTGATGCATCATCATCAGAATTGTTTATCAAAAGGTCCCTGACGAATACACAAATCCTATTTTAATGGCCAAAGTTTCGGCCTCCATTGTTTGAGTACATGTTTATGCATATTTATGATGTAGTTGACACTGTCAAACCACAAGGAAAATTCAGGGGTGAGATTTGTCAGGATTTTTTCTGATTTCAGGATTTTTTTAAAGAATCTTTTTTGCAATCTGGAATTCCTGAGGTGTTGTCCTAAAGGTGTTTTTACCTGTAAAAGTGGATATAGACCAATAAAAACGGATATTTCAAGGGGGGCGCCTTTAGGCAAATACAAACTATGTGTTGATCTGGGGTCCTCATAGATTTGTTGTTGATTTTTCGTTGATTTTTTGTTTTTTTCATTTTTTGCCAATCTTACCCGTGGAAATTGACTAGGTATAGTAGGTAATTTGGATGAATTTTCAAAGTGAACAAAGACAACAGGCAGGAGTGGGATTTGAAACTGTGACCTCTGGAATACCATACCAACACTCTACTAACTGAGCTATCTTGCCCTGTGTTGACAGTCTCCCAAATTTTCACTCTTTGATTGGGCTTTGTTCAACTCAAGCACGCTCCTGGAAAAATCTTAGAAAGGTTAAGCTGAACCATGTTAGCGGAAACGGACAAGTTTTACCAAGGCAAACACTATACCAACTTGTAATTCAGTTGTTTGCCCATACATGTATTTTCTGCCTTGTCATTCTCACTTCCCAGCCCTCACCTCCAGAAGTAGCCGCCTGCTTCAACTCCTCCTCCATGTCCTTCTCCCTGGAGTGCTTCAGCATCCCGTACGGAGGCACGTGGTGGGTCGTGGAGGTGCGCCCTGTGCGGCGGGACGTTAGGAGGCTAGGGCTCATCCCACGCAGCATGCCCACTTCCTTCAGGATACTGTTGCCGCTGGTACTAGTGTCTGTCAGAGAAAATGTGTATTTCGTTGCATCCGAGGGCTACTGCGATGAAAACTTTCTAATGAAAACGCCTTGCTTGGACCAGTGTCCATGCTGTTCATAGGAGTGAACTGGTAATCCACGGGAAAAGAGTAAACCGAGGCAAGCCTACCTGATATGCATCACACACGCAGGTGACAACCAGCCATCCAAATAAACTACACGCTGAATAAAAATAACACTGAAGCATACACCTCTCCCCTTCCTATTGTAATATCATAGCCTGTTGGCTCATCATTCACACTTCAGACTCACTCACTTCAGTAAAGGAGGGGTTTTAAAATCTAGCAATAGGATTAGATTGACCCATCTGTTTGTGAGTTAACATCTCTTAAATCTAGGTCCATACCCTTACAAACTCCTGGATCACTGAGTGTGGGAGCAAAGGCTTTGAACCGCAAGGCCAAGGCCCTATATGAAATAACAACTCATAAATTGTTTTATTAAGAGAAGATACTGTCATTATTTGCAATCAGAATATTCCTATACAAGTTATCGTGACTGCCTAGTATCAAATAAAACTTCTTATTAATAATGACAGAAAAATCAGTGGGTAGTGCCTTGATGCTGGTCCAAATTTCATGTGGTCCAAATTTCACAGGGTCCAAATTTCACGGGGTCCAAATTCTATGAGGTCCAAATTTCACGGGTTGTAGTGAAGACACTACATATGCAAATTTGTTTGGCTTGTAATTTGGCAGATCGTGAGGCCAGAAAGGTGGTAATTCATGACTAATCGCAAAGGTTTTAATGTCTCAAGTGCTTTGGCCATAATTAGGGCATGCATGGCATGGAGGTGGCATGGAGGAATGATTAGGGAAACTCATATACTTGAATTAAAGGCCGTGTACATGATTGGTCATTGTTGCAATTTTCAAAAATGGGCGGATTTGGGGGTTAGTATGTTATAGGAAATATCGTTCCAGTGACCTGTTCAAAGTTTTGCGTTGTTAGATGGCGAAAAAAACGAGAGAAAAACGGCGCTCGTTTTCAACCTTCGGGCGGATGATAGCCTTTAGTCAAGGTGCGCATGGCTACCAGCTGGACACGTGACGCGCCCTGAATGCCAGCATGTCCAGCGCGCCACTCGTCCGGGTAGCCACGCGCGCCTTGACTAAAGGCTACAGGGCAGTTTTCCCAACGATTTCCAGCTGGATAAGACGATATAAATTTCCACTTTTCTTGACAACGACAGCACACCTGGTGCCATAATTTCACAGGATGATTGAGACTACTATTAACTTACAGTCTAGTAAGGTATTTCGTAATAATTCAGTAAAAAACATATTGGAGAATTACCAATCCTGTACACTACCTTTAAATGAAGTGTATGTACAAATTTCTAACTGAAGAATTACTTGTAAGCGCATGTCGGCCAAAAGAACAGGAAATGTTTTAAGAATGGTTTACTTTCATAATGCCTCGCATATCAGTAGAAATCTAAACCAAGTTGACTGATGTGTACATGGATGGTAATCATCCCATTATTATGAAATGTTTATGAAAATATACTCATAATTTGATTCGGCCATTTACCATGTAAATCCTGGCTAGACATTTTGTCTGGATGTATATGATAAATGTCCCAATCATTTGGAATTCAATAAAATTACTGATTAAATAATGAATATGATTGTCATAAACATTTTATAATAGTGGAAAAGATATTTCCATTATCTTAAAAATTGTCTCACATCATCAGTAGAATGATGTAGCTGTATAATGATTAAATTTAGATTGGACTTTGCAGAGAGGTGACCCAGATATGAGTTGTATGATTGGAGAACAACAAAAATTTAAATTCAAACACATTTAATGTAGCATTTATCCAAAGCATTGCAAATGGGAAGGCACTGATCCTCAAGGCTTTTGCCCTTATGGCCCTAAATTCCAGCCTTAAGGCACTACATCACTGGTATCTCCCATACATCATACGTACATTTGCGTTCACCATTAATGTCCTCATAGAAGCGCTGCTTGCTGTCCAGTAACAGTCTAGCCTTCTGCTGCTGATAGGAAGGCTCATCCACGATCAGACGTGTCGGTACCTTCCAGTTCATGAACATCTGGGTGGGGAAAAGGGTGTTAGTTTCAATTTTAACATTGCTGCCAGAAGCAAGCCTTAGAAAAATCAGGGACCAATTTCTGCTTAGCACAGAAGTGATTTGCTTAGCAGGAATGCTTTACCAGCTGATTGTGTATAGCACATGTCCGGCTTAGCAATATTTTCTGGTAAGCAGTATTTTCTGCTTAGCGGTATTATCTGCTAAACAATATTTTCTGCTAAGCAGTGTTTTCTGCTCAGCAGTGTTTTCTGCTAAGCGATGTTTTCTGCTATGGAGCAGTATTTTCTGCAAAGCAATTTTTATGAAATTGGCTTCTAATTGTATCTTCATTGTAGGTGCATCCAAATTCTGTTTAATGAGTCTCTGGAGTTAAGCTAGTACATGTATGCCTGCACACGTTGTAGCATTGGACCAGGATTCTAGCACTAAAAGGCATATGATGCACGATATGGGGCAGAGGGAAACCCCCCCCCCCCCCCCCCCCCCCCCCCTCTTTTGTGTTGGTCATTGTGTTCCCGGAATCTCAGGAATTCTTTTCAGATTTCTAGGGGGGATGTGTTAGGTAACAATAGTCTGGAGAGTGTATAGGGTATAGGCACAAAAAGGGGGTACCCCTCTATCTGCCCCATATCGTGCTGGGTATACTAAAAGGAATAGGCCCACACGGGAAGCTTCGAGAGCCCATATGAACGTGCACAAAATCACTGTTAAAACATTTCACTATTTTCTTGTGAGTGACACTGGTGACAGATTGAAATCAAACTTTCACAAGTTCGTTATTTAATGTATGTTGATTCCCATGAGCACTGCCTGCAAATATGTTGTCAGTTGGGCCAAAGCTATACCATATCTTTAAAGACAAATTTTGATACATGAATGTTTTTTTAGTTAACTCCAAGTGTAATGACGGGGAAGGGGCCAAGAGCTAATTGACAGTTCTTTTTGTTC
The DNA here is from genome assembly GCA_037893225.1 of Hippasteria phrygiana. Classification (NCBI taxonomy): domain Eukaryota; kingdom Metazoa; phylum Echinodermata; class Asteroidea; order Valvatida; family Goniasteridae; genus Hippasteria; species Hippasteria phrygiana. The sequence goes on from JAZGUH010000256.1 coordinate 416,293, forward strand.
AATTTTTTAAAAATTCAAATTTACAAAATTTCTTCCATTTAAAATGTACATTATTTCTTAGAGCTCTCAGTAAGACTTGTGTTATGATGGAGTTCATAAGGCATTTGGCACTACACAAATGGAGTGAGTTTGCCCAGTGTTAAACTTAAAGCAAGTGTGAAATGACACAGGGTTAACAATGGGGTTCAAATTAACCCAGGTTGAGAGGCTCTCCTGTTACAAGGCCTGTAGACTGAAAAGAGAATGCATGAAGCCTGTATTGCCAACAAAACATCTTCAAGTTGTTTCTGCATGCTGTGTGTGAAATTCAAGGCCTTGTGACAGAGGCTGGGGAAATTGTGCTAGCTCCTTGTTAAAATGTTTGCAGTGTGGCAAATCTGGCATCAGTAATGTACAGTTAAGTACCTGTTAAAACCGTAGTAAAACTGGTTCTTAAAAATGCTCTAAATTTGAAGAAAACAATTTTTTCCCGAAAACGTTTCCTTAATAGAATTTGTGTTGTCATAGTTGTATCTTAGGAACCAGACCGAAATTAACCATTGTCCATAACACACCGGTTGTCATGGTCCCTGTCCACTTCAGGTTGTTTATATACAATGCCAGTAGTGTTGTAGGTTTACAACCCGACTGTCAACCAAGCTCTGCCTCCTGTGCCCCTCTGTACAAACATACAAATGTTGACTGTTGGCGCTGGCACTATAAGTCGTGTACAGGAACAAACCTTTTTAGGTCTTTTTAGGAGCTCCGTTTGTGCAAACAATTTCTGAGCCATAATTGAATATTACCCCAAATAATATAAAGGCCTTTTCACACTACGAAAAATCTCCGGGTTGTACACGGGTTAACTAGACTGACCTTTTCACACAACAACATTTCAACACGGGTTGGACCCGTGTAGATTTCGACACGGGTCGAACGCACATAGTGTGAAAACGCCTTAAAAGTCAACTTAATATTGGGGTGCACCCATTTATTATTTTAAATTGAACTGACCAATTCGCTTTGTGCCAGTGCTACACATTTAAGAATTCAGGAAATTTCCAAATCTATTATTATTATTTTTTTTGCAGTTTAATACCAGAAATTTACCCGACTCGGAGAAAGGACACTCTTTTATGATCAGCTACAACAGAACATTCTTTGGAAATAAGTGATAGGTCGAGTGAACAGGGGTGGGGGAATACATTAACGGCACTTTGGACAATTAAAAAAAAAAATTTCAAGTGCTATGCTGTACATTTTGTCAGCAGGTGTTTCTTTTTTAGACTTGTGGAATAATCCCCTCTAAACAAGACAATGGTCTAATTTAGTTGTTACATACTTGAATCTAATCCTTTGAAGATGTGAAGTCGGTGAATTTTAAGTATGTATCCAACTTATTTCAAGTTATTGGCAATAATCGGGGGGGGGGGGGGATTTTACAGAGCAGGAATCCTAAAGGCTTGAAACATGTGCATAATTAGCATAGGAAAATTTGCATTTTCTAAAAGGGTGAGCATGGGGAGAATGGGAGGATATATCCCTGGACATTTTTGTTTGCAATGTGGCTGCTCCCAGCACAAATTTTTCTGGGGCATGCGTAGAAGAAAGTATTACTTTGTTGAAATCCACCCCCTCGGAGTACTGATGAAATGCACCACTCCATATGTACTCAACTCGATTGAACGATCATTGACATAGATTATCCAGAACAGAATACGCTCAAGTCCCAAAGTTCACATGTCTTTTCTTTTGTGACACTCCAGTGATCTGTACCATAAGAGGGCAACTTGACACCCATGACAAAATTAGTGTACCTTCTGGTTTGCTGTCGTGTATTAATAATGAGAGCACTATGTGCATACGGGAGACAAAGTTCACCTGGGTTGCCATTGTGGAACCGAACAACATAAAGTGGAATTTAAAGTCATTGTATAAAATCTCGAGGCATTGTCTGTATACAGTGTTGTCATAATGTGATCTGTCACATTGTTTTTGGATGAGATTCTAGTGGAATCAAAAATAATCTGGAATTCCACAGCAGTGCTTTGCATTTATTTGATAATCAATTTGGCAATATTTTAATTGTCATTTTTATTTTAGATATTTCATTTTCTGTTTTAGCTAACTTGAATTTGGTTATTACTGTATTTTATTTATTCCTTTCATTTACTTTTTCCCACTTTATAAAGAAAAGACATTTTGCAAAACATTTTTTTCTTTCGAATACATCAAGGAATAATCTTTTTCTTTTCTTTTGCGAAAACATAACACCTGATGAACAACATCACATATTTGCAATTCATAAATCAACAGTGGAGTTCGTATTTAATTTTAAAATGAATTGTCGGGCTCCATATCAACAGAGAGCACAGTGAAAATTACATTACGATACCCCATCCAAACACATTGTTGTTTTTTTATTGTACAAAGATACAAATCATGGAAAAGCTAGTTGGCAATTGGTATGATTTTCTCAAATCCCATGGTGACAATCACTTCATTTAGAGCATTTACGGAATTATGCAAATGTTCTACATGTAACCGTGGAATTGGTAAATATAGTTTTACATCCACGATGATTTTAAGTTTGCAATCGGGAAGAATAAAGAACATTACATTTACCGTACCCACCATTAATCAAGTGATTATCTACATCTGTGTTGGGCGCGATCGGTCGATCGTGCTGCGCTATCAGTCGATTCTGACGGATATTTTGGACTTTACTTACCTTTAAAAAAAATCCTCCAGAGCCGTGAATTGGAAAGAAAATGTGTTCGACTGGTGGCAGCACGATCGACCGATCGCGCCCACTATGTATAATAATTGCACAGGATTACACATACCGGTTCAGTTGGGGCCGCCATATGCCCTTCAGTCACGCTAGAATCTCTCGGTTTCAAAATCCACCAAAATTGGTCTACATTCTGGGTCAGAACGGGACTTTTCCAGGCTTGTGTTTCGCTGGTTTTGACTTCGTGCTTTACTACATTTACATGGCACGTAATGGTCCATTCAGCTGTTCTTAAGGCAATTGTGTCCCGTTGCTAAGGGTACAGCGTGTTGCACGACCGGCCCAGGTTGTCTGTGTGAAGGGCACATTTATGCACCCCGTGGGGTCATATTGACACGTTTAAGGGAGGGTCGTGTATAGTCTGCGGTTGCCGCTGAATAATCGACAGATCTTCGATTGACGTCCACGCTTTTTGCTTCTTTGTTAAAGATTCAGGCCCGTACGCTGGGATGGGGTGGGGGGTGGGGGTTCGGACGAACACCACCCACACCCCCACCCCCTGTAAAATAAAAACGCTCGCTGCTGAGTTCCGCTTGTCGCTTTTTTTTAATCATAAATTATCCATAATAAAATAGTACAAAAAAGTTCGCCACAAACCATTGTGTTCCTTCAGGCAAAGAAACAACACCTCACATTTAACCTTTTAGATGTAAACTGCATAATGCGCTTTCGTTTCAATGCGTAGTATATAAAAGACCGTTCGGCCAGACAATAATTGAAAACAAATACATGAACAACCGTATGGCTATTGCTAACCGCGGAATGTATACGAGGGGAAAGGGTGGGACTAATTAACTCGCTTACTGAAAATCGTTATCTTTTCCTACCTCCATGTTTATACCATGGAGGCCTACCTCCATGCATGTTTATACAGCCTATAAAAAACCCTTTGCGTACGGATGACGTCTGTGGACGCAAACAAAGTGTCACCTGCAGGCTGGATGACGCCATTGGCCCTCCATGATTGGCCTTTGCCGCCGTTTACGCAGTTTTAATCCATAGACCAGTTTCCTAATAAATTCAAATTTATGCACGCATGCGCATAAATGGTCCATGCAGGCAACAAGCGAAATCGGCCCTTAGAAAATGTACAGGGGTCCAAACAGTTTTGTAATTTTCTCTCAATTTCTCCAAGATTTGTCCTATTTGGCTTTTGAAAAGTTCCTGAAATCGTCATAGGTATTACTTTCTGGGTAAATGCTTTTTGAGGGGTTCAAAATAAGAACTTTAAAGGAATTAAGCAGGGCTCCTTTCCACACGAGTGCCAACAACTAACCGTTTGCTTCGGGGTACCATCCACTTTGCACTTTTTGCTGCCGACTATCGCAGCGTGATTTTCGCGTGGGGCGGCCCGGGCTTAACGCGCAATCTCCGGTCAACCTGATCGTCTGTGCACGGTTAAATAATTGTGTCCGTCGTGAATGGCTGAAGCACATCGTATACTGACGTGTGCAACTGTAATCCTGTCGTGAAATGTCATTCTAGTATTACGGTATTTTCACTATTTTAAAACCATGGTTTTAGGCTGTAGCGTGTATGGATGCGAGACAAAAAAAGGAGTTAAGTCCCCCTTTTCCCAAAAAACTAAATAAACAATGAAAATAAAAATAATAAAGGAAATAAAATATAATAACACATTTAGATTTCTTTTTAAAAAACACACAAGAAATTTCATTTATGTGGCTATTCCAAAATTGTAAACAGACATGATTCTACGAAGGAGCTTACCCCCCCCCCCCCCCCCCCCCCCGGCGGAAAAAAAAAATAGAAATTTACAACAAACAACTGAAGGTTTAAAGAATGTTATCTTCCCCAAAATAATGCCCTCAAAATTGTTTGGTGTACATGTCAACCGCCCCTAATGTTGCAGAACTAGTTGAGGATCATTTGCAAATTTGGTTTTGATTAAAAGAATATTTAATTCAGGCGAATGATATAGGCCTATATTTTGACCAAATAATTATGAAAAGTCAACAGAAATTAATGGTGTGTCAAAGTCATCGTACAAAAGCTATAGGATATTTTGAGGTCAAAATTATTGTTTGATGAAGGGCTTATTTGCTTTAACACTCTGAAGAAAACATGTCAAATGTAATGGTGGTTTAAGAATTGCAATTCTTTAATGACTGTATTCACACTCTTTTCGTTAAAACAAACTGAACTTTCTGAAGTGATACTCGGCATTAATTAGAGAATGTATATTTTTCTTTTCAGCACCAAAATAGTGAAAATACCGTAATACTAGAATGACATTCACGAGAGGATTACAGTTGCACACATCAGTATACGTATATACGATGTGCTTCAGCCATCCACGCCGGACAACATTATTTCACCGTGCACAGACGGTCAGGTTGACCGGAGATTGTGCGTTAAGCTCGGGCAGACCCACGCGAAATTCACGCTGCGACAGTCAGCGGCAAAAAGTGCAACGTGGATGGTACCCTGAAGCACACGGTTAGTTGTTAGTACTCGTGTGGAAAGGAGCCCTGCTTAATTCCTTTGGCCTCGTGCGCACGGGACAAACACATTTTTTAAGTTTTTTATTTTATACCAAAAAAACCACTTAGACCAGAAAGTAGTACCTATGACGATTTCAGGTACTTTTCAAAAGACAAATCTTGGAGAAATTGAGAGAAAATTACAACTTTTTGGACCCCTGTACATTTTCAATGGGCCGATTTCGCTTTTTGCCTGCAAGGCCCCATTTATGCACATGCGTGCATAAATTTGAATTTATTAGGAAACTGGTCTATTATTGTTTATGTCATGCTTGACTGCACAAACACATTGTAGCGGTTCGATTTGGCTGCCAGAACCGCTGCAACACCCCGACGTCTCCCGTAAAATACCGTGCTCAAAGGGTTTTAACAGTGTCTTCAAGTCGTGTGCGCGCCATAATACAAAGGCGGCCCCTTGACCGCCTGTTCAAACCCTGCAATGGGATCCGTGCAATCAGATATTAATAATATGCAATGTATATTTAAAGGGTTGTAATCCAGAACACGAGTTTACACAAGAAGACGCTATCCTGACAATAAACAAATAGTCACGGTAAACAGAGTGTGGAGTTTCTGTATACACCGTGGCTCCGCGTCCGTCCGTCACGCCGCGGCCGGAGTGTCGGGTTTTGGAGACGCATTCTGCTGCCCCTTCTATGTAAAATACGGACAATTTCTGCACAATCAAATTGGACGTTGACGTGATGACATTATGCAGCCTCGGTTTATATGGGAGGGGTGCATATACGCCCCACTTCCAATTATATGCGCCAAAGATCCACATTATTTTACGTGATTTGTGAAAATATAAGAAAAGAAAGATGTCCGTTACCTGTGTTGATGCATGCATTCTGACTAACATAGCAACTCAAGAGATAAAATTTGTTGTTACCGCAAACCTTCCATTATTATACTTTGATAGCATTCTGTCTGAACTTTGGTGTAACGGCTATTGAAAGCCTCATCACTTCATCATCGATACCTAACACCCCACTTTTCAAAATGCGGCATTTTTAACGAAAACCTTACTGCACCTCCCCGTCAATACTCCTGCCTACGGACTTGTACTGTTACTACTATTTCCTTAACTTAATGTTTGAGAGTTGCAAAAATTCTTATGCATGGTTGGTGATATGAAGTTCCTTAATGTAATTTTTGCTCTAAGGCACGCCGCTCCAGGGTACCATTGCGATGTAAAATGTAATTTGAAGTTCCTTTCACCTGTAGTCTTCGGTTTCCCGAAGGCCTATAAACTCTTAATAAGAACTTCTTTACGGAAAGATGTCCTAAATTTCTGCAGGGAGATATTTAAAAAAGAAATCGCACCGAACAAGGCAAAAAGCTACTCGAGGTAAAAACCTACGGAGCTACAAAAAGAATCAAAGAAACAATAATTAATATTCCTCTTGAAGCAGGAAAGATCGTAAGATTAAGGGAAACGTGCACCAGACAAAGAACTTCATAGATACAAAACGAGGGGAAAAGCTATATTAGCATGGCTTTTATTCTTCATCTGGGTATATACAGCTAGAATATATTGGTATTGGATTCCTTCAAATTAATGATCTAAGAAATATCATTTACCATGCATGCTTATAGCAGCAGTTTAATATCACAAGTAGTTCGACCAATGTAATGATCATTCTTTCGGTTAAAATTCCTGATTTTAAAAGTAATCAACTGAAAATGAAACTAGTGAGAATCAACGACGTTATATATGGAATTTGCTTCAAGGGTGATGTCAATGTAAAATCAATAATTATTTATGTTTTGTCAAATGGAACGTAAAACATGGAGTTATGGCAATCAGTAATAATCATTGTCCATTGTCGAGAAAATTAATTCTTACGTGTGACGGATGTGGGTTGTTCCTTCTAGTGACTGAGCACGGTCGAGGCTGTGAGGGCTTGACGGTCTTTGGGGAGTAGTCCACCTCATAGAGACTGGCTAGCCGCTCCGTCAAGCAACCGGGAGTTTGTGCCTTGCGCCGCTGGAACAGCACCGATCCGCTGCTCTCGTGCTGCTCGCGAATCTGCTTGGCCTTCAGTGTCGCCTCCAACAGTGGGGACTTCTCGTTTGTGGCGTTTTCCGCCATTTTCCCCCGAAAAGTAATCCTTCTGAAGATGTTGTAAGAGTTGACTCTCTTCAGCAATCTCTCTTCAGCTCTCTTCACATGATCTAAAAGTTTTGTTGACTAAAGTTCAGCGGTAACAATGACACGTGTTTTGCATATTATTCATGACAAGCGCCCTCTTTTGACGGAACTACCGTCAGAAAGCGCCCTCTTGTGGTCTTGGCCACATTTATTTCCGAAAATCAATTAAAAATTGCTTAATTATCTGTAGGAGACAATTGCTATATCTGTATATTGTAGTAAGAACTATTTATAATAAACTGTGCTAATTATTTGAGGAAATTTGAGCTATTTAGCAGATTTTTTCAACAGGGTGGAGTTACAATGGCAGTTGCTATGCGCCGAATGTGTTCGTAAACAAATGCCCGTTCTGAATATGCGCACTGCGCCACTTCTGCACAGAAGGCCGATTTCGGACGGGAGTCGAGAACACGAAAAGTTTCATTGTAAGATCGGCTTTGGCAAGAAATCAACCATCTAAAATGCCAGTTACTGGCAAGAATGTTAGTAATGCTACGATAACGGAGCAGATTTCTGAGGTACAACGTAAAATAGCTTTGCTTGGTGAGTAGAATAACCATGATCATACATGTCAATGATTAGCCCCACCAGTGTGGCTGGCGGATTTGACATCGGGCTGATCCTTAGCCACACGTCCTACCCATATGTTTGTGTGGTGAGAACTTCAACAATTCGTGCGGTGGGGTAGCGCTATCTGGACCGCGGTTTTAACGGTCTGGCTGTGTTCTCTACCTTCTTAACTATTCCAAACTGCTAGCGGCTTGTTAGCCCTAGAATGACGCTATGATATAGCGTCATAGCGCCCAAGTATGCAAAACAGGCCTATGCTAGAAACCGAAGATCAAAAATCACACTTTACCTGCATAAATATTCTTGGCATCATTTTATTCAAACAGTTCAACAGCCCATCTCCCTGTTGGGATAGCAATATTCCTCCAAGAATGTCAAGAACAGGAGATATTTGCGGCGCAAAATCGTCTCCACGCGACGCTGACTTCACAAACACGAGGAGTAATACCCACATTTAGAACGTTTATCAACAGAGGGCGCAATTTCGGACGTGCACGCCCACAGACATAAATAACCCATCGCGTGGTGGTGGTGCACGCGGCGACTGTAAATTGCGCCCTCTGTTGATGAACGTTCTAAATGTGGGTATTACTCCTCGTGTTTGTGAAGTCAGCGTCGCGTGGAGACGATTTTGCGCCGCAAATATCTCCTGTTCTTGACATTCTTGGAGGAATATTGCTATCCCAACAGGGAGATGGGCTGTTGAACTGTTTGAATAAAATGATGCCAAGAATATTTATGCAGGTAAAGTGTGATTTTTGATCTTCGGTTTCTAGCATAGGCCTGTTTTGCATACTTGGGCGCTAGGACGCTATATCATAGCGTCCTTCTAGGGCTAGCGGCTTGTCATCTTACTCACCATTTTCCGAAATATTGGACATTAAACTTGGACTCCATAGTCTTGCGTGCTAACGATTTCAACTGATATCAGCCATTTTAAAATGACGTCACTGGGTTCGAAACGGCTTGCCGACGGCTGTTTGATGAGAGCACAGCTAGCTTATCACGATTTCAGTGGAACATCTCGCGCGAATTTCGTGATAAGCTGTGCTCTCATCAAACAGCCGTCGGCAAGCCGTTTCGAACCCAGTGACGTCATTCTAAAATGGCTGATACCAGTTGAAATCGTTAGCACGCAAGACTATGGAGTCCAAGTTTAATGTCCAATATTTCGGAAAATGGTGAGTAAGATGACAAGCCGCTAGCAGTTTGGAATAGTTAAGAAGGTAGAGAACACAGCCAGACCGTTAAAACCGCGGTCCAGATAGTGCTACCCCACCGCACGAATTGTTGAAGTTCTCACCACACAAACATATGGGTAGGACGTGTGGCTAAGGATCAGCCCGATGTCAAATCCGCCAGCCACACTGGTGGGGCTAGTCAATGATATGACTGAGTCAGTGTATTGTCGTTGGCCTTACACAGTTACAGTGGTTCCTCTTAATATAAACGTTACACGAATACCGTTTGAAAGCAGGCCTACTGTTTGAATCTTTTTACTTGCATTTGTCTCTTTGTGCAGTCTATTTCCTATTTTATGTTGTTAGTTGCAACAGCGCCGGAACACTTGAAAGTGCTTGGTGCCGGCCGGGTGCTGCCATTTTCTGTTTTTCTAGTTTAACGTTAGGCCAAACTTTTTTGGGAGGGACATTTCCCCCAAGTGGAAAAAGTGGGGGGGGGGCAATTCCCCAACTGTTCCGCCGCTGTTGGTCAGTTGGCATTATTATTATTATAATATTGTACAAATTGTGGTTTTTTTTTATTTTTTTTTATATAATTAAGTTTATGATAAGCCTTTAAATTTGCAAGTACCGCCAGATTGAGACGTCACAATGGTCAAAACTAAAACTTTTAAAAGGCAAGGAAAAGGTAGGAACGATTGCTACGTTTTCCTTCCCACAATCCCTTTTGACCATTGTGATGTCTCAACCTGGCGGTATTTGCGATAAGGTCTATGGGTATGGTGTAGCCTAGGCCTATTTTATTCTTTTTTTTTTTTTTAAAGAGGACCACAGTTGAAAATATTTTGTTAGGCCCGGCCCTTGAACTTGAAGAAATTTTGTGTCATCCTCGGTAAGCCTTTTTACTGTAAATTATTATTTTATGTTTGCATCTTTAAAGTTTCATGGATATTTTTTAAGGGAATAAATATGTGCTGGGCAGGTTTTAAACAAGTATGTTTAAAACCATCTGATAATGACTCGAGCCGAAGGTGTGGGTAGGCTCGGGTCGGCTCGGGTTATTATCAGCTTCCAGGCCCCAAGGCGGTTTTAACATACTTGTTTAAAACCGGCCCAGCACATATTTATTCCCATTCATAAAATACTTTTTGTATAATTCAGCAAAAACCTCAATTTTGTTTACATTTCCAATGATTTTGTTCATAAATTTTACCTTGTTTTGTAAAACACCCCTTTAGTTATTTAATAGTTCGTGCCTCACGCGAGTAGTGCTAAAAAATTTCTTTTATGGAAGTTGACGCACATGTGCAATGTGGTGAAGAACGCAGCATTGCCGGTGTAGTGTGAATTTATGCACTCCAAATACGGACTCATCGGTCGTATTGCGTTTGCGTAATCAGGAGAGTTAGTGGTCGCACGAGTGTTCAACCAACCGAAGGGATCAGATTTTGTAAGAGTCTAAATTTCATGTGACACCGAAAAAGTGTTTAAAACCGGTTGGTGTTTTATCGGCCATTTAAAACCACCCACGTGAAGGGCTCTCGACCAATAGGAACGAGTAAACTGTCTTAGGTATTTATGAATGCTACATCAAATCAAACCAAAATTCTTAATGATGTTAACTGAATCCAAAGAATGTGACGTATTGTAAGAAATGACTTTTAAAAATCTATGTAAGGAATACCCCTGTCTTGGTGATTTCCGCGCACCTAAGAACTCCACAACGAATTTCACTCCTGAACAAAATAAATGGAGCCTTGGCTTTGACTATACTTCTATCCTCCCAGTGTTGCTAACTTGCTACCAGAAAGAAAATACACTTCCAAGCCGAGTAAGTGTCATCGGTGCACAGCGAGTCTCGTCATCTTCAAATGCACTGCGTTCATGGTGCCGAAATGTAGTCCATTCGAGCATAGCGCAAAGGTCATTGCGTCACACTCTACGAGGGCCTCGTGGAACCATAGTTAGTTACTAACTCATTACTTGACAAATGGAGGAACGTGGCGCGCGAATATTGATACGCGCGAATTTAGATGGTGCCGTGATACGTCAAAACCAATTTGTACTCTGAGCTAGTAATGCCGAATAAAAGACATGTGGTTACCGGTAAGTGCTTACTGATTACCAATTCATTCTCTGTCGAACCAGATGGAGATCGTAAGGCATACTACGAGAGCTCACAATGGACCATCAGTCAGAACCGCGACGCCATCAGCAAGCTGCGCAAGGAGACCAAGATGCTACACAAGCACCTAGCTGACAGCAAGGCCGGGGATGAGCGGGTCATCGGTGAGGCCTTCAAGGAGCGCAATGTGGAGAGGGCGTCTCTCAGGGGCAAGTCAGGAAAGGTAAAATTAGGCGCAATAAATGAAATGATGTTTGGCGTCATGCCTTATCAAAAAAAAAGGAAGAAGCTTGTCTTGTTTTACGTTCTGTGTTTATATTCTGCCAGGCAAGATTGGCATGTTCCCAATCTACGGCTATCCCGAATATAGCGAATATTCGATCATCGACCGAATATTTGAATAGCCTTTTGCCGGTTCAAATATTCAAAAATTATATATATAATATGCACGTACAGATACGACTATGATGCTATTTTAATAGAAAAGTTACGTCACTTAGCAGTGTCAAATGCCGCATTTTTTGTGGACAGAGGTTTATGGTTCCTGACTGTAAAACTCTTGACACTTCAAAAATTGTTATTGCAAAAACTCGGGCTGGAGTTTGGTTTCTTGTTATCAGAACGACGTTATACGTACTGGTAATGATCTTGATACAATGCAAAAAATGTCCATCGGGTGGTCTCTAATATCGATTGCCCCATGTAAAACACCGGCGTGCTTTGCATGCAACTTTTTACTGGTGCGGCATGCAGTTGCAGCAGATGCCTGAAAGACTTGATCGGCGAGTATCAAATATTCGGTCAAGCCCAGTCTCGAATTATCGAATACTGAATTATTTCGAAAATGAACAGCCCTATCCCAATCATTCAACATATTGATTTCCCTTTGTTCGGACCAACAGGAAGCCATACTTCACATGGACCAGAAGGTTTGTGAGGCCAAGAAACGACTGAACTACGAGAATGCCCAGACGCTAAAGATAGAGAAGAAGCTGGCCGAACTGGAGACGCAGCTCGCTCAGATGAGGAAAGATGCCTCGGACGCTGATGCCATGGATGCTGGCACCTCGGATGAGGCAATGGTCAGTATCTTCAACATCTTTTCTCCGGTGTGTTCTAGATTGGTAATCTGTATGGTAGGGGTGTGCATTTACGGGTAGTACGGGAATCGGGTACCCGATTGAAAACAAGCACGGGTACCTGTTAAAGAAAGCCAATCCCAAAAATTAAACTTTTAAAATTGCTTTTCATATTGTTCATAAAGGTCCGCACGTTATTACTACCACATCGGTGCATCAATGCAACAAGATGCAAGTGTGTACAGTGAGCTCTACAGGGTGGACCTAAAAAGCAAATCGAGAAAAGAAGTTACTATTCTAAAATATACATGTCCTGGATATATCAATTATTGCATCATAAAGTAGGAGTTACAACCTTTCTTTTAAGACCTATGTCGCAAGGCTACAGTCACGGATGGCTGAGTATCATTATCCTCAAAACCATAGACAGAACTCAGAAATAGACAAGTCAGTCATTTTGATAGAAAATGAGCAGAACCACTCCTACTCCATGTCATGGTTCCTTATCTAATAACCATGTCTTGAATAAATTAATGTGTGGCCATTCGTGCATGGAAGACATTGGCTTTATAGTAACTCTCTTGTGGTTACTATTTAGTGGGTATGTGCATTTAAGATCGTTCACAGCAAAGGCTTCATCTTGGCGAGATGGTTCAGCTAACAGTTAATGAACAGAGGGTTTTCGTAGTCAAAACGTTCCACCAAACAGGAAGTTTGCAGGCATCCCAAGATGCGAACTTTCCCCGATCGAGATCCATCAGTAAAATCGACATAACAAACAGATCATAATGAAGAAATTGTGGGGTATTTTTTGGTCATTTTCCTATTTTCCAGCAGACATCCATTGCCTACATGCAAGTTCAAAGCATGACACCTGACTTGTCCATTTCTGAATTTTGTCTGTGGTTTTGAGGACAATGATACTCGGCCATCGAAGACTGTAGCCTTGTGACATATATATTTTCTCAAAAATTCAATTGATGTTTATTCAAAAACGTATTTGAAAATGGCATTTTTAAAAATTTTGATGGTATTTTTTATTGTCTTTATTCCTGATTTCATACAAATATCAGCCTTAAAAATGGAGTTGATATATTAAGAATGTAATTAAGGTGCAAATATATAATAAAAATCGAAAAACTCGGAAATATTCAAAAAAAATTATTCTAATTGTAGGAAAGTACCTTAAAACAAAGTTTAGAAACTAATTTTTTTTCTATCTGCCCTGGTACAGGTCTTGCGGTCGCTGGAGAACCGTCTAGACAAGGCCCTACTGAAGCTTCACGAAGCTGAGCACATCAACAGTACCTACCTGGCCATCCGGGAACAGATGGTTCAGGACAGCTTGACCTTCGGCAATGACCTGGACGCCCTGGAGGCGGAGATTGAAAAGCAGAAGGTGGAGCTGAAAGGGTTGCAGGCCATGAATCAAGATGCCCAGATCTCACGGGATGCGGCCAAGGTAAGGTTTGTTTAGTGGCTTTTAAGGGAGTGTCTCAAAGATGGCTGTGAGTTGGCTCGCCAACGGAAAAGCTATCCCGCCTGGGTCTGCGGGTCTAAAAATTGGAATTATTAATCCGGCTTCTGTTGAAGATTTATCCTTGGATTAGATCTGGGCCCAGGAAAACCATTAGGTTGGTAGGGTTAGCAACCGTACCATCTTTGTTCCTAGCCCTACACCTTGAGCGGCTTTAAGATTTGTAATATGTAAATTCCTTAAATTCCAGAACTTGCCATTTTTGGATAGCTCTTTAAAACCTTAACCCTCCAGTGCATTTTGGCTAGAACCCTGCCAGACGCATCAGATTGCATACTTTGTCACATTGACTTGTGTGGAGAGTGCAGCAAAGTGGAGCTGTCAGCACAGATGCACTGTGCTGCGTCTGTGCAGGGTTAAGGGTAAGGGAACCATGTGTTCTCGTTGGGAATGTGCTTTGTTCCCAACGTGTTCCCAACTGGAACAACAGATTTTGGGTGTGCATACACAAAGACCAGCATCACTTGGTGTTTTCGGTGGGAACAGTGGAAATTCCCAAAACTTGAATAGGTGACGTTGCCTAAGTGGGGCGGAGCCAAGGGGCCAGAGTGGGAGGTGTACAGATGGTGGTTTAGGAATATGGCGTGATCAACAAATTCAGAGAATAGATGATAACAATTAACATGACCTAGCATTATGAAAGTTGGGCACTGCCAGAAGTAGTCACAGGCCTTTTAATTGGGCGTTTACACTGAATGTCAATTGATATATAAAAACTATGCAAACAATAAATATTTCAGGGGGAAATTAAAGACTTCTTTTGAAGGATTTCTTTGTATGTATTGTTTCTTAGTATCAGAGTCTGGATATCTAATATTGGTGGTAAGCGATTGAAAAGATAAGTTGTTGGCTGATGTGGAATGGAAGAAAGAATGGTAGAGGTCTTGTTTGTGTACGTGGGTCTCAAAAACCAAGAGGTGCAGTGTTTATTCCTGCGTGATTTGCTTGGCTTGGGATTGCTTATTGGGAGAGGTTTCATCATTTTCAATGTTCTTGACGTGAAGCTTTTTTTCTTTTCACTTGGTTTTTATTTGTAGGCCGAGCTCTCCAAGCATGAGGAGACTGTCTACCGTGAGAAGCGAGAACGGGAAGAGGCTCTGGCAGACCTCAGGAAGCAGGCTGAGGAGAAAAAGGCGCATGCTGAAAGGGTGGAGAGAAGGGTAAAGTTTCTATCTCATAGGCATTAATCTAGCGAAGAATTTAGTGTGGTTCCAAGAACCAGAGGTACTAACCCCATGTAGTCAGATGACGGCTGTAGCCGCAGTGTGAGGCAAGACACCTGGGACTGTTGACATAAATGCGACCCCAGGGGCGGATCCAGGATTTTTTGCAGGGGGGTTTCTGAAATTTGCCCAGAAAGGTGACTCCCAAAATGTTTGTCTGCGAAATAAAGTATTCGATTATTCAAAACTAGGTTTGGCCGAATATTCTAATATTCGATACTCGCCGATCAAGTTTTTCACATGTCAGCTGCAATTGCATGCCGCGCCGGTAAAACGTTGCACACAAAGCACGCTGGTGTTTTACGTGCGGCGATCGATATTATATACTGCCCGATCGAAAATGTTTGCATCCATCGGTTGTATCATAATTATTACGGGACGTATAACAAGAAACCAAACTCCAGCCTGCGTTTTTGTCTCATTTTGTTTGCAGACGGGAACAATACCCTCTGTCCACAAAAAGTTACCGTCGACAAAAATGCTCCATTTGACACTGCTAAGCGCCGTAATTTTTCTATTAAATAGCATCAGAGTCGTATCTGCACGTGCATGATATATATTTTTTTTCGAATATTCGAACCGGCAAAAAGGTATTTGAATATTCGGCTGGCTATCGAATATTAGAATATTCAGGAAAAAATTCTCCTGATGATAGTTGGAGCATACTGGACAAAACACTGTCACTGGTTTTCCTAAGAAGCAGGCGTTGCTTTTGTAAGTTAGTTACTTGAAACAGGATTTCTGCAAAGATTTGTTTGTATTCGTCAGACAAACCACAAAGCCTCTTTTGTTGGACTTGTCAGCTTACAAATAGCCTCAACTCACATTTAAACATTAATCTGAATCTGTGTTTTAACCCCTTGAGTACATTTTTTTACGGGAGACGTCGGGGTGCCGCGGCGGCTCAGGCAGCCAAGCAGCCAAGCGAAACGGCCATAATGTGCAGTCAAGCGTAACACACACAATAATCCAACAATGGATTGAAACTGCACAAACAGCGGCAAACAGCGTCATCCGGGCTTGGTGGCACTGTTGTTTTTTTGCAGCATAGGATGTCTTCTGTACGCAAAGGGTTCAGTGGTTTGACTGGCAAAAACTAGTTTCGCTTTGCAAAACTGACATAGAAAGTATCGTATACAATTGAAACGAGCAATAAATGCTCATTCGGTATGTCGTCTTTCTTGTTTCAGAGAGGTGAATTTTCACAAATTTTGTGAACACATCATGAAAAAAAATTACCCACTCCACATGTAATGTTCAGTCTTTTACATTGACCGTATGTGACCCGCTCGGAAAAAAACGTATATTGTGTCGCAAAATATGAAAAATGAGTTTTATGTATGTTTGGGAAAACCCGCAATGTAAGCTTTTATTTGGTACATGTAGATTTGGCTATGTGGAAATTTTGTTTTGATTTAAATTTGAATGTTGTCCAACAGTTTCAGGTATCAGTGGAATTTTCGTTGTTCAACTTAAAAGTTCCTTGTTTGTTGAATTCCACAGCTTAACCGAGCCTCCATCCAGCACGATGACATGTCTGCCGAGCAGAAACAGTTGATTAGTGGAGAGGAACAGGAGAAGAAGATAGGCTCCTATGAGGAAGCCTTCCACGCCATTAAGGATGCGACAGGAGTCAGCGACCTCCACGTAAGTTTCTTATTGTCAACCGTTGTGCCACTAATGAAATCAACCACACAGGTGTGGTAGATCAACGGTCAATCCACACATGTTACATGCGGACAGCCACATTAGTTGTGGATATGTGCTTCACTACATGCCATCAAACACACAGGTCATGCGACCCGTCACACATGTTGTGGTTACATTGATGTGGACAACCATATTTGTGATGGATGTGTAGTCAACAATACATAGTGGATGCATGGTCAACCACGCATCCGTGCTGGGTTTGTGGGCAATTGAACATGGTGGGTCTTCGGCAGTGTCGTAGTGGAGTACATTTTGGTCAGTATGAATACAGAAAAAAATATGTCTGCAGTATGTGTATTACTCAAGTTCAAGCACATGTTGTGGATTCACATTTATGGTGGATGTGTGGTCAACAATATGTGGTGGATACATGGTCAACCACACATTTCTGGTGGGTTTGTGGCCAATGGAACATGGTAGGTGCACATGAGTACAGAAAAATCTTACTCGAGTGCGAGTATTAGCACAAGTAAACATGCTTTGTGTTTCCTATTGTTCCTTTAATATAACACAACCCTGATAGACTAAGCACGTATTTTTTACGTCCGGGGACCGATTTTAACAAAAGACCGACTCCCGAGGACAAGAAAGATTCATTTCTATTTTCTTTCTCTTGTCCTCGAACGTATACACAGTACATGTACATGAGCACTGCAATGCTGCCAATCGGGTGTTCTACTTTGTTGGCGAAAATCTTGTTTATATATCTTGTATTCTACCAAATTTTCAGGCACACTGATGATAAGCTATAAACCATGTATTTCAAGGGGCCTTGCAATTTTTCCATTAATCAGGGATGCCAGTTGCCAGGTAAAAATGAACTTCAGACTTTTAATGTTGGGTTAACTTCAGGCATAAACATGTACATGTACAATCATACTTCCCTTGCCTTATTCTTAGCCTCCGAACCTAGCTTACATCCGCAATTATTACTTTACCCCATGAGTACGGTATTTTACAGGAGACGTCGGGATGCCGCCACGGCTCTGGCAACCAAGCGAACTGCTACAGTGTGTTTGTGCAGTCAAGCGTAACATATACGCAATAATCCAACAATGTAAGCAAGGGGTTAATGCTCATCACTGATTTTGTTTTCCTCTCTTGATCCATCTGAACAGGAGGTGGTGATGCGGTTTGAATCCCAGGAGGACACCACCAAGCACTTGGAGGATCTCAAGGAGAGCGGAGAGAAGCAAGTCAGCCGACTCAAGGAAGACAAGGCCAAGCTGCAGAGGGAGTTTGAGGAGATGAAGTACTCGGGCGAGGCCAGGCTGTCCAGGTGGGTGTGTCCCCAGATGAATTTGAAGGGAGGGGAATGGTTTAAAATAGGGAGTGTGTCAACAGTTGGAACACTAGGAACATTTCCATCAAGATGATTGCCAGTTCCGGTCACGAACATTTATTTTTTCCACTGGGAAAATCTTGAGAACACCATGATCCCATATGGGAACAGTGGTCTATGCATATACACACCCAGCTTTACATTCCATATCTAGTGTGGACATTCCTTCGTTTTCATGTAGTTAAGAAAAATGGAGACAAAAGCTCAATTTACTTGCACTGTGAACGCTCTTTTAACCCGAATATTTGATCGTGATCCCCTTAAGTATTCCCCTTTATTTTACGACAATAACCCTTACCCCAAAATGCCTCCAAAGCTGTTTTTCAGAGACGGGGAAACCTTGTGTCCACATAAGGTTCAGTCTTCCTGCTTCGTGTGGACATCTTTTGTTCAAGGTTAGAGCACGGACTTATTCCAGTTGGGAATGTGCCAGGAACAGTGCGTTCCTGAAAAGAGTGTTCCGAAGGGAACGGAAACGTTGGGACTTTTGAGATGCTCCTGTAGCATGGGTGTCCTATGAATATCCGACTCCCATGAATATCAGACTCCCATGAATATCTGACTCTTAGCCCAAGATGTATTGCAACACAAGTGTGCTTTTACAATGAACACAATAATTTTTGGCATTTGCATAACCTTCAACCTCATCCCATCCCCTACCCTAAACCCTAACCCTATTTTTCACCCTAATCCTCACCCTCGTTCCTACCCTATGTTTCTCATTGTTTTTGTGTACGGGGCCAACTGAGCCTCCACAGTATAACCACCAAGTCTTATATTCACGCGACACCGGTTGTGAAATGGTAGCACTTTTCAATTCTGTAAATCATTGTTAAAATGGCAAATGTTTTTTTTTTTTTTTTTTTTTTTGGGGAGGGGGGGAGTTGCACCCACCCCACACCCAACTAGGGGTCACAAAGGTCAAGTCCTTTTCTAGGTTAGAGACTTATATGAGTTGTGATCTCCAGTACTCTCCTGAGCATTAAGCCTATTGATTTTCCATGTGCACACTCCCAAATTCTTTGCAAATCCCGTGATAAGCAAGATATTACACCAAAGTCCTTCACATGCATTTTTGATGATAAGCTAAGGGCAAGTACTTTGGCCAGACAAGTGTTCCACAGTGCAAATTTGAGTGCGATTTCAGATCATCCTGCTTGTCTTTTATGATCCAAGTCCAAGTTAACAAAGTAAACGTTCGCACAAATCAGTCGTTCAAAATCCTGGTGCTAAATTAGTTGTAGAAACTTTGCCAGTATGCAGAGCATGACATTGTTATTCCCCTGGGATCGTCTTCCTCTCCACAGTGGCCAGAGGATGCTGGAGGACTTTCAGTCCCATTTGAAGACTGAGGAGGACCGCCGCACGACCTCTCAGGAAAAGCTGGACAAGTCCAGCAAGATCCTGGTCAACGTCAAGTCGGGCGTGGAACATCTGGCTGACAAGCTACAGCACCTTAAAGCTGTAAGTTGATGCCCAGAAATCTTGGATCGATCCACCTGTTTGTCTGTCTGACTACATGTGACCTCCCATCCATCTTAGAAATGTTGCATCAGGGGTGTGTTCATTAGCGCCATGTGTATGCCGGTATGCGCCATACCCGCGTACCTTTTCTGTTGAATGTTCCGGATGCGCAATACGCACGGCATAGCAGGCATCCCTGTCACAGATGTGGTGTGCAAAGGATACATACCAAGATGGCAGACGGCGAGTGAGTGAATGGACGGCTTTGCCCCCTAAGATTTGTAACATATCGTAGATAAAATTTGACAAACCAAAATTTTTGTAGACTTTTGTGCTCAGACCAACTGTGGCCGAGGTCAGTGTTTTGTCATAGCTATGCTTATAGATATGTTAATTCATATTATTGCTGTGAAATAAGTCTTTATTGCTCATTGATTATAGTTAATTGCTTATTGATTATTGGTAATTGAACTATTGCATTACATGCGCTTTGTAATTAATTGTGCGTGCACGCTGTGAGTGCGAAGCACCTGCATCGACGATGTACATTTTACATGCACCTGCTGTGCGTGATTAGAACACCATCTAAACTGCGTGAACATAGGTGAACACGCTAGCACCCTCTCTTGGTGGAGTGCATTATAATTGACCTATCGCCGTTTACGAGTTAACCACGCCCCTTAGACAATCCTATGGGACTTTTGTGTGGTAATTTTTGTTTGTCTCAGATTTTGCGCGGTCCACGTGGAATTATAATTGATGTGATTGGACAATAATTCACAAGCTGCATTGACGCGATTCGACCGCGATAGGTCAATTGTTTTGCAACGCTAAACGCTACCATTGTAATATAATTAAATTGTAAGTGTTATGATAGAATGTTTTGTTCTGTATTCCATTTGTAAACATGTATTGGTAAAGTACAAATTACACGATATGAGTCAGTGAGTTGTTGTTCTGACTTCGGACTGGTCAGACCTGTGTCTGATCTCTAGACGGTTCAGTTCCGTAGTTACAAGTTCAAGTCAATGCCTTACTCTAATTCTGTAAACTGATTCGTGTCTCCCGACCAAGGAAACCATCAACATTAGCATAAAAAACAGAATTGGCTGAAAGGGTTGTGATACATAAAACACCAGCAGAATAGCTATTAATTGAGTTGTCAGATATATAAATTTTGGTCCCAGAATTCTGATTTTGAGAATGCTTTGAGTCATGAGAGAGAGTTTACATTTGTAAAATAAAAAGGCAGCGTAGCAATCACATACTGAACAGAACGACACACAAAACAACAACTTTCAGTTTAAACAGTATCGGTCTTCGGTGTGTTTTCATCAGAGCAAAGGCCACGTCCCACAGGCTCAACTGTCCCCAACGTCGGACGAGTTTGTCTTGGACCTGCTGTCCACATGCGAGGAGAAACTGCTGAAGTTGATGGAGGATCTGGACGGCCATGACGTGGACGATACACTCCAACAGATGGAGGAGGAAGAGGTAAGTCCAGAACACTTCACGGACGGCACGTTGGGTCTCGCAAATTGGCTAGATTTGGGGGTTGGCCGGAGCGCACTGTGGCGCATGACCGAACCAAGAGATATGACCTGAACATTTTTACAAAATGTAGTCTCCTCCGTTAAAGGATGTTGATGTACATTAACGTACAGGGGGTCTGGGTACCAGACCCATCTTGGGATCTAGACAAGTGGACTAGTAACAACCAGAGCTCTGGACAAAAGTTGGAATATCCGACTGAATTTTTCACAGGCATTATTGAGCTAGCCGAATCTATAGGGTTCTTTTTCGGTTTTGTTTTCGTTATTTTTTTCAACCTGACGGCAAAAACGGAGTATCAGGCCTCTTGAAAGGAGTATAAAGGCTGTCAGTTGACGGAGTGGTACTCGTGGAAATTACCCATGAGCCTCCGGAGCTGATTTCACGTGTTGCTCATTTCATTTCATTTCAACCGAGCTCGGCATTCGAGTCTGGGAACATAACCAGTGCCTGTATCTTCTGTCAATTGTTGGCTGTGCCCGTCTTCAGTCTGTTTTGAAACTGTCCGCACTGACATGCCAACTATTTGATCATTTTTTGCAGTTCCATGTGGGTATGGAAGGCCAGATGCCCCAGTACAACACGCGCATCAAGCTGGCTGCTATCTCACGAGACACTGCGTACGATGGTAAGTATGTGTAGTGTCTCATCTTTGTATGACCTTGAACTTCTACAGTTGCGGAAGTTCACATACACTGCAGTCCTGCAAACAAATCACCACGTCATTCCAAATGTGAATCAAAGCCAAATGATTATACATGCATGAGGAAGGATCTTTGAAACACGATTTTTATTGTGTATGGGAGAATGTACGATAAAATTGCAAGAAACGACAGTTCAAGGAACAATAAGCCAGTTCGGTATTTCAACTGCGCATGTGCACAATGACATTTT
Organism: Hippasteria phrygiana; assembly: GCA_037893225.1. Classification (NCBI taxonomy): domain Eukaryota; kingdom Metazoa; phylum Echinodermata; class Asteroidea; order Valvatida; family Goniasteridae; genus Hippasteria; species Hippasteria phrygiana. The sequence continues at coordinate 438,398 of JAZGUH010000256.1, forward strand.
ATCCCGCGTGACCCGCGTGACCTAACACGCGTATGAACGCGCACGTGTTAAATTCAATCGGAATGGGGCATTCGCGTAACATGGCGTGCCATTACCTCGGCAATTTCATCCCGAATAACCTTTGACCTTTGAGATGCCGAACTGGCTTATTCGACTGCAACTGTGTATTTTCATGGATCCTCTTCACCCACAGCACACCATACAGCCAAGTTTTGCTCTTTTTATTCAACTTATTAGTGATTTGTCATATTGTAATGAGTGGAAAGTCACCGCATGGCATCATGAGTTCGAAGCAGAAACAGCCATTTTTACATCTGAAAATCTGTTGTCTATCATATCCCAAAGTTCTATATAAACCCCAATTAGGTGCACCAAGAGTATAGTTTGCACCTTGCACTGTGTTTGAGCTTCATTTTCTCAAAACAAGAAATCATGGCTATCCTGATAAGCCAGTTCGGTATCTCAAAGGTCAAAGGTTATTCGGGATAAAATTGCTGACGTAATGTGACGCGAATGCCCATTCTGATTGAATTTAATACGTGTGCGTTGTGCGACCACCTTTTGCGTTCACACGCGCGCGTTAGGTCATTGTGCACATGTGCAGTTGAAATACCGAACTGGCTTATTTCAAAGGGTTATAGCGTGGGCTGTGAATAAGCGAGACTATTAAAATAATCCATACTACCTAATTTCCCACCCGTTTTGTGATGCCACGTCATGTCCGAAATGTTGCATTTATGTCTGTGGCTATGACTATTCACCATAGCACACCATTGGCAAAAACTGAAGCCACAGCCACAAAATACAAATCATACATCGGCCCTGTAAATGAGGTCATCACTGAAATTTTTTTTTTTTAACACGCAGACGATGATGAGAGTGGGGAGGACGAAGACATTGTCACACGGAGTCAACTCAAGAAGCAGGCCCAAAGCCTGGTGGACTCCAAGACCAAAAAACACAAGGTCCGCGCCCGCAAGAAGAAAGGCAAGTAGATGCAGAGTCCCTCCATCGTCAGGGCTTCGAGACTTGAGCTGGATTGATGAGATAATGCCGAGTATTCACAAGCAAGACCAGATGAAAACCCAGACTGGACTCAGCGTATGCCTTGCACCTGTTCTTCATCAGGAATGTTTTCCATGCCTGGCTTTTTCAATTGAACATCTGGATGGGATGAAAAGTGTAACGTCTTTTTTTGTCTAGAGAAGTTTCATACATGGGGAAAATTAAAATACTGTGCCTTACTTCTTCAACAACCCAAAACAGTTGACGCAATTCTGCGCTTGTTAAAAATGGAGGGGGGATGTATTCAGCATTCAGATAAAAGTAACAGAAGGGGTGGGAGACTTGATTAAAAAACCTTGATAACAAAAAAGAAGGCATTCTTTTAAAACTTCTGCCAGGAACTTCAGGTTCAGAGATGAGTTCTTAATTGCAATTGTTGATTCTGTATGAAACACTTAAGTGGACCCAGCCTTTGATTCCGTCCAGTTTAAACTTATAACATTTTGATGTTTATTATGCAATGTATATATTATGTGAATGATTAGAATTAATAACCCCAAGTCGAGAGTCTGCCCTCTGCACAGTCTGACTTTTAAATTTCAAGTTTTCCATGTAAAACGGGGCCCGATTTCATGGAATTCTGAAAGCCGGATACTTGGCTAATTAACGGCCTGCAATTCTGTGCTATCCGAGCTAGAAAAGAAATTCCGTGTAAGCACGGAATGCTTTATGGGATGTACACATGCTCACTAGCCAAAATTTTTGCTAACCCATGAAACATGCTAACTGTTAGGGCAGACTTTTCCGCTATGTTTGGCTTTGTTTTGGTTTTTTTTGCTAAACATTATGGATTCCTTGAAATTGTGCTCGGGGCCAATTTCATGGCTGTGTGCTTACCATAAGCAAGGAATCTTCGCAGAAATTCTGCTACAGTTAGTGGTTAGCGTATTTCACAAGAAAGCAAGACATTATTTACTTGTGCCCATGCGTAGATCCTGTAACTAAACACTGAGCTCACAGGGTTGGCACAACATTTCTTAGGTAGCTCGATTAGCACAGAATTACGTGCTGTTACCACAGAATCTGACAAACTGGATTCACTCAAATTGAGCCCACATGAACTCGAAAGTCAAGTCACCTCATTCTGTTGTGAGAGTGTATTATCCTACCTCCATGATTTTACTACATACATTTTTTCCTGGCAAGAGCATTCCCAGGTGTACATAAATGAAACCCATTAGGAAATCCAGCTGTGCGTGGAATTATAATCTTCGGAGCAAACGCATGCATTATTAAGCTTGCCTCATCATGCATATTGCAAATGTTGATCATAGTGCAGTTGTGAAATTTCTCTTGGCCCATGTATAGTATGTTGATCTTGTAAAGTTTAATCCCCCAAACCACATACTTAATCTATTGTCTCCATTATAATTGGTTACGAAGGTTTTGAATAAAATGTATGCACCAAACATACTGTAAACATAATAATTATGTGAGCTGTGTTTTTAGTTTCATGAGCACTTAATTTGATCAGACATGCAAATTTAGTTTTTGCCACTTTCGATTACGAGGCGTTCAGCTAGAGCTCATGTTGTAAACAGCAGACGAACTTAATTATTAACCCATGAGTACGGTTATTTATAGTGAGGCGCCAAGCGAAACGACACAATGTGCTTGTGCAGCCAAGCGTAACATACACAATAATCCAACAATGGATTGAAACTGCAGAAAATGGCGTGTATATAGCCGTCATCCGGCCTCAGTGGTGGCAATTTTTTTTGCTGCTATTGCTGTCATCCGGCTTCAAAGGGTTGAATAGCATTTACTTCCAAATTTGAAAACATGACATTTCATGTACATGTTTACCGAGTACCGAGTAAAGCTATCTTCACACGGGGACTTTTTCATATTCAAGATATTCTGAAAAGGTTTTTGCCTTTAAGTTCTGAAAAGTAAATAGATAAAGCCCCCCCCCCCCCCCCCCCCCCCCCCCCCCCCCCAGAGTTGTTTACTTGAGTTCCAGAAGAATTGAATTCTAGAATAGTTGAGAAAAACTTCCAGAACACTGAACCTAAGTGAGCACTTGGGCTGGTAAAGTTGTAATCGAGTCAGTCACAAGTCAGCTCACAAGCTACAAAAATGGGATGAACAATGACAGAGGAATGCTTATACATTGTACATCGGAATTGGGGAATCCTTGTCAAAACTGCAACGTCTTTGCAGTGCAAATTGTGTTAAAAATAAAGCTCAAATAAAGAAATGTCGACATTTTTTTAAATGTCAGAACCCAGTTTGTCCACACGCAATTCAATGGAATTTGGTAAATAAAATACATTTTAGCACCGCGTGCACAAACTCAGGCTTACATCACAGTCATCCCCTCTCACTGAAAAAAAAATAAGTGTTTACAGTGAATAGTATTTGACACAATAGAGCAGTTCAAGCGTTTATGTTGTGCTTTTGTTTCTTCCCGGTGTCATGCTAAAAAAGTGTCCGGTGCCAAATACTGTCCGCTCATTAGCATACTGCTCTCTGATTGGTCAAGTGGGTATTACGTCATCGCGATACCGGAAGCTTGCTAAATAGTGTCCGGGCGTATTAGTAGCGTGCATCCATCGCGTCCTTGCCGTCAAGCTATCAACACTGCGTGACGATAAGTTCCCATTCGCATCTTTTAATATCATCTTTTGGGGTTTATTTTACCTCTTTTATTGTTGATTTTTATGAATTTGACGAAAGGGCAATTAGCAGCATTAAAATAAGAATTATTCTCACTTTCTGGAATGTTAATTTTTATATTCGGATGAAAAATTGCAAACTTTCAAATTACAAACTACCCATTCGTGTGGAAAATGTTTAAAACTTGAAAAGATTGTAATTTCCCCTGAATTGAAACGGGAACTAGCTGCTGATTGGCCTCTTGAACAGGGCATATCTTGTTCATGCATCTTCATAATGTTCTTAAATACATTATATGTAGTATTTATAATAAATACAAAAGGGGATTTTGGGGAGGAGAACATTGGGGGAAATAATATGAAGGGGGAACATAAGTAACAAGCAGACAGTATGATAAAATTGAACAGGCTGTCAAGAAAAAAAAGTGGATAAAAACTCATCCAACGATTCAAAATAGTGGCTGGAACATGAGTACGTATGAGGTATAGTAAAAAAGTATTTGGCAAGGAACAGACAGTATTTGGCAGCAATTTAGCCGACAGTATTTGGCAAGGAACGGACAGTATTTGGCAGCAATTTAGCGGACAGTATTTGGCAAGGAACGGACAGTATTTGGCAGCAATTTAGCGGACAGTATTTGGCAAGGAAAGTACAGTATTTGGCAAGAAACGGACAGTATTTGGTAGCGTGCTTTGTGTGTGTACGTTTGGGTTTTCATATTGTGCTGTGCATAAATGCAACGTACGTTGCAACGCATGTATGAGCGGACACTTTTTAGCAGCGGACACTATTTGGCATATACATGCCAAATATGTCCGTGTCTTTTGCGCGTGCTCAGCGGCCAGTATTTGACCAATCAGAGAGCAGTATGCGGACAGTATTTGGCACCGGACACTTTTGGCATGACACCTGTCTCGTGAATACTTTACTTCTATCCTAGGTGGTCCTATGAGTATCGATCTTTGTAGCATGCATGACTCGTAGACTTTCGTGTGGAAATTGTGTCTTTTTGCCATTTTTCTTAAAAACCGATGCCATTTTTTAATCTGAGTTTTCTTTTTAACGCAATTTTTACCATATACCACTAAGAGTAATAAGATGGTGCAGTTAGGCCTAATAAATAAGTTTTTAAAAATTTGCCATATTTCCCTAGTACGGAGAAATTTTCCTGTTTGAACAGCTGTACATGGCTTGAGACCAGAATTGTGAAGTCACTGATGTGACTTGTGATGACTCGACTGCAAAGTTGTACGTTCGGAGGTTTTTACTTCGCTTCTGGCGCGGCGACGGGTTTGTGAAGAACCCATCGTGTTGAAGGAGTTGGATAAAATTGGTCCAATTTCATAAAGCAATTTCATAAAGCAAATTTTTGTGCTGAGCATAAAAATCTTCTCTGGTAAAAACAGAATTAACAACCGACATTTGATGTGATGTATATTGCTTGTGGTTGGTACTTTGCTGTTGTTTGCTTAGCATGAAAATCACCTAAAGTTTAGGCAGGTTAACCTGTTTTTATTACGCAAGACTTATTTGGTGCTAAGCAAATGTTTGTGCTTAACAGCAATTTTCAGAGGAGGACTGAACAAGTTTCAACATGCAGACCATCAGTGCACCGAGTTTCAAGCTATAGCTAGCCTTGATCAAGGCTGTCAAGCTTAATTGTTCCCGAAACGAGCGAGCGCCTATTGCCAGTGCTGGCCAAGCCTGCACGTACACGTACGTCCCCACACACATCCGTAAACTTTACGTAGAATACAGTACAATGTACATGTACGTACGTGCACAGTCCCCACCATACGTACACGCATAGTTAGACCGTATCGCAAATACCGCCTGGTCGAAGGAAATGGGAAGGAAATGGGAGCGATTTTGGTGCGCGTTTCTTTCACACGTCCCTGGTAACCATTGTGACGTCTCATCCAGGCGGTATTTGCGATAAGGTCTATGACAGCCTTGACCGTACCCGGTACCCAACCGTGCCGAATGACGTCCTATGTATTTCTTTATATTTTCGGCCAATATTGGCCGAGCTAATCAAACCCCGTAAACTTTGACTCGAATATGCATATTCATGTCATAGCTGCATGCACAATACACGTACAGGGTGCGTTCGAGCGTGTTACTCGTGTTAACACGAGTATACTCTTAAGCACACGAACGGCAGGAGTATGACCCGAGGGTAAACCGAGAGTATACTCCCGCTCAGACCGAGAGTCATCCTCGACTCCAGGATCGAGCAAGGCATGGTGGAAAAACATGGCGCCGCAAGATCGTGCCCATGGTAACGAGGTTGACCGAGAGTATACGCCGGAGGTGTCGTCACGTGAGTGTTTCCACTTAACATTTTAAGATGGCGGAAATTAAACATTTCGGACTTTCCCAATAAAGTTTTGTGATCGTTTTTCGATTGTTGAACCACTGACCTTTGGATTATATATTGTCATAAATAATAGGGAAAATGTTTTACTATGTTCAAATTTGTGTACACATCCAATAGAAGATTGTTCGCGTAGTTGGCAAACGTTGGCAACGTTCGCGTGAGTGGAACGCAGCTCTTGACCGTTCGCGCGACGCGGTTCGAGAATAATGCGCACGCAACATTTTCCTGCCCCCGCGAGTACAGTCTAGTAACACGCTCGAAAGCACCCACACAGTCCAAAGTAAACACGCGCTTCAAATGTAAACACGCATATGATGCGCGCGCGCGTCATCTCATCTCATTATCTAATGAGAGAAGACTGTTTACCATAGCGCGTACTCATTATCATAGTGAGCAAACACGGTTGGGTCAAGGCCATCCTCGACTCCATGGGCGCGTGTGCGTTCCTTCGCTCCAATTATAGAAATAAACGTCCTCAAGGCCACCTAAACAAAAAAAATTAATGAATAAAAAAAAAGCCGGCCAAGCGTATTTTTGTTTCCAGCTATACTCACCATTTCGAGAGAGATCTAAATCTTTGTGGGGTTGTGGTAAGTGGTTTTTTGGCTTTCTTTTGCTTTTTTTTTTACTTGGATGTATGTCAATGCAAATTTGAAACAGAGATTTGGTTTGATATGTTGCGATGGTGTGGTTATTGCATATAGATTTACAATAATTTCTGTCACAAAGGTGAACAAAACTGCAGATTAAAATCAGTTTGCGCGCTTCAATATAACCGTCCTCGAGGTCTATCGCCCACCAACAAAAAATTACCAAAAAAAACGACCACTGGCGTATTTTGTTCCCTATACTCGACATTTCGAGAACAAAATCTTTCTTTCTTAGTTGTTGGGTTGATTAATTTGGTTTTGTTTTAGCTTGTTTAGGGTCCATATTTGTATAACGCTCCAGAAAACTATGAGTTCGGCACTTTTTCATAGAAGGGGAACATTTCACTGAAATTGGATGTAATGTCTTTATGCACGTTTGAAACAGACTTCTAGTGACTTATCAACGAGTTTAATTACAGTGATTTGCTTGCAGAATTTGTAATGGAATCTTATCTGATAGTGTTTTTCACGGTATTGAACTGCCAGCCGATACGCGGACTCTTCTCTCCCATCATCCAGAACACCTCATGAACTTGAAAATATATTTCCGAAGTCACTAAATTATGGAATTCCATTGCTGCCATTTACGCGCCGCATTTGTGGCAGTATTACTTGGGTCTGCAGCCGTTTTCGCCGTCAACGGCGCATAGTCGCGTCGTACCGTCAGATAGTCGCGTCGCATAGTCGCGTCGTGCCGTCGCGTCGTACCGTCGCGTCGTACCGTCGCATAGTTTTGTACTGTTTGTATAGGGCCGCGCATAGTCGCGTCGTGCCGTCGCATTGTCACGTCGTGCCGTCGCATAGTCGCGTCGCGTCGTGCTGTCGCATAGTCGCATTGTTGCATTGTTGATTTTGGGTCCTTAGCCGTTTACGCCGTAAACCCTGAAAATCAACAATGCGACGACACGACTATGCGACGGCACGACGCAACTATGCGACGGCACGACGCGACAATGCGACGGCACGACGCGACTATGCGACGGCACAACGAGACTATTTGACGGCACTATACAAACAGTACAAAACTATGCGACGGTACGGCACTATGCGACGGCACGACGCGACTATCCGACGGCACGACGCGACTATATATGCGACGGCACGATGCGACTATCCGACGGTACGACGCGACTATGCGCCGTTGACAGTGCAAACGGCTGCGGACCCAAGTATCACTGCCACAAATGCGAGCGTAAATGGCAGCAATGGAATTCCATACTAAATTGTAAAAAGGTACATTTTGATCACGCCAAAACTCTCTAATAACCCACGTACATGTACGTATGTACACGTGCAATGCAGTGCCTGTGTGTAGAGCGAAATGAGTAACACGTACGCATGCGCGAGGGCCTAGGTACGCCCATTTATGATAATTGCCCTAATCATCCTAGGAAAAAAAATTACGCGGCCAGGTCAGCGCTGGGCGCTCGCTCAGCTAGTTATAGGGAACAAAGCTTGACAGCCTTGATCAAGGCTAAGCTATATAGCGTGAATACGGGCTTATCGGTCTGGGGAAAAGGAGTCCGATTTTCATAGGAGTCTGATTTTCATTACGACACCGGACCGTTTGAGGAGGAACAGCAAGGACTTATTCAAAGGCACAACAACGCGGGTCGCCAGTCTCATCTCATCACATCCATTGTTTCTAGAAATTACTTTTGTTTGAGCGAGATATAATTATAAAACAATCATTGCGTTTTTCTTTTACACAGTAATAAACTTTAAGAATCTTTCCTCCGCTCCTTAAAAACCCCAGGATTTACGTTAAAGGAACCATGCTTCTCAAATTTGCCGGATAGCATTTTATTTCATAAATACATTCATTTATATGTATTAAATGTGAATTAAAAGCCAAACTGGTTCAAGTGAAGTTTTAGTGTGATTATTTGCCGCCCAAAAATTGCCCCCCCCCTTTTTGGAATTTGTTGAGACTCAAATTGAGGGCGCTGTTCGTGACGTAGATCGAGGCACCGAAATTCATGAATGGACTCGATAGTCTGGACCCGTTAATGACGCCTGGGTGCGAGACGAGCATCAAAGCATGTCCGCGTGGGTACGCGTACCCGTACGGTATACGTATACGGCAGAGCACGTGTATACTATGTAGGGCCTACACGTACGTATACGTACACCAAGCTGTACACCCTTGTACTGTACGTGTACAAAATGTATCCGCATGTACGTACACACTAGGTCTACACGTGCAATTTCGTACATTGTAAGTTGCAACAACTATACATCGAACTTACCCTGATTTTCTCCCTTTTAGCGACAGCTCCTCGGGGAATGGGCCGTTTAACTGCTTTCGCCTGTACCTTACCCACATCTGGGAACTTTGTTGGGATGGCAGTGGACTTGAGCATATTTTTAATGGCCATCCCAAAGGAGTTGAAAATACCAGTATCGAAACACGACTGCTCAAAGTGGTCGCTACATAACGCTGAGAAGCTGCTGGGACCGGACCACTTCGCTCTTGTCACCTTCACTTTCGCCGTCCAAATTCTCCGATATTTCGCATCAGTTGAAAATAAATGAAGGCTTACTCCATCCTTCGTTGTTTTGCTGCATCCAGCAGCCACACACCTTGTCGGCATGGCCGAAAAACGCTATATTTTGCTTAGATTTTGGACGAAGAATGTACACTCAATTTACGCGTGATGAATGGTGCTGGCTCGAGCAGAATATGTAATGTTCCTCGATCTACGTCACTCACTTATGTTAATGAGGGTCCCACTCAGGGGGCGGAGTAGCTTGGACAAACTTTTTCAAAAAATGTTTTTTCATATTTAATCTGGGAAATAATTGACTCTGGTAACAAAATATAATTGTCAAGATAATACTTTATTGTTTTAAGCAGGAATAATGCAATGTAAATCCTATTTCATGGTTCCTTTAAGAATACATCTTCCTGGCTGATATTCCTAATGTGCTATAGAGTACCGAAGTGATGACCTCAATCAATGCAATGTTTGGAACCAGAATGCTTTCTAAACTGCATGTGGAACCATTGCCGTGGCAACTGACGTCAGACTTCGGTACTCTATTGTTAGGGCGACAGCATTATTTTAGGGGCGTATAAAAACATTTAAAAATTTGCGCGTTTTCCATAAAGGGTGCTTTTGTATTTATTAAGTAAACCAAAAGAAAAATGTCGATGATGTATCATAATTTGCAACCATGGTGAATACCGGGTAATGAGTTTTTTATGAGTTTTTTATGAATGCCCCGATGGACACGCCACTGCTAACAGGCTTTATTACAGACCACTGATCCGGAGACTAATGCCAGCCGATCGTGTAGCACAACAAAATAGCAAGTATACATTGCAAACCGGTTAAGGTAGATCATGGAGGAAGGAAAACAGAGCCCAACCTCACTACTTTTTAGGGTGTGTGGAAAATCATAATATAAATTATAAGAGGATTCAGGATTGTTAGGGTTAATTTGTTGAATGTTTATATTTGTATTGAAGGCCGTCAGTATAATGCCATAAATTATAACGTCCTACGCCTACATAATTACCACATTATACCCCATTAGTGCTGGCTGTCAGATCACCTTTTCCTTCAGTATAGGCCCTAATAAACCATAAGGCCAATTATGTTTTGAATATATCATGGAGGAATAAAACACATGGAATAAAACACATGGATATATGAACACATATAGGGCCACGGGGTGAATCGGAGGGCGTAGTTCCTCTAATTATTCACAACTACCGAAGCGAGGCTGCCTAAGTATGTGTCTCAGTGAATTTGAACAGAGAAGCTATAGTCCCAAATCATAAATGAACCTTGTCGTTCTTCAGTGAATGGTGTCTTGTGGAATCATTCCTTTCCACTCCCCCACCTCCACTCCCCCCCCCCCCCCCCCAATAATAAATCGCCCTACACGTTAATTACAATCTACAGATACGGACACGCCCCGTTTGGGAATGCTACTAGTAACTTTTCTGCTAAAACTGTGTCTGGACGGTTTTAAAGTTACACCAAATCGGGTTTATCTCGCCGCTAAAACGGGGATTTTAAGGCTTAAAACACCTTGGAGGGAGGGTTTATAGCGCTAAACCAGAATGGTTTTATCTTCTAGAACGATGTCTGAACGGTTTTAGCTACTGTAACAACGCTTCCTGTTTCAGCCAGCGCAGTTGACTCGGTAATTAACGTAACCCTTTTGTGGCGGGCTTTTTGTTGTATTAAACAATCGTGGTTGTCACGTCCAGCAACATGTCCTAAATGTAGGCCTGCAACATATAGCGCGGGCTATCAACCGCCATTTTTGCTAATTAATAGCCTTCATGTGCATCTGTCTGCTCTTGGTTTACCCTTACATTGGTCGATTGTTCCGATAATTTTTTTTCAATCATTGATTCGACACGGTTGTTAAAAGTATTCCAAAACTGTTAATAATGGCCGAGGTTTGGACGTCATCAGTCGACCAAGAAAGGATCTAGACCGCGTGGGGCGAACTGGGCGAAGTGAAGGGGCTCATATAGCGGTATGGGCCAATGTAGTCTTGGGCCCAAGAGCTTGTGTTGTTATTCTACCTCCATGGTTATTTCGGCGCCCGCGCGCCAGATTCACTAATTAGGCTCCGTCCGAATCGCTTGTCTAGGGCTATTGTCTAGGTGTTTGCCCATAACAACTACGCGTGACGTAGCTGTAGCTCTAGACGCCCATTTCGGACACGGCCTTACATGTATACGCCCTTTTGTGTTTTCTCGAAATCCCAACCTCGTTCCCATAGCTTACTTTATTTCCAACCTCGTTTCCAATAGTTAGCCCTGGGATGTGAACTCCTTACTCGTGCCCTGATTGGATAGTGAAAATACAGCATTAGCTTATTAGCATATAGAGAAATTAAAACCGTATTTCTTTATGAAAGTTTGCCGGCGCGCCAAAAGTGAAACTTTTGTTTGTATTTTTTAACGTTAGTGACTTTTCTGTCGTAGGGCCTATGTATTCTCTGAAATTTCTGCAATGGCGACGACCAGCCCCTCAAAAAATACACCCGTCAAATCTGATACTTGCATCTTGTGTTCCAAAAGCGACAATCGTGGGACGCACATCTGGAGAGTCAGTGGACAAACAAAAAGTTTTCCGCAATTGCTTTCACCATAGCATTCACACTGAGTGACACAATATGCCGAAGTTGCGGAACGAAGGTCCAGGCCATATAAGGCTGTTCGATATCCATTTATTTTGATACCGAAATATCGGCAGAAAAATATCGCGATATTCGATATTATCGTGATGACGTCACTTTTTCATTACCGGAAGAACGGAGTAATAAAAAAATACATGACGGAAGTCACCACGGCATCATGAGATCGGGGCCACCGCCGGGATCGGGCCCGCCGGGATTGAGCGGCAGGAACGGGGGGCCGGTTTGACAAAGCTTCCCTTTGCTCGTTGAGTATTTGGTGTTTTACGACATTTACCTTCAGTTGGCTACTTTATGGCACTCCAGAAAGACTAGCGTTTGTTTCTGTTTCAGCATTGTTGATTAGTAACACAGATGATAATACCATGGACGATCACATGCGAGCTGTCAACAAACGATCGTGTCGTATATTTTGTGAAGACGACATGACATTGCACAATGTACAATGGATGCGCGGCACGTGTTTTAATCTTTTCTCAAGACGCGGCGCAGTTCGCTACACGTAACTACACCTAACTGCGTGTGCCTTGTACACTGGGGAAAGACGGTTGGCATACAGTGCGGTTGCAATTGCTTGCACTTGACCAAGGCTAGCAACAAAGCAACGCGCACGCGCAGATGCGCTACAGGGGTTGACCTTATTGCAAACAATTGCCATACCCCTCGATCTCAAGATGAGTTCGCAAGCGTGTAGGTACGGTACGTACATTGTACACTGGGAATAGGACGTTGTTTGCACTTGACAACGTACGGCGCGGAGGGTAAATCGCTCGGAAGGTAAATCGCGCAGAGCGGAGATGTCATGTCGGGGTTTAGAAAACGGTCAAAGAAAGACACATTTAGTGCATGTATGTATTTTTGTATTCCTCCATGGTACATCATGATACTTTATATACTATTCTACCGTCCAATAATTGGAAATAACTGGAATTTCGAGCAAAGTAAACTGGACAAACCCACACGTAATGCGGCCAAAAGGAACATATATCGCGATATTTTTCGGTATATCGAATTCCCCGATATTCCGGTTTTTTTTAAGGGGCCGATACGATTTTCGATATGAAAAAAATATCGAAATATCGGGAAATATCGTCATATCGAACAGGCTTAAGGCCATAAAACAGTGGAGGATGCACGGGTCAAGTCGCTTAACTGGCGTTCATGTAGCAGCACTGGTTGCAGCAAATAATTCCTAAGATCTCCTGGTGAGAGTGCTCCAGCTGCGAAACGGCGGGTTTTTGGTCCTGTCAGTATGCCGAAGTCCGAGGCCTGTTGCCCCGTAAGCCTGTCCTTTATAGGCTTTATCAAAAGGAAGTCGCTGAAGCCTATAGAGCAAGTTCGATCAGGGACCAATGGTTAACTAGTGGTTGGTTCGTGACGTACGTAGCGCATGAGCACTGAAGTTGAAGTGCGAACGACTCTAGTCCAACTATTGTCATGTCAACGCGACCATGAGAAAATGGCGGTGGCTATTTTTTTTACGTTTTGGACGAGTTCATAGATAAAAGCGACGGACACGGACGATATTTGCTCAGTATATCAACAATGTCACAAGTGGTAACGTGTGCATTATTTCAACATGTTCAAATAAAGACAAAGTAACAAAAAACGATCGTTCACTGCTGCTGAATATTTACGTTTTGTCGACATTTTTCTGATAACTGCATGGTCCTCTCTGCACTGTGCTATTAAAACGGCTGTTGGTAACCAGCGATGCGACTAACCTCGGTAGGCTGGTCGCGAATCGTCGACTAGACTAGTCCAACCGTCGTCGACTAGCGTGCGTTCGATCAGAGTTAGTCGAACTATGGTTAACTATAGTCCTTGATCGAACTTGCTCCTTATTTGCCTCGAGTGGCACCTAGTCTTGGTTCCAAGACGTCCTTAGCGGTATAGTGCGCACGGCCGACCGACAGCGCCCTCTCGCTACACACACACACGCCACGGCCAAATCGCTAAGCCCCATAAAAACAAGCCCAATTTTTCCACTGCAACAAGAATAAGAACACAATTTTCATGCACTATGTTTACACTGTGCACAAACCGCTGAAAAGTTTATCAAAAAAATCTGTCTGTTGCTTACTTTACATCCTTAACTTGTGTGCACCAAGCAAAGGATCGATCGAATCTGTCCCAATTTTCGAGAAAAAAAGTGAAAAAAATCCCTGTAAGTTCTAGACTGAAGCAGTACGTGTGTACGTGCAGCCTTCCTTCCTGGTGGACAAAGCGATGGATTTTACAGCAACAAAACCTGGGCTTTGGATGGAAAGCTAAAACGTCATCAGTGTCATTCATCAATTTGTACGTGGGCATGATTTGTTTGTTAATTTACCAACGGGATTTTGCAAGAGTGTAATTTTCAAGCTGCTCCATTTTCCTGAACTATAGCTATGCTTGAACGAAACGAAGTAACCGAACTGATGCAAACAGGAGAAAGCGCTGGTTATTGTCGTCGTGCCATTGAAAGCCCTGGCCGTTGACCAGTTACATCGTGCTGAACATCTGGGACTGATGTCGGCAGAGATAACGTCTGATATTCCAGATCACATTTTGGAACAATCCGAAGATTTCTTAATCATGTTTGCCAGTCAGTCCAGAATCACTCTGCTCAGAACGTTAACTGACTGGTAAGTTATTACCATAACATGAGTTTCCTCCAGTGCGCAAGCGCGATTATTCGTTTGACCCGCCTGTTAAATTATGCATAACAGGTCGCGCGCGCTCCCATGCGAAATAGCCAAGACGCAACCTCGTTACCATAGGTACGATCTTGCTGCGCCATGTTTTTCCCACCATGCCTTGCGCGATCTTAATGAAGGAACGCACACGCGCCCATGGAGTCTAGTCGAGGATGGCCAAGAGCAAGTTCGGTTGGGCGACTAGAGTGACTAGACTTAACCATAGTCGATCTAGATGTCACCCGAACGCTGCGCGGTTTGACTAGCTAGTGCAACTGGATCAACCTAGCTCCGGACCATGGTTTCTCTAGTCACTCGCAAGTTACGTCACGGTTTCAAGATGGAGGATCGGTAAACTGGGCAAGTTTTGCAAACGTTTACGATAATTTGTTGGTTTTGTCCAATGATAATAACTCTTTGCAATAAGATAATGAATTATTTATTGCACCAAAGTTAAGTAGAGAAACTAATAATAATAAATAATAGAAAATAGAAATGACATGCAAACATTTGCTTCGTTAACAACTAGCAGACGACATTCTTTGCAGTTTGTTGTTGCTGCACACTAACTAGATTTGACGTAGTCGATCGACTAGATGCGTTCGAGTGAAGGACAGACCACGCATGCGTTTTTTAAATAGCAAATTGACAAAAAGGACTAGGTCAGCAGCACCCGAACTTGCTCCAAGACGTTCTTAGCGATTTGGCCTTTGCGTGTCAGTATAGTGTGTTGCTAGAGGGCGCTGTCGGCCGGCCTTGCGCCCTATACGTCTTGGAACCAAGGACGTCTTGGAACCAAGACTAGTGTGCGCCACGTACGAAAACACCACAAGGAAAACTGGTATCATATCCCAAGGGTATGTAAATTAGTTTTTTGTCCATCTTATTTTGAGATAAATGACGCTTCGTTGATGCTCAACCATGTCAACCATTCTGAGAACCCATGAACTGCACGTAGTTTGCGGCCTTTTTGCACGATTTTACAATCAAGCTAAAGAGCCTATGCTGTGAATGCGACGAAGATGTGAAGTTTAAGTATTGCCATTAGACTACTACGTGCCCAGAATACATCGCTCAAAGGGAGCCTAATTTGCATGCGTATCCAAAAATCTTGGATATTTAAATGATCCCATACCAGGGTGAGAGAGCAGCTGTGGTGTCGGTGAGGGCGCTGCTCGACACCATGAGAACGTAGTCGTCGAAATCCCGGCTTAGTGTGCGTTTTGGCCTCACGCATGCGTAGTTTACAAAATGCTGCTGGATCCACAGCCGTGTTAGACTTGAAATTAAGTCGGTAATTGGTCGGCTTTAGTCCGCCTGCGCCGCCGCGTATTATAATACCATGGAGAAATTATTTCTCCATGATAATACTAACACCGCATTTTCCAGGCGTTACGTGTAGCGCGCGGTATATATGGGAACGTTCTGAGCAACCTCGGCCCCAAGATGCGTGTGCGTCGACTGTCATCCAAGGGCATGTCGGATCGCGGAACGTTGAACGCCTTGATGGTATCATAAACATAATAACTCAGCGCTGGTTCATTGCAGTGGCGCCTGCAGACAAAGACGACAGTATCTAACGACTTGATTTCAAATCTACAGCCGTGTTTGCCAAACGTGCATGCTCTTGGATCCAAAATCTGATCGCGCTGTCGATGTCGGCGCGGCCTGTGCATTGCAACTACCTGATCGCGCTGCCTGTGCATTGCAACTGCGAAAGTACAAAAGTACAATAGTAACGTCTTGGAACCAATACTAGGGTCAAGGAGGATGAAAAATGTGCCCTCGACGATCCTCTCAAGAGAAATTCTAAAATACTGTATATAAACGACTACCCCAGAAGCTAAAAGATCTTGGATATGACAGAAACCCAGAAAGTGCGTGTCATAAAATGAAAGCCTGGCCAGCCTTCAACACAAATTTAAGACCAGCCAAATTTAACGAGTATAACGCCGGCAACCAGTTGAAAGCTGTTCCGCGTTCGCCCATTACAGGCGCGGCACACACATAATTCTGTAATGAACCATGCACATTATCTCCATTGCATTATTATATAATGGAGATCAATGGATGAAACCACGAACCAGCGCGCGCTTTATGAGCGGAAAACTCGAAGGATCGAGTGGAACTCCCTTTTCTTAAAACGGTGTCTGAACGCCCGTGGTGAGCGACCATTTTTAACTTTTACCGTTTTAGCTAAAACGCTGTCAGTCTGAACATCGCCTGGCATGTATGGTCACCGTGTGCTAACTTCGAGTCTGAATTGACCATGGGATACGACACAGTGAAATCCCTGTATGTAGTGAGACTGTGCCGGGGATGTCTGTGGGGATTCTTTGATTGTCCTATGGTGACACTGTGGCTGGGCTGAGGTTCCTATGATTATCCTGGTAGTACATCCTTCCCTGTGAAAAGCCCTTAAAAAGCCTGTACTTAATAATATAAGACACGACCAACTTGTTAGCATTTGTGACCACACCGAGGGGACTGTGTGAGTGTTTCTTACATTTCGGCAAACTGACTGGAGAAAATTTAGACCAATAGGCTCAGGTTTTACCAAACAAGAAAGTGCGCTTTGTATAGGCCAAGGGTGATTGAATGAAGATTTTCAATGTAGGAATAGCGGATGAGTTACGGTTGGGAGATGAACTCGACTCGCCTTGAGATGGTGATTTTTTTTCTCGCTATACCCACACACATTTAGAAAGAAAACAATCAGTAAATGGAAAATGACGGTGAACTCCTCTCGCCAAAAACTTGAAATTTCACTGTAATTTTGCCAAAGAATTCACGGACGTATCTCTTGCCGCTGAATTGAACGAAACGCTAACGCCAACGGGATTATGATTTACGGGATAAATAAACCCGAAAACGGGTCAAATCTGCGTTTTTCCTCGTGTTTGGAGTGCAGTCCTGTGGCTGGGCGTTAACTTGACAGCTAGAGTTCATAATATGACAATGTTATATTATTATTTTTTGTGCACTAGCTACCGGTCTCAATATTTGGAAGCAGGAACCAGTCTAACAACCCGTCAAGAATCGTCCGATGAAATGTTGGGTCAGGGAACCAGACTATTGCAAGTCTTGCTCTCCATTGGCTCAATTAACAGCCGTCACCAAGGGGATAGTCAAGCTTCAATACGAGAAAGATTGTTTACGGAAAAAAAAACAGGACTGCATTCGTTTCTCACAGACAGCTTGAAACAGCACGCAGGCCTGCCGGTCATTCGGGTATTTCTTTTTTAGCCTGACGGCGGCTGCTTTTGTCGCAATACAGACAGGCTCTTCTTGTGGCTGACGAATCAGGATGACGCAGTGTTTGAAGGCACTGATCGTAATAGGTAAGTTCTGCTGACCGAGTACTATAGCGTAGAGTGTGTTCAACTAAAACGTAATGTACGTTTGTTTTGTCGAGTTTTACTTCTAAGACAAAGAGCTTCTAATATTTTTCTGTCGACATAAACATTATTCGTCATTTTGTATGGGCAGTCAGGTTGGTGTGGTGGTTCCTCCATCGCCTTCCACCTCAGGTAGCCCCGGCTCGATTCCCGTCGAGGTGCACTATGTTGATTGGGTTTTCCAGTCCCTACCTATAGAGGAATCTCACAACGACAAGTTTAGCGCCGATCTGCGCACTTACGCGTTTAAAAACAAGGATCTCAATGTCACAGTAAACAACTTTATGCTAATCACGCGCCTGCGCTGCCCTTTATGGCCTGATTCATTCATGCATGAATGAATGTGCTGAAAAGCGGTGTTTTGTTTGCCACTAACATTCTCGCTTTCAACCCGGAAGTGCGCAGAAGGGGCTAATGTGAAATTCCTCTATAGGTTTTCCCCAGCATTAACTGATCTGTTGGCAGGGCCTCCCGATACTAACATTGAAATTCCCTCCGTTGTCTTCTCTCCGGGGGCGGATCAGAGGGGGGTGGGGGGGTCGAACCCCCACCGCCCTCCCCTCGCTCGTTGCCAATTTTGAGTTTTTGTTTTGCTTGCTTGTAAGGGCCTGCGCCTAAAGTAGCAAACCAGAAAAACAAAACCCTGTAAAAGTCTTATTTTGCGCGTACGCAACAAAACAAAGAGGTTAAAAGGCGCCACTAACGTTGGGAAAGTGGTCCCCCCACCCCCGCGCTTGTAAAATTTTGTTCGCAGGCGAAACATTTAGGGAGTCAACATTTTGGGTTAATGGACGAATACAAATTCAACCCCCCCCCCCCCCCCCCCCCCCCCTGCAAACAATGCTGGATCCGCCCCTGCTCTCAGTTCAAAAGCTGAAGGACAGTGCTAATGTAACCTAGGATAATTACAATAAATTGGATTTGGTTAAATAATTAATGATAATTGATCAACACAAACACCGTGCAGGTCTTTGCACACCGAATGGAAATTGTAAGTAGGCATATCCTTTCTATGCCGTTCAACTTGGCAAGCGGGTAAAACACTATAGAGTACCGAAGTCTGACGTCAGTTGCCGCGGCAACTGGTTCCAAACACATGCAGTTTAGAATGTATTCTGGTTCCAAACATTGCAATAATTGACGTCATCACTTCGGTACTCTATACCGGTAACGTAGGCCTAAAGAGTTTCGTTTTTAAACTTGCTTTAGATAATTCACAGCATGGGGGAAGGATGTTCACACTATAGTTACGCATGACCAACTATAGTTGTGAAGCGTACATGTACATTTCTAGCATCCAAACAAGTTCAAACAAAAATACAGCAGCACATTTGATTAAGCATTTATTCTGGGATGACAGAAGAAACACAAATTGGTTCAATAGCATCGGTAGTATACCGGTAGGTACTTTGTGTGATTCAACATATACTGTATGAAATAAATCTGTAAATTAAGCTCATTGCGTCATCCGAGTCATAGACCTACAGAAGCCCGTTCGTGCGAGGTTTACTAGTGAAAAGAAATATTGCGAAATAACGCAATAGTTTTGCGAAATAACGCAATAGTTGGTTTTTTTAGTATAGCGTTATTTCGCAATACTGTTGCGTTATTTCGCAAAAATATTGCATTATTTCGCAATAAAAATATTCTTTCACTAGTCAAACCTGGCACGAATGGCTTTCGTAGAGTCACGATCGAGAAAATAGCAAAAAAGTATGCGTTATGTTTCAAAAGTGATATCATTTTGTGTGCATGTTCAAATGTGTTTATTTCGATTGTTAAAACCGAACTAAGCCACGGCGTTTTGGAGGTCTTCGAATACAATTTTCTCGAACATGACAGCATTTTAGACGGAAATTTTTCTCACGAGGATTGATACTGGTATGCTATCGTACGTCTTTATAAACAGTGCTTTCAGATTACAACCGATCAGTTTTATTTTTTATCATTACCAAAGCTATATCATACCATTGAGTTCAGGTTACAAAAATTCATGAAACATATTTTAAAGATCCTGCTAACGTGGACAATCTAGTAAATGAACATTTATTTCTTCTATACTATTGCAGAGTGGATGGCCATAGTAGCCTTGGCTAATGTGTGCTACATGGGCTCCGAACGCGATCCACGCAGCGGTGCAATACGCTGGGTTCTCCCGTACCGAGACCCGTGTAGCTGCACCGAGCTACGGCCGGGCGGCATGGTCAACGGTCTAACCCCGGCACTCTCGTTTCAACCCAAGTATCTTAGCGGTCTGGTGGTCACCAAGGATAGACGGGAGATCAGAAGACTTCTGAATTGCATGCCAGGTGAGTCGGCTTTACTTGCAAAAAAACCTTCATTTATATGAAACTCCGCCCGTATAAGATAATAAAATAATACTATTTTGAAGGACAGAATATAAAAGATGGCGTCGTAAGTGAATGTTTTTTCGTCCCCTTCCCGATAATTTGTTAAGAGGGAGAAACCTATTAAATTGAAAATTTCCGTCAGAGCAAGGACATAGCCTCGGCTTAAACTGTAAATTTTCATTTTTGTATAGGCATTCCGATTCTAGCCTTTGAGAAAATTCTGATATAGGATCGAAACGTTCTCTTAATTTGTCAGTATATCGATAAACCATATTTCAAAGATCCTTCGTCATGCATGTATATAATAATCGAATTTACAGTTTTGGGATAAATTGAGAACGTTTTTGTGGGACTGCGGTGTATGTAAACTGTTGCTCTCTTTGTCCAATGATCATTTTAATACAGTACTATAATCTAAAAACTGCTGGGTCAAATTTTGTAGGTCAGAATTTACTGACCCGGTTGGTATAAATGTGACCCTTATCAAGTCATTTAGCAGGTAATATGTTTTAGCCGTTGTCGGGACTAGATACTACTTAACCATTCTTCAAAATCAATTTGACCTAGTAGTTGGTCAAATTCTGGGTCATTTTTGGGTAATTCTTTTTACTAGTACATGTGGCTCCCTTTCTTTTTAAACCTGCCCCCTAAGGTACTATAATACCCCTTTCACTTCTCTCTAACCCCAAATTAAAATTTCGCCCCTTTTTCAACCTGTCAGGGGTTAATTGACAAAGGTGGCAGCAGGGCTCAACATGCTCTCAACCATTTTGACCCAGGGTTTAATTATAAACGGGTTTTGTGGTTTGAGTTTTGACCCGGTTTTGTGGGTTGAATTTTTGACCAGGTTTTCGGGGTTGAATTTTGACCCGATTTCCTGGGTTGAATTTTAAATTTTTTGACCTAACTGAGCGGGTTGTCAAGTGACTCGTTTATGGGTCCATTATTTTTGACTACGCATTCTGTGTTATTTCTAGTCTGGTTGTCAGACCAAAATATTCTGACTATTTCTGATGAATATTAGGGTCCGGTAGCCGCCAATATCACGTGACGAAAACGGGAGGAATTCCTTCCGTTTCCGATTTTTTTCCCGGTAACATTCGGCTGTTAACGTTGATGTTCGCAATAAAACAATTCTGCCAGGCCCGTTACAGATCCTGGAATTTGAATTCTCAGTTATACATAAGAACTGAAAAAATCAATGCCATACTCTTGCAGTATTTTGCCGACCGGATTCTGCAAGAATATTGAATTTGAATTATGCAACTGACAGAGATGTATTCGAGTCCATCACAAGTCCCTGCAAGTCCCTGCAAGTCCATCACAAGCCATCTAGTCCTAATTCCAATCACAAGCTATTCAAATGAGCTTTGATAAAGGCATTCCATTGTCATCCAGTTACTTGTGACCTGCTTTATGAAAGGACTTCTGACTGGATTTGCTAAAGGACTTGTGATAGGACTTGTGAAAGGACTTGTGAAAGTACTTGTGAAAGGACTTGCAGGGACTCGACTACAACTCTGGCCACTGACGTCACTCGGACTAACACTGCACGTCATGATCTATTTTAAACCGTGGGTACTACGTCAGGAAATCTTCAGGTCAGGGTCCACCTGAGTCGAGCAAATCCGGATTCAGAATTTGGGTCCAAAATGACCCATTTGGGGTCATTTCTGGCCCAGCAGTTTTTAGAGTGTAAATAAAGAAGCTTCAAAAAAATATAATCTCAAGCATAATTTAATATCGAACAGAACTTACAAAATGTGCAAACATGGTAAGATGTTGGCCCAAGCCAGTCTGACGGGCACTGAATTTAGAACGGCCGCGCCCTGAAACTGGTACATCGAACCCTAATTAGTTCAAAATATTCGTCCGCCGGTATAACAAAATAGTTCCATAGAAAACTTTGGACGGCAATTGCATAACCAGCCCGACGGCAATACATCATTGCGCATAATGTTTGCCGGTAAATTTAAGTTCTTATGTATGAGTTATGTTCATACGAGGTTGTCGTTTAGACAATCGAATCTATTGATTGGTGCATATTATGAGCCGTGTCTATTACTGAAAAGGTAGCGTCTGTTGTGCGGTAACTCGGATATTTAACAATTGTTGTCTGCTGTGATGTGGGATATGGCGTTTTTAACACCCGAGGGACGCAAAGCACCCGAAGCGAAACCGAGGGTGCGTTATGGTCCCCGAGGGTGTAAAACGTCATATCCCACATCACAGCAGTCAACAATTCTTTTGTTATATCGCCAAACCCATATTTTTTTCAGTTCAACTTGCCTTGCTCGGTGGAAATTAACTCAAACAAATCACGCGATCAAAACAGCTGATCGTCTGCTAGTCCGCTGCTCCAACTATAGTTTACTATTATCAACAGTGTAGGTGAAAATTGCGTGGGTACCAATGATACAGCTGATCGTCTGCTGGTTCGCTGCTCCCATTATAGTCAACAGTGTAGGTTAAAATTGCGTGGGTACCAATGATACAGCTCAATAGCAAGCTGGCTGATGTGTGATATAATGCTTAGAGTCCGTATTGTGGCAGTCGTTTTTATAGACCGGACACGTGATCGTTCTAGGCCAATCAAAATACAGTATCCAAGACGGAGATATTATACAAATAATAAATGTTTATGAGTGCGATGGTAAGAACAATTTCATGAGGTGACAGATTGAATGTGACAGACTGAATAAATCCTCGTCGGATTGCATGCATTGATTTCTTTGTGTACAACGTGCCGTTTTCCCTTCTGCGAAGCCTCGGTTGCTATGCGTCCATCAGGTTTGGCTATTCTCTTGGTCGGAGGCTGTTCCACCAATTGCACTTGGCGTCGGGCAAAGGGGAAGCCCTCCATTCAATTTGTACAGGGAATTACGTGTTTTGTCCATGTTTTTACAGTAATAAAAAAATGAACACAATTTTTTGGGGTATAACGTGGGAGATATTTTTACTGCATAAAACAGTGAAATTTTGAAATATTTAATGAAAAGGTGTAGCTGTTAGGACAATTTAGTGTTTTCCCCATTGACCACAACACTATTCATTCCCCTTTGAGTCCAGAGGGTGCGATCAGGTAACAGCCACCACTGACCAATCAGAGACAAAAAACAAGACCCAGTGACCTCATGCCGACCAAGAGAATGCGTCCCCGAGGGTGTTAAAAACGTCATATCCCACATCACAGCAGTCAACAATTGTTTTGTTATATCGCCAAACACAGTTGTTTTTTTTCAGTTCAACTTGCATTGCTTGGTGGAAATTAACTCGAACAAATCACGCGATCACTTGAAAACAGCTGATCTGCTGCTAGTCCGCTGCTCCCACTACAGATTACTATCCTTAACAGTGTAGCGTGGGTACCAATGATACAGCTCAATAGCTGGCTGATGTGTGAATATCATGCTTAGAGTATGCCAGTCGTTTTTATAGTACACCGGACACGTGATCATTCTAGGCCAATTAAAATACAGTATATAACAATCTTCATGAATGAATGTGGCAGACTGTGACGAAACGTCAGTAGGCCTACATGGTGCTATACTATATTGATTAATTATTTTGTGTCAAACAATCCACAAGGGAAACTGACTAGGTAAATTTGAATACATTTTCAAAGTGAACAAAGAATACTGGCAGGAGCGGGATTCGAACCTGCGACCTCCGGAATACCGTACCGGCGCTCTACCAACTGAGCTATCTTGCTCTATGTTGGCGGTCTCCCAAATTGTCAGTATCTTTGTATCAGGTTGTATCGTAAAATTGGGTTTGATCCCTGGCTATACGGCATTCTGGGTTTATGACTTCTGAATAGCGCCCACCCGAACAAAGATACTGACAATTTGGGAGACCGCCAACATAGGGCAAGATAGCTCAGTTGGTAGAGCGCCGGTACGGTATTCCGGAGGTCGCAGGTTCGAATCCCGCTCCTGCCAGTATTCTTTGTTCACTTTGAAAATGATTAATTATTTTAATAGCACTGCATAGCGAATTTAAATTCTGCTACTATGATCGAAACGTTACTGCCTCCTGACTTTTATCAATTATATATTTCAGGTAATTTATTCAAGTCAGTAAGCAGTTTGTAGCAGTATATTACGTGCTCAGTTTGTTCACGTGCCAAGTTTGCAGTTCACTTTTGCATATTTTCCTTTGATTAGAAACCCTGCACGATTATGCAAGTACTGGAATAGGTTTCTGGACCTGTAGGCCTATAGACTTTAAATCAAGTCGTCAGACACTGTCGTCTTTGTCCGCAGGCGCCACCACCGCAACCAACCAGCGCTGAGCCATTAAGTTTATGATACCATGCAAGGCATTCAACGTTCCGCGATCCGACATGCCCAGCCCTAACGACCTGACCACTATGACACCGGGCTAAAATTCATACACGCGGCAAGCTCACTGCATATGCATACGTTTCCATAGAGAGGGCCAATCGTAGCTCATCTGGCATAATAGGAATCATCCATGGGGATATTTTTTCTCGATCAGTGTGTCTTTCTAATCCTGCATAGGCCTATTCCCTTTGTAATATTAAACTAAAGAGTACTTTAATTTATTGATAGTCTGAATCAACTAGCTCAAAAGGTTTTGGAGTCCTACCTTTATGAAGTCAATACAGAAAGGGGCCAACTTCTAACATCGTGTGCACGTATGTTTTGGTGAACAAGTCTGTCTGCAGGCGCTGGCCAGTTTGGGTTACGTTAGCGAACTTAACCGCCGCTACCACCCAGCGTGCTATTGTGTCACGTGTCGCAGGGCTATGAGGATGCGTCGTGATCACGAACATTAATTGTTGAGTATCTCCTCTAAGCGGTTGTGTTCGTGACAGGGCCCTGACAGTTTATCCGAATGGACCCCTGAGTGGGACCCCATGCTGGGCACAAAGATGTCTGGGGGGTCAAACGAGAAGGTCTGGTTTTTGGTCAGGAAGCCGACGGCTGGGACAAGTCGTACCCCACCGGGTTCCCAGCGAATGTGTCCCTTTGCAATCGATAGTGCCTGTAGCTCACTTCTTCGGCCGGATGTTGCCACTGCTAGGAGAAATGCAAGTTTCACGCTCATGTGTATTAGCGATGCCTGACCGATAGGTTCAAAGGGAGCTCCGGCAAGCAGCTGGAGTACCCGTCCCAGGTCCCATGTTGGCACAAGTCGACGCACAGGTGGCCACGCTCGCTGCTGGTGAGGTCTCCATGTATTCGCCTCAGCTAGGGTTTTCATGCGATCTACGCAAAGGCGGTCGAATGGAAGTTCCGGAAAGGTGGGTGATTTCACCGCTGACGGGGCCGTACGGTGCTTGAAAGACCGATGTGCCGTATCTTCCTTAGCATTCTCTGTGGTGGGGAGCGCTGACCATATCGCGCTGGACTAAGCGGAGCTGAGTCTCAAACGAGAAGAGAGGCTGCCTGCGTCCCATGACCCTTCCTGGTCCGAAGGAACACTGTGTGAAGGCCCCGGTGATTGGACCACTGATGGCTGTGTATCACCTCCCTTATTATCAATTTCCTCATTAGAATGTCCGAATGTCACTGATGGGTGTATGGACAGCTCGGTGGGTGACCCCGGTGTGCGCCACGTACGTCCAGGGGTATACGGGGGCCCTTGTGTCGTCCCCGAACCGGGCGACGGCGTTGCGGGCAGGGCGCGGTCACGTCCCGTTCCGTTCGTTCCGGTAAGTTCGGATTGTGGATTGGGGAAGGTAGCCACGGGGGGCGCGGGTCCGCCGCGAGGCCGCCCGGTCGTTGCACTAAGGCCGACAATGCGTGGCTAATATTCTGGAAGGCTAGCATGAGGTCAGCAGGAGTCACGCCCGAACCTTCTTCCTTTCGACGGGAGCTACGCGTTTTCTTTCGCTGAGAGTCTTCTGATAAAAACGACAAGCTCTGCTTATGTTTATGTTGCTTAGTCGAAGTGGCATAGCTGGTGGCGCTCGCAGGAGACACCTCCAGCGCTGGAATCCCCGATAGCTGCCCGTAGTAGGACTCTAGTCCGCCTGGGGACTGGCTCAAGTCCCACCCGGTGAAGGGGCCCGGCAAATCCAAAACGCTAACCCTGAGTAAGTCGGGGCGCGAGAGTCGCGCGGCGAGGGCAGGCGGGGGTCGAAAACCTCGACGGCGGAGGCCCATGTTGGGCTCGTGGGCCCCTGTTCGACTTTGTGAACTGTCCCCATCGGCCGACGGTGCGGGCGGGGGGCCGGGCGGCCACGTTATGTCCGCCGTTGGTGACCCGTGAGTGGTGGGCTCTGAACGGGTAGGTGTCCCCGGCGGATCTGTGGACGATTGCAGATCTGGTTGAGCCATGGTCTTCTTTAAGGGCTTAGCCCTGGGCCGCCCGCGGAAGCCCGCGTTCCAGTCTTCTTGACCGCGGGCCCCTTGCGAGTTGGCGCTGGCGGGGGCGTGGGGGCTGGAGGAGACTTATTCTCCAGGGATCCCACTTGGGCCATATACCGGTACGAGGCAGTTCCGCTACGGGAGACTGACCGCGATATACGGTGAATGCCCAACGGCACTGAGGGAGCGGAGGAGCGTAGCTCGGCGACCGCTGCCTACTCGGCACGTTCAGTTAGCCCCCCCCCCCCCCCCCCCCGATGGGAGCGGAACGAATCACTTTTCCCGTACGGGGACCTCGCTAGAGAGGTGGCTAACACTCTGGGTGAGAGGGCGGTGCGAATGACCGTCTCTCCTTCTTGGGATTTATCACTGGTCCGCCTACCGGCGTGTGTGACCGGGGAAAATACGAGCTTCGAAAGGGTGAGGCGAGTGCTACCCGGAGGCTCGATCGTACGGGAACCTCACTAGAGAGGTGGCCAACACACGGAGTGATAAGAGCGATGCGAGTGATCGTCTCTCCCCCGGGAGAGGGAGGGGGAACGGGCTGTGAAAGGATGAGGGGAGTGCTCTCCCGGCACAGCTCGTTGACTAATATATGAAAAGACAACAGAGAGTTGTATACCTGTTTATTTTAGTTTACTTTGGGGGGGGGGGGGGAATAAAATATAGATAAGAGGAAGAACAGGGGACTACTTCGACCCCAAAGAAAAACGCCCGGGAACGACAAGCCTACTTGGCGGCCGGACCCAGGGGCCCCGGTGGACAGAGGACTGCACGAGTCTACTACCACACGGGAAAACAACGGAAAACGTGTTGTCCAAAAATGCAATAAATTCACTCTTACTAAATTCCAGAAGACACAAACAAACTCTACACTCGATTCTCTACACTATATAATAAGCAGTTGATCAGAATAACACAGAAATACTTGTGCATTGTACATGTATAAGTGGGCTTGCTGATCGCATTCGCTAAAAGGATGTTACATGAATATTCATATTCTCTTTAATCAAACTGCACCATAAATAGATATTCATATTTTCTTGATTATTAGCCAATCAGAGTGCTCCGTCCAAATTCGGTAGCAGGCATGGTGTCTTGTGCGCACGAAAGTTGCAGATTGTTCTGTTCAAGTCGGTAATTGGCAAACCTCGTTACCATGGGTACGATCTTGCTGCGCCATGTTTTTCCCACCATGCCTTGCGCGATCTAGTGAAGGAACGCACACGCGCCCATGGAGTCAAGGATGGTAATTGGCAGTCGACGCACACGCATCTTGGGGCCGAGGTTGCACAGAACGTTCCCATATGTACCGCGCGCTACACGTAACGCCTGGAAAATGCGGTGTTAGTATTATAATACGCGGCGGGGCAGGCGGACTAAAGCCGACCAATTACCGACTTGATTTCAAGTCTAGTAGGCCTACAGTGTCGATTTCGATGACATGTTAGCTGGTCTAGGCACGGACTCTCTTACTCAATAGCAACGTGAATAATGGACTATTTTTGGTCATCTATTTTGTTGTAAAATAAAATGCCTCTAATTCTATCATAAAAACCGCAATATTGCAGCTCCACATTGTAGCTTTTACACGGTGTGCCCGGAAGTATCGACCAAAATATACGCGATCACAGCTATATATTCCTTATATCTGCTCGATTCGTGCAACACGTTCATTTTCAAATGTACATTTCAATTTTGTTCTCAATTTATTTTCTTCTAAAAATGTTGACTGAAAATCGACTACCTGCAATGATAGCTACATTGGCCTCAACTAGTTAAAAGGGGGCATGCGAAACTATAGGAGTATATTTACCTATACAAGATTTATGAAAAACAACATTAAAACAATTCTCCCTGAATATTTAGGGAATTGTTTGCGCTGTATTCGAAAAATGGCACTGTAATATTTGTTCGATTCCATTGCAGCACTGAAAAACAAAATTGGTTGTGAGCACACAGATTTTGATATCAGCTGTGGTGACGGTGAAACCATTGACGTGAAGTGGGCCCTCTACGGTCGCGAAGTACAAGTAGACAGTAGGCCTACTTCCTGCCCGACAGGAAAAGACGAACCATGCGGCAATGAGGCCGTCTCACTGCTGAAGGTCCGAGAGACGTGCCAGGGAGAAACCAACTGCAGGCTCAGAGCCACCAATAACTACTTCGGTGGAGACCCATGTCCAGGCATCGTCAAGTATCTTGTCGTCCGCTATACTTGCTCGGATTAAAAGGTGTCGAGGCAGTGTTCCAAACAGTGTGAAAATGGCATTCATTCCGTTTTAGAAACGTTGAACTTTTGCTGCGTGTATTAAGGTTGTTTCACGTTCCAATTGCGCATGCGCAGTAGAGCGCCCTCTGTAGACCGCATTACCTTTTAAAAAAATCTAAAAATTAGCTGGCCTAACGTTTCGAACTTAAGCAAGTTCTTTCTCAAAGGCAAATGACTGAAACAAACACGTATTACAAGAGGGGTGGGTGGAGAAACACAAAAGAGAGATTAAGGACCAAAGGAGAGTAGCAGTGGGTGAACATCAAAGGGAGTACAGAGAGGGGAAGGGACAGCAAGGAACAAAGGAGTGTGGGGAGGGTAAGATGAAAGAGGGGAGGGATGAAGATGGGGAAGGGGAACAAAGGAGTGTGGTAAAGGGGGGGGGGGGGGAAATAGGAGGTGGTTGAGACCATGTGGTTGAATAGTCCGAAGACGTTTCATCCACACTTTTTCCCTGCTGAGGCGAACTGAGTCCTTGCGGTGGCCAAGTGATTCTATGCCCTGTAGAATCATATCAGAAATGGAATGGTTAGGCAAGTTGAAGTGGTGACCAACAGGGGTGTCCATTTTCTTGGTGTTCACAGTCGATCGATGGCCATAGAAACGCTTTTTGAGCGTGTTCTTGGTCTCCCCGACATACTGGATTCCACAAACCCTGCAAGAAATGAGATATATGACATTAGAGGTGTTGCAAGTAATGTTACATTTGGTTCTGTGAGTAGTGCCACAGAACCAATGCGAGTAGTGCAATTTGTTTGGCTTAAAAAAGGTAGAGGGGAACAACATGACACAAGGGTGCGTTCCACTTACGCAAACGTTCGCCAACGTTCGCCAAATTTGTGTGCACATCCAATGGAAAATTGTTAGCGTAGTTGGCCAACGTTGGCAACATTCGCGTTAGTGGAACGTACCCCAGTTCTAGCACATGTCTAGTCTTGGTTTCAAGACCTTCGCATTGCTTTTAGCCGAAATGGATTAATTCAGAATATTAATACAGAGTGCGCTGTGGTTGGTTCGTATTTTCGCATTGCTTTTAGCCGAAATGGATTCATTCAGAATACAGAGGGCGATGTTTAGCGGTTCGTGGAGATAGCGCCCTCTAACAGCGATGGTTCGTGAGTGATCCGCGGGTGACGTCGCGTTTGCGTGATCGCGGAATAGACAACAGGAAGGTCTTAGAACCAAGACTAGCACATGTCGGCAGTTTGTTCCCCTCGGCTGTGGCGCTGCATTCAAGATGGCCGCGGAATGTGAAACTCCCTTTTTCTGAAAAACTCAAAACACATACATCCAAGCACAGTGGTACATGCCTCATTGGGGAAAGTTAGTTGATATGGTAAGATATCAGACTAGCCAATCTCTACCACGGAAAATTGTGTGCCCAATCGGGTACAACTTTAAAATGAAAATATTTAGGCCAAAACGATTTTCTGCTGTTATGGTCCAAAAATCCTCGAAACCAAATTACCCTGAAATTTTCAGAAATTTGTAGACGCAACAAAGAAATCAAACAAGATCACACAGGATACTGTAACAAGCCAAGCGCAATGATTTTGTTTACTGAATTATCCCACTAAAAAATATACAGAGTTATATCTAGAATGTTCTTACAATAGATGTAATTTTATAAAATATTAATGGAGCTTACTTTTTATTATGATGAGACATTTTGACTGCTACTGCACATGCTGTGTACCACACTACATGTATATAGGTGAATCCAACCAAGCTTTCATGAGTAGGATGAATGCGGCCATGATTGGGGGCATTCGCGCCTGAAAAGTGACAAGTGCGTTGTATAGCTACAAGCATTGATTGTATTCAGTCGCGAGAGCTTGGGGCTGACAATGCCACGGTATCATCCAGGCAATGGCCGCCCATGTTTGACCACTACTGGTCAATAACAAAGAAGTTCGGATTCGTCTGCAACCTGAGCCCGCGGACACGCTTAATATTTATGCAAATTGAAATTGAAAACGAGGCTAAAGGAATCTCTCGGCGAAACATTTGAAGCAAGATATGGGACAGAGGGAACCCCCCCCCCCCTCTTTTGTGTTGGTCATTGTGTTCCCGGAATCTCAGGAATTCCTTTCAGATATCTGGGGGGATGTGTTAGGTAACAATAGTCTGGAGTGTGTATAGGGTATTGGGACAAGAGGGGGGGGGGGGGGGGGGGGTACCCCTTGGTCCCATCTTGCTGGGTATACGGCGAGAAGCTCCTCCGGGATTCAAATATACATGGTCATTCCATAACTTTGGGGTACGGGTCCAAAAGTGACATTTTTGGTGTCCCTGTTACATAGTGCATGTATAAGATTTTGCAATTCCGCACACATTCTTTAATGCCTTCTATCTCCAAGAGTCATTGTGTAAAGCAAAGTACACGTACCTGCCAAACAAGTACAAACTAGTGTGAAGTCAATTTTAATAATACTTGACGGGAAATTACAGGTGTAACAGGGACACAAAAATCAGTCAGGTGTAACAGGGACACCAAAATATGTCACCCCTAATTTATAGAATGACCCACATGTATTAGCAATACATGGGGGTTGCCTGTGCTAAAAATAATGCACCTTTCCCCACCCCTCCCCGGTCTCCCCACGTAATGCTGTTATTTTAGGAGTGGCCAAAGTTTTCATCCGTGGCGGCCGTGGGCACGAAAATTACAACTTCCTACGTCCGGGGTGGGGGTAGCCCGGGGGAGGGGACAATTGCTAAGTGCATTATTTTGAGCATACGCAACCCCCTGCATTACTAATATGCTGATGCATTTAATATATATATATTTTTTCTTTCTATATTTAATTGTGGTTCTTTTTTGTTGTATTATTTTTTTTATATTTGTATCTTGTGCCATGAACTTGTGGGAAAAAACATTATTAATATGCATCGCAGGGGGAACTGGAACCAAATTGGAACATTTGACGTAGAGTAAAACAAAATATGAATTTTTCCCTGGACAGTTTAGGGCAAAATGTTTTTCCAGTAAATTTCACTTGTATCATGAAACGGAAATTTTGAAATTTACTTTAATTGTTTTTCTCAAACTCTGGGGGAAACTTAATTACAGCCCTGTATTCGGGTTTACTAATCCGTAAAGTTTTTGTCTTTTTTTCGGGGGGGGGGGGGGGCAAATGTGAAAAGTGAAAAGTTCCAATTTGGTAACCAGGTTCCCCATTGACTTGTGCGCAAAAATCAAGCCATGTTCATCCAATAAGTGGCCTTAGTACACTCGTTTCGTAATTATGACTTCTTTAAAAGTCTGTCTGAGTATAATAGAAATTCTACCTTTGCTAATGATATGTCATCAATGAAACGGATACAATCAATATAAAATGAGTACCGACCGTTTTGACTGCAGGTAACTCGACGATAATGCAGATAGTAAAGAGGAGTGTAGGATTACAATGTACAAATTGGTTATGAATAAATTAGATGAGAACCCATTAAGAAATACTGTACAGTCGTCAATCACAAAGTAAATGGATAAACTATTAGGCCTGCGGGATTACAATGTCCCCAATGGTGATGAATAAAGTGCATTAAAGAAGACAACATTGTTGAAAGTCAAAATGCCCAAGGGCTCTGGATCATCCTGTACTTTTTCCCTCCCCCGCTCACCACCAACCCCCCTTTTGTTACCTCTTTCGTTCTTCACCCCTGGACAAGGCGAAATTTTGAAAAAGTATTGACGCATAAAACTGTTGTAGAAAAAACAAAAGACCACATGTTAATGGTCGGATATCATTTGCCTAACATTCATTTTGTATGTAAAAGATAGTACATTGTACCTTTAACCATCAGTGCAATTTAGAAACGTATGCAAATTACTTGAAAGCCCCCAAACGTATACGCCTGAGCGCTAGCGGGCCGGAGGCCAGAAGGCTGAACAATAGAGTACTTATCGGATTACATGTACCATGGAGGAAGCCTTCCTCCATGCATGTACAATATAATGTACCTGGATTACATGTACAATGTACCTGGATGACACGTTTTTTTGCGTGGATGACTGTTGTCTGGAGGTTTGGCAATAAACACGTGCATGTATATTATGTTTCTTTGAGTGATTGTAAAAGTATTGAACCTAACCCCAAGGGTGTGTGGAAATTCGTATTGATATTGATGGTTCAGCAGTGTTAGGGTTAAATATTTCAAGTTTCATATAGCCAATGGGCCGAATAAATAAAAGTTAGCAATTGCTTATCTAGCAAAAGCTCAAGCAATAACAATTGCTTGACAAAGCTTTCGCAGTCCATCGCTGATTGGCGTTGGTCACATCTGTATTCGATACGGGGAATCGTATCCAGGTTGCATGCTGAGCAGATAAGCGGTCCAAAGTAATTGCAATGACAGTAGAAGAAGTAGGCTGAGTTATTATGGCCATCCCCTTTCAACCGACGTCTGAAAATCCGGATCCGCTAAGTACCGTACCGCAAAGTTGTTTCCATGCGTTGAATTTGTGACAACGTCCACCACGAGTCTCATAATTTTCTGGCAGCAAAGTCTGTGCAAACTCCACATTTTCCTTATCAAACCGAAAGAGTTGATGGTAAGTTGGAGGATTGGTCTCATCACGATTCATCCTATTCTGGTACACCTTATAGGATGTGTTCTTACATTCATAAAATAATGAGGCCATGATGACAGCAGCAGTACAACATGTGCAATATGGTTGTGTTAGCAAAAGCGCAAGCTCCTCACGGAGGGCCTTGCAAAAATACAAGCAAATGCTGAAGGTCATTAGTAAAATGTCACTTTTATTTATATGTTAAAAAGCAAGTGCTAATCACTCTAGCATTTTCTTACGAAAAAAATAGCAATTGCTTTTGCTCACTAGTCCTAACATCTACTTGCAAGCAATTGCTAACTTTTATTTCATCAAGATTTAAGAAAATCGCTAATAAAAGTAATTGCTAGTTTATATTTATTCGGCCCAATATTAAGATGTTTCTGATATTTCAGCGCTGTAGGACAGTGTATATGCATATAGGGTTTAGTCGTTTTCCTAGTTCCGGATTTTTCCTAGCTCCGAATGAAGGTGAAACCTCTCTTTATCAACATCGTTTTGGATATAAAACACTGGCGCTTCATTGACATAAGGTTTCATTATCCTTCTTTTAAAATGTTACGCCTCATTCTTACTCCTCAAAACAAATTATTTTAAGAAAACTACTCGCTTTACACGTTAAAGCTCCTATTCGAGGTGCCCGGAAGTTTGGTTTCTCGTCAACTCGCGTACGTTCTCGGGGTCAACTTCCACGCTCTTTTGCTGCACATTCCTGCATATTTGTCATTCCAATTCATTGTAAGCATTTTGCTGGGCTCTTTTATCAAGCTTTCTTGCTAAAGCAAGGCAGTGCTGAGGGACATTCGTCCACATGCTATCTTGGAGAACACACCTACATTTTTAAATGTTTTTGTCCAACCATACTCGAGGTTT
Source organism: Hippasteria phrygiana (assembly GCA_037893225.1). Classification (NCBI taxonomy): domain Eukaryota; kingdom Metazoa; phylum Echinodermata; class Asteroidea; order Valvatida; family Goniasteridae; genus Hippasteria; species Hippasteria phrygiana. The sequence goes on from JAZGUH010000256.1 coordinate 472,758, forward strand.
TCTTGAAGTTGTGGCACAATCGCTGGTCAGCCAAGGCGGGTGAGTACACATTTTGGTACATGATTTTTTCCCTCCAAATTTCTTAATCGAGTCTTGCACTGTAGAATAAAGTGAGTTAACTCAAAACCTCAATTAATTAATAACCCTTTTTTCATGTTTTTGTTAACATTCTTAATTGTAAAGTTTGGATGGAATAATTCATTCTGCTCATTGTACGGTTTTAGGAAAATGTTTCATGTTCTGTAGCCAAATTTAATATTTTTGCCGTCCGATATGTTTGTCGATGTGATACTGCAAGATCGATCAAGTTATATAAAGTACACATACCTTAACGTCTAACTTTACTTTGGCTACAATAGCTATGTAGATCTCTTGAAATTAAATTGCTGATGTATGGCTAAATTTATTTTTCAAACTGTTATACACATGTGCACAAATCATTTGCGAAAATGGTCTGTGGTTTGAAAATAAGCCAGTTCGGTATTTCAACTGCGCAATGACATTTTATCCCGAATGACCCGCGTGACCTAACGCGCGCGTGTGAACGCAAAAGGTGGTCGCACAACGCGCACGTGTTAAATTCAATCAGAATGGGCGTTCGCGTGACATGGCGGGCGTGACATTACGTCAGCAATTTTATCACGAATAACCTTTGACCTTTGAGATACCGAACTGGCTTGTTGCATGGAGAAATAAGACATTTCTCCATGCTTGTTGTTACGTTGTTTCCTTTTCTCAAAGACGGCCCTGCACCGGGCATGTTTTGTTCTTGGTTATTGTATAATGTTCATTTAATATAATTCATTCTTTATGTAAAAAGAAGTGCCGGGATGAGGTATTGCTATAGTATAGGTTTTCCCGGTCAATTTTGCAAAATGTTCATTCATTTAAATACAAAGTTAATTCAATTCCGCCGAGATTTTTATAATCGCTCTGAACACGCGTTTAATTTTCGCTACCAGAACGTTTGCGATTCCATTTCAGTTCAATCAAGTGTTTGTGCAGAACCTTTCGTTTATGTCCAATTGGATTCATTTGCACGACTTCTTTATCGCTTTTAGAGGGCGAAATTCAAACATTGACCATTATATTTTACTTTTAGTGTAATGCCATCTGCACCAAATCCAGTTTAGGGGTTCTTTTCATTAACCGTCAATCAAATTAGCCATACCTGAAATCAATTAGAATGAAATTCTAAGCTGCATCATGCATTATTGGTTGTAAAAAGAAATCTCTGTAGTTGATGGAGTGACATCAAATTAAGATCGAATTTATCAGACTGTATTTTGTTCTTCATTCGATTTTTTCCTTTTCCATTGTTTACCTATGTTGAGCGCAATCTGGAGTTTTGCGCAAGTTTATTGTACTCCCTCCTGAGTTATTTTCCCTTTGAATGAAATCCATTCATAGGGATATGAACTCAGGAGGGGGTACAATAAACTTGCGCAAAACTCCAGATTGCGCTCGACACCTACATAGTCTTTAACATAAAGAACTTGTATTTATTCTTACACTTTGCATTACATTCGGTCAAATTCCCCTTTCCACTCGGCTCGAAGCCACCACTGACTACATCATTCTGAGATCAAGCCGATGGAGATATGTAAACTTTGTACATGAGCGTACCATCTCATTTCAATTTCTGCTTAAATTTATAAGATGCTGCATTAGCTTCAGAATTCTGTGATGTAATCTGCTATTTTGAATGAAAAAGAAAACTTACTTTTGTTTGCACATTCACGAAATTGTATTCCCGAACTCAGCTGGAAAAAGGCATGCTTGCGTAAATTTGTGGACAGGTAACGTAACTGGCCGCCTTTTACACTCAAAACCTAATGCACGTATACAATGAAAACGATTGAACTTTCGTTGAATTGAAACCGGATTAAAGACGTGCATTCAGATTCAGACGAAATTGAATGAGGGATTTTCCGAAGTGGATCAACACTTTTCGAAATTGTCCGGGAAAACCTATGTAATGTTTTAACTCAGATAGCGTTTAAAGTACATGATTAAATATACGTTCCGCTTGTATATATGGTTGATTTTCTTATTAAAACTGTTCATGCTGTGTAGTCTAAAGAGACTTCTTGAAGATTCTTAACTTACAAAAACGATTGCAGGAAAGGTATTTGGGTCTATCCACACTAATGACCCCATTTGGTGTGACATGGGAGGAGAATTTCAGATTGTAGTTATTATATAAAATAATTTTCCATTGATTTTTGTCACAATACATTCAGTACCCATCAACAAGTTTGTTTTAGCAAAATAATCGACATCTAACAGAGTATGTATGAATTTAGACCTGGAATCATCTTCAAGATATTATGTTTGTAACATATCAAACGTGTACAATTTCTGGACGGACATTTGTCACAAAATGTCCGTCCATGTTTGAACATAATCTATATCACATCTTAATTTGTTAAAATACCTCAAAATTTGTCATAATTTCCATTGATAACAATCCTGACATTGTCAGAGATGTAAACTGACCAACATTTTGGAATGTTACTAAATTCCTCTTTTCTTTTTCCAGTCAATAATAAAAAGATGTCTGTCCATGTTACAAACATAATGTCTTGAAGATGACCCTCTAATTTCTTATATATCCTGAGTGTTATCCTATTTTTTATGTCAGTGTGATCACTAACAGCTCTGGAAAACATCAGAAAAACATTTTAGAAAAAAACTTGATTTGATGTCCCTCTTCCATGTCTTACTCCCATTGCTATCTTTTGATGCTAAATGGTCCCTTTAGTGTGGACAGACCCATTTATAAGTTAGTCAATTTATTCCCGTCTCAGCATGTGCTATTTCCTATAACCACTCGCCGTTATATGCGACATAATGTCAGGAGTTGCCATATCTATTTTTATACAACGCCTAAATAGGTCCTTGTTAATAATGACAAATATTCCATTGTATAATTTACGTCATACATCTTGCAATTAGAGGTCAATTTACCGTGTAGTTTAGTTCCATTCGTTTCGCTCAGTTGCACGCGCGCCGAGATATCGATCGCGGAGCATTGCAGCATAAAGGCCGGTTCATAGTAGATATCAGAATAAACTAGATCGGAAGCGCCGTTACCCAGGCGAATTCGCTTTGCCCTCAAATTCGCTTCGCCCTCAAATTCGCTTCGCCCTCAAATTCGCTTGAATTATAAACCGGCCTTTACGCGTGGACCCTACAATGTACATGGCCATGGAAATGAAACAAAATTGAAGTGTAAGTATTTTTTCATAAAACCTCAAATGATAAGCATCTATAGGTGTTGTATATTAAAAACGAACAATTTATTTTCTTTCTATTTGTGCAGTGGTGTAAACGGTTATGGCAGTGTCCCCCCCCCCCCCAACTTTCCCCCGTGTAGCATAATTTTTGTATGGATCATTGGCTTTTACGTGCACCAGTATGCACCAGAATACACAAAGATCAACACACATTTTCAAAAATTTCCCAAGAGACACCGAGTACGTGACAAAATGCTTATTAATTATTGTTGGTTGTGTGCTTTTTCCTCCGCCCCCCCCCCCCCCCCCCACCACTTTGACAAGAAATTGCTTCCGCTGTTTGCTGCTAATCATCTGTGCCGTTTGTTAGGGTGTTCAATGAAAACTCCTTTAATTTACCTTGTCACAAAGGTTGACAAAATCATTTTGTATTTTAGGAGCGTATTGCAGGGGTAGCGCGTTAATAGCAAAGTCAATGTATACTAATTTGCAACCATGGTGAATACCGGTGTGAAGGGGTAATGTTTTTTTTTATGAATGCCCCCGATGGACACGCCATAATAAGCTTTACTGCAGACCAGTGGCGTAGGCAGGCTCTTCCTAGAGGGGGGCATGGCTATTTTCAAGGGAGAAAATTCGCTATAGTAACGCATATAGTAACGCAAATGCGCTATAGTAACGCATATCCCAATTTTCTAGAGGGGGGGGGGGGGGGAAGAGAGGGGGGGGGGGCAAGAGTTCCCAGGGGGGGGGGGGAAGTTGCCCCCCTTGCCCCCCCCCCCCCCCCCCCCGCCTTGGCTACGCCACTGCTGCAGACCACTGGTCATAAAGAGACTAATAATATCAGCCAAGCTACCTCAAACATAATTATATGTATATTGTATAGCCTTGCCATTGTTGTGTCTACACTATTAGTCCAACCTCATGTTCGCGTCATTATTATCTTGGAGGTTTATTATTTTATTCAAAGGTTTCGATACCCTCCACGGGTATGGGGGAAAAGGGTACCGTTACCCCCCCCCCCCCCCCCTTTTTTCCCTATACCCTATAAGCACACTCCAGATTATTGTTATCTAACACATCCCCTAGATTTCTGAATAGAATTCCTGAGATTCCGGGAACACAATGACCAACACAAAAGAGGGGGGGGGGGTCCCTTTTCCCCCATATCGCGCTTCATATGAAGGTTTCAGCAGCCTGTCAGTAAAGCCATAAATTGTTAAATGTATAATGTACGACGCCACTCATTACGTCAATTATAAGCCTGCATATTTCATGTATAGGCCTACCGCATCGGTGCTCACGCACTAGACTGGTTCCCGCCTCTACTGCTATCAATTAAATACCGCAGCAGAGATGGGAACTGTGGTTATTTGCATATGCGTTGCTTGCTTGTGTTGCGCGCGAAGCCCTGGGAAAACGATACGTGGACATGCGTGATTTTTACACGAATGTCAACTTTAAATGGAGTATTGTGTGGCTTTAACTTCAAGAATTTTCGAATTTGTTGAAAAAATGTACTTGTGACTTGAATTGAAAAAAAATGACTTGGTAAAAAGTTGGCTGCAAATTAACACTCGCTGCCACGTAGGTATAGTGGACCATTCCTCCGTATGGGTGGACGATCTGAGTGGCGATATTGTGACAGAGAGCTTTGTTTGGCGGTGTTAAGTTTTGAAAGTTGTTTAGGCCTATGCGTTTGTACATTAGGATTTTAAGATCGCTAACCGTTCACAACATTTTTATCATGCCGTAATTTGTAGACGATTTTATCGCCATATCGGCGATATAGCGGGAAGACAATATCGACTACGAAAAAGAATCAGTATCGCCAGCGCTAGGTCAGAAGCTGATTATGAAACACAAGAAGTCATCAGGGCACATGTTGAAGTGGGGGAGATCTACAGCTGCATCACGCTGTCATGAAACTGGGCATTTTATTATTTGTTTAATTGAATGGCAAATCAATATTTTAAGATCGAAAATTGGGGTGGGTGGGTGGGTCAAACAAATTTCGAAAAAACATCGAAATTTTTAAACATTGAAAATTTTGAATGGCCCCTAAGCATTAATTTTGTCTCAGTGAATTTCAATAGAGAAGCTAAATATAGTAGTCTTATCTATACTAAACACATACATCACAACTCTGACACTTATAATTATATTAGGCGATAGCTGAGCACTTGGAGCGCCGCCTATGTTCCGCCGTTTGTTGGTGGTGGCGGCAAGCCCTTTAAAATTGAATAAATTTAATTAGTATTATTTCTTCATACTAACATTACCAAGTCAGGTTTTCATGACGAAAAACACCTACAATCTCCTGAAATATATGTTGCAACTACCACTTCATTGGAGACCGCGACGTCCAGGAAAAAAGAGATAAAATTCTTTGAAAATGCTCTGAAAAACCTGTGCCCCAAAACAGTCAGCGGTCTCCTCCGTGAAGGCGTTGGACTTCGCTTTGACAAATGACAATACAATGTGGCTAAATTGCCTTTTGACAAGATTTACTATCAACCTCACTTTGAAAACTCAAGTTGTTACTGTGGAAGTGCTCGCTATAGAACTGGTTCTATTATACACATAACCAACTATTAAACCCTACCACCAACGTCCTATTACGTTCCTCCATGGTAATACCACCTGGCATACTATGCATTGTTCGAATCTGTAAGACAAGTATTTCCCACTATACTGCGAACCGTGGGAAATGGTTAGTCTTATCTATACTAAACACATAAATCACAACTCCGAAACTTATTATATTAGGCGATAGCTGAGCACTTTAAGCGCCGCCTCTCTAGAATTATCAAAGCAAGGGTTTTCAGGGTTACAAATTAATAATGCCCCGAAATATAAATTGTTCCAATAACAAAAACTTATCCAACCTTGTTTCCTGCTCGCGACCTACAGGCCAAGACCCTGTGTGACCTTCAACATTTTAGCTAGGGAATCTTCTATGTACCCATCTTTGCTTTCATCTCTCTTCCATCTTCCGTGACGCTTCAAACAACGCTCTTTCACGTCTTTATACCGGCGGCTGCCGTTACACCGCCCGACCTTAGAGAATGCAAGCCTAAATTTAAATGAGACGCTACTGGGGACAGCATTTCAAGGATGCATTCTCTGGCTCTAGTGTAACTCAATTTTGTGTCTTTTGACACTCATTTACACACGCTTTTCGATCTAAATGCTGGTTTAAACCGATATTGATCGGATGTAGTAGATATACCCGCTACTGACATGTATCTCAATAGCATATTATATGGACATGCTAAACTGGAACCTTTACTGATTACAACTTCATTCCCTGCCCTATATTGATAGGTTTTGCTAACTGAAATAATCTAGGGCCTATATGTACCGGTACTGAAACGTCAGTGCACCGAATAGAACTGAATTCGTCATATCTCAAGAAACCAGCAAAAGCCATGGTTATCATACAAAGATTTCTTATTGTTAATAAGTCTTGGTTATCGTCAAGCTTCTTACAAAGTTCTATCAACATGTCTGGAGTGACAACATCTTGCTTGATAGTCTTGTGACCTGTCGTTCTTTTTGCGGACTCGTGAAGATTTCTGACAAAAGCATTGTCTGTGGGGTCGGAGAGGCCACTCATGTCATGCGCCCACTTGATGCCGTATAGGCCTATTGCAGATGAAATGACGTGATGTGATGACCCCTTATGAAGTAGTTCCGTGATGTACACTGCTACATGAATTGGGTGAGCCGGCATGTCCTTGTAATTGTTCTCAGTGCAGAAGACCCTCCACCTCCTGAAGCTCCCGTAATACTTGCTGACGGTGCTGTCACTCCTTGAAGAGACCATGTATAGCTACACATTCTGGCTGGACAATTATACTTTTCTGATCACAAAATTCGTTGATACTCAGAGAAATTATGCAAGTCTGTTTGTTTACTTCCGGAACTTAAAATTTGCTTTACATTTTTGCTATCTGTAAAGCACTTAACATTTTTTGTCGTCTAGTACCTGAACGTTACTCTTCAAAACTCTTTCCACTGCTACAGCTTCCCTCCAACTGGAGCTTTGCTGAGCTTCCTCTGGGTTCCCACTACTTATGTGCCTTAATTCAGCCAAGGCTCCCGCACAAAGGGAAACATATCCGCCATACCCTGTAGCGGATGCATCACTATAAGCATCAATGTCACAAACATCTTTACTTTCTATATCTAAACTTTTGTCGTTTAGGATTCTGACCTGGCATTTCCAAAATTCAATCTCCTTACACGCTTCCTTATCTACTATCACTGGCGCATTCCAACTTGCGCGAGCATCAATGCAACGATATAGGGCTCTTGTTTTTAGTCTTACAATCTTGCCTACAGAATGGTCAAAGAAATAATTTGCCCAACAACCGATGCTTGGAATCTAGCTGGAACCAATCTTGGTTTATCGTCTTGGATCTGATACATAACGGAATCTAATACCGCTTCCAGACTGTCTATTCTGCTTGAGGTAGCATGCAAAGACCCTGGCTTCATATGCCAACAGAACCACAACCATTGTACAGTCTGCGAAGGTTGCCAAACACATTTTTCATCTGCGATCAGAAAACCAAACTATTTCAAAGATACTTTGACTATATCACTAAGTGCCTGGGACACTTCTATGCTACTGCCTCCTCCCAACTAGTTTTCAAGCTACATAAGGTGCCCGTCCCCTTCCATCTCCTACTGCCTATACACTCAAATTTCCAAGCTGCATGAGGTGCCCGTCCCCTTCCAAATCCTACTGCCTATACACACCAATTTCCAAGGTGCATGAGGGGCCCCGTCCCCTTCATTTCATAATGCCTATACATTCAAATTTTCAAACTGCATAAGGGGCCTGTCCCCTTTAACCTCCTATATTGCCTATACACACCAATTTCCAAGCTGCATGAGGGGCCCGTCCCCCTTCCATTTCATACTGCCTATATACACTCACATTTTCAAGCTGCATGAGGGGCCTGTCCCCTTTCATCTGCTACTGCCTATACGCTGTAAAAACGTTTGGTAAAAACATAATTGGGCAACCGTTATTTACCCAACATTGGTATTAATTTACCACATTGTTGGTTATTTAAGGTAAAAATGTACCAATAATTGGGAAGAATTTGCCCAAGATTTCGGGTTGTTGATGTTGGGCAAAATATCAATCTTTTTTTTTTTTTACCAGTGTACATGCCAATTTCCAACCTGCATGAGGAGCCCTCCCCCTTCATTTCCTGCTGCCTATAGTGCCTATACATGTACACTCAATTCCCAAGCTGCATGTACATAGGCTTTTGACTTCCAAATTCATGCTGCCTGTACTTTCAAATTGCCAAATTGCTAGGAAACATGATTTAGGATTTATATTGCATTATTCCTGCTTAAAACAATAAAGTATTATCTTGACAATGATATTTTGTGTCTAGAGACAATTATTTCCCAGATTAAATATGAGAGAAAAAACATTGAAAATGTTTGTCCAAGCTACTCCGCCCCCTGGGTGGGACCCTCATTAACATAAATGTGTGACGCAGATCGAGGCACATTACAGATTCTGCTGCGCGAGCCGGCCCCATTCATCACGCGTATGCATTGAGTGTACATGTACGTGTGTGTGCAGAACGGCGAAAAATCTTCGTCCAAAATCTAAGCAAAATATAGTGTTTTTCGGCCATGCCGACAAGGTGTGTGGCTGCTGGGTGCAGCAAAACAACGAAGGATGGAGTAAGCCTTCATTTATTTCCAACTGATGCGAAATATCGGAGAATTTGGACGGCCCCAGCAGCTTCTCAGCGTTATGTAGCGACCACTTTGAGCCGTCGTGTTTCGATACTGGTATTTTTAAATCATGGGATGACCATTAAAAATATGCTCAAGTCCACTGCCATCTTAACAAAGTTCCCAGATGTGAGTAAGGTACAGGCGAAAGCAGTTAAACGGCACATTCCCCGAGGAGCCTTCGCTAAAAGGGAGAAAATCAGGGTAAGTTCGATGTTAGTTGTTTCAACTTACGAAATTGCACGTGTAGACCTACTAACGATGTAGGGCCTACATGCGTCATTTACCGGTCCAGACTACTATCGAGTCGATCCATGAATTTCGGCGCCTCGGTCTACGTCACGAACAGCGCCCTCAATTTGAGTCTCAACAAATTCCAAAAAGGGGGGGTAAATTTTTGGGCGGCAAATAGTCACACTAAAACTTTACTTGAACCAGTTTGGCTATTAATTCACATTTAATACATATAAATGATTTTATTTATGAAATATAATGTGATCCGGCCAGTTTGAGAAGCATGTTTCCTTTAAGGGTTCCCCTTCTATTTCCAGCTGCCCCTGGGGAACTCCCCCTAATTGAACCCGATGTGCATATAAATACTTTCAAATTTACGATCCGCACAAGGGGTCTTCCCGGGCGATTATACTGCTGTAACAAGTGCCACTCCATTTCTTTGACGCCCTTTCGAAACAAGGGTTTGCATGCGCTCTTACTCTGCAGATGCGGCTCAGTTTCCTCTTTTTTCTTTTTTTCTTTTTTTTCCCTTCCAAAGTGGTTATAACTGTCTAATTTCAAATTTTAAAAATGCGCCCAGCAGGAACTGGATCCTCGCCAGGTTGCAAAAAATCTGCCATTTAGAGAGAAATTGTTTGATAACTATTAAACGTGGGCGGGTTTCAGAGCAGCTATCAAATTATTAAATTAGGCCCTGTTCTTTTCAATGCAGTGTTTCAAGCGAAAACACCTGAAAAGGCTCAGCCGAGCGCACCCTCGGGGCGAGCGTGCCCTCGGCTGGGCCTTCAAAGCCTATTGTTGAGGCTAATGAGCCTTTCCGGTATGTGACCCGGAATAATGGAATTTCTTTCAGGGCGGTTGACAATGTCTCCGTTCAATCCTACATGGACTCCATTACAAAAACATCGATACCAAACAAATAATCTCTGCTTGAAGAATCTGCTTGGCCGCATTGCCATCTACCTCAGCTCGAGAGAGGCAGTCGTCGACGCTGTCCAACTACAAGGACTAGCGTACGACGGCTCCTTTCTCGAGCTGACTCGATCCCCTCGTTCGTCCTACCACCCGTCTCACACTCTCCAATGTCTACCCCGAAATCCCGAACGGATTATAAAGTCGGGCATAAAGAATTTTCTGTGATTTTTCCAAAGATTTACGGGTTGAGTTTCCACTCAAGGTCGGCATGAAAATGACGGGAATCAAAATAGCCCAGCGTTTTCTGTGCCAGGTAAATGTGAGGCAATGAGCTAAATCTTGCAGTCAGTGCACCATTGCCAGATCTGTCTAGTGAACATATTGAGTAATTTGGATTGTGTCCCACCGTAATGTTGTATGAATACCACTATCGGACTTGACATCACATGATGCATTTTTTAACTCGGAAAACGAATCAAGGCTAAGAAAGCATGTCTTCATTTCCAAATACACACGTAATGGTGTGATGCAACATTTCGGTTTTTCGACTTATTTTCACAGGCAGCTTTACCCATTTTTTCCAAAGCAAACGCTAAACTAGCTTTGGATCAATTCATCCGTGCAGCCTTTCTTTACATTGATTTTAATGGCAGCTTGATTGCTTTCCTTCAAAGCACCTTTAATCGGGCTTACGCCCAATTGTTTCAAAGCAACATTATTTGTAGACCTATTTTAAATGGCAACTCAGAATCTTGATTAGCTTTGGTTCAATTCATTTATTTTGCATTTCTTTCCATTCAATTGAATGGCAGCTTTCTTGCTTTCTTCCAAAAGACCTGTAATCGGGCCTAGGCACAATTGTTTCAAAACATTTTGTTGACGTATTTTAAATGGCAGCTCTATCTATTTCCTCCAAAGCAAATTCTTATTTAGATTTGGTTCAATTCATCATGTAGCATTTCTTTCCATTCATTTTAATGATAGCTTCCTTACTTCCACCAAACCACATTTAATCGGGCTTAGGCCTAATTTTTTCAGTGCGGCATTTTATTGACATATTTGTAATGGCAGCTCAGCATTTTCTGTAACTCGTCTTGGAGCCAGCTTTATTCCTCCATCCAAACACCATTTAAATCGGGCTGATATAGATTATTCTAATTATGCCGTGTTTTCTGTACCAGTTTGCATTGCAATGGTAGTTTTCCTTTTCTGCAAGGTAAACTTTCAACTTGGCTTGTAGTTAGAAGGTCAATCTTAATGTTTCGTGGGACTTTCGTAAGAACAAAAGTTTGACAGTGGTTTTGGGTTGCCTGAAGGATACTAAACAAAATTAGATTGGATGTCCCTCTCGAAAGGTCCAGCAATTTTTTGTAGGAGTCAAAATGGGGTCAACTGGGGGTCAAAATTCAAAAATGCCCCAATCCTTTCGAAATGTATACCAAATTACTCGTCTAGTCATACAGAATCTAAAAATATATAGTTTGCCCTATCTCCGACCTTCCGTTACGTCACTATGACCGGAAACGTGGAAAGGTCAACGCACTTTTGGTCAAGGGTCAAATTTACCAAATCTGTTATTACGGTCCGATTTTAGCAATTTTTGGAGGTCTAATCATGTTTTCTGGCATGACAAATTCAACTAAGCAACTTTTAAAAACCACAATGGCAGCCTTAACCGTGAAATTTCAAAATGGCTGCCAAAATTAGACATTTTATAACTTACAAGCATGTATCCCCTGTACCAACATTTATTGTAAGCCTCTAACCTATTATGTTGTACATAAACCTGGTAAAACATATTTTATTAGATAATGTTTCAGTCAAACAATTTAGATATTAGGAAAACAATAAACAAAAAATAATAATATATAAATAAAAAATATAAAAATCAAGCCACAGATAATAGAATGTTTTTAAGAATATCAGGAACAACAACTTCTTGAAAATATAATTTCTACTCTATGTAATTTTACAAAGCACAATGTATAAGCATGCAATGTACAAAAGTTACTGATGTCCCCTATTGCTCACCATACAAAATAGAGTAGCTATTGAAGATGACAGGCTGTGAATAACTAAAAAACAAACTGAACAGGGGCCAATTTCATAGAGCTGTTAAGCACACAAATTTGCTCAGCATGAAAATGTTTTGCTTTGTAAATAAAGGTTACCAGCCAAAAGTTCATGTAATTTTCATTCTAAGCAAACAACAGCTGAATGCCAGTCAAAAGCAATATTCCACACATGAAAATCTGGTTGGTAATCCAGTTTTTATCAAGGAAGCATTTGCATGCAAAGCACATTTTTGTGCTTAACAGCTTTATGAAATCTGTTCTGTGTGTAGTGGCAGACCATACTATATTTATAAAATGAAGGGCAAAACTCGAAATTGCATTTACATGAATAACGTGCGAGGCATATAAAAGAGAGATTAATTACTAGAGGAGAGATCGACAGGTGAACATCAAATGGAGGGAAATTAAGAGTTTTGTTTGGGCGAGGATGAAAGATATGGGTGGGAGATAAGGATGGCGGACAAAAAATGTGGCAAGAAGTAGGATTAATGGAGTACCGAAGTCTGACGTCAGTTGCCGCGGCAACTGGTTCCAAACACATGCAGTTTAGAATGTATTCTGGTTCCAAACATTGCATTGATTGACGTCATTACTTCGGTTCTCTATAGGAGATGGTATAAGTGTGGCAAGTGTTAAGGGAAGGGGAAGACATTAAAGGAGGCAATAAGTCATCTGAATGGTGTCAGACTCCTGTATGTGATTCTGGCAAACCAATAATTTGGAACTTCTGCACTTGAATGTACCATGCATGCTGGGTGGGAATAGGGGCATCCATGGTGGGGACTTCAGCTCGAATAATCAGGTATCGTAGGTTACGGGACGCCTGTACTCCAATACTGGTCTGTCACTGTAAGGGTTTCCAAGGGCGGATCCGGGGGGGGGGGGGGGTGTTCGAAACCCCTCCTGCTGTGACCCAAAATTTATCTGTATGTGGTGAACGTTAATGGTAAGTGCATCGGTCACAATGTGCTGCATTACCTATATGTCCGGCTGTCCGCAAAAATCGGACATAACCAAAATCTGACGGGTCTGATCCCACCCCCCCCCCCCCCCCCCCACCCCCACCCCCCCCCCCCCCCCCCCCGCACTAATTCCTGGATCCGTCCCTGGTTTATTTCCTTCTTTCATGTGTTCCCTTTCCTCTATTCCCTCCGTGGCCTGTTAACCACCTCCGGGCCACTTTTTTTGCCTCTCCTGTGCTCTCCTCCTTCCCCCTCCATTCTCACCCAAGCCACATTCTTGCTGTCAGTGTCACTTCCCCCACTCCTTACTCCCTTTGATGTGCCTCTCCCCTCTTTGCTCTTTATCTCTTATGTTTCTCCATCCATTCCTACATGTACGTGTGTCCCCCACGTATTTTTTCTTATACCATGTGCACCACTGGCATTTTTCATTGAAAAAGAACTTGTGTAAGTTTAAAACGTTATGTTATTGATTTACACAATCTTTTTCAAAATCATCTTTGCAGTGCACTATTAACACAATTAACAATGCAGAAACTGTGTTTTGCCAGAAAATCTTTTTTTCTTGTTTGAATCAGAGTGCTCTTATTCGCACCCTGCTTTACATATTTAGGCCACGCCCACAAAAGGGTGAAAATAACAAGTGTTATAATGTAAGAATGTTTTATCTTGTGTCCAAGTGTATTTCAAAGCATAAATAACAAGGGAAATGGATGTAAAAATCTGTTTTTGGTAAGTTTGTATTGTCTGTACCTCGTTTTGAAAAACTAAGCTCCGGCCGCAACACATCATTGTATAATGTACTGTACACATTGAACATGGTCAATAGCCTATTTGTTTAGGGAAATTGACATTTGATGAGAATGGTGTGTTTTAAATTTGTAGTGGGTACAAAATAGCCACAAGGCATCGGCAAATATGCTAGGAAAATTGGACAGGATTACAATAATGTATTGCGATGATATAAGGGAAAGTGTACTTGGAAGGGGGTGGCGGCCCCGCCCCCTCCGCACTATTCGCGCCGCTCTTAAGTTAATTAGTCTGATCTTAAATTACTCTTAAGTTACATTTTTATTTTCTACAAGCGTCAAGGCATCTATAGAAACTGGTTTCACATTTTCCCTCTATCGTCGCGTTGCAACTGTATCACCGAAAAGGAACGGGAGGGGTTTACGGCCACGCCCCCTCCCGTACAAAGGTTTTTACGTCTGGCGGGCAAACTCCACCAGTTGAAAATGTCTGGCAGTGGCCATTCATGATACCTGGGACTATTATGCCGAACATTTTCCAGTAGGTTTCATCGGGTTAGGAAGTCACCAGCTAGGCTAGCCCAATTTTGGGGGCCCTTTGTCATGGCCCTCCTGACCACACCCACCACAGTGTGCTCGGCAGACGTCCATTTCCTTACATCAGCATGCATGTGGATCATTGCTATATAAATGGAAATTGGTTAACTTTCCAGCTAGGCTGACCCCCTGGGCTCCCGTTCTAATATAGGTTTTCCCGGCCAAATTAAACAAAATTTCATTCAATTTAATACCCGGCTCATTCAATTTCGTTTGAAAATGAATGCTCCGTTGAATCAGCATTCAACAGTCAAAAGGAGTAATTCCATTTCAGCAGTTAGCATTCACTGGCCTAATAAGATCATTCAAATTAATGAGGTCGCAAAGATCATTCAATTTCGTAAAAGCCAGCATTTTTCAAATGTTTACATTCAAATTCGTTTCTATTGTATGTGCTTTCTGATTCGTATTTACCTATATAAAGGCAGATATTCTGAGGATAATTAATTTCCACACTAATTCTGCGTTATACACCTTTAAGTAGAGCGATTTTGAACGAAAAGATGGCTGCCCGTGGTCAGTAGAGAAGAGTGAATAGTTTAGATAAGGGGAGGCTGATTGAAGCATTTGAGAACAACCACGCTGACTACCTAGAATTAGCAGACACTCTTGGCATCAAGAGATCTACTGCAAGGTCAATAGTGGCAACATATTTGCGTACCGGTCGTCACGAAAAGTTGCCGATAGGATCAGGAGGAGCACACAACACCAAGGTAGGTCAGGAAATGCGAGATGAGCTTGGGCGATTGCTGGAAGACAACCCTCTTCTAACTCTGAAACAGATGAAAGATGCTCCAACGTAATCTACCAGACAAACCGACTGTGTCTCCCAGCACCATTGGTAGAATCCTGGACGGCATGCTCATGTCCCTTAAACTTTCAGATGACGTGCCTTATGTCCGCAACTCGCCAAGGGTATTTGATATGCGTGTAGAGTACGCGCAGTGGTTCATGCATTATGGGGTTGTCGGCCACTGCGTATTCCTTGACGAAACTGGCTACAACATATGGACAAGGCGCTCTTTTGGAAGAGCCCCTCGCGGTACTCCAGCGAGACGCGTTGTACACGATCAACGTGGACGCAACTGTAACGTGACATTTGCAGTTTCCGGAGAGATTGGCCTTGTGCAGCACCGGATAGCATTTGAGACTGTTACAAGAGAAACATTTGAAGAGTTTCTGGCCGACACAGCCCGCGAGTGTGAAAACATGTTCCCTGCAGATGAACCGGTCTTTCTTGTGTACGACAATGCCAGACCCCATGTGCGTGCCCGGCTCCCAGCAGGAATCAACCAGCAGATCCAGTTGAAACGGCTATCACCATATTCACTATTCCTGAACATGACTGAAATGGCCCATTCGTCATTCAAAGCTGGCGTGAAGAGAAATCTGGGGCCTCCCAGAATGGCAGCTACGAGTAGGGGACAGGGAAGCAGCGCATGAAGCAGGAATGAATCTGCAACAGTGGAGGTGTGATCTACTGCAAGAAGTGGCTCAGCTGAATGTCGGCAGAATATCTCTCGAAAAGTGTGTGAGATGGTACAACCACAGCCAAATGTACATGGCGAGATGCCTAGCACGTCAGAACATTGAAGGCTAAATAAACCAATTTAAGATATAATGAACAACATTTTGTTTTGGTTAATTTTATAACGACCCCCCCCCCCCCTGATAATTTGAAGCTTTTGTTTCTTAAAAACATTTGTTATATTCTTTAATTTGACATGGTCCGAACATTAGTAGAAATAACGAAGAAAACATAAAGACCAGTGCAAACAACCACAAGGCTATACTGCGAAAGATTTTGTTTTCATTTCAAACTTATCACCATAACTGTTCAAACTTTTCTTAACGGTCTTCTAGATACAGGGTACAGGCTTTAACTTTAATCATGGGGTAACAAAGCAAAAGGAACAACTATTGCAATTAGGAGAAAACACATGACGTAAATGAAATGCAAACACGGAAACGCATCTAGCAATGAAAAACTCAAGTGCCAGTAAAAGAGCTATTACCAGCTTCCTCGAATAAACAAACCATAACTCATGTTTAATTCGAACGCACAGACTTTGAAATTCATTGCCCATAAACGAAAAAGAAAACAAAAACTAGCAGCAAATTCATGTGTGCTTCGATGAGTCTTAATTTGATTTCATCAATTGTAGATAGGTAGTAGAAATTCCACTGAAGAATGGTGAAAATGTAGTCTTGAATGCCTATAAATGAAATAGAATGACTAAAACGAACCTGAATGAAAAGAACGAAATCATGTGTGCACAAACACGAAATCGAATGCAATAGTAGCTAAAAAGAAACCCTAGTTTGATTGCATTGGGGGAAATGCGTGAATTTGAATGCGTGTTAATGAAATTGAATTAATTTGTAATGAAATTGGCCGGGAAAACCTATATTAGCTCCTCTCGGTATCGGAAGTTGACAAACTGGTATCGGCTTGGCTCGGGACCCTTTTGTTAACTTCCAATTCCAGTATAACCTGGAGAGCTAATATCGACTATTCACCCTCGAACAATGTTATGGTATATTCGTGTACTAGCTACAGGTCCCAATATTTGAGAGCGGGAACCAGTCTAACGCGGCCTACGATTTACCATATCCTCCCATAAATTTACCAAGAATAGGCAATTAAAAGAGCTAGATTTGCATTCGAGCTCTCGATTGGCTCAATTAGCGCCGCTTCATATGATTGTTTTTTTATAGCCATGTGCAATACTACAAATGAGCCCGTATTTCACGCTGCACCCTCACCACCAAGGAGAAGGTTCAAAACGACAGGGGAAAGATTCTTTACCTACAAAATACTGCACTCGTTTCTCGTAGACGGCTTGAAAACAACAAGCAGGCCTGCCGCCGGTACATGAACAATATTCAGGTATTTCTTTTAGCCTGACGCGGCTGCTTTTGTCGCAGTACAGATAGGCTCTTCTTGTTTCTGACGAATCGGGATGACTGGGTGTTTGAAGGCACTGATATTAATGGGTAAGTTCTACTGACCGTTTAATACTAAGTACAGTGTGTTCGACTAAAAAATAATGTACGTTTGTTTTGTCGAGTTCTACTTTTAAGACAGAGCTTCTAATATGTTTCTCTAGACATATACATTAATTCGTTTTGTTGGCTGTGCGGGTGATGGTTAGGTTGGTGTAGTGTTCTTCCCTCGCCTCCCACCCCGGTTCGATTCCCGTCCAGGTGCATGTGGATTGGGTTTTCGGTCTTTACCTGACTAAGTGGGTTTTTCCCAGCAGTAACTGATCTGTTGGCTTTTCCTTCCTCTGTTAATTTCATTCGTTGTCTTTGTTCAATTCAAAAGGCAACCCAGCATAATTATAAAGTAAATTAGATTTGGTTCAATATTATTGATAAACACAAACACAGTGCACTTATGCGGTCCTTGCACGCCGAATGGCTTTCTATAAATAATAGCGTTCAACTTGGCAGGCGGGTAAAACACTATACCGTAGGCCTATATAGACCTAAAGAGTTTGGTTTTAAAGGCAGTGTACATGATTGGTCATTGTTGCAATTTTCAGAAATGGGCGGATTTGGGGGTTAGTATGTTATAGGAAATATTATTCCACTGACCTGTTTCGCGTTGTTGGATGGCGAAAAAAACCGAGAGAAAAACAGCGCTCGTTTTTAACCGTCGGGCGGATGAGCCTTTAGTCAAGGCTATCTGGGCGTGTGACGCGCCCCGGATATGCCATGGCGCCATGGGGCGCGCCACTTGTCCGGGTAGCCACGCGCGCCTTGACTGACGGCTACAGGGCAGTTTTCCCAACGATTTCCAGCTGGAAATCGTTGGAAACATGGGCGGAGATCCCGGGGGGGGGGGGGGGGGTGGGGGTGATATATCCCCCCCCCCCCACTTTTTGACCTGGGGGGGATGACCAATGTAATCATCCCCCCCCCCCCCCACTTTTTAAGGGAAGGCGTACTAACTTGCGCAGAGTCCGTAACTTGCCAATACATGTATTTTTGTTTCGCTATACACGTGATGACTTTCCATTGTTCCCTTTAATATAACCCATCCCCATAGACTAAGCACTAGTTTGCCTGTCCTCACTTTTTCCGGAACAAAGAAATAAATGTGAGGACAGTATTGTTCCCTTTGTTATACCCTCTTTTCTGTCCTCACGTGTAATGCGATACCATGACACTTTGACAGGTCAGCACCACGCAGCCCAGCAAATGCGAGTGTCGTTCGTTTACTTTCCCTGCATTGAGTTTAAACGCACTGTGGGCAAGAGCTCGGTATGTACAGGCGCGGATCCAGGGGGAGGGGGGGGGGGGGGTAGCCGCGGGGGCACGTGCCCCCCCCCCCCGGTAAATTGAGTCAAACAAAAAAAGAAAAAAATAGAGAATAAAAGAAGAGGGAACAAAAAGAGGGGGAGGTGAGAGAAAAGGAGGGGAGGAGGAGGGCAACCTCCTTAAAAAGAATACCGCCGCCGATATTAAACATCTGCGGTGTCTACTTTTTGGCATAAAACTACTGAAAAATGCAATAAGAACAAAAAAAGGTTATCAATCATGCCATGGAACTGAATCCCTCTTTTAAGAGAAAACCGGAGTATTTCCCGGATCCCTGGGATTTCAACTCTGTCCATCGATCCCCCTTCAATCCTCCTTGCCGGGTTCGATCCCCTTTTAATCCTTTTGCCGGATCTAGTGTAAACGCGGTGCGTCTCAACATATAATCCCCTTGGGGAGTTTATTACAGGTTAAATGGCCCCAACCAGCAGGAAACAATGGATCACTTGACTGAATGACATACTAAATGTGCCTAAATCCTCTATTATGTCTTGCAGCCGATCTGCCGATGGTTTTAACACAGGGCAAGGAAATCAAGCCCTTTTCTTGAAAACTTCAACTGAACTGAACTGAACCAAGACAAATTCCGAATAAATTAAAAATGGAGGGGAAAAACTGCAAACTAGACGCCAAAAATGGGGGAGGGAGAAACTTAGATTTTTGTAGTGATGCATGACATGGCTAAAAAATTGCCCCAAAATAATGGCTAACATAATGATATATATATGCGTCCTGCAAAAAAGTGTTTGGAAACTTTTGTTAGAGCCTGAGTTTTGCATCTCCGGCATTCCGGTTATAATGTCGTCAAGTATACATCATTGTCCACCATATGTTTTCATAGTTTTTGTCAAGTGTAGACCAAATCACATTCTAATCATGCCTTACCAAAATGCATCTAGGCATTCTTTTGCAATACTTATTTTGTAAATAATTTATTCTTAAAATAATGCATAGGCATTATTTGTGTTGCTAGGTGACCAGAGCTCCATTGTGCAAAGAGACGCTTACGCTTCCAAATACATTGGATGAGAAAATTTGAGTTTTGAAGATCTTTTGTATTTTTTAATGCTTGAAGGTGTTAATTATTGTCATTCATTGCAATTCAAGCTCAAGAAAAGGTTAAATTTTGAAACAATTTTGCACCTAAAATTTTGTAAATCCTAGGGGCTCCAGGGGGCTTTACCTCAACCCCTAGCAAGGGCTTTGCGCCTGCAAACCACCAGGGGGGCCCTTAAGCGGTCCCTTGGACCCCGTGCCGTGTCGCGCTCCACACAAGGATGGCCTTTCAAAAATCATCCCCCCCACATGTAACAAGAAATCTCCGCGCATGGTTGGAAAACGATATATATTTCCACTTTCCTTGACAACGACAGCACACCTAGTGCCACCATTTCACAGGATGATTGAGACTACTATTAACTTAAAGTCTAGTAAGGTATTTCGTAATAATTTATTTAAAAAAACTGGAGGATTACCAATCGTGTACACTAATTTAAAACAAATGCGATATATTGCACGGCCAATATAGTTGTGAATCGTACAATTGTAACATCAAAAAAGTTCAAACAAAAATACATTTGATTAAACATTTATCCTAGGATGACAGAAGAAATGTCATACCTTATAATAGCATCGGCAGGGCTGACCACACATTTGCAAACAGTGTTCATACTTTGTGTGATTCACATTAGGAAACAAACATGTGAACGTTGGAGCTCAATACAATTCGTCATCCGAGTCACGAGGAAATAGCCAAAATCGGTTCTGTGATTTTGTGTGCATGTTTAAGGGTAGTGTACACGATTGGTAATCCTCCATTATTTTTTTACTGAATTATTTCGAAATACCTTACTAGACTGTAAGCCAATAGTAGTCTCGATCATCCTGTGAAATTATAGCACCAGGTGTGCTGTCGTTGTCAAGAAAAATGGAAATATATATCGTTTTCCAACGATTTTCAGCTGGAAATCGTTGGGAAAACTGCCCTGTAGCCTTTAGTCAAGAAGGTACTGGGTTCGAGACCTCAACGTTACAAATTGTTTGTTTCTTTTCTAATTTCCAGGTTTGGAGGATTTTTTTAAAGGGAAATAAAGTCCGGAATTTCATTACGTTCGAATTCATTTTTTCCCCCTAATTCGTGGCTCGGAGGATTTTTAAAAAAGGGAAGTCAAATCTCCGAAATCTCATAGCGTTAACCCCATTCGGATGTCGTTTGGGAAAATGAAATTCGCGCCCCGGACATGATGGCATTCGGGGCGCGTCACGCGCCTAAATAGCCTTTAGTCAAGGCGCACGTGGCTATCATCCACCCAACGGTTGAAAACGAGCGCCGTTTTTCTCTCGTTTTTTTCGCCACCCAACAACGCAAAACTTTGAACAGGTCAGTGGAACGATATTTCCTATAAAATACTAACCCCTAAATCCGCCCATTTCTGAAAACTGCAACAATGACCAATCATGTACACTGCCTTTAAATGTGTTTATTTCGATTGTTATAAAAACTGAAATTGACCACTGCGTTTTTGGAGGGCTTCAAATACAATTTTCCCGAAGATGACAGCATTTTAGACGGAAATCTTCCGGAGGATTGATACTGGTATAAATTTATAAACAGTGAGCTTACAGATTACAACCGATCAGTCATGTTTAATCATTACCAAAGATATATCATACCTTGCGTTCATGTTACAAATGAAAAACATTTTAAAGATCTCTGGTACAGTGGACAATCGAGTAAATGAAAATTTCTGTCTCCTACTATTGTAGAGTGGATGGCCATAGTAGCCTTGGCTCATGTGTGCTACATGGGCTCCGAACGTGATCCACTCAGCGGTGCAATACGCTGGGTTCTCCCGTACCGAGACCCGTGTAACTGCACCGAGCTACGGCCGGGCGGCATGGTCAACGGTCCAACCCCGGCACTCTCGTTTCAACCCAAGTATCTTAGCTGTCTGGTGGTCACCAAGAATAGACGGGAGATCAGAAGACTTCTGAATTGCATGCCACGTGAGTCGGCTTTACTTGCAACAAAACCTTCATTTTTAAAGCTGCTTGTCCGTACTTTAAGGGTGTATCTCTTTGAAAAATACATTTTCAGCTGCTGACTTGTTAGAAAAAAAATATTCCACAAAAAACCCACCGAGGTTAAGTAGGCCTAACTGGTTTTAAAGTTTCAAATACTGAATATCGGGTGATGAATCTCCGCGCCTAGAAGAATAATAACAAAATATTATTTTTCGTCAAACAATCCACATTTTGACGGACCGAATAAAGAACAAAGTGTAGTAAGTGAATAGACCCGTTCGACATTCTCAATACATTGTGGATTTGGATGACAAACAAACCATGTAATTTATGCCCAAACCTATGGAACTAGTTTTATTCTAAATATCTTTCAAGAGTTGGGAGATACCCTTTTCACACATCTTTCCATGGAACATAATGAAAATAATAACCAGAAAAAACACATTTTTAACGGCAATAAAAAATGGGGAATCCCTCTCAGGGTAGTTGACTGATGAGTGCAACTTTTCAGGAATTAGAACAGTTATAACACTGCCACATTATTAGCCAATCAGAAAAGGATTTTGCAACCAAAACTTTGAGCACGGGTTCAAAAATAGAGGAAACCAAGTGATTCAAATAAGCCAACTGGAAATTACAAATACATAACTTTACTATGCATGTGTAGTAAGTAGGCCAGTCGCTGCATGGCCACTTTCGGATAAACTTACGGATAAACATGGCTCGATATTATGCACGAATCAATAGGAAAACAGTTTACCAAACTGGGAATTATATAGTTACCTAACAAAAAATACAGATCGGTTAAAGTAAAGCCAAAATTTTGTTTATCCAAGTTTGTTTTCATTTCTGATCATGCGCACTGTTATTCCGACATAGCTTGTTATAAGCAACCACCACACAGGGGTGAGATTTGTCATGATTTTTTTACTGATTTCAGATTTTTATAAGAATCTCTTGTGAAATCTGGAATTCCTGAAGTATTACTCTAAAGGTGTTTTTACCTGTAAAAGTGGATATAGACCAATAGAAACAGGTAGGCAAATACAAACCATAGACCGTACATGCTCTGGGGTCATCGGCGACCCCCAAACACGCGACCCCCAAACACTGCAGATTTTGTGGATTTTTTATTCTCGGCCAAACTCGCCCCTTGACCACAGTAAAGAAATTACTCATGTGTACAAAGTCAACTGCCGATGCCCGCGCATTATGGTTTCAATTTGATAAATACCGCTAGCGTTTATTATGAGAAATGCAGGTGTAGACAAAGAGACTTGTGTATAGGCCTACTGTATAATATTCTTCTAATAATTACCGAAAACTTCCCAGACCAGTTTGAAAATTTGCAGCAACGTACAAACATGGAATTCACCATAGGTGAATTAGACAGTCATGTTGGATGTATTGAAGTCGTCAATACTTGCAGTTATGAATAATTTAATACACATTCATTAACTCCAGCTCCCCCGAGCGTGAAGCAATTGTTCTAAAAATGAAGTCTGCAGCCTTTTTGTTCGGATGGAGCCGTTCATAGTAATAAATCTATTGGTAGCCAGGAAACGTACATTAATATTTGAGTATATTTGGCCGTGGACTTATAAATATATTATAATAATGAGATGAGGCATTAGCGGCTGAATAGATTTTCTTGATATCACAGTTTATGCATGTTTAACCTAAACGGTCACTTTGACAGCTTGCTTGCGAGAATTTTAAATGGCAGCTTTGACAAATGTAGATTCCACCTTGATACAAATTCGCCCAACAGTCCCAGAACGTCGATATTTGTTTGAAAGCTGGGAAATCCGGTGTGGGACGTGGGGCTTAAAGTGCTTTAGTTTTGGAGATACGCGATCTGGTGTGCAGAAGTTCATAACAATTTCCAGTTCTATAACTTATAATATACTTAATCGAATAAACTTTGTTCCTACATCTACGAATTGTTTGGGAATGAGAAAATCTACGACAAAAACACGTCCGAATTCTGCCCGAGTAAGAAATAGTAAGAAAGTAAGAAATAGCGCCCCGTATTGACACAATAAATACACATTTTGCACGCATTGCGTTTGTGGGTGCGCCTGTCTTACTGAACGTTTCTTTCGTTACATTTAAGCCTTTTTAAAATGTCTAAACCAATTGGTGCCTCGGTCATTACAGTTATTTTCAGTTTGAAATAATCAGGGCGGCCCTAAATTATAGGATCTCTTGTAATGTACTTTCCCTTATTTGTAAAACCAAAAGCCTACAAATAACTGTCGATTCTTTAATCTAAGACTTTACACTGTTCAGCTTTGAAACTTGGTTTGAGTGTCCAAAAGAAACTATAAATCAAACCGGGTAATAGCTATTCTTTGACTATACCTTTACTTTTGGAGTTTCCTTATATATCACGTTATCAGTGATGCAAAAGTTGAAAAACTACAGAGATAGCAGCTGGATAACTGATCAGAAAATCCCAGTAATGGGTCAGTTCTCATAATTCAATTTAACTTGAATTTTGATTGAACTTTGTAAGAATGATTTAGAAAAATCAATAACAATTACAAAACAAAGATTGTTTCTGTAAAATTATTTTATTCCAACTTCAACCAAAAGAAATAAATGTACAAGGATGGAAAATAGCAATAGCAGGTCCTTGGAGAAATTTGACATTGAGCAATATAGTAACCTGCTCATTTTTATGTATTTGTTCATGTTCATTTAAAACAGATACTACATGTAGTTCATAGTTATTTCATTTTGTTAGTTTAACATAGACAAGATGAAAGTCCCTATTATAAAATTTTCACAGAGAAAAAAATGTTATCCATACCATTTTTCTATGGACAAAAAGTAGTTTTTCATTTACTTTTTGCAGTTTCACTTGTAAATTCATGTACTCCAAATTAAATAGCAGAGAAACACCCCAAACAGAAAAGCTTTTAGTAATAAGACAAGATTAGAAAATTTATGTCACGTGTGCAGGCATACCACTATAGAATAATAGAAAAAAGAAAGTGGGTTCAAAACCGTCTTGCAGTTGTTACTTGAAGCTTATAATAAAGGCTGAAATCATAAAATGTTGACAAGTTTTTACCACACCTTCAAACACTCCCAGTTAGGCAATTCGATTTTCAGCCTTCATGGAAATGGAGGAAAAAATCATACTTTCTCAATACCAATGTGTAAACATACAAATGAACCTGACCTGCCAAATGCCACTTCCTTAGTGGAACTTTGTGAATTACAGTATGTGTATGACTGTCAAATATCCTAACAAATACATATAATACGGTGACTCCCGTTAGGAAAATACACTTACACACTTCAATTTGGGATTAGACAGTGTAGGCCTACACTATTGAAATACATGTATGTCTGAAGTTGGACTTTAAGTTGTCTATTCTGTTGACATGTCTTATTTACAGATTGAATAATTTACTAAAAATCCCATTCAATTACCGTAAAAGAGATTTAAAAATAGTTGTCAACACCAAGTTGATTTTTTTAAATTTGAATTTACAATACACATTTTACAGGAGTCATGCACTATCCAATAATGAACAAGGAATTAGATTTGGCTATAAAATACAAAAAGGCATATGTACATGTACAGTACAAATGATAGTCTCGTGCTTGTAACGGATTGCTGTACATAAGAAATGGGCATACCAGATTTTCATTGTACTTTTTACAATGAAATCCCCATTATTGAACCTTATTTGCTTTGTGATCGGGAATACACGCACTTGTCATGAACACGGTAAAGGAGCAAGATGATTTTAAAAATACAAATGATATTGATTTTAGATTAGTAGGGGACCTAATTACAGTTTACTTTCTTTCAAACGTCTTGCTACACGTGATTTGTTTGGACTATAGCATAAGGAAGCCATCTGCCATTGTTATTTTTTACAATAACAAAATGTAAAGATCTCTATAAATGATAATGTACATATTTTATGCCTGTGAAATCATTCAAATTAAAAATCCCCCAAATTATAGGTGAACCATCTTACAATGTGACGAGGACCTCAAACTTGATAATGCCTAGTTTAATGTAGGGCCTATGTACCGCCATTGGTATGAGCAATTATGTTACCACTATTTTTGCTGGCTACATCCTCGTGACTTTTTGCCAAAGAAACCTGAAATTTGCTCACTACATACTCATACTGCATACAAAAATGAACTCGGTAGACCGCCGGCTAACGTGACGGAATCAAGGCCGTTCAAAGAAATGGCTTTGCTATTTTCACAAACGCGAGAGCAGTGTGCATGTTGTCCTGAATAGAAAGAAAGAGTCGAAATTTATCTCGGTAATTATTTCATATTATTGTTTGAAAGCAAATTTCGGTTATGATAAAGAAGTAACACGATGTCTGGATGATACTGAAAGTGTATTTTTAATATGAAGAAGGCCACGGGGATCCAGTCTAGGGCCTACATGTCTGAACGTTGTACTGCAAATAGGTTTTTATTATGAAAACAGTGATGGGGAACCAATCTCAACTAGTTTGCGAATATATCCAGCACGATATGGGGCAGAGGGGTACCCCCACCCCCCTTTGTCCCTATACCCCAGGCGCGGTTCTACGGGGGGGGGGGGGGGGGGCTATGGGGGCTTTAGCCCCCCCCCCCCCCAAACTTTTGTCTAGCCCCCCCCCCCCCCCCCCCCCCAAAAAGCAACAACAACAAAAGCTGGAAAATACTGGATCTGCATCGAATCAGCTGCGCGGCCGGGCACAGGGGTATGATACGCGACATTGCTGGCTGTAAGCTTGGCGGCACGTAAAGCCTGGTTTCCATATAATCGCAATGAACGCCGACAGCACGCAAGATGGCAAGTCGCAGACGTCCGGGCAGAGACGGTTCTGGACGTCATTCGGCTGAAAATGTTCAACAAAATGGCGTCCGAATGCTTGAAAATGTCTCTGATATGGCGATTTTTGGTACTTCACACTTCTGAAAGCTGAACTGATATTTCATTTAGATAGATTTCAATTACGGGCAGCTATTTTACTTACATTTATGCTCATATTTCTTGGTCAAAGGATAAAGTGGGTCAAATTTGTGGCACTCAAGCGGTGAGAGACATCGTTTAATGCACGGCATGTCAGTACGTGTATTTGAATGGGCCTACTCTCACGACGCGACGGCGACAGTCGGCAAAGTTGAACTTGGTTGATCTTTGCCGACTGTCGCCGTCCATGTTGGGAAAGTCCCCGATGAAGCGCTTCCATTTATCGGCGTTGCATCGGGGACTCTTCGGCGACGCTGTCGGCGATTATAACGACTATATGGAAACCAGGCTTTTAACATGATATACACTCTAAAAACAACTTAGTTAAAATATTGACTAGATTTCCTAGTTATTGAAAACTGACTAGGAGATCAGTCAAGCATCCGAAGTTTCAGGTTGACGGTGACCGATAGTTGCTTTGACTAGATTCCTATTTACTTCGTCGAGGATCGAGGATTCTAGTCACTGCGTATTTTACGTCACGCGGCGGACGGATTATTTCCAACATTTTCTCAAAGGGCGAGATCGCTTCGCGCATGTCGCGATCGCGCGTCGACTTCTGAGAATAGGCTAAATGTCGTTTTTGTCTGCTTTAAATTAATAGAATTCTTTAGTGATTAGTTTTAAACAAACATTTTCTAGTGCTATATTTGTTTTACATTTTGAAAAGCAGAAGTTATGCTGCTCATTTCAGAATATTGTTCATGTATGCAGGGGCGTCAATCCCATTTCAAACGTGGGGGGGGGGGGGGGGGACATTACTGAAGTCAAGAATCATGTGAAGCGCACACGGCGAGGGTCCTGGCGCGAAGCCCTTAATGTAGTGCATAGAGTAGTGCATTTGGCCTCATTAGCATAACTCGTGAGCACAGTTTGAGGAGCGCTATTTTCGATTTGTCGCAGAAGGAACACCTTGTCAAAACCCTGCAACAAAGTTCTGAAGAAATGTGGGTTAGACATGGATTATATACCAACTATTAATGTGGAAAAATTTCCTCCCTTGACAGTTATCGTGTCACAAGAGAGTAATGTGCAATGATCGCCGACAGATGACATTTAGAATATTTATTAATGAAATGTTACATTTCGCGTGTGAGAACATTTTTTCACCTTCAAGGAACCATACAACTATACTTCAGCTTGTTTTACATATTTTAACCACGTCTGTTACGGCCCATTATGTCCGCATGGCCCAATATGTCCGCACGCTTTTTCAGGCCCATTATGTCCGCCCCATTATGTCCGCAGGCCCATTACGTCCGCCCCATTATGTCCGCAGGCCCATTATGTCCGCCCCATTGTGTCCGCAGGCCCATTATGTCCGCCCCATTATGTCCGCAGGCCCATTATGTCCGCCCCATTATGTCCGCAGGCCCATTATGTCCGCCCCATTGTGTCCGCAGGCCCATTATGTCCGCCCCATTGTGTCCGCAGCCCCATTATGTCCGCCCCATTGTGTCCGCAGGCCCATTATGTCCGCCCTATTGTGTCCGCAGGCCCATTATGTCCGCCCCATTGTGTCCGCAGGCCCATTATGTCCGCCCCATTGTGTCCGCAGGTCCATTGTATCTGCACCCTTAACGCAGGAGTATTAGTCCTAACTGCTGGTATTTCGATATGGTTGAGGGGTACGAATCTGTCGCAAATCCTTCATTTTCATGCACAAGTATAATGGTAGATATTTTATGTTTAAGATTATACTGTCCGTGCTCTTTGATATTTACCCAGGGATTTACGCCCATGAGGACGACCATGGTAAGACTAGAGCCAACGACACCAAACAGTCAAGTTTCTGACAAGAAATAAACGAATTTCTATTCTATCCTTCCTCCAAAATTTTGTCTTCAATTTTTCTAAGCGGGTTTCTTTATTGCATGTTTGGGTGAAAAATAGGGAAAAGAAATATGTTCAACATGTTCAGTGTCATTGCAAAATCTACCAACATTGTCAAAATAAGTTTGTTCGGTACCGAGGAAAACCATGACAAAAACGATTTTTAGTATGGTTTGGACTTTACTGAAAGTGCACCGAAATGAGGCAGTAATCAGATACGCAAAGGCCCTAGACGTCTTGGATATGGACATTAACATAACGCAAAATGTTCAAATAAAACTGTGATTTGTTGGTAAATTTTCAGATGTTTTTGACGTTTTTAAGGAACAAGACGTTAATGAATGGGAATAGAAGTGTGTTGGAGCGTGTATAATAAATAGTCTATAACCGGTGAAGGGCGTCGCCGATAATGGCCCCAGCCGACAAGGCTCCTCACCGGTTATAAATCAAGAGTTTCAGATGCTTCGGGATCCATCCATTCTTCCACCATGGGATTTGCCTGAGCCTCTTCCTGTACCAGGTCTGTCACAACACAAGCATAAAGTTGTGCACTGCAGATTCAAGAGGCATCACAAGTCCAGCTCCCACACGAGTAGAACCGGAGCCAGAAATTCAATCTTCATCAGATAATTCTTCTGACGAGAATATACCGCTTGCCAAGATTTTTGAAATGACCTAAAACTACAAAGATCTTAATGTTCATATTGCTTTCGAATTATATATATTTGTTTTACACAGACAATGTTGGTACAGTTTCGATTCTATTCAATAAACCGTTTATTTTCAAACACCAGCAAATGAAGTAAAGCAGATAAGCATGGATAACCAAGAAAGTAATAAAGCAAAATTGTAAAAAATATATTGCCAAAAAGGGCAAGATTACAGGATAGTCATAATAAAGCATTATTTTCTTAATGCCTCAAATTAAACAAAAAGTGTAATTACTACTGCTGCTGCTGCTGCTGCTGCTGTTTCTGCTGATGTTGCTGCTGCTGCTACTATTCTATATGCTAGTGAAAATATCTTACCTACTCATCAATTTTTATGATGATCGGACCTACCATTATATGTGTTTTAAAAAGCACATTTTTTATGACGTCGTCATGACGTCACACATTTTCCACTATTACATTGAAGTATTAGCATGTTCAAAATTAGCATGTTCCAATGAAGAGATATGGCTTGAAGGTTCGAAAATTTAAAAAGTGATATAAAATGATATGATGACGTCATCGTGACGTAACATCAATTTTCATCTGTAACGCTAGCCGGCCTACCAGCATACCAAGATCGGATGCAATCGGAAGTACAGTTCTCCAGATGCAGGATCTAAAAATATGCACCTTTAAGATGACGTCACGTGGCCCATGATGACGTCATCACGACGGCACTTGTCAAAGAAAACATTTGCAACGTGGTCTTGGGCTTTGTCAAGATTAGAGTCAATCTGATCAACGACAGTGTAAAATGTTCAGAGGAGAACGAAATTTCAAACATTTAAAAATTCATAGAAAATCATCATGACGTCACTTCGGATTTTGCGTACTAGTAAAAATATCTACCTGCCCACCGATTTCGGACCTACTCTTATGTTTGTTTCAAAAAAGCACATTTTGATGACGTCATCATGACGTCACACTTATCACAAAAAGAATTTTGAAATTAACATGTTCTGTTGACGAGATATGGCTTAAAGGTTAAAAAACCTAAACAACCATATAAAATTGTATAATAACGTCATCATGAGGTCACCTCAATTTTCATCTATAACACATGCTAGCCTACCAACATACCAGGTTTGAAAGCACCTACGGTGCTCTAGATATGGACCCTTCAAAAATGCACCTTTAAGATGACGTCACGTGACACGTGATGACGTCATCATGACGTCATCATGACGTCACTTTTCGCGGCAAGACTTTGCATTAGGGTGTATGCCTCTGCTACACGTAACTTGAAATGAATAAAGAAGTTACTTTTGATGGCTGTTTTTATCAAGTCCCGTCTAGCGCGCTGATGCCATTTGTCTAAAAGTCGTCGCTGGGGGAAGCAAACAAATATGACGTCATGTTACGGTTTCTCCTTTTATACTTGGTGCAAAAGGGAAGCTGTAACATGACGTCATATTTTTAAAGTTTTGTTTGGTGCCCCCAGCGACGACTTTTAGACAAATGGCACCAGTGGGACTTGATAAACCGTGATAAAAATCAGCTCTCAAAAGTAACTTTTTATTTCATGGCAGAAATAATTTTGTTTTATTGTAATTAAATTACAGCTTGGTTCTCACATCCTTTGTATTTTTAATTGATGTTATTGTTATTGGTATTTTTTGTGTGGTTGTTATTGTTGTTGTTGTTGTCGTCGTTGTCGTTATTATTATTTCTTTAATATGAGATATTACCACTCGTCCTCATAATAATGTACGCGATGGCATGGACTACATGGTATACATGTATTTACAGTATGTGTACAATATATCCAACCAGAAAATACCACTTTTCTGTGTTACAGCTTCATTAATTTTTTGCCACGGCGCCATGCTGCTAATTATGCCTCAGTCACATATCCACCGGGCCCCGTACGAATTTCTCTACCTACGGCGGATTTCTAAGATTTTTGGAAATCAGGGGTATCGCAGGGGTCTGCGACATCCGTGTGTAGCAGTCACATATTTGGCGGGGCCCGCGCGGTGCCCTTTGAAGTTTTCTCGACTCCAATCGCGAGGTGCCCGTGTGTAAACCGCAAGGGGTACCGCAGGATAATCCTGCAGACGCCACCCGAAAAAATACGGCCGCGAGGGCGCCGCGCCAGGTCCGCAAGGGAATCTTAGACGCCGCGCGGCAGTCGGACGGGAGTCGGACGGGAGCAGTGAGATACCCGTACGATTTTTATACATCGTACAGGGCTCGTGAGGGACTCGCACGGACATCGTAAGACACTCGTACGATAATCTTGGAAATAGTACGCGTGCCGTACGATTTGAGGGGCCCAAAATTCCGTCCCAAAATCGTACAGCATCCGTACGAATGCTGCGCGATGCGGGGGCCGTTCTGGGCCCGTGCGGTGCCCGTGCGATGCTGTTTCTACGACACATCGGGAACGTTTAACTCTGCGCTAATAGCTCCCGATGCGCCCTACGGCGAGGAAATAACGCCAAGGCGCCCGCAGGATAGCCACGGCACCCTGGCGGCCGCCTTGAGATTTTGTATATATTTCCATGCCACGCGTGTATCACGGCTTTGCTAATGAGTCAAAAACCGGTGTATTCGTAACACTGATGCGCATGCGCAATCTGCATATTAGATCACGCCCCATTGCATTGCGGAATTCGCGGTTGTACGGTTCGTGGACAGAGTGAAGTTTTAACGCGTATTCCCGCCGTGGGCTTTGTCACTTGGTACTTGTTAAAATATTGAAATGACTAAAAACAAACAATTTTGAACTAGTTTGTCATGTTGGGTGGATAGGTGGTGGTGGTAAGTCATCCCTTTTAAGTTCTGTAGAAATCATCTTTTATTTCATTTCATTATTTTCATAATGAATTAAGCTCTATTTCACAGTACAGAAAAGTATTTTTTTCTAGTATGACATACACACAGTCGTACTTTCCCTATACTACAGAGGACAATGCTTTGTGTTTCTTATTGTTCCTTTAATATAACCCAACCCCATAGACTAAGCACTATGTTTACGTCCGAGGACCGATTTTAACAAAAGACCGACTTCCGAGAACAAGAAAGGTTCCTTTGTATTTTCTTTCCCCTCTTGTCCTCGAACGTATGTACAGAACCTGTTATGTGCACAGGTATCCGTACATGCAAATGCACAGTGTACTCATTCATACATGTACTATGTCGTCAACATAGTGTGTACTCCCAAAGGGCCCAATGCCAATATAGGCCAGAACAAGAAAGCAACTAAATATAAAGGAAGTGAGAACCAAACGTTATTGTTTTGTGCAAACTGAATTTACATTATGTATCTTTGAATTGTTAAAATTTGAAAACTGACGGTCTGGAAAATCTGGAAATGTTGGTGATTTTTCTCATTGGACCATATTTGTCCCATCTGTAAATATGCTGATAGCTCTTTAAACAAATTGAGGTTTGTCTACGGGACAGGGACTAAGATGTGATGCAGCCTCAAATTTAGTGTAAACAGACATTTCTGATATTATGTGTGGATATAAGGGATGGGTGTGGGGTGGGGGGTTTAAGAATTAATCTGTTTTGAAATGTTTCAAGCAAAATTTCTGGAGGTAACCTGTGTGTGGTTTGACAATTTGTGTGATTTGACATGATATGCATGTATATGTGTAAATGTAAAGTATGTCTTAAAAAGCAATCAGCTAACCATGAAGGAAACAAGAAAACAAACTGAATTTACAATAGCTGAAGATATGTAAGTTTCAGTCATGTGGGTATAGTGGCCTATTGGGTCATCTGGCCATCAGAAGGGGGAGGGGTCATTTTGGCATTTTGTCTGTGGACCTATCTTCAGGCCCTGACCACGCCCCCAAAGGGTTGCGATTGGTCCGTCCTTGCTAAGAAGCAAACACATGCATCTAGTGTGTATGCATATAAAATATGAAACCCATTTGAGCTGATGATCCATGAGGGCACGGGAGGTGCGGGGGGGGGGGGGGGTGAAAATATACACAAGTTATTTGATCATCTCCAATAAGGGTGTTGAGGGGCCATATCTTGAAATGGAAACATGGTATAGTATTTCTGACAGCAGATTTTTGCAGATTGGATGTCATTCAACCTGGCAAATATCCCGAAGCAAATATGAATGAGAAAAAGGGGGCGGGGTACTAATTTTCAGGGGGTCATATCTCACAAACGACTTTGACCGAGTTGGGCCCTAAAATGTAAAAATATAACATAAGAGTTGAATCTGCAGTGCACAACTTTATGCTTGTGTTGTGACAGACCTGGTACAGGAAGAGGCTCAGGCAAATCCCATGGTGGAAGAATGGATGGATCCCGAAGCATCTGAAACTCTTGATTTATAACCGGTGAGGAGCCTTGTCGGCTCGGGCCATTATCGGCGACGCCCTTCACCGGTTATAGACTATTTATTATACACGCTCCAACACACTTTTATTCCCATTCATTAACATCTTGTTCCTTAAAAGCGTCAAAAACATCTGAAAATTTACCAACAAATCACAGTTTTATTTGAACATTTTGCGTTATGTTAATGTCCATATCCAAGACGTCTAGGGCCTTTGCGTATCTGATTACTGCCTCATTTCGGTGCACTTTCAGTATAGTCCAAACCATACTAAAAATCGTTTTTGTCATGGTTTTCCTCGGTACCGAACAAACTTATTTTGACAATGTTGGTCGATTTTGCAATGACACTGAACATGTTGAACATATTTCTTTTCCCTATTTTTCACCCATGCAATAAAGAAACCCGCCTAGAAAAATTGAAGACAAAATTTTTGGAGGATGGATAAAATAGAAATTCGTTTATTTCTTGTCAGAAACTTGACTGTTTGGTGTCGTTGGCTCTAGTCTTACCATGGTCGTCCTCATGGGCGTAAATCCCTGGGTAAATATCAAAGAGCACGGACAGTATAATCTTAAACATAAAATATCTACCATTATACTTGTGCATGAAAATGAAGGATTTGCGACAGACTCGTACCCCTCAACCATATCGAAATACCAGCAGTTAGGACTAATACTCCTGCGTTAAGGGTGCAGATATAATGGGCCTGCGGACACAATGGGGCGGACATAGTGGGCCTGCGGACACAATGGGGCGGACACAATGGGCCTGCGGACACAATGGGGCGGACATAATGGGCCTGCGGACACAATGGGGCGGACATAATGGGGCTGCGGACACAATGGGGCGGACATAATGGGCCTGCGGACACAATGGGGCGGACATAATGGGCCTGCGGACACAATGGGGCGGACATAATGGGCCTGCGGACACAATGGGGCGGACATAATGGGCCTGCGGACACAATGGGGCGGACATAATGGGCCTGCGGACATAATGGGGCGGACATAATGGGCCTGCGGACATAATGGGGCGGACGTAATGGGCCTGCGGACATAATGGGGCGGACGTAATGGGCCTGCGGACATAATGGGGCGGACATAATGGGCCTGAAAAAGCGTGCGGACATAATGGGCCATGCGGACATAATGGGCCGTAACACACGTCTTACCAATCTTCGCGGTTTTCACGAAGTGACGAATCCTTGTTGCCAATTCCGGAATACCTTTGTTGTGACTACAAAATGTATGAAATGCATCGAAACCAAACAAATAGCGCCAACATGCAAACACGTTATTTTAATGCCTTTTTTCTAGCTCTGGCGAAGACATAAAGTTTATACAGATGATGCGTGTTTTTCTCCTACACTTATGATATTCATCACAATTTGTACATGGGGGGGGGGGGTTAAAGATTTCCCAGCTTTCAAACGAATTTCGACGTTCGGGGACTGTGGGGCGAATTTGTATCGAGGTGGAATCTACATAGCTATTTGTTCCTTTGTCAAAGCTGTCATTCAATTCTCGCAAGCAAGCTATCACAGTACAATGGCCATTTAGGTTAAAAATGCATTAACTGTGACATCGAGAAAATTTATTAAGCCACCAATGCCTCATTATTAATCCATTAGATCCACGGCCAAATACTCATGTACGTTTCCTGGCTACTAATACATTTATTACTATGAGACGGCTCCATCAGAACAAAAAGGCTGCAGACTTTATTTTGAGAACAATTTATTTAAATTATTCCACGCTCGGGAGAGTTAATGTGTATTAAATTAGTCATAACTATGCCCTATGGACGACTTCAATAAAGCCAACATGACTCTCCAAATTAATGCCACCCCGCCCTAATTTACCTATGGTGAATTACATGAATGCTTGTACGTTGCTGTCACTAATTTCCGTAAGTGGCTTTAAAGTTTCAAACTGATCTGGCAAGTTTTCGGTAATATTGAAAGACTATACACAAGTCTCTTAGTCTATACCTGCATTTCTCATAATAGACGCTAGCGGTATTTATCAAATTGAAACAATAATGCGCGGGCATCGGCAGTTGACTTTGTACACGAGTAATTTCATTGCTGTGGTCAGGGGTGAGTTTGGCCGAAAATGAAAAATCCACAAAATCTGCAGTGTTTGGGGGTCGCCGAGGATCCCAGAGCAGCGTAGGGTCACTAGGGTCTAGGGTTTGTATTTGCCTACCTGTTTCTATTGGTCTATATCCACTTTTACAGGTAAAAACACCTTTAGGGTAACACTTTAGGAATTCCATATTTCACAAGAGATTCTCTAAAAATTCTGAAATCAGTAAAATTCCTGAAATTAGGAAAAATCCTGACAAATCTCACCCCTGTGTGGAGGTTGCTTATAACAAGCTGTCGAAATAACAGTGTGCATGATCAGAAATGAAAACAAACTTGGATAAACAAAAGTTTGGCTTTACTTTTATCCGATCTGCATTTTGTTTTGTTAGGTAACTATATAATTAATTGTTTTAATCTGTCTTTCTCGGGGGGGGGGGGGGGGGGGGTGGGGGGTGGGGGTTAAGGGGGATTCCGTGGGATTCCGTGAAGCATGAGAAATTCCCAATTTGGTAAGCTGTTTCCCCATTGATTGGTGCGTAAATATCGAGCCATGTTTATCCGTAAGTTTATCCGAAAGTGGCCAGCGATCGGCCTACCTACTACACATGCATAGTAAAGTTTTGTATTTGTAATTCCCAGTTGGCTTATTTGAATCACTTGGTTTCCTCTAACATTGAACCCGTGCTCAAAGTTTTGGTGTTCTCCCTCAGGGCCCAGTTTGAATTGAGAGGAGATGCCGAAGGAAATTTCAGTTTTAGTAGTGGGAGGAAAACCCCTGTAGAACAAATTATTTCTGGGGAATCAGGTAGGGACTGAAAACCCAATCCACATAGTTTATAGTGCACCTGGATGGGAATCGAACCAGGGTCACCAGAGGTGGAAGGCGAGGAAAGAACCACACCAGCCTGACCTCCCAAGAATTGCTCATTTGTATCCAAACAAAAATGATATACAGAAAAGAAATCCATTGTATGTAAAAGATCGCCACGTGAATTTTTATCATCAGTATTGCATATTTGCCTATAGCTGGGAAATGTTGATTGTCCAGAAATCTTAAACGAAAAAGTGACGCATGGACTACGGTGTCGAAACTGAGAATTTGTTGATACCTTTTAGCAACCACTTTACATGGGAAAAAAATAACCACATAATAAGTTTTCCCCGACACGAATTTCTGGCCATAATTTGGTTACGGCTTGCTTAATACAAAAATAATGTTGATTTAAATTAATTATTTGTTTTTGTATAACGCGCGTAAAAACTGTTTAACTTGGCATTTAACAAGATCGCAAAAGTCCATCACCACTCGCGAAAGTCCATCACCGATCGTGAAAATGCATCACCGATTTGATGATCACATTAAATGCCTCATTGGCGTTCCATAGCATTTACCAGATGGACACATTTACCGTTGGGCAGGGGCATGGGCGGCGATCCCGGAGGGGGGTGGGGGGGAACACGTCCCCAAAAAAATCTTTTTGGGGGAGGGGACGACTATGGCAGTGTCCCCCAATAAATATACATTTTATGGGTCATTGCCTTTTACATGCAGTATGCACCAGAATACACAAAGATCAGCACACATTTTGAAAAATGTCCCTAGAGACACCGAGTACAAAATGCTTAACAATTATTGTTGGTTGTGTGCTTTTTCCTCTGTCCAACCCCCACCCCACCTTGATGAGAAATCGCCGCCGCTGGGCAGGAAAAAAAAACATTTATCTAGATAATTCTGTCCCCCCGGACACATTTACCGGATCGCGACCTGAGAAATCTGCCTCCCCCCCCCCCCCCCCCCCCCCCCCCGGCATTTGAGGCGTCATAAAAAGCAAAAGGAAATAGTATTTTAAAGACGGTTTTCAGACGGTTCAGACGTTGTTTGTCCTCCCTGGCACAAAAAAAAGCTGGATACGCAACTGCCGGGGACAGATTTATTGGGGGGGGGGGGAACTTTTACACCGGGCCCAACGCAACTAGGCGCACCCGCAAGTGTACGGCTAGACTGCTCAACCTGCTAGTTCATGTAGTTAGCAGACGTAAACAGTCCGCCCGCGCATATCATAGAACAGAACACGCTACACGAGCTATCCAAACATGCACCCAGCAAGACCAGCCAAAACTTACGTCTTCACAGCTCGATGGCGCGCTTGTATCATCGCCAGCCGGCTACGCGCTGTCCACAATGCTATGAGCTCCGTGCACAACTACCCCCTCAGCGGAAAGAAAAGGCGAGTTGGGGGTCAATATCGACGCCATCTTAGAGCAAGTTCGGTTGG
This sequence comes from Hippasteria phrygiana, assembly GCA_037893225.1. NCBI lineage: Eukaryota > Metazoa > Echinodermata > Asteroidea > Valvatida > Goniasteridae > Hippasteria > Hippasteria phrygiana. The sequence continues at coordinate 510,876 of JAZGUH010000256.1, forward strand.
GCGACTAGAGTGACTAGACTTAACCATAGTCGATCTAGATGTCACCCGAACGCTGCGTGGTTTGACTAGCTAGTCCAACTGGATCAACCAAGCTCCGGACCATGGTTTCTCTAGTCACTCGCGAGTTACGTCACGGTTTCAAGATGGAGTCGAGGTAAACTGGGCATGTTTTGCAAACGTTTACGGTAAATTGTTAGTTTTGTCCAATGATAATAACTCTTTGCAATAAGATAATGAATTATTTATTGCACTAGAGAAAATAAAAGAAATAAATAATAGAAAATAAAAATGACGTACCAACATTTGCTTCGTTAACGTTAACAATTACTAATTAGCAGACGACATTCTTTACAGTTGTTGTTGCTACACAAACTAGATTTGACGTAGTTGATCGACTAGGTGCGTTCGAGTGAAAACAAACCACGCATGCGTGATTTAAATAGCAAAATTGACAAAAGGGACTAGATCAGCAGCACCCGAACTTGCTCTTACCTGACTTCAATTTAAGTGTCTGGTTCCCGCTGTGATATTCTTATTGAAAACTCAATTATCGAGAGTCGGCAAACAGACAAAGCAATTCCACTGGTATACGAGTATCAAATGAACGAGGAGCGCAGTGCGTAATACCAGCGACGTACTCCCCACGGAAGTGTGGTTGCTATGTGGACAGCGCCCTCTTTTGTTGACGGACGGAGCCCTATCGCTGAGCGGTACCGGTACGCTCCTCCCAGTCTGCAAACTTTCCGCTGCAGTACATAAGGGACATATAGGGCCCTACATGAGATCATGGAGGAAGGAGGGTTCCTTCCTCCATGATGAGATCATGGAGGAAGGAATGAGATACACGAGTTCAAAAACATGGGGGGGGGGGACATTTGATATCGTGTCCCCCACCCTTCAAAACGTGGGGGGGGGGGGGGGACGTGTCCCCATGTCCTCCCCAGGATTGACGCCCATGGTATGAATGGTGTTTATGAAGACCATTTAAAATGACAACTATGACTCAAAAGTAACATGTATATAGTTGCTGGAGGAAAATATACTGCTGTTTGATGTGATATTTCGCCTGATGCACGTTCCCTTATTGGTGTATTTGGCCGATGGATCATGCTATTGGAAAGGGTGGTCAAACTTAAACCGATTGATAGACAATGCCATGGTTCACATTGCTTTGAGTATTAAAGGGTGAATTAAAAATAGTCGTTCCAACGTCTTGTATTGTTTGTTTCAAGGTTTATAAAAAATGACAACGGATTTTGTCATACAAACCAGGAAAAGTAGTAGGATTTGACTGGAGTTCTAGTTATTTATGTGACAATTTTTTCTAGTCAATAATATTGACTGGAAAAATCTAGTCAGATTGACTGATTTTCAGTTGCACCCAGCTGACCCTGAATATCTAGTCAAATTTGACTAATACCTAATGCTTTTTTAGAGTGTAGAGCGCGTGGTGTTGTGTCTAGGCTTTATTTAAAAAGTTTGTGACGCGAAGATGGGCGTCCGCTTTTTGGTCAGAATTTCGAGGTCAAGAAGCAGTTTGTTTGCATAATTATACATTTGTTCAAATCTGATAGACCCTGGCTTTCGCCAAGGTCTATTACATAGACTACTTATTACGCGCCAAATACTTGAAAAACGCGCTGTATAGGCTATAGATTGTTTTTCGACTCCCAAAGTGAAAGAGCAGTAGCGAAAGTTCGAAGGTGACGTCACGTGCGAAGGGTCTAGCCCCCCCCCCCCCCCCCCAAAAAAAAAATTGGCTCTCGAACCACGCCTGCTATACCCCATACACTCTACAGACTATTTTTACCTAACACGTCCCCCTAGAGATCTGAAAATAATTCCTGAGATTCCGGGAACACAATGACCAACACAAAAGAGGGGGGGGGGGGTTCCCTCTGCCCCATATCGTGCATCGTGTTTGCGATGCTGTCGGCAACCAACCCTATGGTGTACTATTTACGACACATCGCTTTGCCTCTTCCATACGCGACGCGACTATACGACGCGACGGCACGACGGCTGCGTTGCATCGTGCCGTCGCGTCGTGCCGTCGCTTCTTTCCCATTACTTCTGGCGTCGCGTCGTGCGTCGCGTCGTGCCGTCGTGCCGTCGCGTCGTTTTTTTCTAGCTTGCAGGTTTTCTTTCCTCAACGTCGCCCCTTCCGTCGCCCATCGCGTCGTGCGTCGCGTCGTGCGTCGCGTCGTGCGTCGCGTCGTGCGTCGCGTCGTGCTCGCGTCGTGCGTCGTGTTTCGCGTTGTGTTTCGCGTCGTGTTTTGCTTCGTGTTTAGCTTCGTGTTTAGCTTCGTGTTTCGCGTGGAGTAGTCCGGTCATGCTATTGTGAACATGCGCAGTTGAAATACCGAACTGGCTCACAGAATAACCCGCTAATACATTTAAATTTATGCGCGCATGCGCTTAACCGCGCGGTGAACAAAAGGCTGAGCTGTGTATTTGAAAAACGATTTTGCTAGAATTCTGTTTGTATTTTCCCAATTTTTGTAGCAAACAATCTACAGTATCAACAACGGTACCGCGATAACAGCGGTGTCTGGCGGGACAAAATAAATATTGAAAAGAGAGAAAATATTTCGTTCCTGAGTATCATTAGCAATTTTAGAGGTATGGCGGACACAATAGGAGGGCGCTATTTTATTTGGGTATAAATACACAGGTTTTACCCAAATCAAATACCGCCCTCCTATTGTGTCCGCCATACCTCTAAAAGGCTAATGCAATGGGCACTTCAAACATGCGCTCATTGGTACGGTTCGGATGCTGGCAAGGATTTTGTGCTATACAAGGCGCGGGTCCGGGGGGGGGGGGGGGGTTTCAACCCCCCCCTTCCCTGCTCGTGGCCATGTTTTTTTTTTTTAGGAGCCTACGCCTAAAGTTGCAAACCAGAAAAGCAGAAACCACATGTCTTATTTTGCCTATGCGTAAGAACAAAACAAAGTGGTTAAATAGCGCCACCAACGGTGAAAAGGTGTAACTCACTGTAAACAGTAGCGTATCCAGTTTTTTGTGCCAGGAAGGGCAAACAACGTCTGAACCGTCTTAAAATCGTTTTAAAACACTATTTTTAATTTCTTTTTATGACGCTTCAAATGCCGCCAGGGGGGAAAGTTGCCGTGTGCACGGGTTTACATAAACGGCGTTAAACAAAGTTACAATAAAACTACACGTTATGAGCGGTTTCCATTTCTCGCCAAGGTTGGTGGGTGGGGGGGGGGGGGGGGTGGAAGGGCGGATCCAGGGGGGGCCAAAGGGGGCCCATGCCCCCCCCCCCCCCAAAAGAAAAGAAAACTGACGTCGCAATAAGGCAGCCACTGCGTACACCCACCCACAAAACTCAGCAAAAAAATGTGTTGGCCCCTCCCAAAATTGTGTTCTGGATCCGCCCTTGGGGGGGGGGGGGACGGTGACAGCCCGATTGTCCGAAGGTTCTTTAGTCCGAAGGGTTATTAATCCGAAGGTTCGTAATGGTCCGAAGGTTCGATAGTCCGAAGGGCCCAATAGTCCGAAAAGAGAATAAGGTTAAATAATCCGAAGGTTCGATATTCGGAATAGACGATAGGGTTCGATAGTCCGGACTATCGGACCTTATTGTCAATTCGGACTATCGAACTTTGTGTGCCTTTATGAACCTTCGGACTATTGAACCTTATTTTAGTTTCTGACTTTTGAACCTTCGGACTAATTAACCTTATTCTAAGTTCGGATTACTGAACCTTCGGATAAATGAACCTTCGGATTGTAGGCCGTTCGGACTAATGAACCTTCGGACTATTGCATCAAATGTTCCGTTAACGAACCTTATTTCATTTTCGGACTATCGAACCCCCTCATATGGGGAATTTGTACGTTCGGAATATCGAACCTTTGGATCAATAAACCTTCGGACAATCGAACCCTCGGACTATCGGGCGGACCCCGTAAAGGCGTGTATATTGTTAGGCATGTGGTTTGAACAAGGCTCATCACCATAATTCGTAAATTTCTTTTATTATCAACAACCAGATATTGCAATGGGGATGCTAAAAATGGATCAACTTAAATACCGGACCTATAGTTCTTGGATTTTGATTAAAAAAATGCCAAATGCATTACGTACGTTTAACTAATCCTTTTTAAGGGGTGGGATTCGCCCATTATTAGTTGTCCGCCAAAACTATAATTATATATGGTGGGGACATAATCTCCCGTTTCCAGGATCGCTTTGCAGGCCAGTCATTCAGCACTATATAAAAGAAAACCAAACGGCAAATGTTTGAGATTGCACTATGAGGACGAATGCACTATCAATTCAAATTTTAATAAAGGTTGAATATATGCTATCGAAAATGTGCCACCAGTGTCTTTTATGTGTGCATATTAAAGCCAATGACCTTTCAATGTATATTACAAGAGGCAAATTATTTGGGGACACTGCCGTAGCCGTTGTGTAACATGACTGTGTTACAACATGAAACTTGTACTTCTGCCCAGGGCCAATTAAAAAAATATACCAGTTCCTTTTTTGAAGCCTTATCCTTGTGTTATTTTTCCCCCTTCACTTTAGCAGGGCACTATTCTTTCTGTAATCGATTTCATTTTCCGATTTTTTAGACTTCTACAAAGCCATCGCCGGAGGGAGGTACTTCACTGGCATCGCGATATGCGAGCTGTAAGTTTGTTAAAGTGAAAATGCAACTGAAAAGAACCTGCATTAAACAATTGGGTACTTTAATAAAATACATAGAACATTGTTTAACATGGATATTTTGAATTAACTTGCAATTAGAATAGCTAATTTTAAACTGAAAATTTGGCTACCATTTTTAATTTAAATGCACGACGCGAGCACGACGCGAAACACGAAGCAAAACACGACGCGAAACACGACGCGACGCACGACGCGAGCACGACGCGACGCACGACGCGACGCACGACGCGAAACACGACGCGACGCACGACGCGACGCACGACGGTACGACGCGATGGGCGACGGAAGGGGCGACGTTGAGGAAAGAAAACCTGCAAGCTAGAAAAAAACGACGCGACGGCACGACGGCACGACGCGACGCACGACGCGACGCCAGAAGTAATGCACGATGCAACGCAGCCGTCGTGCCGTTGCGTCGTATAGTCGCGTCGCGTATGGAAGAGGCAAAGCGATGTGTCGTAAATAGTACACCATAAAAAGACGATGGAATGCTCGGATAGTGAATTTGAATGATTATTTTTGATTGTTGAATGACGATCTGCGTGATCATTCAATTTCAATCCAAATTGAATGAGCCAGGCATTAAAATGAACGAAAACATGGTGAAATTGGCCGGGAAATCCTATAAAACAACGCTTTTTAAAAATAATCCGTTACTGGAATAAGCCTAGGAAGGTGACAATTAGGAGTATGAAGGAAAAATATGAATTTCTCAAAACATGAGCGGTACACTTTCTTTCAAACAGAGGCTATAGTTCTAAACCTAAAGTAATCGGTGTCAACAACTCTTTCAAATGAGCCCACTGGAAAAATTACTCATAAAACAATGCTAAACATAACATGGTGTGGCTTTGCTGAAACCTATTCTGAAATCGTATGCAAAATTGGTAAATAATTTCTTGACATTTCTCGAAAATCCGTTGCATGAATCTAGAGATTTCCATTTAAACAGTACCTCCTTTTGTCGCATGGATACAAGTTTTCAATATGCGCGGGCGCGGGCCGAATCGCGGGCTAGCTTTTGCCCGGCGGTACCAAATCACCCACATGTGACACAGTTGGAATAACAATGACAACTCAGGGTACCACAATTATAATAACACGCGTGTGAACTTATGTACAGTATTTACGAAGCTAGCTGTACCATGCGTGAAATGCATTCTGCGCATGCGCACATCGACTTGACAACCAGCACCTAGCTTGTCTTGGTTCCAAGTAGACTGGTTCCCGGTCCCTACATTGTCCTTCGGATTTCAAAAGTAGGGACCGGTAGCGGGTAATAAATTTCGGAGGAATTCCTCCGGTTCATGCATATGCATGCCGGTCAGGGATCATACCCACAATGCAACTGGGCCATGGTAGAGTACGGCCGGCGCGGCCAATGTGTACGTGTGGTGATGATACGTAAGTACGTCAGTGTATATTACGAATATTCGTTTAGATTTTCGCTCAGGTTTAAAAAAGGTATATATTTTCGCAACCATCAACAAGGAGAGAGGCACTGCTTTTCATATTTGAAACCTATGCTGTTGAAATGCTTGAAATTTTGCCTTCGCGGAGGAGACAGGATCATGATCATGACGATGGCGATTTTGTCTACAAAAACAAGAAGACTGTGAGTGTGAAGTGTGATGCTGGATACGATTACGAGAACGATGGACTTTATAGGGGCCTATGGAGAAATAAGACTAGAATACATGTACTGAGTGAGACTGGACTTGAGTATCATCGTGTAGTGGCCATGTATACTGAGACTGAGAGCAGCAACAACCATTTGCAGCCCGCTTAATTCAATCATTGGAGAGCAGATTGAAAGGGTAACTAAAACGGAAAGACTTTACTTTAATACCCCCCACCAAAATCGGTCAAGAACACCAAAATCGGTCAAGAACAGCAAAATCTTGGAAAATAACAAACCCTCCTTGATAACAACTTTCTAAACATGTGGTACAACCTGTTGTTATATCAAGATTTATTTCAGCAAAATCTGTAAAAAATGAGGAAGAAGTCAACATGTATGATTGTGAACACTTTGAGTGGCTTTACATGGTGCCAAGAACTTCTAACAAAAAACACAAACTTTCTTCCCCTATATATATTGCAATAAAATGTCCCAACAAAATTCTCAAAATTAAAGGTTGTGCCATCCAAGTGTTTATACAATTATGAACACAATAATGGATGGTTTTTTTTCAAGATTTGCTGTTCCTTAACGATTTTGGTTGGGGGTATTAACCCTACAGTCCTGAATCCTCCAATTTTAATATGATTTTCCACATGCACTAGGGCATTAGGGACTTAGGGTTAAAGTAAAATCTTTCCGATGTGACAAATTTCTTTCATATTAAAACTAGTCTGAATTTATGTTAGTTATACAATAGAGAGTTCTATCTGAACTGATTGTCCAACTAGTGCTTACTCATGTTTCAGGCATCCAGTGCCAGTAGTTGTGCAAAAACAACCCTGACAAATAGTTGGAAGATATTCATTTTTGAAATCTTTTAACACTACCTATTCACTTGTTTGTCAAAGATGTGTTTGCACTTGCTCAGAAATAGATTTGCGTGATCAGGTGATCCTGTAGGAAAGACTTTACCTCCATTGTGATAGTGGTACAGTTGACTGATATAGCACTGCGCCATCAGGCAATAATGCATATCCACTTATGATAGCACCCGACTTATGCTATGTATGCAAACAGCAGTACTGCTATTAATTTGCATAAATTTTCTTTTTCTTCATGCAGATACGGTGCATGTGCCATTCAAGTCAGTGACAAAAGGTGCCTAACTATTGCAGATGAGCAACAGGACACCAGAGTGAAAGTGTTACGGATGGAAGATTTTTTGACATTAATGGGCATCTTGAACATTTATTGGAGAAACATGTGTGTGATGTTTTCGACACAAAGCCCTATCAGAACAGTGTGACTCATGTTGTGATTGATGAAGCCCACAGTGTCCTTCATTAGGGGCAGACTTTAGACAAGATTTTAGAAAGTATCTAAACTGCAGTCACTGTTTTCAGGAGCATTTTTTCTTGCTGTCACTGCAACTGCCAAGTCTACAAAGAAGGAAGAAAATTTGTTCATTGATTGGAATGAAGTCCACCAGTTTCATAACATCCAGCATTGACAGGACAGAATCAAAAAGAGACCTCCAAAGCTTCATGCCGAATATACCCTTTCATACTTGTGTTTAAATGCATCAATTTAAAAATGTTAAAATATGTTAGCAAAAGCTTGAATTCTATTTTAGATTTTACAGTATTATGCAATCGATTTCAGCTCTGAATTTTGCATGGACCACCCCCCTCCCTCCTCTTGAAGGGCTTCGTATATAGCTTGCCTTTGCCATCTACTGCTTGAAAACCGTGTCCTAGTCAGTCGATCAGTACTGATGTGAGTGCCCCCCCCCCCCCCCCCCCCCAAAATGTTTTCATACAGTTGTCCCAATATGAAAGAATCTTAAAGAAACTGACTAGGACACCGTGTTCAAGGTTCGCATATGATGCACGATATGGGGCAGATGGAACCCCCCCCCCCCCCTACCCACCCCCACCCATTTTGTGTTGGTCATTGGGTTCCCTGAATCTCAGGAATTCTCTTCAGATGTCTGGGGGGATGATGGGGGGGGGGGGGGAGTTACCCCTCTGCCCCATATTGTGCTTGTTATAAAGGTCTAGGTTCGACCTATTATTGATTAAAAACGAATGTCACTTTTTCATTTGTTTTGGTGTGTTTTTCCTTCTGCTTTGTAATAAAAAAAATTTGAATTTGTCTAAACATTCATGCTCTACTCAATTTGTATACTTTTGGTTTTCTGATGAGAAATCATATTGTTAGGCGCGACAAGCGAAGGGTAGATTAAGAAGCAAAGGGTAGATTAATCTGACCTCCAGGAAGAGGGTTGGGGTTTGTGTGCATTTCCCGGGATCTTTTTGTTGGCCTACATGTACAAAATTGTTTAATTTTTGTGGCTGCTGGCGCACACGTACGTACGTACGTACGTCTCCCTAAATTCGCGTGCTTTTTTATGCTTAGAGCTAGACTTAGGCTTTTGTCTAAATTTCCAAACTTGCGCTTACAAAAAGTTACATATTACTCCTTCCAACACATGTATTTTCCCATATTTCAGCAAGTTTTCCAAGAATGTCATCGTGTCTGCTGCCCATCAGGTCGGTGAATCATTGGCTTCGCTGCATTATTCGTAGTTTTCCGATACTGTACAAACTACATGTACATATTGTGCTCATAGCTCGAGATGTCGATTCTGCACGAAAATGTAAACATCATCTCTAAAAATAGAAATGATTACTGCGTACGCGCAGAAGTGGTCCAATCAGAAGCTTCATATGAGTGCTAGCTACCGGTCCCCATATTATATACATATGCGGACCGGGAACCAGTCTAGCGCTAAGAGCAGTTTGCGCATGCGTAATCTATATTTTCCCACCAAAATTCCCAAGATCTTGGGAAATATCCCAAGGAGTGGCGGCGCTGCTCTAAAGTTGACCATTGTATATGTTGTCAACAGAGGGCGCCTTAAACACCATTGACACACACCACCACAGTGGACCGAAAAATGCCTACGCCGGCCAAATCACGATTTGCGAGCCTCAAATTCTCTGCGGTTTCTTCTATTTTAAATGGTATTAGCTTGAAAAAGGTAAAAAGTACTAATTTGTTAGGTATTGGTATTGATGAAAATTTAACATGGCAGGGTCACGTGAACGACGTGTCAAGCAAAATATCAAAAACTATCGGTATCATGAATCGTTTGAAGTTTTTCTTGCCAAAGAATATTTTAATAACACTTTATAATTCATTAGTCCTCCCGTACTTGAATTATTCAATTCTTACATGGGTTGGCTCTTCATCATGTGATACAATTCTTATTTTACAAAAACGAGCTGTTCGAATCATTTCCAATGCTGGTTATCGAGATCACACCACTCCATTATTTGCCAATCTTAAACTATTACAGTTGAATGATCTTTATTATCTGAACCTGGGTAAATTCATGTACAGATACATAAATAATTTGCTACCCTCATGTTTTAGTCCATGTTTTACTTTAACTTCAAATGTTCATTCTCATAATACCAGAAGCAGCACGAAGAAAAACCTTTATGTTAATTTCAACAGAACGTCAATGTTAAAAATGGTCTTGTTCAGCGTGGTACTATAGTTTTTGGAATGGTCTAACCAACCCTCCTAAAACATCATTAACTCTATCTACATTTACCCAAAAATTAAAAACACAACTTCTCAATTCTTATTAATAATCTAATGTGGTGCATTATCATACAGCAATAGCTCATTCATACTCCTGCTTGTTTATCATTGTCCTTTGCTTGTAGCTGTAACTTGTCTGTCTGTACTGTCTGTCAAACGGGTCAGGGGTACAAAAGCATTTGTTTACCCTATGCCCAATGTATTTCATTATGTTAATATTGTAATAAAGTATTATTTCTTTTCTTAAAATATTTTCTGCTATAGAGATGTAAACATGATGTATATGTATATCATAATGACGTTGAAATAAATGTCCTATGATTGAATGAATGAATGCTGTTAGAGCATTTTGTGGGCCATGAACTTGAGGGTTTGTAAAAGAGAAGGTTGGAAGTGCATGGTGCACAGGACGTCCACTGTGAAATTATACATGTACAATGGTACTTTTGTTTCCATCCTGGTCAGGACTTTCTATTGTCCTACACACTAACCCATCCCCATAGACTAAGCACTAGTTTGCCTGTCCTCACTTTTCCGGAACAAAGAAATAAGCGTGAGGACAGTATTGTTCCCTTTGTTGAACCCTCCTTTTTGTCCTCACCAGTACGTAAATAATTATACATGTACATTGTACGTACACTTGGCTTTTGTACACAGTAGTACATCCACGTCTTTTTTCAAACGGTATTATATTACACGTCGCGTCGACCGCAGGCGCATTTTGCATAATTGGGGCAATCGGTCAAACTTAACCATGGAGGTCAGACCATGAATGATGCATGTTAGCCACGATTTCCATAGTCGGGTCCCGCCCTCAAAAGTAAGAATATCCAAAACGTTACTGCAACTCCGTGATTGTCGCGCGCTCGCGCGCTCGCCCGCCAGTGAGTGACAGCCTGTAAATTGCGCCCTCTGTTGATGACAAGTATCAGACAGTAACGTCTTGGAACCTAGACTGGCTCCCGGTCCGCATATGTATATAATATGGGGACCGGTAGCTAGCACTCATATAAAGCTTCTGATTGGACCACTTCCGCGCGTGCGCAGTAAGCATTTTCTATTTTTAGAGATCATGTTTACATTTTCGTGCAGAATCGACATCTCGAGCACAATGTACAAGTACAGTATCGGAAAGCTACGAATAATGCAGCGTAGCCAATGATTCACCGACTTGATAGGCAGCAGACACGATGAAATTCTTGGAAAACTTGCTGAAATATGGTAGAATACATGTGTTGGAAGGAGTAATATGTAAGCTAAGTAAAAGGCACGCGAATTTAGGGACGTATTCGAACGTACGTGTGCGCCAGCGTACGTTCGAATACGTCCCTAAATTCGCGTGCCTTTTACTTAGCTTACATATTACTCCTTCCAACACATGTATTCTACCATATTTCAGCAAGTTTTCCAAGAATTTCATCGTGTCTGCTGCCTATCAAGTCGGTGAATCATTGGCTACGCTGCATTATTCGTAGCTTTCCGATACTGTACTTGTACATTGTGCTCGAGATGTCGATTCTGCACGAAAATGTAAACATGATCTCTAAAAATAGAAAATGCTTACTGCGCACGCGCGGAAGTGGTCCAATCAGAAGCTTTATATGAGTGCTAGCTACCGGTCCCCATATTATATACATATGCGGACCGGGAACCAGTCTAGGTTCCAAGACGTTACTGTCTGATACTTGTCATCAACAGAGGGCGCAATTTACAGGCTGTCACTCACTGGCGGGCGAGCGCGCGAGCGCGCGACAATCACGGAGTTGCAGTAACGTTTTGGATATTCTTACTTTTGAGGGCGGGACCCGACTATGGAAATCGTGGCTAAACATGCATCATTCATATCACGTGACTGGTCTGACCTCCATGGTTAAGTTTGACCGATTGCCCCAATTATGCAAAATGCGCCTGCGGTCGACGCGACGTGTAATATAATACCGTTTGAAAAAAGACGTGGATGTACTACTGTGTACAAAAGCCAAGTGTACGTACAATGTACATGTATAATTATTTACGTACTGGTGAGGACAAAAAGGAGGGTTCAACAAAGGGAACAATACTGTCCTCACGCTTATTTCTTTGTTCCGGAAAAGTGAGGACAGGCAAACTAGTGCTTAGTCTATGCGGATGGGTTAGTGTGTAGGACAATAGAAAGTCCTGACCAGGATGGAAACAAAAGTACCATTGTACATGTATAATGTACATATCCACATATGAACACTGTGGATACATGTATAGTGTACGTATACGTACTTGAACTTCAAGTTTGAATAACTTGGAGTTTCTGATCTTTCTTGCTACGTCCCAGAATGAGATAATGACAATTTACCTGCAGGTGTGCACTTTAATCTGGGATGTTAATTAGCCAATGTGAATGAATAAATGCAGAATAGTCAAATTTTTAAATTATTTTTTATCAAAGATTGATTTTTGCCAGTCTTGTTTAATTACATGTACAAACATGTGGTGCCTTTTTTTGCAGCCATGGCCAGGCCCAGTATTGTATTGGATATTTCAGTCCAGTTAGTTGCATGCACAATAAATGTACAGGACGGTCTTTGGTCAACTTTTGACTGAAAAACGTTTTTACTCACTTTGTCTTCAAGGTGGAGCTTAAATTCATCATTGTCTGAAATATTTATATTTCTCCCAGTAAATAATTCCTCCACTAAATACATTACATTCCTACATGTGTATAGTAAACATGAAGAAGAGAAGTCTGAAATAGCAAGCCCAGCAAACCACTTAAATGCAGTGGATTTAAAATCAAAGTAGATGGTTAACTTCACTCATTTATTTTAATTCTTGAGGTAAACATCATTTTTCACTGGATAAAATGTATTTCTGTAAAGATTTTAAACCATTATTGTAAAGTTAGATTTATGTTAACATATACTTTACCATTGAAGGTTAGAACTGCCACAGAGTTCATCAGAAATATGAAACACACCATTTGTTACATCTCTTTTTTCATGTATTTTCAATTTCCATCCTGAAAAATTGAATTGGCAGATGTACCGGTCATTAAAGGGACACATTGCTTTGGATTTTGCGATTTGGGCTATAAAACTGAAATGGATATGGTTGGGAAGCTGTTTTTAAAGTAGAATATAAAGATTCACATAACTATTCCTTCAAATTGCGTGGTTTTTGTTTAATTTCGTGACAAATAACGGTCCGCCATTTTGTAGAACCAAATTTTTGACCCCACAAAATGGCGGATTGTGTTCACCAGTCGTATTTCCAGTCGCATCTGGTTGAAGTACGTTCTGTTGATCCATTTTGATGTACTGTGGCACGGCGCGCAGCACTGGCGATATGTGTCGCGAGGTAGAGAATTGTACCTGGCGATCATCTGATAGGTTCACAAGGTCACTGGCTGCGGCGCCAGCCTAAAGACTTTTACAGCGTATTTTGCGCATTATTTAGACGGTGGTATTTAGTACTGGAAATAAGTCTATGTTTCGCGGGTCAGATGTCAGGGGTAAGCGGCCAATTTTTTGTTTTGTAATCATTACTCACTAATTACAACACATTATACGTGTTTTTTGCATGAACAACTCTTATCAAAGGTAAGGAACATTTCTAAACAGCAAAATGTCATGACATTTGAAGGCAATGTGTCCCTTTAATTACTACTCAGTGTAAAAAAATCGACATTACATGTACATGTGGCATTTAAAAAAATGTATAATACATTTACTTATCCAAACTGGCTGGGACGTCCTCCATTCTGAAGTCTTTTTTAAGTTTATCACCTCACATGTTTATACACCAGTGTTCTAGCTCATACAGTGTACATGCACAATATATAATGTACATGTCATCGGGTAATACCTTCTCATAAATTGTTACCTTCACTCAAGCGCGCCTCCATGATTTGACTATGACATGTGTGGAGACCGGGAAAAGGGGGGGGGGGGAGGGGTTATCATGACATTTCCAAAACCAACCAACTGAAAATTTCGAAGGGGGGGGGGGGTGGATTGGACACTACGCTGTTTATTACACATGTTTATTAACCCTCTTTCCGACAATTCTACTGTAATTTCCATGTGAAATGTATAATACCTCCTGGTCTATTTTAATTTTTTTCTTCTGTCTGGTTTTATTGTCTAGGGGTGATCCTGTCATAAAGTGTGTGTGGGTGGAGATATATTCCCCATCCCCACAACCCCGAAATCTATGTTTTTGCCTTCACTTATCAACACTTCTTCTTGTCGACAATTTGTTGGGGATTATATTAAACTGTAAAAGTTGGGCTATTATGTACGCCGTATGTGTCACCATTTGTTAATCCTTTCTGATATGTTTTCTTTTGTATAAAAATTGTTGTTCAAATTATTTTTTTGAAAATGATCAATTATGACTTTAATGAAATCAATTGTGATGTAGTTCTTTTAACCAATATATGTACACCGACTACTGCATGTATTTTTTCTATTACATGTGGAATAGTAAGCACGTAAACACACTGGCTGTCATCAAAGGTTATAGTTCTAAATTTACATTCGGAAGTATTAAAATATACCTCACATGTTCACTCATCATCCGCACAAATATTTCGTATTGGCCTACACTTTATTTAATGTCTAAATAAACTTCAGCTGCACTACAAATACAGAAATCAGCTGCACTACAGATACTTCGCGGATTTTAACGACACGTACGTCGTGCCTACACTACACGTCAACTTAAAAAATATTTCCCACAGACATGACAGACTGGGTCACGCGGATCGCTGATCCTTCATCCAAAACAATACAACGGTCGACGCGTCGTGCCCGGCCAGGCGCGGTGAACTTCAAATTTCCAGACAACACAACACAACACACATACACAAAAAGCCGCACCCAGGGTGATGACCGCACCGCGTCCTATTTAATCGTGCATGCTCGCCAAGTTATGAATAATTCATTTGTCAAGGGCAAACTCAATCGCTGATTGGCTCCCCCGGAAAGTCAGGGGAAAATGTCGAAAAAGTAAAGAAAAAGTTAAGACCCGCGGACAGGAATATCCAAGACCTTCGTGGAAGTGAAGAACCGAGCAAAGAACAGTAGAATCGACTCTTGTCAGAGCGCGTAATATATAAAACATTATCGAATACAATCCGAATCGATTAACTGAGAAACAGCGCCCTCGTTCGGAAGGAAAAAAGGAACACGAAGGTCTTGGAACCAAGACTAGCACCTAGCTTGCTCGAAAAAAATCACGACTGGATAGCAGGACGTGGATTTCTTTTTACGTGAATATTGACGTCAATATTCACAAATTGCAATGCCCCTTCACGGCCACCATACAAAGGTCACTGCACACAGAACGTGAATTGCCACACCGCATGATGAAACTGAATTGCGGAACGATGAAATTGAATTGTGGAATGGTGAATTAGCGAATGAAAGGACGAACTCGCAGTAAAGGACGATTACTTGTAAAAACCGAATACAGTCGAACCCTGATAATAAGAGCACTGTTAATACAACATACTGCTTATAACAAGGAAAACAATAGGTCCCAAGTCTTTGTTTTTTCTTTGTTTTCCATTACTGATAATACAAGGTACCTGTTATAACAAGGTAAATTGTAAAGTCCTAAGGACCTTGTTATCAAGGTGTTCGACTGTAGTTATGAGAGCACGGAGAATCGATTACTACCAAATAACGAAAAGCCGCAGAACAGAAAGGTGAAATTGCCAAACGAAACGGCGAAATTGCCGAATTGAATGGTGAAATTGACGAATTGAATGATGAAATTGCCGAATTGAATGGTGAAACTGCAGAATTGAATGATGAAATTGCCGAACAAAATGGTGAAATGCCTATTGGAATGGTGATATTGCCGAATGTAATGATGAAGTTGCCGAATTGGATGATGATATTGTCAAATTTAATGATGATATTGCAGAATTGAATGATGATTTTGCCGAACAGAATGGTGACATGCCAAACGGAATGGTGATATTGCCGAATTAAATGATAAAATTGCCGAATTGAATGATGATTTTGCCGAACAGAATGGTGACATGCCAAACGGAATGGTGATATTGCCGAATTAAATGATAAAATTGCCGAATTGAATGATAAAATTGCCAAATTGAATGATGAAAATGCCAAATTGAACGGCGAATTTGCCGAATAGAATGGTGAAATTGCCAAACGGAATGGTGAAATTGCCGAATGGAATGTCGAAATGCAAAACGAAATGGCGAAATTGCCAAATGGAATGATGGAATTGCCGAACGGAATGATGAAAATGACGAAGCCAACGATCTGAAGCCACCGAAGATAGCAATGGCGTTCCATACTTTCACGATCGGTAATGGACTTTCGCGAGTGGTGATGGACTTTTGCAATCTTGTTACATGCTAAGTTAAACCGTTTTTACTCGCGTAATTTAAAAAAAAAAAAAAAAAATTCAGGCCAGAAATTCGTGTCGGTTATTTTTTCCCATGTAAAGTAGTTGCTAAAAAGTATCAACAAATTCTCAGTTTCGACACCGTACGTAGTCCATGCGTCACTTTTTCGTTTAAGATTTCTGGACAATAGAGGTTTCCCAGCTATAGGCAAATACGCAATACTGATGATAAAAATTCACGTGGCGATCTTTTACAAATGGATTTATTTTCTCTAGATCTTTTTTGTTAGGATAAAAATAAGCAATTCTTGAGAGGTCAGGCTGGTGTGGTTCTGTCCTCGCCTTCCACCTCTGGTGACCCTAGTTCGATTCCCATCCAGGTGCACTGTGTGGAATGGGTTTTCAGTCCCCACCTGATTCCCCAGGAATAGTTTGTTCTGGGGTTTTCCTCCCACTACTAAAACTAAAATTTCCTTCAGCATCTTCTCTCAATTCAAACTAGGCCCTGAGGCGAGGGAGAACACCAAAATTTTGAGCACGGGTTCAATGTTAGAGGAAACCAAGTGATTCAAATAAGCCAACTGGGAATTACAAATACATAACTTTACTATGCATTTGTAGTAAGTAGGCCAGTCGCTGACCACTTTCGGATAAACTTACGGATAAACATGGCTCGAATCCCCCTTAACCCCCCCACCCCCCCCCCCCCCCTAAGAAGTTCCCCCGATAAAGACAGATTAAAACAATTAATTATATAGTTACCTAACAAACACAAAATACAGATCGGATAAAATTAAAGCCAAAGTTTTGTTTATCCAAGTTTGTTTCCATTTCTGATCATGCGCACTGTTATTCCGACAGCTTGTTATAAGCAACCACCACACAGGGGTAAGATTTGTCAGGATTTTTCCTGATTTCAGGAATTTTACTAATATTAGAATTTTTAAAGAATCTCTTGTGAAATCTGGAATTCCTGTAAAAGTGGATATAGACCAATAGAAACAGGTATATAGGCAAATACAAACCCTAGACCCTAGTGACCCTACGCTGCTCTGGGGGTCCTCGGCGACCCCCAAACACTGCAGATTTTGTGGATTTTTCATTTTCCGCCAAACTCACCCCTGACCACAGCAATGAAATTACTCATGTGTACAAAGTCAACTGCCGATGCCCGCGCATTGTGGTTTCAATTTGATAAATACCGCTAGCGTTTGTTATAAGAAATGCAGGTGTAGACTAAGAGACTTGTGTATACTGTATAATATACTTCTAATATTACCGAAAACTTGCCAGACCAGTTTGAAACTTTAAAGCCACTTACGGAAATTAGTGACAGCAACGTACAAGCATTCATGGAATTCACCATAGGTAAATTAGGGCGGGGAGGCATTCATTTGGAGAGTCATGTTGGCTTTATTGAAGTCGTCCATAGAGCATAGTTATGACTAATTTAATACACATTAACTCTCCCGAGCGTAGAATAATTTAAATAAATTGTTCTCAAAATAAAGTCTGCAGCCTTTTTGTTCTGATGGAGCCGTCTCATAGTAATAAATGTATTGGTAGCCAGGAAACGTACATTAATATTTGAGTATTTGGCCGTGGATCTAATGGAATAATGAGGCATTTGTAGCTTGATAAATTTTCTTGATGTCACAGTTTATGCATTTTTAACCTAAATGACAAATTGTACTGTGACAGCTTGCTTGCAAGAATTAAATGACAGCTTTGACAAAGGAACAAATAGCTATGTAGATTCCACCTCGATACAAATTCGCCCCACAGTCCCCGAACGTCGAAGAAGGGGGGAAATGTTTACACCCCCACCCCCCCCCCCCCCCCCCATGTACAAATTGTGATCATAAGTGTAGGAGAAAAACACGCATCATCTGTATAAACTTTATGTCTTCGCTATTGTTGGCGCTATTTGTTTGGTTTCGATGCATTTCATACATTTTGTAGTCACAACAAAGGCATTCCGGAATTAGCAACAAGGATTCGTCACTTCTTGAAAACCGCGAAGATTGGTAAGACGTGGTTAAATGTGTAAAACAAGCTGAAGTAAACACTGGTTGTATAGTTCTTTGAAGGTGAAAAACATTTCTCACACGCGAAATGTAACATTTCATTAATAAATATTTTGAATGTCATGCGTCGGCGATCAAGGGAGGAAATTTTTACACATTATTAGTTGGTATATAATTCATGTCTAACCCACATTTCTTCAGAACTTTGTTGCAGGGTTTTGACAAGGTGTTCCTTCTGCGACCAATCGAAAATAGCGCTCCTCGAACTGTGCTCACGAGTTATGCTAATGAGGCCAAATGCAGGCTTCTGATTGGCCGAGAGGCCAAAATTGATGACGTCATACTCATTAGACAGACCGTATGCACTACTCTATGCACTACATTCAGGGCTTCGCGCCAAGACCATCGACGTGTGCCCTTCACATGATTCTTGACTTCAGCAATGTCCCCCCCCCCCCCCCCCCACACATTTGAAATGGGATTGACGCCCCTGGTGTGTGTAGAGGGCGCTGTACGGCTCTGACTAGTCTGGTTCCCAGACCAAAATAGTCTGACTATTTCTGATGAATATTAGGCCCTGTCCGAATTACTTGGCTACGGCTTGATGTTACACACATATCTATGGTAGCGGCTGCAGCCACTTCCCATAGACTCGTGTGTAATTTCAAGCCGCGGGCGCAGCCAAGTAATTCGGACAGGGCTTAATTAGGTCCGGCAGCAGCCAATGTCAAGTGACGAAAATTACCAGATTCTGGCCCTTTCCGAAAATGTCCGAGGTTTTCCGAACTTGTTTTCGGTAACATTCGGCTATTAACGTTGATGTTCGCAATAACAAAATTTCTGTCAGGCCCGTTACAGATCCTAGAATTTAAATTCTCAATTATATAATACAAACTGAAAAATCAATGTCACACTCTTGCAGTATTTTGCGGACTGGATTTTGCAAGAATGTTAAAATTTGAATGATGCCACTGACGTCACTCGGACTAACACTGTGCGTCATGATCTATTTTAAACCGCGGTAGCTGCCTGATGACCTAAGATTTAGACGTCAGGGAATCTTCAGTTCAGGGAACCAGACTAGGCTCTGACCCGTGCGCGCTATGGCATATGAAGCACGATATGGGGGAAAAGGGTCCCCCCTCTTTTGTGTTGGTCATTGTGTCAATTCCCGGAATCTCAGGAATTCTATTCATAAATCTAGGGAGATGTGTTAGATAACAATAATCTGGAGTGTGCTTAGGGTATAGAGATAAAAGGGGGTACCCCTTTCCTCCATATCGTGCAGGGTATCCGCTATGGGCAACTTTTTTCCCATGGTGTCGAGCAGCGCCCTCACCGACACCACAGCTGCTCTCTCATCCTTGTATGGGATCATTTAAATGTGCAGGATTTTTGGACACGCATGCAATTTAGGCTCCCTGTGAGTGATGTATTCTGGGCACGTAGTAGTCTGATGGCAATACTTAAACTTCACTTCTTCGTCGCATTCACAGCAAAGGCTCTTTGGTACTAGATTGATTAGCTTGATTGTAAAATCGTGCAAAACGGCCGCAAACTACGTGCAGTTTATGGGTTCTCAGAATGGTTGACATGGTTGCAGAGCATCAACGAAGCGTCATTTATCTCAAACTGAAAAGAACAAAAAAATTTTTTACATACCCTTGTGATACCAGTTTTTCCTTGTGGTGTTTCCGTACGTGGCGCACACTCGAGACAAATTAGGCTGCGGACTTGCTTTTAATAAGTTTAAGTTTTGATAAAGCCTCGGAACAGGCTTTCGGGGCTAGCAACAGGCCTCGGACTGCGGCATGGCGGGCGGCGTTGCCGTTGGTATTGACAGGACCAAAAACCCGCCGTTTCGCAGCTGGAGCACTCTCACAATCTTAGGAAATATTTGCTACAACCACTGCTAATACATGCACGCCAGTTTAGCGATGTTGACCCGTGCATCCTCCACCGTTTTATGGACCTTCGTTCCGCAACTTCGGCATATTGTGTCACTCAGTGTAAAAGCTATGGTGAAAGCTATGGTGAAAGCAATTGCGGAAAACGTTTCTATTTTTTGTCCACTGACTCTCCAGATGTGCGTCCCACGATTTTCGCTTTTGGAACACAAGATGCAAGTATCAGATTTGACGGTTTTTTTTTTTTTGAGGGGCTGGGCGTCGCCATTGCAGACATTTCAGAGAATATATATTACAGAAAAGTCACTAACGTTAAAAAATACCAAAACAAGTTTCACTTTTAGCGCCGACAAACTTTCATCAAGAAATACAGTGGAATCACTAACTGCACGGTTTAAATTTCTCTATATGTTAATAAGCTAATGCTGTATTTTCACTATCCAATCGGGACACGAGTAAGGAGTTCCCATCCCAGGGCTTACTATTGGAAACGAGGTTGAAAATAAAGTAAGCCTTGGGAACGAGGTTGTGCTATGGGCTCCGTGCGCGTCGAATGAGGGCGATGTCCACATAGCAACCGCACTCCTCGTATTACGCACCGCGCTCCTCGTTCATTTGATACTCGTATACCAGTGGGATTGCTTTGTAACGTTTGCCGACTCTCGATGATTGCGTTTTCAATAAGAATATCATAGCGGGAACCAGACACTTAAATTGAAGTCGGGTAAGATGGCGTCGATATTGACCCCCAACTCGCCTTTTCTTTCCGCTGAGGGGGTAGTACGGAGCCCATACGTCGCACCGACCGCTAAGGACGTCTTGGAACAAAGACTACATTTAGCCGTGTGAGGCCGCTGTTTGCGCTTTGTATACGTGTACGTACGTGTGGGTGTACGTACGTACGTACCCGGACGTACCCGTACGTACATGTACGTGTGTGATGAGTGCAAAGCGCGTGAGAGACCGCTGCGATGTGCAGCGAATGCGGGCGCCGGGGTCATGCTCAGTCGAAGGCTACCAAAATGAACGCGATATATTCTTTAAACCTGCCCGATTCGTGCAACACGTTCATTTTCAAATGTACATTTTAATTGTTTTTGTTCTGAAAATCAAAGCACATTATTTTTTGTCAAACAATCCACAAGGGAAACTGACTAAAAATTAATTTGTTTTCAAAGTAAACAAAGAAACTGGCAGGAGCGAGATTCGAACCTGCGACCTTTCGGGTTACCGTACCGGCGCGCGCTCTACCAACTGAGCTATCTTGCCCTATGTTGGCGGTCTCCCAAATTGTCAGTATCTTTGTTCGAATTATAAGTAAATTTTGAATACATTTTCAAAGTGAACAAAGAAACTGGCACTATTTTTTGCGATTTTTCTTAGTAAAAATATTGACTGAAAAATGAAAATACCTGCAATGATAGCCACATTCCCCCCCAACCAGTCAAAAGCGGGCATGCAAAACTTAGTATCTTTACACATCGACAAGAATAATGAAAAACCACAATAAAAGAAATTGTTCACCCTGACTTTTTAGGTAAATTTTTCGCTGTATTTGAAACATGGCACTGTAATTTTTGTTCGATTCCATTGCAGCGCTGAAAAACGAAAGTAGCTGTGAGAGTGAAGCTTTCGATATCAGCTGTGGTGACGGCGAAACCATTGACGTGAAGTGGGCCCTCTACGGTCGCGAAGTAAACAACGTTTCCTGCCAGATAGACAAAGTCGAACCATGCGGCAATGAGACCGCCTCACTGCTGAAGGTCCGAGAGACGTGTCAGGGGAAATCCCACTGCAATTTCACCCCTACTAATGGCTACTTCGGTGGAGACCCATGTGGAAACGTCGGCAAGTATCTTGTCGTCCGCTATACTTGCTCGGATTAAATGGGGCGGGGCAGTGTTCCAAACAGTGTGAAAATGGCATTAATTCCGTCTTGGAAACGAACACTGAATTTATTGCATAACATTGTATTTAACTTATAGTCGTTTCACGTTCCAATAGAGTACCGGAGTCTGACGTCAGTTGCCGCGGCAACTGGTTCCAAACGCATGCAGTTTAGAATGTATTCTGGTTCCAATCATTGCATTGATTGACGTCATCACTTCGATACTCTTTTGTGTATCCGAAGTAGAGCGCCCTCTGTAGGCCAAATTAACTTCAGAAAATTTAAGAAGAGGGGGAAACAAATTATGACATTTCTAGCACGTCATGCAGTTTGTTCGCCTCGGCTGTGTCGCTGCATTCAAGATGGCCGCGGAATGTGAAACTCCCTTTTTCTGAAAAACCCCAAAACAAAAACAAACGTTGTAGAGTTGTACATAAATCCGACTATCCGAGCACAGTGGTACAGGCATCATTGGGAAAAGTTATTTGATAAAGTTTGAGATCAGATTAGCCGGTCTAAGTCACGGACAATTTTGTACCTAATCGGGTACAACTTCAAATTAAAAATGATTTAGATTAGAGGGGTGATATCATTGGATGTTCCCCTCTCATGTTAATGGGGTGGGGTTATACCCCCATTCCCCCGGGGTTTGAGTTCCTTGACAAAAATGTTATGGTCCAAAAATTTGTAGACGCAACAAAGAAATCAAACAAGATCACACAGGATACTGTAACAAGTCAAGATTTTTGATTTTGTTTAGTTATCCCACTCAAAAATAATAGTGATAATTTCTAGAATGTTCTTACAATAGATGTAATTTTATAAAATATTAATGGAGCTTACTTTTTATTAGGATGAGACACCTGGGTGAAAAACAATAACCGTGTTACACGGAGCAGGGGAATAGTGTGATCAAATACATTTTGACTGCTACTGCACTTGCATAGCTAGTGCACGTGCACCAAACTACATAGGCGAATCTAACCAAGCTTTCATGTGCAGGATGGATGCGGCCATGATTGGGGGCAATCCGCACATAAAAAGTGACAAGCAGTGTCGGTAAAAAAAGGAAAGTTTCCCCCCTTTTTTTTAATAACTTAAGAATACTGTAAACATTTTAAACTGTAATCATTTTAAACACGTGATGCAGAAAAGGGTTCTGCTTCTAATGATGCGTCATTTATGGCACACGACGTTTTGAGTCCCCATCCGTGGTGGGCACGAACATTACAACTCCCGACGTCCGGGGTGGGGGTAGCCCGGGGGAGGGGACAATTTCTAAGTGCGTTATTTTGAGCATACGCAACCCCCTGCATTACTAAGAGGCCGCGCTGATTCATGTTAGGGCCTATATACAGTGTGATTCAAAAACCATACACACCTTTTTAGAGGAACATTTCTCGGAATTGGGGAAATATGGCCAAATTGTTTAACTTATTCATTATCTACACATCTTAGTGGTATATGGTGAAAATTGCGTCAATTAAAAAGAAAATTCAAATAGAAAATGGCATCGGTTTAAAGAAAAATGGCAAAAAGACAGATTGTCCACACGAAAGTCTATAGGAGTCATGCGTGCTACAGAGATCGATACTCATTGGTCCACTAAGGATGGAAGTAATAGGGACCTTTAGATTTGATACGCGTACGGGATACGTGTGCGGCTCAAAAAAGTCGCCTATTCAATCACCATTTTGCATTGATATTTCATCTGGTACACTATCGCCAATTTGCATCTCATATAAAAATGTTGAAATGTATAATGTAAAACTGATGAAATTATCACACAAAATGGTGATTTAATAAGCGACTTTTTCCGAGCCGCATACGTATCCCGTACGCGTAGTCACTAACCTGGGAAGAAACAAAAGCACAACATAACAAACACTCCAACTGTTTTATTGTGGCACATGCTATTCACTGTAAACAATTATTTTTTCATTGACAGAGGGGATAACTGTGATCAATGTAGGCCTATTTATTGGAGAGTGAGTTTGTGCACGCGGTGCTAAAATGTGTTTTGTTTACCAAACTCCATTGACGTGCGTGTTGACCCTTTTAAAATACATGTATATCGACGACATTTCTTTATCTGAGCTATATTTTTAACACAATTTGCACCATATACAACAAAGACGTTGTAGTTGACGAATATGTTAAAACAATTTGACCATGATTCACCAAGATATTTTCCATTAAAAAGTGTGTAGATTTTTGAACCACCCTCTATAATTAGTTTTCTTTTATATTTAAGTGTGTTTCTTTACATTTTAAAATTGTTTATTAAATTGTATCTTGTGGCATGAATTTGTGCGAAAAAAATATTAATATGCATCGCGGAAGGGCTTTTCACAGAGGGACGCCTCAATCCTCGTTTTCAGTTCAAATTTGCATTAATATTAAATAAAAGGCATATTACAAATCCGACCGTACAGCGCATGTGCAGTAGGTCAGTTTAGGATAAACACCATACCCAAGTGGAGACGGAGCTATGATCCAGTAAAAAAAATTAAAAATAACCTGACAGTTTAAGGCAATTTTTTGCGTGACGTCTAAATTTACGTTTTTTTAAATTTGACTCGGGGGGGCCACTGATTCACAGCTCTGTCTTCCCGTTTTACTGATCCGTAAAGATTTTGTCTTTTTTTCGCGGGGGGGGGGGGGGGGCAAATGTGAAAAGTGAAAGGTTTCAATTTGGTAACCAGTTTTCCCATTAACTTGACTGTGCGCAAAAATCGAGCCATGTTCATCAAAAAAGTGGCCTTAGTCGCTGTACAGTCGTTTCGTAATTCCGAAACATTATTTCAAAGTTTGTCTGTGTAGGCCTATAACAGCAATTCTGCCATGGCAAATGTGTACAATGATCTGTCGTCAAGGAAACAGGTACAATCAATATAAAAATGAGTACCGACCGTTTGGACTGAGTGGCTCGACGATAATGGAGATGTTAACGAGGAGTGTATATTACAATGCACAAATTGGTTATGAATAAATAAGAGATCCCATTAACAAATACCAGTCATCAATCACATAGTACAATTAATATAATAATAGCGCCTTGAGCACCGTGATCATGCTGGATATATCCGCTTTGCAAATTTACAATATTATTGTTTTATTGGTTTTTCAAGATACAATTCTGTTAAGGTTCAGAATGAGAATTATACAGCACGTACCAATGTACCCTCCCTTGAGTGCTAATGATAATGCTGAATTTAATGGGGGCATGGACTTCAGCTAGATGCAAATTAAGTAGACACCTAACCAATAATGATTGACAGCAGCCTAGCTTTTTCTTTAAAGTATATATAAATGCTTAAGTATTAGCAATTAGTTTTACTAGCGCTAGTATTGAAAAAAGGGGGAATAAAACATTGCACTTATTCATAAAACGGCTTGTGTGAGAAAATCTGTCTTGTTGAAATAATTACCATTGTGTGTACATGAACATGTAGGACGGGACGCTGTATTATCGCGGTACTTATCACGTTTCCCGATCGGAATAGAGATTGCTCACCAACCTTCCCGAATTGTCATGTCTTTTGTCTTGTATAAATCTTGCTTTTTTTACACTGACATCAAAAAATCCAACGGTGGTTTGGTTTATTCCCATGCAATGCCTGTGAAAATAGACATGCTTGTCGTTGCTCGGCGGAGTGCAGACTCTGTATTATCGCGGTATGTGGGAAGTAGTTTTTACAATGATCTCAACTTTTTTATTCATAGATAATGTTTGACCAAAACATTCCCTGAATAAAGTATGATATTTTCCCTGTAAAGTTCAAGTTGATTAAAGACGATTAGGCCTGCAGGATGATTTCTTAACACCCTGTCCCCCCTGGAAGGCGACAAAATTCACTGAGACAAGTCTACTGATTGACGTTCGGGGGTATACCCAGCACGATATGGGGCAGAGGGGTACCCCCCTTTTTGTCCCTATACCCTATACACTCTCCAGACTATTGTTATCTAACACATCCCCCCTAGACTTCTGAAAAGAATTCCTGAGATTCCGGGAACACAATGACCAACACAAAAGAGGGGGGGGGGGGGGGGGGGTTCGCTCTGCCCCATATCGTGCATCATATGTTCGGGGGCGCCATTCACTTTACACGGTGCGTCGTTCTATTTACCGCACTGTCCTTATTTTGATCCCGTAATTGTTTTTACGATTTCGCGGTGGAAATATCGTCTTTCCGCGTCATTTTGCATTTGCAGCTGTAGAATGGGAACAAGACAATGGAACTTCCATGGAAAGACCACCATTAAAGATTTATGTTAAAATATAGACGGTACTTTTTAGCAGACACGGTGAGGCAAAATTTACAAGTTTTGGAAAACGTGAATATTAATTAAAAATCATTAAAAGTCCCAACACAACATTTTATAATCGTCATTTTTATACAACTCAGCAGGAAGTCCTTAATGCCTGATGAACTGAATAAAAAATTGCCACACGAAGGAGTTTTGGCAACGCAAACAAAGAGAAATTTCCGATGCCGCGATAATAGAGTTGCCGCGATAATAGGGAGTCCGACTGTACTTGACCTCGATTTAACACCTGGGTGCAAAAAAAACACATTTGACTTCTGGAAATATTTGTTGTACCCCCAGTCTGGACGAAAACGTATGGAATGCATTGCTGGGAAAAGGGTGTGTGGGGAGGGGGTAGGGGGACAGGGGACGGAAGGGGTGGGGGATCAATTTTGTTTGTTTTTTTGGTGGGGGTTATAGTTTTTAAAAAAATGCCGCTATCCTTCCGACGGCACCATGCCCTCTTCTCCCATCCCTCAGGCTCCTCCCAGCCTCGTCTTCTCTTCCAGCTTCCTTTCCTTCTCTTTTTCTATACCTAGTAAGATATGGAACGAAGGGGGTGCCCCTTGTCCCTATACCCAATACACACTCCTATTGTTACCTAGCAACCCCCCCCCCCCCCCCCCCCCCCCGGATATCTGAAAGGAATTCCTTTAAATTCGGGAACACAATGACCAACACAAAAGAGGGGGTTCTCTCTGTTCCATATCTTGCTTCAAATGCATCGGTCGAGACAACTAGACCATTAGCCTTTTAGAGGTATGGCGGACACAATAGGAGGGCGCTATTTGATTTGGGTATACCTTTTGTGCCATACAAAAGTTTTACCCAAATCAAATAGCGCCTTCCTATTGTGTCCGCCATACCTCTAAAAGGCTAATGCACAGGGTTTCTTCCTTTGGATATTGCGCATAACATGGTTTATTGAGGATGGACAGTCTGAGTTTGCGCACTGACTCAATGTCCATCAAGCCGAATTTTTACGCGACACCTGTCACCAAGGGGACAGTCGAGCTTTAATATGACTGGGGAAGGATTGTAATACGGACAAAACTGCATTCGTTTCTCATAGACAGCTTGAAACAGCACGCAGGCCTGCCGCGGTACAGGAACAAATATTCAGGTATTTCTTTTTTTAGCCAGACGCGGCTGCTTTTGTCGCAATACACATAGGCTTTCCCGTGTGGCTGACGAATCAGGATGACGCAGTGTTTGAAGGCACTGATCTTAATGGGTAAGTTCTGCTGACCGTTTAATATCACATTTAGTGCGTTCGATTAAAAAACAGTGTACGTTGTTTTGTCGAGTTTTACTTTTAAGACGAAGAATTTCTAATGGTTTTTTTCTATCGACGTATACATCATTCGTTTTGTTCGCTGGCTGGGCAGTGAGGTTGGTGTAGTGGTTCTTTCCTCGTCTTCCACCTCTGGTGATCCCGGTTCGATTCCCAACAGGTGTACTTTGTGGATTGGTTTTCTCCGAGGAGTAACTGATCTGTTGGCTTTTCCTCCCGCTATACTAAAATTCAAATTTAGTTCAAAAGCTGAAGGAGGGCACTTGCTAATGCATTGATCAGACAACCCAGGATAATTAAAATAAATTGGATTTGGTTCATTAATTAATGATAATTGATAAACAAAAACACAGGTGGTCCTTGCACGCCGAATGGCTGTTGTGTGTGTCCTCTCCATATAATGCTGTTCAATTTGGCAGGCGGGTATAAACTGACAACACTACCGTTAAGAGTTTCGTTTTCCAACTTGCTAGATATTCACAGTTAAATATGGCCAACTAGTAGTGAATCGTGCAATTGTAGCATCCGAAATATTTAAAACAAAATACAGCAACACATTTCATTAAACATTTATCATGGGATGACAGAGGAAATATCAATTGGACATCTTTACTCATTCCATTAATAATATCACTTGAAGGGAATTGCATTGGTATAGGGCCGACCACACATTTACAGACATGTGTTTATACTTTGTGTGATTCACATAAGGTATAACAAACCTGTGAACGTTGAAACTTGGAGCTCAATTCGTCATCTAAATCAAGAGAAAATATCCAAAATGTTCATTTCGATTCCTGAAACCGAAATTTGAATAGATTTATTCATATTTCTAGTCAGTTCCCTTGTGGTTTGTTTGACGAATTATAAGTTTAAAAGTCGTATCCTCATTAAGTGGTCCCCACAATGTCGCTTCCCAGGTTGTATCGTAAAATTGGGCGTGATTCCTGGCTGGGTTTAGGCCTCTGTCTTTTGACTAGCGCCCACCGAATAAAGAAAACTGACAATTTGGGAGACCGCTAACATAGGGCAAAATAGCTCAGTTGGTAGAGCTCCCGTACGGTATTCCGGAGGTCGCAGGTTCGAATCCCGCTCCTGCCAGTTTTCTTTGTTCACTTTGACAATTTTACCTTTGATCATTACCAAAGCTATATCATACCCTTTGAGTTCAGGTTACAGGTTATGAAACATATTTTGAAGATTGTCGTACAGTGGACAATCGAGTAAATAAACATTTCTTTCTTCGACGATTGCAGAGTGGATGGCCATAGTAGCCTTGGCTCATGTGTGCTACATGGGCTCCGAACGCGATCCACGCAGCGGTGCAATACGCTGGATTCTCCCGTACCGAGACCCGTGTAGCTGCACCGAGCTACGGCGGGGTGGCATGCTCATGGGTCCAGCCCCGGCACTCTCGTTTCAACCCAAGTATCTCAACTGTCCGGTGTTCACCAAGGATATGCGGAAGATCAGAAGACTGCTGAATTGCACGCCACGTGAGTCAACTTTATTTGCAACAAACCGTTCATTTTTAAAGCTGTTTTGTCCGTGCTTTGAGGGTGTATCTCTCTGAAAAATATATTTGCAAATGCTGATTCGTTGGAATTAGATATGGTATGAGACAAGTGACATGGTTTTAACAAGATTCACATTTTGAATAATCATGAAACTCCGCCCGTAGCAAATAATAAATGAATATTATTTTGTAGGACCGAATATAGAGCAATCGGCATGTTTTTTCGTCCCCCTCCCCTCTTAATTCTTCAAGAGGGAGAAATCTATTAAATTGAAGTTTTCCGTCAGAGTAAGGACATGGCAGCTTTTCGTGTTTTTGTAGACATCCTTATTTTGGCATTCTGCTATAGGATCGAAAGCTTATTTTAATTTGTCAGTATGTCGATAAAATTAATTATGTTTCAGAGATCATTCGTCATGCATGTACACTCATTTGGATTAGATCATGGGCACAGCTTTGGGATGAATGGGCGGGCGGGAAGGCGGCCCACTCATGCAATTTGAAATTCCCAAGGCAATAGAAAACATTTGTACAAGCATTTAACACCGGAAGAAGCACTTTCCACATGTGCAATCCATATTTCTACACCAAAATTCCCAAGATCTTGGGAAAAATCTCAAGGAGTGACCAGTGCCACAATGGTTGATAGGGTTGATGAACAGTTTACTCGGGTGTATATTTTTCGATGCCACGCGTGTATCACGGCTTTGCTAATGAGTCGGGAACCGGTGTTTTCGTAACACTGATGTGCATGCGTCTAATCTGCATATTAGATCACGCCCCATTGCATTGCAAAATTCGTGGTTGTGGACCGAGTAAAGTTCAACGCGTATACCCGCCGTGGGCTGTACCACTTGGTACTTGTTTGTTTTTGGACTGATAAAAGCCTACCTGCATGATATGTATATGGACTTTAACAAAATGCTACTAACAGCCGTTATGCTGAATCTATTTTGCTCTACCCATTTCTGGGTAAAAAAACGACACCTTTCTGGGTCAAACTCATCAAGAAATATGTCATTTCGACCCAGAAATAGGAAGCGCAAATAACAGATTCATATACAGGGTAAATCCGATTCAGCAGTTTTTAGAGTGTGTATTTTTGAAAACAGTACGCGGACATTTTCCTGCAAACTAATTGGTTAAATTTTCAGAAATGGGAGGATTGGGGGGTTAGTATTTTATAGGAAATATCGTTCCACTGACCTGTTCAAAGTTTTGCGTTGTTGGATGGCGAAAAAACGAGAGAAAAACGGCGCTCGTTTTCAACCGTCGGCTAGTCTTGGTTCAAGACGTTGTTACGTATATACGCGATAACTGGCCGCCACGAGAGGGCGTTATCACGACAAGCTTAACAGCCGCGAACCGCCAGTAACAACGTCTTGGGAATCTTGTTGAAGCCGTGTTGTGCGCACGCACCTGCTTAGCCTAATGTTGCATAATAAATGCATTATGCATAGATCTAACCCCCTGACTACTACCGCCCCGGAGTGTTAGTATATGAAGATAAAGGTACAGCAGGTCCGTGCTATTTAGATTGTTTGGTAGGGCCGAGGGGAATGAACTAAAAAGTTCCGGAATGATGGAAATATAATAAACAGAAAATCTTAACGGGGCTGAATATGATAATTGATATTATAATGGTGCTGAGGAGACCTTGTTAGGTGATTTGATTGAGATATAAAATAAAAAAGGCCGTGATAATAATAAAACAAATAGCTCACGTATCACGAGGCCCCAGTCTTTACGGCCGGGGAAAACGGAGATTGTTGTACTTTGGTGATTCGATTGTCACACAGTTCACAAAGATACTGAGACGCACTCTAGATCTCCTGCGGGTTTTCTCCACTGGTGAAACTCGACACAAATTAAGGCTCATGTTTGCTTTGAGGCTGGACGCGAATCCCCGCCGAGACAGCAACGATTCCCCCTACCTCCGAGACGACTTCAATTCAACGGACGACTTGTCTCAACGGAAGACTTGTCTCCACGGACGACTTAATTGTCTTCCCATTTGACGCAAAGACGGTCGAGTTATCTCAACGGTCGAGTTGTCTCGAGTCGAGTCGGCCAACGGTCGAGTTGTCCGAGCCCCTACGGTTTAATATAACGGAGAGGTATTTCTTGCATGTAACAAGTAATTTCCCGCAGATTCACACCATCACCCAGGTTGCCTGCCCGGTCCCGCCCGGCACCTTACCTGTCGTATCTCCCTCGCATCGATCGTCACAGTTGCAAGACGTCGCATGCGAACACGAGCGGTGAACACTGCAGCCGCTAGCGCATAGCCGGCCGGCCGGCCGGCTGCCTGCAATTAATGCAAAGCAGAGCAAGCAGCTTCGATCGCGAACTTACCAGTGCCCCTTCGGCCAGTAGTATAGATAGCTACCAGACTATTGTGCAACTTCATGCAGCTCTTTTTCGTATGTGCGCGTGCGTGAAGAGAAAATGTTCCTCATTTTCATACAGAATTGACGCATGCGCACTAGTTTCCCCCATTTTTCGGGGGGGAGATTTTACAAGATTCCCAAGACGTTGTTACTGGCGGTTCGTGGCTATTAATAGTTCGTGGCTAATAACGCCCTCTCGCGGCGGCCGGTTATCGCGTATTATACGTAACAACGTCTTGAACCAAGACTAACCGTCGGCCGGATGATAGCCTTTTATAGTCAAGGCGCGCGTGGCCGGCTATGTGACGCGCCCCGAACGCCAGCATGTCCGGGGCGCGCTATTCGTATCGTCCGGGTAGCCACGCGCGCCTCGACTAAAGGCTACAGGGCAGTTTTCCAACGATTTCCACTTTTCTTGACGACAGCACACCTGGTGCCATCATTTCACAGGATGATTGAGATTACTATTAACTTACAGTCTAGTAAGGTATTTTGTAATAATTCAGTAAAAAAAAAAATGAGGATTACCAATCGGTACATATGTACAGGGTGGATTAAGAAAAACGAAACCGAGATATTATTGCTAATTGTAACAGAAGTAGGGCACATGTGAATCAAAGGGAGATATCCTCTGTTAGGGTTGAATCTCCTCTTTAAAATGACACCCTGATCATGTCATTACATTCACGGTTGACTGAGCAGTGACTAATTTTATGAAAGGGTCTATACAGAGAATTGCGCCACTTTCTTTAGTGGCATTCTTTGGCCTTAACCATTACATAACCTTCTTAAAATTAACAAGTGGGTGAGGAGAAGCTCGCAGGTTCTTAACCCTGCGCTGCACTGCCAATTCCTACTGACGCGGTGACACTGCCTGCTTCCTTTGGGGAAGCATGTGCTTGTAGCGTACATGTACACATGGCGGTCCCATGAACTCTTTCACCCCATTTCTGGAGCTGGGTCATTGACATATACTCCAAAGCCCTGCAACATGACCTCTTGCCATGCCCTTGTGCACCACCATGTCAACAAACTTTCATATCAACTCCACCGTCCCCCCCAAAAAAAAAAAAAAAAAAAAAAAAAAAAAAAAACACATGCCCTCCTAAAGACCTTGGGCCTTGACTGGGTCGGCAGACTACAAAGGCCTGGCCATCTGGAGCTAGGCTATTGGCATATCATTTACATGCCTGTGGTAAAACCATTATAAACAAACAGGAAGGAGATTTGTGCACAACCCTATGGGACTTACGCCGCCAGTGCTGCGCAGGGTTAAAACACATTCAGGCGTACATGAGAATGCAGCTTACAAAAGCGAGTTTTTGTTGTGTCGAAGTGGTTGGAGACGGGGAGCCTTCAGCAAGTGGCAGATGCTTTTGCTGAAAACTTTCAAGAACGTCCTCCTCCAGCTAAGGCAACGATTTGGCGCAATGTTCGCAAGTACCAGCGTGAGGGAACCAGCTTAAACAAGTTAATATCTGGGCGACGAAGAACTGGGCGCTCACCCGAAAACATCAATGCGGTCCAGCAGGCCCTGCAACAGGGAGAACGCATCAGCCAGAGACGAAATGGTCTAGGACTGCCCCCAGCCACATTCAACAGAATTGTGAGGCTGGATGTCCGGTGGTACCCTTGCAGAATTGTGAGACGACATCAACTGCTTCCTGGTGATCTTCCGAGGCGTCTTAGGTTTTGCCAATGGATACTTGACCGTCCAAACGATTTTTGGAAAATCTCATTATCGAGATGAGGCTGCCTTCTGCATGAACGGAGCCGTGAAGACACAGAACGTCCGCCAGTACGCACCATTGCATCATCCACCGGCGGATTTCACTTTTGACAAAAGTTTGAATCGTGAGAAATTATCACTGTGGATTGGACTTTCTGGGAATGGGAAAGGCTATCTTCAAATGATCAATGACTTGATTGTACCCCAGTTAGAGCAACATTTCGAAAGACAGCAAGGAGGCATTTTTCGTCGGTTGTGGTGGGCCCAAGACGGGCACCTGCTCATCGCCGCATCATCGTACCAGAGCGATTGGCGGAACTGTTTGGAGAAAGAATCATTGCTCTGAACCACAACGTGGAATGGCCCCCGAGATCCCCGGATCTAACCCCATGCGGTTTCTTTCTCTGGGGTTATTTGAAAGTCAAGGTCTTTGTTACGCCACCACAGGATATTTAAGACTTGAGGGAGCGGATTGTCCGAGAAGTCGACATCCTACGCGGGCAACCTGGTGTGATTCGCTCGGCAGTGATAGGCATGCGACGCCGTGCTCAGATTTGTGTCGGGGAAAACGGAGGACATGTTGAGGGGCATGTTTAATTATGTAAATAACACTGCGCGAATAAATGTTATTAAGTTTACATGGTGAAATATCTTTTTCCCCACCTGGCTTGATTGGCAACCATAGCCTTTCACTCTGTGACAAATGACACCACAAAAACCACAATTGAAAAGTGGCGCAATTCTCTAAATAGACCCTTTCATAAAATTAGTCACTGCTCAGTCAACCGTGAATGTAATGACATGATCAGGGTGTCATTTTAAAGAGGAGATTCAACCCTAACAGAGGATATCTCCCTTTGATTCACATGTGCCCTACTTCTGTTACACTTAGCAATAATATCTCGGTTTCGATTATTTTTTTATCCACCCTGTATATAACGTTAACAGTACAGGCCTACGATCCGACCACTCACCTGCGTCAGGCTGGTGGGGGTCGGCGACTGTGTAGTTACGGCACCCTCTGAAGTTTTGGTCAAATTATAGACTCAATGGATTTATTTCATTTTAGAAGGACTTTATCAACCTAAAGAAGTCTTCTCTGAATCTTTAATGACAATTTAATTAACATTTTAACACAACCTGCTGTACAAAAGACGATTTTCTGGATTTTATGGTTGTCCTATACGAATCAGCGTGGTTTCACGGTGCTTCGCGGTACCCCTGTATTTTCCGATTTTAGTTTTGATTTTCGTTTGATTTTATCCAAGTCGTCGTTTTAGTCACAGTTTTCCTCAAAATTAACAGCTACGACATACCTGTTGGCTTTTGATGTTGCTAACTAAGTTAAACTAACGTTATTAGTTTCGTATGACTGATTTTGTTCTCTTATACTTGGAGCAGGGCCAGTAACTATACCTCAAATAGCACGCTCCCAAATGCATGTTACTGAAATTATACTGAAAAACATACTCACGGCTATGGCATGTCAAACGTTGCAATATTCGATAATCTGCGTATTTTTGTGCGATGTTCAAATATGCCTATGTGCGATGTTTGTCATTATGTGCGATGTTCAAATATATATGTGCGATATTTGTCATTATATGTGCGATGTTCCAATTTATATGTGCGATGTTTGTCATTATAATTATGTGCGATGTTCAAATTTATATGTGCGATGTTTGTCATTATATGTGCGATGTTCAAATTTATATGTGCGGTGTTCAAATTTATATGTGCGATGTTCAAATGTATATGTGCGATGTTCAAATATATATGCCGCGGTGTTTTGTCATAATATGTGCGATGTTTGTCATATATGCGATGTTTGTCATATATGTTTGTCATATATGTTTGTCATATATGTTTGTCATATATGTTTGTCATATATGTTTGTCATATATGTTTGTCATATATGCGATTCAGCCCGCCATTCAGCCCGCCATTCAGCCCGCCATTCAGCCCGCCATTCGAGCAGCCGCATATTGAAAACTAGAATCCATTCGAAAAAAGGAGGTTTCTTTTATGAAATCGCTGGATTCAGGCAACGAATTTTCGAGAAATGTCAATTAATTACATACCAATTACATACCAAAACAGGTATGAGCAAAGCTGTACATATTATACTTAACATTGTTTTATGGGTCTATTTTATGAAATAATTAGTCGTTTCGCGAGGGCCCATTTCAAAGGGTTCTCTACATCAATTCCTTTCGGCTTAGCACAATAACTTCTGTTTGAAAGAAAGTGTACCGCACATGTTTTTAAAAATTCATATTTGTCTTTCATATTCATAATTGCCACCTTCCTGGGCACACTTAATTTCAGCAAGGGCCTATTCCAAGAATGGCTTATGTTCCATACTGACCATTTTCAAGAATATTTGGAAATGCGGTATTCATCGCCAACATGACAAACAATGGCAAAGCAACAGTGATCTAATAAATAACACGACCTATTGGGTTTACATTAAAACGAAGTTATGAGCAAATACACTGTATCCTATTAAAACCACTTGCGTACGGATGACGCCATATGGCGTCCAAAAAAAAGTGCCACCAGGCCGGATGACGCCATTGGCCGTCGTTTGTGCAGTTTCAGTCCATTGTTGGATTATTGGCTTTTCCGAAATCCTTCGGAAAAGGCTTTGTTTTTGTTCTGATTTTTTTTTTTTTTCTTCTTCTTCTTCTTCTTCTTCTTCTTCTTCTTCTTCTTCTTCTTGTGTGCAGACGTGTTTCGATCGAGCTCCGGAAAAAGTAAGAATTTTGTAGCTTTTAGACCTTGTACGGTCCTAGTTTCTTTACTAGGTTTCTCCTCCTGTTACATAGATACTGCTAGATCAAGTTCACCCTGTCAGGTTTCTTAATTTTCGTGTAAT
Organism: Hippasteria phrygiana; assembly: GCA_037893225.1. Taxonomy (NCBI): domain Eukaryota; kingdom Metazoa; phylum Echinodermata; class Asteroidea; order Valvatida; family Goniasteridae; genus Hippasteria; species Hippasteria phrygiana. The sequence goes on from JAZGUH010000256.1 coordinate 547,114, forward strand.
TTTGGATCTGTTTTTAACATTTCACTGTATTGGTTTTTCGTAGGACTGGCCATCATGGCCAGTCGGGCGGAACCGCCTATTCATGGCCAGCCGGCCGTGAGCACGGCGTTGGGCCCCTCTACCTCACGTCCTATTGTTCCTGGTGACGAGCCGTTTAAGCAAATCACCAGGAACAATGGAGTCTCTTTCAGAGCGTCTGACAATGTTTCTATTCAAAATTATATTGATTCATTCACTGACTACATGCCTGCTAAAGACGTAATCTCTGCCTCCCGCATATCTAACGGCCGTGTTGCAATATACCTAAGAACTAGGGACGCTGTTATAGACGCTGTGCAACATGGCCTCCGTCATGGGGATTCTTTTTTTGAACTCTCCCCTCTCCTGAAACCAACCACTCGTCTAACTCTATCCAATGTGTACCCTGAAATCCCCAACGCCGTGCTCATAAATAATTTGTCCGGATTTTGTAAGGTTGTCTCTCAAATCCGGCCCATACCCCTGGGTTTTAAGAACAAGGAATTATCCCACATCATGTCATTCAGACGTAATGTTCATGTACTTCTAGATCCTAACATCACTCCTCCAGATCATATCACTTTCACCTATTCCGGAGTCAATTACCGTGTATTTCTTTCCACGGAGTCCGTTCGGTGCTTCAACTGTGGTGAGTTTGGCCACATAAGCCGCTCATGCAAAAAGAGAGCCCCCCAAAATGACGACCCCAACGACCCCCAGCACCATGATAGCCAGGTAAATCCCTTGAATCCCCCTCCCACCTTCATCCACCAAAACAAATCTGATCCCAAACACCCGTCCAAAAAATCCAAACCCTGCACGTCTGGTCCGCCCGCCCCGTCCGGCCCTCCCGCTCGTGCGGTGAGTGCCGCCCCAACGGTCGAGCGCCCAGCGTCCCATGGCGCGGGTGACTCGGCCGGGTCCGGTAAACGGGCCGTCCCCCTGGCAACCTCACCATTGAGCCCCGCCCGCTCAGGTGCGGCGGCCGGTGTCCGGGCGGACCTAGCCAAGCCCTCCACCCCAAAACCTCCCTCCAAGAAACACACCGACAATGTCTGGGGCACGCCACCCGTCCCAACACGATTGTTTTCCGATATCGTCTCTAAACGAAAACAACCAACTTCAGAACCTGCAGATGACCGTCCTCACCTAGTTCCACTGAAGTCCCCTTCACCCATGAGGAAAATGGCCAAAAAACACATCTCCCATATGAATACAGAGCACCAGATCACCACCGTCCCCGACACCCCAACCACCACCGTCCCCGACACCCCAACCACCTCCCAAGCCCTCGATGCAACCACCCCTTCTGTTTCCACCCCAATCTCTGAATTTGGCACCGATACGGACTCTATATCGTGGGAGGACACACAGATTGACGACAGTGTCCCTGCATCTGACTCTATTCCTGAGTCCATCTTCACTACTAAAGGTCCGCTCTCACATTCCCAACTCATAAATTTTCTCTCCGAGGTGAAAGCCAAAAAGAAAAAAGTCCAGATCGCAAGAAAATTCACCTTTGACATCCCGGGCCTTGTGAAACAACTTAAACCCTTGCGAAATAGTCCCCTCTTGCAAAAGAGCATGCAGCAGAGGGTGCAAAAACTGATCAGATCACTCGATGTTTAATTTCTCCCTTTCTTCATGGAAGTATATTTTCGCCATTTTCTTAACTTATTTATGGCTGTATCTTTTCTTACATTAAATACCGCGGGATGCTCCACTGCCACCCGAAGTGCATCCTTTCAAGTGTATTTAGAAAATATTTGTAATAATCCGGATATTGTCTTTTTACAAGAAACTTACAGCCTCACAGAACAATGTCCCTGTTGGAACACATGGCCCTACACTCGCATATGTGCCCCCGATTCTACTAAAGGATCGGGTGTCACCACTCTCATTAAAAACGGTACTGCTAATATTGTCGATTCCCGCGTCATTTTTCACGGGCACATCCTTTACACTAAACTTAACCTTAACAATAACATCTATCACGCTTACAATGTCCTGATTCCACAAACTGACAATGATGCCCTTCGAGCCATCAATGATCTCTTAGATCATTGCTCCCAGTGTTCCGACGGGGTCATTGTTCTGGGAGGCGATTTCAATTGTACAGAATGTCCCTCTATTGATCGTCTGCATACGCGCACTGAACATAGGTGCAAAATTTCCATGGCTCTCACTAACGCTGTCAATACGCTGTCCTTTTGTGACATCTGGCGTGGGCGGCATCCATACGATAAACACTTTACGTGGTCTAGAAAAAATCCCTCTCACCCAGGCGGAATTTCCAAAGCCAGGTTAGACCGTTTTTATTCAAATTCTAGTCTCGTTCCATCTGTGCTTTCTTGTAAAATTGTCCCCTGCTCTCTATCAGACCACTCCGCTGTTCTTCTTTCTTTGAAACCTCCCGGCGTTAGAGAAAGGGGAAGTGCCTATTGGCATTTTAATAACTCTCTTTTACAAGACAAGGTTTATATTGACATAATTAATTCCTTTTGGAAAGACTGGAGAAATCAAACGCATGATTTTTCCGATCTCGGGTCCTGGTGGGATCTTGGAAAGATTCACATCAAAACCATAACTCAAATGTACAGCACTAAAATTGCCAAAGAAAAACGCGAAAAGTTCGCTAAAATTAACCAAACTATTGATGACTTGCAGTCCACGCCGGATGTCACACCAGAAACTCTTGAGGTTCTTCGTGAGCAAAAAAATAACTTAAATACTCTCTTAAAAATTGAGGCGCAGGGTGCCCTCGTCAGATCCCGTTTTCAACATACTACTGAAGTCGACTCTAGCTCTTCATATTTTTTCAACTTAGAAAAGTCTAATTCTATGTCTAAAACATTGTCTCATATACGGCTAACTTCGGGGTCAGTCACCGAAGACCCCGCCGAAATTCGGCATCACGTCCGTGAATTTTACTCTTCATTATACTCACGTCGGGCGTCTGACGAGGGCGCCCTCGACCCACTCCTAAATAATCTTAATATACTAGACCCTGATGAAGCAGATAACTTAGAATGCCCTCTGACTGTTGAAGAAATTGATTGTGCTGTCAAGCAACTTGGCCAAAATAAGTCACCTGGCCTCGACGGATTCACTTGTGAATTCTACGAGTCTTTTTGGCCACTTCTTCGTAATGATTTCCTCTCTGTTTTAAATTCTTCCATTGCTTCCGGTCATCTTCCCCGTTCTCTCCTGAGAGCTGTAATTACTCTTCTGCCCAAAAAAGGGGATCTTGCTGACATTGGTAACTGGCGACCAGTTTCTCTCCTGAACACCGACTACAAAATTTTGGCCAAGTTGCTTGCCAATAGACTAAAACAGTGTATTGGCAGCGTTATTAATGAGGATCAAGGGTACTGCGTTCCCGGTAGATCCATATATGACAATTTAAACTTAATTCGAGATATTATTACTTATTCTAACTGGAATGATTTTCCTCTAGCTGTGGTCAACCTTGATCAAAAGAAAGCTTTTGACAACGTTGACCACAACTATTTATTTTCCACAATGAGAGCCATGGGGTTTGGTCCCAACTTTCTAAACTGCATCCACCTGTTATACGAGGGAACTGAAAGCCTCGTTAAAGTCCGCAGTTCATTGACGGCGCCTTTTCCCTTTGAAAAGGGGATTAGGCAAGGCTGTCCGCTTTCCGGTCTTTTATACTCAATCGCTATTGAGCCTTTCTTGAACAAACTTAGAGAAAACCTTTGTGAGAATAGTTTTTGTCTTCCTGGCGGGACAACCTCTTGTTCAGTGTCCGCGTATGCAGACGACATTTCCATATTCATTACTAAAGATTCTGGTTTTAAAGTCATCCGGGATACTTACGATCTTTTCAGCCGCGCATCTGCTGCATGCTTAAATACACAAAAATCCCAGGGCTTGTGGGCCGGATCGTGGACCGGACGAAGCGACGAGCCACTCGATTTCCATTGGAACAACAAGGGTTTATGTTTCCTTGGAGTTCACCTGGGAAATAGTCCTCATTACGGCAAACAAAATTGGGAAAAATGCAAACTCAAAATTTCTAAAACACTGGCCAACTGGAAAAGACTTTCTTATTCACTCTCTCTTAAAGGAAAAATCCTCGTTGCCAATCAATTGGCAGCTTCTAAAATATATCACTACATTGCAGTTATCAGTCCCCCTGACAATGTCCTAGGTGAGCTCCAGAACCTGCTCGTCGACTTCGTCTGGTCCAATAAGAGACACCTACTTAAACAAAAAACTCTTTTCCAAAAACCTGACAAAGGAGGACTTGGTCTGGCATGCCTCCAAGCACGTACTCTCACCTTTCGCCTCAAATTAATTCAACGTAATTTTAATCAATGTAGTCATCCCTCTTTTGTCCTCTTTGACCACTTCCTTCAAAAATACAAAAGAATGGGTTTAGACTATCAGTTATTGCTCTGCCAAATTGATCCCAAATTTTTCACTAGTCTTCCTCCATTTTACGGTGAGATTTTGCGTGCTTGGATGGCTTCCGGAGCTCGCATCGAAATACCCTCGTCTTCTATCAACCATGTCATGAACCTCCCTCTGATCAGTCCCTTTCTAGTTCCAATTTTTGACAGTGATACCGACCTCGCCGCCCGGCTCTCGGTACGCGGTGTCGGGCTCGTCCGTCATCTTCTTCATCCCAACACCGGCCGATGGCTCGATGCAGAGGATCTCCCCTGGACTTTTCTACTTGCCTCTCGCCCTCCCTCTCGACGTGCACTTCAGCCCCGACTTATTCGTCTTCGTCATTCTCTCATCTCTGCGTTTCCTACCATATTTTCCAACATCGGCTTTTGCTCACAACATGGACATCCATGCAACATCCCCGATCGTCCGGATTCCCCTATTGAATTTCTACTTGGCTCCTCCATCAAGGGACTCTCCGCACCATCCAGCACATTGTACCGAATCATCAACTGCCATCTCAACTCGCTCTCAGCAGCAGTTTCTTCTTCTCCATGGCATGAACGTAGCTTTCTGGATGCCTCCACTAAAATCCAATGGCTCTCTATCTACAAACTGCCATCATCCAAAAAGGAAGGCGATGTCCAATATAAGCTTCTACACAATGTTCTGCCATCTCTACCCGTCTTGCATCATCTCAACCCGGATATTCCTTCATCTTGTGGATGGTGCGGGGAGAAGGGGACGATCGAACATCTTTTCATCCTCTGTCCCTCCATCCAGCCGACTCTCAACTTTCTTCACCACGTTCTCTCGTGTCTTCTCCCTGGAATGGAGTTGAACTTTGATTTCTACTGGGCCCTGATTCCCCGTGCCAAAGGCCACGGTGGCGAGGCGGTTCGCCTGGCAAATTTTTTCATTATCAATTGCAAAAATGTTATTTACTGGCTTTATCGCACCTGTCGTTTTTCGGATCCCCTCACTATTTGGCAACACCGGTTGAAATATAAAATTCTTCTTGAGTATACCTACTTCCAGTCTTGTAATAATCTAGACGCCTTTTTCAATAAATGGCCTCTACAAAATATAATATTTATAATAGACAAAAACAAATTGACATGGTTGATATGAATCCTATCTGCATCATCTACCTTTCCTGGGGTCGCTGGCCCGAGTCCCGGACAGCTGCTCGCCTTGAGCGAGACGTGCTTCGGCACTGTCCCTGTGGCCCGGGCCACCTACCTCTTGTCTTTCTATGTTCGTCTTTGTTTCTTTATTCCTAAATCAATGTTCAATTATTTATTTTTTGTTCTTTGAACTATTTGTATATTCAGTGATTAATTTACATTACAAAATTTATTATTATCATTGTCTCCTTCCACCCTCCTTTTCCGCCTTGGAAGCCGCCGGCAGTGGGTGCAAGTGCACCCACACCCAGAGACGCCGTTGGCTCCCCCCCCCCCCCCCCCCCCCCCTTCCCTCATACCAACCCTCCCCTTTCCCCCAAGAAGCCGCCGGTAGTGGGCGCAAGTGCGCCTACATCCAGTGACGCCAGTGGCTCCTCCCCTTCCTCCCCTTCCAACAACCACTTAATGTTATTGTATACAAATTTGCAAGTCCATCTCTTTGTTTGCTTGGTCACTGCGGCAAGCTAGTTTGTCAGTAGTATACAGCCAATAGGCGGGCCGCGGTGACGTTGCATTTCAGGAATTGTTTAATCTTGTGTAATTATGTGCTTACTTTGCAATTTCTGGATTTCAAAACGTTTTGTTTATTACTGATTTACTCAAACCAGTTCACTACTCTTTTATTTGTATATGATTTACTCTTTGTATTATACATATATTTGTTGTTATAATTTGTCTTGTGTTCAAGTGAAATAAAGTTTTCATTTGAAAAGTCAAAAGTCTTCTTCTTCTTTTAGTTCTGACCAAAATCCCATAGACTTTGTACACGAATTTTGTCGGCGGCACTTTAGGTCTTAAAAAACGTCAGAACCTAACCAAACTTACATCAAACGTAGACCCTAAGCTGAAATTGTATGTCGTAGAGTGACGTCATGATGACGTCATCACGTGTCACGTGACGTCATCCTAAATGTGCGTTTTTCAAGGGCCCATATCTAGAGAACGGTATATCCAATTTCCTTCAAACCTGGTATGTTTTTAGGCTAGCTCGTGTTATAGATGAAAATTGACGTGACGTCATGATGACGTCATCATGCGATTTTATAGTAATTTTTAAGTTTTTGAACTTTAAAGTTTCTTAAAGCCATATCTCACCAACAGAACATGCTAAATTCAAAATTCTTTTTGTAATAGCTCTGTTAGCTCCTATATTCTTTCACATAAATGTGAAAAATGTGTGACGTCATCATGACGTCATCAAAAATATGCTTTTTTGAAACACATATAAGGGTAGGGACGATCGTCATAAAAATTGGTGTGCAGGTAGATAATGCTACTAGGATGTTAAATCCGAGGTGACGTCATGATGACGTCATCGGCTGATTTTCTATGAATTTTTAGTTCTATCCCAAATCCCATAGACTTTGTACACGAATTTTGTACGGGACACTTTGGTCACTAAACAACATCAGATCTTAATCAAACTTAACACAAACAGGGACCCTAAGCTGAAAATGTATGCCAAAACGTGACGTCATGATGACGTCATCACGTGTCATGTGACGTCATCTTAAAGGTGCATTTTTCAAGGGCCCATATCTAGAGAACGGTAGGTCCGATTGCCTTCAAACCAGGTATGTTGGTATGGTAGATCGTGTTATAGATGAAAATTGAGGTGACGTCATGATGACGTCATCATACGATTTTACAGTAATATTAAAGTTTTTGAACTTCAAAGTTTCTTAAAGCCATATCTCATCAACAGAACATGCTAAATTCAAAATTCTTTTTGTAATAGCTCTGTTAGCTCCTATATTCTTTCACATAAATGTGAAAAATGTGTGACGTCATCATGACGTCATCAAAAATATGCTTTTTTGAAACACATATAAGGGTAGGGACGATCGTCATAAAAATTGGTGTGCAGGTAGATAATGCTACTAGGATGTTAAATCCGAGGTGACGTCATGATGACGTCATCGGCTGATTTTCTATGAATTTTTAGTTCTATCCCAAATCCCATAGACTTTGTACACGAATTTTGTACGGGACACTTTGGTCACTAAACAACATCAGATCTTAATCAAACTTAACACAAACAGGGACCCTAAGCTGAAAATGTATGCCAAAACGTGACGTCATGATGACGTCATCACGTGTCATGTGACGTCATCTTAAAGGTGCATTTTGGAAGGGCCCATATCTAGAGAACGGTAGGTCCGATTGCCTTCAAACCAGGTATGTTGGTATGGTAGATCGTGTTATAGATGAAAATTGAGGTGACGTCATGATGACGTCATCATACGATTTTACAGTGATATTAAAGTTTTTGAACTTCAAAGTTTCTTAAAGCCATATCTCATCAACAGAACATGCTAAATTCAAAAAAAATTTTGTAATAGCTTTGTTAGCTCCTATATTCTTTCACATAAATGTGAAAAATGTGTGACGTCATCATGACGTCATCAAAAATATGCTTTTTTGAAACACATATAAGGGTAGGGACGATCGTTATAAAAATTAGTGTGCAGGTAGATAGTGCTACTAGCATGTTAAATCCGAGGTGACGTCATGATGACGTCATCGGCTGATTTTCTATGATTATTTTAGTTCTATCCCAAATCCCATAGACTTTGTACACGAATTTTGTACGGGACACTTTGGTCACTAAGCAACATCAGATCTTAATCAGGCTTAACACAAACAGAGACCCTAAGCTGAAAATGTATGCCGAAACGTGACGTCATGATGACGTCATCACGTGTCATGTGACGTAATCTTAAAGGTGCATTTTTCAAGGGCCCATATCTAGAGAACGGTACGTCCGATTGCCTTCAAACCAGGTATGTTGGTATGGTAGCTCGTGTTATAGATAAAAATTGAGGTGACGTCATGATGACGTCATCATACAGTTTTACAGTAATATTAAAGTTTTTGAACTTCAAAGTTTCCTAAAGCCATATCTCATCAACAGAACACGCTAAATTCAAAATTCTTTTTGTAATAGCTTTGTTAGCTCGTATATTCTTTCACATAAATGTGAAAAATGTGTGACGTCATCATGACGTCTTCAAAAATATGCTTTTTTGAAACACATATAAGGGTAGGGACGATCGTCATAAAAATTAGTGTGCAGGTAGATAGTGATACTAGCATGTTAAATCCGAGGTGACGTCATGATGACGTCATCGGCTGATTTTCTATGATTATTTTAGTTCTATCCCAAATCCCATAGACTTGGTACACGAATTTTGTACGGGACACTTTGGTCACTAAACAACATCAGATCTTAATCAGGCTTAACACAAACAGAGACCCTAAGCTGAAAATGTATGCCGAAACGTGACGTCATGATGACGTCATCACGTGTCATGTAACATGAACTTAAAGGTCAAGTATGGAGTACGAAATGTGAATCATAAAATAATCTCAGATCTTAAACATAGCAAAGACATAGACCTTCTGATAATTTATGTAAAAGAAAAAACTAAAACGGAAAAGCCATGCGTATGTTTACAACAGACGCAAAATTTTCGGCTTTTCCGCTACAGCAGCAAAGCCTTGGTTTTTGTTCTGTTCGCGCGATTGTGTAGTTTAGTACACTTTCGCCCAGGCATGAACACAATCTACTTGAAAATTGTTCGTTTTGCCACATTCAGAACAAAGGGCCACGTCCAAGAACATCTCCAGGTTTTTTTTGGAATGAAATCGTTAGCTCAGAGGTCAAAAACACATGATTGCACAATACCCAGCTTCACACGGATATATAACTGGTGGGAGAGTAGGAGCTGGTTCGAAATTGACCGAGCCAAAACATGACACAACGGGTGGAAAATCATATTTTCCGCCTTAAAAAACCTTTCCAAATCACAAAAGCACGTGTCATTGGGATTCAGAGAAGTCTACTTTAGTCACAAAAAAGGCTTTTGGAATAATCAAATACTCCAGGAGCTAACATGAACACAATTAATACACAAATCCTAAACTACACAATACCCACTTTTTTGGTTTCTTCTTAAACACGAATTTTGTCTACGGCACTTTAGTCACTAAACAACATCAGATCTTATTCAAACTTAATACAAACATAGACCCTAATCTGAAATTGTGTGCCGAAAAGTGACATCATGATGACGTCATTATGTGTCACGTGATGTCATCTTAAAGGCGCATTTTTCAAGGCCCATATCAAGAGAACCGTAAGTCCAATTGCATTCAAACCTGGTATGTTGCTAGACAAGTACGTTATAAATAAAAATTGAGGTGACGTCATAATGACGTCATCATATGATTTTTATAGTAATTTCAAAGTTTTAACATTAAAGATTCTTAAAACCATATCTCATCAACAGAACATATGTTAAATTCAAAATTCTTTTTGTAATAGCTTTGTTAGCTCGTACATTCTTTTATATAAATGCGAAAAATTTCTGAGGTCATAATGACGTCATCAAAGGCATGATTTCTTGAAAGACATATAAGGGTAGACCATGTCTAATCGTCATGAAACTTGGTGGTTAGGTAGATTTGTCACTAGTTTACAAAATTCGAAATAACATCATAAAAACATATGGAAAAGCCCTATGTTCTTAAAAACATAGACCTCTAGTTGTTTATGATACGCTTGACTGCACAAACACATTGTAGCGGTTCGCTTGGCTGGCAGAACCGCCGCGACACCCCGACGTCTCCGGTAAAATACCGTGCTCAAGGGGTTAAGAAAAAACCTCTGTCACATTTTAGTTTTATTCTTTAACGCATACATGTAAACCCTGAATAATGCATTGTCTGCTCGGAATCCGGACTTTCATAATTATATCTCATATATCAGGATGAAAAGTACAATAAAACATAAATTTCAGTGGAATTAAGCAAGTAATTCACAGTGCACTGTAATGATCCCTGTTCCTTGAGTCTTTGGGCGTCTGTTTTTATTTCTTTGGTTCTCATTTCCGACCGACCCTGCCTGTATTTCGTACCAAGAATACAAATCAAAGAAAACAGAATAATCTCTCAAATTTCGTGGAAAAAACTCAAAATTAAGTGCAATATTATGTACCTCCTGTATATATGCACAGCAACACGAACATAAATATTTATGCTAAGCTCAAGGTGCACGTACAACGCAAAGTCCACACCACATCATGGTCAGTGTGTATTCCACTTGTTCATGTCCTTAAAGCAATTATTACTTTAACATGACACTGAGATTACAACTTACAAGTGAAGTGAATCCAACATCCCGAATTTCCAAAGATAGTGCATTCCCTTTTCCTTTCATTTAACTTTGTTGCCAAAATTAGGTTGGTTGATTTGTTTTTAACTTTATTAAAAAAATCATGCACAGAAAGTGTGCTCCAGCACGGGAAAGAAGTATTTCCAGCACAACAGGATTCTGAAATCATGTTCCACTTCGGCAAATTTGTATTTTTACGGTTGCAACAGAAGATTTATATTTTGTTCATTTAAAATATGTCAGAAATTGCCAAAGATGTTTTCTTTTTCATTCCTTTAGAAATCTGTGAAATCAACAATATGATAACCATAGAAATAAAATGGGACGCCATCTTAATTGGAAATCATCAGCAGATTCGGCAAAATTGAGTGACGGTCATCACCAGCGGAACTTTTACCGGCACTGCAGCCGGCATATCAGGCCACACCCGCTATTTGACATAAATAGCACTATGTATGTTTTGTGAAAAATGTATTTCTTTTACCATAAAACAGTGATATTCTTTGAGTTTTTGGAATTAGCGCTAATGGTCTATATATAAACTCAACTGCTTCCAATGGTACCCTTGCTTACAGAGGCATTATTATTAGTCATGTTAAAACTTCGATATACGAGAAAAATCATGGAGGAGTTTCCTCCATTGAAAAATGTAGCAAAATGAAACAATACTGCAAGTACCACGTGGACGCACCTGGAGAATGTTCAAAATTACCGGTTTCTTAGAACTGTCTTTCTCGTCTAATGGTGGAATTAATTACTTGTTCTGCTTTCCACTCACTCCTGTCGCCCAATGCAGAACTTTTCCGCGATATCCACGATGGAATCGGCCCATGTTGTCGACTTGCAAGTTTCAAAATAGTATCTTGCTAATTCTAAACGTGTTCGAGTCCGGATATTGTTGCGCATCCCTCCAACTACAATACTGTTCACACTCGTAAGTTTTACCGTCCCACATCCATTTAGTGGTTTCCAAATGCGCATGCGCCAACCACACCTACCTATACACACAGTACATTAACTTTCTGGGATGCAGTAGTCACGTGATGCCAACTATCGAGAGGCGGGTGGTAATTAGAAATATGAAAGAAAAATATGAATTTTTCAAAACATTGTGGTACACTTTCTCTCAAAGACGGCATTTCACACGAAACTCCGAATACCGCATTTCCAAATATTCTTAAAAATGGTCAGTCTTTAAGCGGCTAATTGGAACAGAAGCCATTCTTGGAATGGGCCCTTGCTGAAATTAAGTGTGCATAGGAAGGTGGCAATTATGAATAATTAAAGAAAAATATGAATTTTTCAAAACACGTGTGGTCATCTTTCTTTTAAAGATGGCATTTCACACGAAACTCCGAATACCGCATTTTCAGATATTCTTGAAAATGGTCCGTCTTTAAGCGGCTATTTGGAACACAAGCCATTCTTGGAATAGGCCCTTGCTGAAATTAAGTGTGCCCAGGAAGGTGACAATTATGAATATGAAAGAAAAATATGAATATTTAAAAACATGTGCGGTACACTTTCTTTCAAACAGAAGCTATTGTGCTGAGCCGAAAGGAATTGATGTAGATAACCCTCATGAAACGACTAATTATTTCATAAAAAAAGACCCATAAAACAATGTTAAGTATAATATGTACAGCTTTGCTCATACCTATTCTGAAATTTCATGCAAAATTGGTATGTAATTTCTTGACATTTCTCGAAAATTCGTTGCCTGAATCCAGCGATTTCATAAAAGAAATTCCCTTTTTCGAATGGATTCTAGTTTTCAATATGCGGCTGCTCTGATCGGGCGAATCGCGGGCCCTATTGCGAATCGCGGTCTGAATCGTGAGCTGAATCGCGGGCTAGCTTCAGCCAGGTCAGTGCAACAGATAGACCGTCCTAAGTAGTCTGGTCCCTGATGTAACTTAATAGGAATATTCATATTATTTCGGTCTGGAAACCATACTATATCCCACAATTCCGTTTTCGAATATAAATTGAAAAACATCGCACATATATTTGAACATCGCACATATTAGGCCTATATGACAAACATCGCACATATATTTGAACATCGCACATATAAATTGGAACATCGCACATATAAATTGGAACATCGCACATATAATGACAAACATCGCACATATAAATTGGAACAACGCACATATAATGACAAACATCGCACACATACATTTGAACATCGCATATATAATGACAAACATCGCACATATATGACAAAACATCGCATATATATTTGAACATCGCACATATAAATTGGAACATCGCACATATAAATTGGAACATCGCACATATAATGACAAACATCGCACATATAAATTGGAACATCGCACATATAATGACAAACATCGCACATATATATTTGAACATCGCACATAATGACAAACATCGCACATATATATTTGAACATCGCACAAAAATACGTAGATTATCGAATATTGCAACGTTTGACATGCCATAGTTGAGGGGTGCACCACACTAAATAAACCCCCATTGACCCTTGTGTAAAATCCACTAACTTCACAGTGAAAACTGAAAATTATAGTTTGAATCTTAATCTGTCAAATTCTTTTCAATTTTTGGTAGGGTAGCCGTTTTGAATTTTGCTAATTGTCCCCAAAGAGTACCACCCCTAAAAATGTGTTTTTTTCCAAACCGGCTAGCTGCCATTTTTTCATACAGCATCCCTCCACTTGCCAAGCCAAATAGGACCAATTTTAAAGCCAAAATTTATTAAGTCTGCACAAAAGTTGAAGCACAGAACCCCCAGGTTATGTTAGCTGATCATAATTACACAATCTACCAATTGCATTACCCCCAAAAATGTATTATTCAAAAAAAGTTGTGGGTTTACAATTAAAAAAATCAGCTTGGCGCAGCCATTTTTGGCCTATTTAGTGTGGTGCACCCTGAGGACGTCTTTGAACCAAGACTACCTATATAGCCGCGCGAGGCCACTGTTTGCGCTTTGTATACGTGTACGTATGAGTGGGTGTACGTACGTACCCGGACCCGTACGTACATGTACGTGTGTGGTGAGTGCAAAGCGCGCCCTGCCGCTCTGCGATGTGCAGCGAATGCGGGCGCCGGGGTCATGCTCAGTCGAACGCCTTGACCAAGGCTACCAAAATAAACGCGATATATTCCTTAAACCTGCCCGATTCGTGCAACACGTTCATTTTCAAATGTACATTTTAATTTTCCTTTCTGAATACCAAAGCACATTATTTTTTGTCATACAATCCACAAGGGAAACTGACTAAGTAAATATTGAATACATTTTCAAAGTGAACAAAGAAACTGGCATTATTTTTTGCGATGTTCTCAGTAAAAATATTGACTGAAAATACCTGCAATGATAGCCACATTTCCCCCAACCAGTTAAAAGCGGGCATGCAAAACTATGAGTATCTTTACATATCGACAAGATTAATGAAAAACCACAATAAATGAAATTGTTCACCCTGACTTTTTAGGTCAATTTTTCGCTATATTCGAAACATGGCACTGTAATTTGTGTTCGATTCCATTGCAGCGCTGAAAAACGAAAGCAGCTGTGAGAATGAAGCTTTCGATATCAGCTGTGGTGACGGCGAAACCATTGACGTGAAGTGGGCCCTCTACGGTCGCGAAGTAAACAACGTTTCCTGCCCGCAAGCAAACCTCGATCCATGCGATAATAATGAGGCCGCCTCACTGCTGAAGGTCCGAGAGACGTGCCAGGGAGAAACCAACTGCAGGCTCAGTGCCACCAATGAATACTTCGGTGGAGACCCATGTTATGGCATCGGCAAGTATCTTGTCGTCCGCTATACTTGCTCGGATTAAAAGGGGCGGGGCAGTGTTGCAAACATTGTAAAAATGAAAATGGCATTCACTCCGTTTTTGAAACAAACATTGAAAATTGTTGCATGTACATTGTATTCAGGTTGTTTCACGTTTCAATTGCGCATGTGCAGGCCGAATTAACTTCAGAAAAAGGCAGAGGGGAACGACATGACGTACCACAGTCACGGACAATGTTGTACCCAATCGGGTACAACTTCAAATTAAAAATAGTTTAGATTAGAGGGGTGATATCATTGGTTGTTCCCTTCTCATGTTAATGGGGTGGGGTTATACCCCCATTCCCCCGGGGTTTGTGTTCCTTGACAAAAATGTTATGGTCCAAAAATGTGTAGACGCAACAAAGAAATCAAACAAGATCACACAGGATACTGTAACAAGTCAAGATTTTTGATTTTGTTTAGTTATCCCACTCAAAAATAATAGTGATAATTTCTAGAATGTTCTTACAATATATGTAATTTTATAAAATATTAATGGAGCTTACTTTTTATTAGGATGAGACACCTGGGTGAAAAACAATAACCGTGTTACACGGAGCAGGGGAATAGTGTGATCAAATACATTTTGACTGCTACTGCACATGCATAGCTAGTGCACGTGCACCAAACTACATAGGCGAATCCAACCAAGCTTTCATGGGCAGGATGAATGCGGCCATGATTGGGGGCAATCCGCACCTGAAAAGTGACAAACACTGTGAACGACACTCGGCGAACCAAATAAAGTTCCCGCCTTGTACTTTTTTAATAACTCACGAATACTGTAATCAATTTAAGCCCATGTACGCTTAACTTGCAGCCGGGGCTGTATACTCCTCAGGGAGTTGAGAAGGCTTCAGGAATTATTAATGGGCCCGATGAGCAGGGGTAATAATATTGTAAGCGCTGTGATATAGTTTACTATGTTGAGCGTTCTTAAATGCCGGTTATTATTATTATTTTAAACACTTCGAAAAAGTCATAAATGCTGAAAAAGGTTCTGTTTCTAATGATGCGTCATTAATGGCACACGACGTTTGCTTAAGGGGAGAAAAAAATGAGATTTGTCGAATTGGGTGCAAAATTAAAAGTGGCACTTTTATGATGCAGACTCAATATTGCATTGAAACTGTGTACAAACGTTTTCATGGTTTATCAAAACTGCTGCTGAAATCGTGAGGTGTTAATACACACTAATCAATAAAGTAACAAATCAGTTTATATTGCCTGCATTATAAAACATGCCACTTAAATTTTTGCACCTAATTCGACAAATCTCATTATTTCTCCCCTAAAACAAACGGAGTGTGCCATAACTGACGCATCATTTGAAGCAGAACCTTTTTCTCCATTTATGACTTTTTGAGGTGTTTAAAATGATTACAGTATTCAAGAGTTATTCAAAAAGTACAAGAACAGAACTGTATTTTTTGGCCGAGTGTAGTAACAATGGATTTTCATTGTTAGTGCCCGTTTTTCTTTTGTTATAGATGTTCATAGTAAAGTGAGTTGTACAGCTGCAATCATTGATTGTATTCAGTCACCCCCAGCTTGGGGCTGACAACACGCTTAATATTTATGCAAATTCGAATTGAAAACGAGGCTAAAGGCGTCGCTCAGCGAAGAGCTCTTCTGGGATGCAAATATACATGGGTCATTTCATAAATTTGGGGTCCAAAAGTGATGACATTTTTAGTGTCCCATGTTACATAGTGCATGTATATAAGATTTTGCAATTCCCGACACATTATTTAATGCCTTCTATCTCCAAGAGTGATGGTGTAAAGCAAAGTACCTGCCAAACAAGTAAAACATAGTATCAATTTTATTGATACTTGATGGGAAATTACACAGGTCAGGTGTAACTTCAGGGATACCAACAAAATGTCACACATTTTGGACCCTAAATTTATGGAATGACCAACATGTATTAGCAATACATTTTGGTTGCCTGTGCTAAAAATAATGAACCTATGAATTGTTTCCCCACCCCTCCCCGGTCTCTCCACGTAATGCTGTTATTTCAGGAGTGGCCAAATCCCCCATCCGTGGGCACGAAAATTACAACTCCCCACGTCCGGGGTGGGGGTAGCCCGGGGGAGGGGACAATTGCTAAGTGCATTATTTTGAGCATACGCAACCCCCTGCATTAGGCCGATTCGTTATATATACAGTGTGGTTAAAAAAAACCTACACACTTTTTTTAGATGAAAATTTCCCGGAATTGGGGAAATATGGCCAAATTGTTTAAACTTATTTGTTAACTACACCATCTCAGTGGTATATGGTGAAAATTGCGTTAAAAAGAAAACTCAAATTAATTAAATGGCATCGGTTTAACCCCTTGAGTACGGTTTTTACGGGAGACGTCGGGGTGTCGCGGTGGTTCTGGCAGCCAAACGAACCGCTACAATGTGTTTGTACAATAAAGCGTAACAAACAATAATCCAACAATGGATTGAAACTGGGCAAATGGCGTCATCCGGCCTGGTTGCACTTTGTTTTACGCCATATGGCGTCTTCCGTACGCAAAGGGTTTTAAAGAAAAATGCCAAAAAGACAGATTGTACACACGAAAATCTATAGGAGCCTGCTACAAAGATCGATACTCATATAGGTCCACCCAGGATAGATGTAGTAAGTATTCACTAACCTGAAAAGAAACAAAAGCACAACATAACAAACACTTCAACGATTCTATTGTGTCAAATGCTATTCACTGTTAACACTTATGTTTTCATTGACAGAGGGGACAACTGTGATCAATGTAGGCCTAATTGCATTTATTGGAGACTGAGTTTGTGCACGCGGTGCTAAAATGTATTTTGTTTACCAAATTCCATTGACTTGCGTGTGGACAAAACTGGCTTTTGACCATTTCTAAATATATCGACGACATTTCTTTATTTGAGCTTTATTTTTAACACAATTTGCACCATATACAACAAAGACGTTGTAGTTGACGAATATGTGAAATTTGACTCCCTAATTCCGAGATATTTTCCATTAAAAAGTGTGTAGATTTTTGGAACCACACCGTATATATTTTTTTCTTTTCTTTTTATATTTAAGTGTTTCTTTTCTTTTTAAAATTGTTTTTAAAATTGTATCTTGTGCCATGGATTTGTGAGAAAAAAATATTATTAATATTTATCGCGGAAGGGCTTTTCACCGAGAGACGCCTCTAGCCTCGTTTTCAGTTCAAGTTTGCATAAATATTTTTAAAAGGCATATTACAAATACGACCGTACAGCGCATGTGCAGTAGGCAACTTTAGGATAAACACAGTGCCTAAGTCAATGAGGAATTAAAGTGGTAACCGAAATGGAACTTTCACTGGTAAATTTCACTGGTATCATGAAGAATGACGTTTAAAATTTACTTTAAAGCATTGTCTCGAACTCTGGGGAAAAACTTATTTACAGCTCTGTCTTCACGTTAACTGATCCGTTAACTGATCCCCGGGGGTGGGGGGGGGTGTGAAAAGTGCAAAGTTCTGAATTGGTTACTAGTTCCCACACTGACTTTTTGCGCAAAAAGCAAGCCATGTTCATCCAAAAAGTGGCTTCAGCAGTGCAAATGTGTGCTGTACAGTCGTTTCGTAATTCCGATAAATTATTTAAAAGTCTGTCTGAGTATAATATTCTGCCATGGCAAATGTGTAGGCCTACAATGATCTGTCATCAAGGAAACGGATACATAATAAAGTATACCGACCGTTTGGACTGCGTGGCTCGACGATAATAGAGATGTTAACGAGGAGTGTAGGATTACAATGCACAAATTGGTTATGAATAAGTTAAAAGATAACCCATTAAGAAATACTGTACAGTCATCAATCACAAAAAAGTGAATGGAGAAATAATTATAAAATTATTAGGCCTGCAGGATTACAATGTCCCCAATGATGATGAATTAAGAGCATTAAAAACACCAAAGGGAAGTGGATCATCCTTTACTTTTTCCCGCCCTGCCCGCTACTTTTGTTACCTCCTTCGTCGAATCGTTCTTGTTCTTCAACCCTGGACCCTGTTCCACCCTTGTTTAGCCAAGGCAGAGATTTTTAAAAAGTACTCGTTTGAGTCTAATGAGCTTAATTTTTAGTCATTGACGTATAAAGCTGGTCTAGAAATTAACAAGAAAAAAACAGCAACGACATGCTAAAAGTTTGCCGAAATGCCGGATTTGCCAAGCATTGATTTTGTATGTAAAAGAAAGTAGGTACTAGCTGATTAGCATTATTGTACTCTGCGTGATGTACGTCTTAAACCTCAGGTACCAGACCACGTGTTGATCGCGAATTAACATAAACAGTGAAAATCGGTTAAAACCCCTTGCGTACGGATGACGCTATAATTATGGTGTCAAAAAAAGTGCCACCAGGCCGGATGACGCCATTGGCCGCCGTTTGTCGGTTTCAATCCATTGTTGGATTATTGTTTATGTCATGCTTGACTGCACCAACACATTGTAGCGGTTCGATTTGGCTGCCAGAACCGCTGCAACACCCCGACGTCTCCCGTAAAATACCGTGCCCAAGGGTTTTAACCAGTGGTCGATTCGCGACCGTACCTTACACTTGCGCAATAACATCAAAGCGCGAACGGCAGCTTCACATTATGGTGTCACTGCATGGTCCCCATTTTACACGTCGGTTTCGTACGAGCAATTTTCGTACTAACCAGCGCGACCCATAGGCTTGTTCCAAATGGTCCGACGCAAGATGCATTCAGAGCGAATTTTCTTGATTGAGATCCACCAGTAAAGTCGACATAACAAACATCATAATGAAGAAATTGTGGTGTGTTTCTTTTTGTCATTTTTCCGTTTTCCATCCAGCAGACATCCATTGCCAACATGTAAGCTTAATTAAAGCATAACACTTGACTTGTCCATTTCTGAATTTTGTCTATGGTTTTGAGGACAAAAATACTAGCCATCCGTGACTGTAGCCTTGCAACATAATGAAAGGTTTTAGCCAAGGGCGGATCCAGAAAAAAAATTGGGGGCCAAAAATTTGTTTTGGCAACAGTTTTTGGAATAGTAACCCTTTTTTTTTCTCGGTTTCGTTTTTTAGGTTCACCATTGTTTACTAAAGTCTTTCATCGAACTTGTTCTAGAATACCGGCTAGTCTAGTAAAAATGTCTTTTACCCGCAGAACCGGGCTATTTTTTACAAAGAAAATGTCCGCATGTCGTCTTTCTTTTTCTTGCTGGTATCCTGATATTTTATTAAGGTAAAGGACTAAACTATTCAGGTTGGTCAGAAAAATGGTAACATAACTTTCCGAACTTAACACCCCAAGAGTGTATGTTACCAGTTCCTACTACAAACTTGCCTCGTTATGTTATTTCCCCATAATGGGCGTCGCGGGTGGGGGGGGGGGGCAAGTGGGAGGGGCAAAGTTCCCCCCGGAAATAAAAGGATGCAAAAAATGATGCCAAAAAAAAAAAAAAATTAAAAGGAGACGAGGTGCGAAGTCAATGTCGTACTCAATTGAATGGGGTTTAAAATGCGGCTATAAATAGGCCTATAGGTATCGCAGTCTTGAACAAAGCGTCGAGTGATGTCCAGCACCCCCTCTCCTTTCGATTTGTCGACGTCTTGTGATTTCTACCTTTGCTGCTTTCTGGTGAGTTCCGTTGCCCCCTCTAAACTAAAATCCTGGCGACGCCCATGTTCCCCACCCAACCCAAAGGATTTGTACATGTGTATTTTGTTTTGTTTT
Source organism: Hippasteria phrygiana (assembly GCA_037893225.1). Taxonomy (NCBI): domain Eukaryota; kingdom Metazoa; phylum Echinodermata; class Asteroidea; order Valvatida; family Goniasteridae; genus Hippasteria; species Hippasteria phrygiana. The sequence continues at coordinate 567,479 of JAZGUH010000256.1, forward strand.
GTTTTGTGTAGGGTTGGACTGACACGTTGTTTCTTTCTTTACATTTTATTTGTTTTCTCAAGGACAGCCCCGCACTTCGCACGTGTTTTGTTTTTGGTAATATTTACAATTGTATATGTTTATTCTTTTATTTCACCCTTTATGTATAAAAAAGAAGTGTCGGGATAAAGTATTGTTATTAATATTTTAACGGTTGTATTGATTTTCTTCATAAACCATTCTGCTGCTGTAAATAAAGAGAGTTCTTTAAGCTAACATGCAACTTATAAAAACAATTATTATTGCTTGAAAAATTAGCACATACTTTACTCAGACGTGAATAAATTGACTGTTTCGTTCTGCGACATAAATGTCAGGAGTAGTAATTATTTCTATGTAGGCCTATAGCGCTGTGGCCTCGTGGTCTAGTGTACCGGCATTTAATATTGGTGGTACTACAGATTGTGGGTTCGAGTCCAGCAGGGTCATAGTGCTTGTGTCCACGAGCAAGACACTTTGTCACAAGTTACATGTGTTTGATTGGCCCATGTATGCTGCTTAACTTGCAGCCGAGGCGGTTATACTCCACATGGAGCTGAAGTTTCAGGAATGATTGAAATGCCTTTATGGACAGGGGTAATAGCACCGTGATCATGGTGGATATGCGTTTTGCAAAATTTACGATATTTTTTTTAAATTGTGGGGTTTCAATGAGAATTCTACAGCACAATGTGCCCTCCCTTGAGTGATAATGCTGTACGCATGTATGCTCTTAATTTAATGTGGGGGGGGGGGCGCATGGACTTCAACCGGAGATGTAAATTAAGTAAAGATTTGTACTACCAAATAATGATTGACAGCAGCCTAGCTTTTCCATTTGAAGCAAGGTACAGGACAGAGGGACCCCCCCCCCCCCCCTCTCTTTTGTGCCGGTCAATGTGTTCCCGGAATCTCAGGAATTCATTTAAGTTATCTGGGGCCAAAATGTGTAAGGTAAGAATAGTCTGGAGTGTGTATAGGGACAAAAGGGGGGTACTCCTTGGTCCCATATCTTGCTGGGTATAAGCTTTTCCATGTGTCTGAAAGAAAGATCCAGTTGCAATGTTTGTGGAGCGTTACCAGCATAAATGAAAAACAGCCGAGAACACCACTTTAAAGTATTCAATGCCATAAAACTTCCCTGCTGAATTTTTTAACTTCCCAAATTGGCAAATGAAATGGCTCTTTTGAAATTAAGCAATATTATTCAGTATTTTATCGAATGTTTTATTCTTGTAATAGGCCTATGTCATTTAAAGTGAATAGCTATGGAAATGCTTTAAAATTAGCAGACGTTTTTGCTAGCGCTTGTATTAAAAACGGGAAAATAAAACATATGTGTTATTTTCCTTTTTTTAATACTAGCGCTAGCAAATACAATTGCTAACTTTTAAGCATTTCCATAGTTATTCACTTTAGTCAATTCCCCCTTTTTTGGCTGTTTCTACAAGTTACCGAAACAGCCTTTGTTGTCGTTAAGATTATTTTTTTGCAGAAGAGTCCATTTCACCTTTTTTTGGTAACAGATCGTCGCGTGCGTCATGCATGCGACCTTACATATTTTTCTCACGCAAGCCGTTTTATGAATAAGTGCAATATTGCACTTATTCATAAAACGGCTTGTGTCATGAATCAGTTTACCACTGGTAGTTAGTAAACAGGTAGTACATAATTAAGTGGAAGTTGGGAGCGGGAAAGCCATTAAAAGTCGGATCATATATCAGCTTGCGTGAGAAAAATATGTCTGTTTAATCAGACAATTGCCATCAAAGGTCGCATGCATGACGTACGTGACGAATTCCATTATACAAAAGGTGGAATGGACTCTTGTGCAAACAAAATAATCTTAACGACAACAAAGGCTGTTTCGGCAACTTGTAGAAACAGCCAAAAAAGGGGGAATTGACTCCTGTGCAGCGCAGACAGATTGTGTTGGTGTGTTAGCTTTTCCCCACTAAAGTGACCACTGAACTACGGATGTGCCCACTAAACTCCCGGAACACAACCAGCTTAATTTAGGCCTATGATCAGACGCCGCGCCGGTGTATTCTCTCCTTCGGTACATTGTGGAGACTACGCGTGTTTCTGGTAACCAAAGTCGTAAGTGTGACGTTTTTAACAAAAGAGAGAACGGGGGAATATTTTTACTGTAATACCCCAGGAAAAAAAAGTGATTTGTCGTAGGCCTACCTCAGTCTGGACGAAAACGTAATATCGCAAACTGAATACCGTCTGGTTGAGACGTCACAATGGTTATAAGGGATTGTTGGAAGAAAACGCGCAACAAAATTGCTCCTGTTTCCTTCTCACAATCCCTTGTGGTCATTGTGATACATCAACCAGGCGGTATTTGCGATATGGTCTATGGAATGCATTTAGGTGGACAGGGGAGGGGTGGGGTATTTTTTTTTTGGGGGGGGGGGGGGTTCATTCTCTTCGATCGTCTCCTCTTCCAGCTTCCTTTCCTTCATTTCCCTCCCATTTCTGGTAGCTCCTAGCGCCTAAAGAGTGAATCGAACCTCCATCGGCAGATCAGTCGGATTGGCATCCATCAGTCTGGACCGGCATTCAGTTAGAAACTGCCCTTGAGTCAGGTGGTAACTTGAATGCATAATATGTAATGAGTAATGCATGAGTCGAGTTAGAAGACAAGTCGTTTAGACAGTCGTGTTTTGTCCGTCATTATCATCATGTCTCCGGGCGGATATTCAAATATGCAACCATGCATGTATATGCATCATAAAGCAGCCAATGATAGCCTATCTGACATAGGCCTAATAAGAAGCATCATTATGGGGATTTGTTTGTTTTTCTAAAGTTTTTTGTAGGTTTTTTTTCTTCAAAAAAGTGAAAAGTGAACTACAAGAAGTTATCTCAAACCCCCTTCAAAGAATGAGGGCGTGCCTGTCGTAAATGTAACTCCATCGAAAGCGCTCACGCGCGCGCGCGTGACCCCGATACCTGCACGACCTTGTTACAAGCTGTGCACTGTTAGGCCGTGTCCGAAACGGGCTTCCAGAGCTACGGCTACGGCTACGGCTATTGTCAGCATTTCTTCACGTAGTTGTAATGGGCGCACACCTAGACAATAGCCGTAGACAAGAGTTTCGGATGCGGCCTTAGCGCTGAAAGATGTAACATGAATATTCATATTCTCTTTATTCTTAACCAATCAAACTGCACCATAAATAAATATTCATATTTTCTTTACTTTTAGCCAATCAGAGTGCTCCGTACAAATTCGGTAGCAGGCATGGTGTCTCTTAGACTGAGTTTGGCCGGTCGTCAAACACTCACACTCACAGCTGGAAAAAGCTTGTGAACGTTTATTATTCTTTCAAAAACTTTTTGGTCCTCCATACAGGTGACCGAGTTATTTCCGGATATTTATGGATGAATACCCTCCTCAGAAACTTTGAGAAAATAAGTGTTTTCGCCACCGGACGCCTCAGAGTCAGACCATGCTCAGACATGTTGTAATACAATTTCCGTTTGCAGAACCGGTCAAACGACTGTCACTGTACTTGTGAGTTGTGGTGGTATGAGCAAAGATCGTATAGCGCCGCGTAGCGCGGCGCAACGCGGCGCTAGGATCTTTGGTATGAGGGCCAAACAAACCATGTATAATTTATTCACAATCCGGTGACCAAATTTAGAAGGGCGATTGTGTAGTGTAGGGCCTCTCTTTAGTTTCGATCAAATTAGAGTCAAGGGTATTTTTTCTCATTCCAAAATGACTTTTTCAACCTAAAGCAGACTTCTCTTATTATACTGACATCGTTTTTAAAAAATTTGAACAGTTTATTGCGGTAGAAAATGCAATTTTCTTACGCGCTTTACGGCAGTTGCCATTCGAATCAATGCGGTTTTGCGTGTTTACTGCACGTCGCGGTGATCGCCATCTTTGTTTTCGCGTTGCGTTCTGTCGTCCTCATCGTCGCCGCTTTACCCCAAAACTTTCCTCGAAAACTAAAACCCTGCCCTTTATCTACGACATACCTGTTGGTCTGTAATGTCGCTAACTACTAACTAGTTTGGCAATTCCAATAACCTAAATGTGGATTTTTGTTCCCTTATCATAGGGAACAGCTAGGGCCCTATACTACACAATCGCCATTAGAAGCATTTACTGCGATGGCACCACGCCATTTGCCGCTCTTTGTGCAGTTTTAATCCATTGTTGGATTATTGTGTATGTTACGCTTGACTGACTGCATGCACAAGCACACCGAGTGAGGCCGTTTCGCTCGGCTGCAAAGGCCGGCGCGACACCCCGGCGCGACACCCCGGCGCGACACCCCGGCGCGACACCCCGGCGCGACACCCCGGCGCGACACCCCGGCGCGACACCCCGGCGCGACACCCCGGCGCGACACCCCGGCGCGACACCCCGCCGCGACACCCCGCCGCGACACCCCGCCGCGACACCCCGCCGCGACACCCCGCCGCGACACCCCGCCGCGACACCCCGCCGCGACACCCCGCCGCGACACCCCGCCGCGACACCCCGCCGCGACACCCCGCCGCGACACCCCGCCGCGACACCCCGCCGCGACACCCCGCCGCGACACCCCGCCGCGACACCCCGCCGCGACACCCCGCCGCGACACCCCGCCGCGACACCCCGCCGCGACACCCCGCCGCGACACCCCGCCGCGACACCCCGCCGCGACACCCCGTAAATAACCTACCCCTAGAATGGGGTTCCCGACAGGAACCCCATAGAAAGAAGCCTACTTTCCATAGGCTAGTACAGCAAGAATAAGAAATTCATTCCCATGCACTCACGTTTGACATGTGCGCACGAAAACCGCTGCACAGTTTTCCCCCAAAATCCCACTCAGCCTCATTTACATCTTCACCTTGTGTGCGCCATACCAAGCAAAAGATCGCCTGAAGCGGTTCAAATTTTCGAAAAATGGTGAAAATATATCTCCGATCCGTACTGACAGCGAATGACACGACATGCACGATGCGACTGTTGCCGGCCGGCCGGGTCATGTGCGCGGGTCATGTGCGCGGGTCGTCCCCAAGCTCATTATTATTCATGTCAAAAATCTGAAGTACGGCGCGCACGGCCGGCGGCATACACTGCCGTCGTGTCCGTCACACCGTCCGCATCGCGCGCATCGATCACTACGTACGTACAGTACGTACATGATGACTAGTGATCGATGCGCGCGATCGATGCGGACGGTGGTACGGACGACAGGGTTGTCGGTCACTTCGCCCAAAAACCACATCGCCCTCAACCACTTCGCCCTCAACCACTTCGCCCAAACGCCACTTCGCCCAATTCCCACTTCGCCCAATCACCCCTTCGCCCAAACGCCACTTCGCCCAAAAACCACTTCGCCCAAAAACCACTTCGCCCCAAAACCACTTCGCCCAAAAACCACTTCGCCCAATTTTTAAGCACCCAAGATTTTGTTCCCAATGTGTTTGTTTTTGTTTTCTATTTCGTTTTGATGGTGCATTCAAAACTTTATTTGCGTTGTGACATCCTTTTTGTGACCATGCTTTTCTTTTCTTATTAGTTTTATAGGCAATTGACCTGTCGCCGTTTACGAGTTAACCACGCCCCTTAGACAACCCTATGGGATTTTTGTGTGGTAATTTTTGTTTGTCTCAGATTTTGCGCATTCCACGTGGAATTTTAATTGATGTGATTGGATAATAATTTATAAGCTGCGTTGACGCGATTCCACCGCGATAGGTCAATTATTTTTATCAAGTGGTCATTCAAATTATTACGATTTTATGACTTCTGACAAGCGCCCACCCAAACCCAAACAAAGATACTGACAATTTGGGAGACCGCCAACATAGGGTAGTATCATGGAGGAAGGAACCTTCTAGAGCGCTGGTACGGTATTCCGGAGGTTTTTATAAAAAATTCGTAAAATTTATATCGTAATTTTTTACAAACATTTATATTCTAACATCTTAACTGATATGAGGGATGATGTACAATTTATGTAACAAACTAATGAAATGAAAAAAGGGCATACGGATCGGGCATGGGCGAAGTGGTTTTTGGGCGAAGTGGTTTTTGGGCGAAGTGGTTTTTGGGCGAAGTGGTTTTTGGGCGAAGTGGCATTTGGGCGAAGTGGCATTTGGGCGAAGGGGTAATTGGGCGAAGTGGCGTTTGGGCGAAGTGGCGTTTGGGCGAAGTGGTTGAGGGCGAAGTGGTTGAGGGCGATGTGGTTTTTGGGCGAAGTGACTGTAAAGCGACGACAGCAGTGCATGCCGTGCGCGCCGTACTTCAGATTTTTGACATGAATAATCATGAGCTTGTCTGGTCCGACCCACCCGCGCCGCGCACATGACCCGGCCGCGCCGCGCCGGCTGGCAACAGTCGCATCATGCATGTCGTGTCATTCGCTGTCAGTACGGATCGGAGATTTATTTTCACCTTTTTTCGAAAATTTGAACCACTTCAGGCGATCTTTTGCTTGGCGCACACTAGGTGAGGATGTAAATGAGGCTGAGTGGGATTTTGGGGGAAAACTGTGCAGCGGTTTTTGTGCGCACATGTCAAACGTGAGTGCATGGGAATGAATTTCTTATTCTTGCTGTACTAGCCTATGGAAAAAATAGGCTTCTTTTCGGGTCTCGGACAACTCGACCGTTGGCCGACTCGACTCGAGACAACTCGACCGTTCAGACAACTCGACCGTTTTTTTGTCAAATGGGAAGACAAGTCGTCCGTTAAGACAAGTCGTCCGTTGAGACAACTCGTCCGTTGAGACAAGTCGACTCGTAGATAGGGGAATTGGTTGTGGAAGGAACGGCACGGGGTGACTTTTGATGGGCAGGACAGCGCTGTCGTTTTGGACGGGGCTTGGGTACACAGGGGGCCGGGGCCGGGATGGACGCAGGCATGACAGGGGGCCGGGTAACGTGAATTGTCGTGCCGGTCTATATTTTGTGGCACGGGGCTGGGATTGGATATATATGCGGGGCCGGGAAGTTTTCTTTTTGCGGGGTGACATGGTTGATGGGCCGGACAGCGCTGTCGTTTTGGGCGGGGCTGGGGTACACAGGGGGCCCGGGATGAGGGATTATAATAACACTTTGATAACAAACTACATTTTGTAAACCACTAGCCTCTACACTGGCCATCATCAACTGAGATGTTTAAGAATACCGGCCTATCACCGCATCGGTGCGGCGATAAATACCGGTGCGGCTGCCCGCCCGCGGCCGTGCACCGTGCATGCCGCGTCGCTCTCGCGGGCCTTGCACGCGCTGGGTCCCGGCGTCGCGCTCGCCGTGCATGCCGTGTCACCGTACACCGACCGGGTCCCCGCGCACGGTAATACCACACATTTTTAACCATTCTAGGCCACGCGCACACGCAAATACCCAAACATTGACGGGCAACCTGTGTTGAAAATACCACGCGCTCCGCTAGCTACATCATGTACAGCGCATCGCACGGTCGAGTTGTCTCCATGTCAAAGTCGAGTTGTCTCAACGGTCGAGTTGTCTCAACGGTCGAGTTGTCTCAACGGTCGAGTTGTCTCAACGGTCGAGTTGTCTCAACGGTCGAGTTGTCTCAACGGTCGAGTTGTCTCAACGGTCGAGTTGTCTCAACGGTCGAGTTGTCTCAACGGTCGAGTTGTCTCAACGGTCGAGTTGTCTCAACGGTCGAGTTGTCTCAACGGTCGAGTTGTCTCAACGGTCGAGTTGTCTCAACGGTCGAGTTGTCTCAACGGTCGAGTTGTCTCAACGGTCGAGTTGTCTCAACGGTCGAGTTGTCTCAACGGTCGAGTTGTCTCAACGGTCGAGTTGTCTCAACGGTCGAGTTGTCTCAACGGTCGAGTTGTCTCAACGGTCGAGTTGTCTCAACGGTCGAGTTGTCTCAACGGTCGAGTTGTCTCAACGGTCGAGTTGTCTCAACGGTCGAGTTGTCTCGAGTCGAGTCGGCCAACGGTCGAGTTGTCCGACATCCATTAAATAACCATGGAGGAAGAACTCTCGGCGATTGTGTAGTGTAGGGTCCTACTAGTTCCCTATATAAGGGAACAAAAATCAACCTCTTAGGTTATTGGAATTGCCAAACTACTAGTTATTTAGCGACATTACAAACCAACACTCAACAGGTATGCCGTAGATAATTCCAAAGGGCAGGGTTTTAGTTTTTGAGGAAAATGTTGGGGTAAAGCGGCGATGAGGACGACAAAACGCAACGCGAAAATAAAGATGGCGATCACACCGCGACGCACAGTAAACACGCAAAACCGCGTTCATTCGCATAGCAACTGCCGTAAAGCGCGTAAGAAAATTGCATTTTCTACCGAAATAAACTGTTCAAAATTACAAAAAACGATGTCAACAGAATTAAGAGAAGTCAGCTTTAGGTTGAAAAAGTCATTTTAGAATGAGAAAAAATACCCTTGAATCTAATTTCATCAAAACTAAAGAGGGGCCCTACACTACACAATCGCCGAACTCAAGGGGTAGTTAAAGGCAGAGATATAGATACATATCTTTATAAGAGTGGAGAATCGTCCATGCTCAGGGATTGAGTATTGGATTTTGAACTTGTTAGAGCATGAACTCCAAGTCGGTGAACCGTGCAAACACAAAAGCTCATGAAAACATTGAATTTGGTTATGAAACTATGGAGTATGATTTAAAAAGAAAAAATTCAGATGTAAAAATGTTAAAAACTAGTGAGTAGTGGCTATAGTACTACTACTAGCCAGGTACATGAATGCATCCATGTTTTAACCCTAACACCCAAGGGTGTGTGGAAATTCGTATTAATATTGATGGATTCAGCAGGGTTAGGGTTTTAAGTACCGGGTAAGCTCTGGATCCTCATGGGACATACTGTACAAATTTAGGGGAGATGGGGGTTAGTTGGAACACTGGGTAAGTTGAAACATTGAGATTTTTTCCACAGCTAGCTATGGAACAAAATCTCAATGTTTCAACTTAATTAAACAGTGTTCCAACTATATTATAAACCCCCATCTCCCCTACACTGGCGGACTAATCCGTCACATTAGTAGCATACATTACTGCAAGGCAGTGTGTGAGTGATGTCACCGCGAAATTAACCCCCATGCGTACGGCTGTCATTGATTGGGGCTAGAATGTCAAGATTGGGCTTGGGTGCAGCCAAATCTTGAATAGAGTGGTCCTGTTCATCGCACTTGGAGCCCCCCCCCCCCCACCCCTTTGGTTTGAATGAAAGCTTTGTTTGAAAAAGCTTCATCTGAAAAAGCTTCATCTATTCATTACCCTCTCATAGAAGAACAATATAATTGAAACAAGAATGGATTGAGTACTCACAGGAATGTGCTTGTAGATGACAACTGGCCAGGTGGCCTTTTTCAAGCCACTGCTACATAGCCGATTTCTGTATTCAAGAGGGAAACTCAAAGAATAGGTGCATTCTTTAACTTCTGTTTTCTGGCACAGTGTGCATGTATACATGTGGGGGGGGGGGGGGGGGGGAGAGAGTCATCAGTACTTGTTTTTATTATCTATGGGGTACTGTCCAAGTGTCCATATAATCTGCTTGTGGTGTTTTTTTTGTTCGCACTTGCCAAGGTTGACCTCGAGTTCATCACGTCTTGTAATGGCAGACACAGGTGCAGCAGCAGCAGCAGCTTCTAGTGAGGGTATTTATGATGTCATCGTTGTAGGTGCTGGGTTGTCTGGTCTGACTGCAGCATACACCGTACTGCAGAAGAAGCCCGCTGCCAAGGTGCTGGTTATTGAGGCTGTAGGTAAGCATGCAGGAGAAGGCCGGCCAGGGACAAACTTCATGGAAGCTGTAGTGCCGGATTCTGTGCTCACGGCCTGCAATTCTGTGCTGACTAATTCTTGCAGAGAAATTCAGCGCAGAATCCTTCGTTGCACTATGTCCCCAAATCTTGGAAATTATAATTCGGTGGATTGCAGACGATGTGTTCTGAGTTGTGCACAGAGCCCATTCTGCACCAAACTACACAAGTACCCCCATAACGGAAAGAAAGAGAGAGTTGGGTAGTCACTATCGACGCCATCTTAAGCAAGTTCGGTTGGGCGACTAGAGTCAACTAGAATCAGTCTAGATGTCACTCTGCGTGGTTTGACCATAGAGCAAGGTGGTTTGACTAGCTAGTCCAACTGGATCAACCTAGCCCCCGGAGCACTGTTTCTCTATTCAAATTTGCAAGTTAGGTCACGGTTTCAAGATGGAGGATAGGTAAACTGGGACCACACACGTTTTGCAAACGTTTACGATAAATTGTAAGTTTTGCCCAGTGATAATAACTCTGCGCAATAAAGATATTTCATTATTTATTGCACTAAAGTTTAGTAGAAAAAATAATAGAAATTAATCATAGAAAATAAGAATGACGTGCCAACATTTGCTTCGTTAATAACTAGCAGACGACATTCTAGATTTGACGTAGTCGATGGAATAGACGCGTTTAAGTGAAAAACAGACCACGCATGCATGGTATCGCAAATTGACAAAAGTGACAGCACCCAAACTTGCTCCTTGCCTGACTTTAATTTGGGTTGTGGAGTCTCTGATTCCCACCTCTATTATTCAGAATCCAAACCGCAAAAACAGAGAGTCCGCGAACAGACTTTCTAATCTCCCTGGTATGCGTGTATCACATGAACGAGGAACGGCATGTGTGAAACCAGTGAAATTGTAACCCGCCCATGAGACATCATTGCTAAGTGAAAAAGAATGGAGTGGAAAGATGGTGGACGATGTTGTCAACTTAAACAGCCAATGATGATTTATCTAGATTTGTATGCATGGAGATTATAATTAGTGAGCATACCCTGTATTTCAGTAGTCTATGGAATAGCCGCTCGTGCAACGCGACGAGTGTCTATAATATGTGTGCAGATCTGGCGATTAATTATGCAAGACAACCGCCTCTTGACCTCTAGATTTTGACCAATCAGCCTGCTCGTTTTTTGGATCTTCGGGAAACCGCTGATCAAGGCGCGCGTTGCTACTACCCGGCCGCGTAACGCGCCCCGGATATGATCTTTGAGAAATGTAAACATTTCTGCACGCGCGCGCACGGAATCATGTTGCAGTTGTATTGTGCGTAGTATAGTACTGCGTGATGCGTGCGCGTGCTGGGAGAGCACGCGACACGCGCGGCTGCATTTGCATTATTTTATAACTGCCATCGCATGCTACATACGCGCCGTGATGAATGCAGAGAAACTAGGTCAGCTGACACCCACCAACCAATCAGTACATTCGTCCACATTTCTGATCGAAATGACGTCACAAGTTTGCAAAGTCCACTCCGATTGGCTGGCGCGCAGGGTCGTATAAATTAGCATGTTCGCATATATCAGACGTTGATATGCAATGCATGCAACGTCTGATACTCAGTCTAGTATTTCAGTGGATCCATACACTGCACATTTCTTTTTAAATGGGGTGAGCCCGTTTCGTTTTAGTGTGTAGGAGCCTACGGAGCATGCCCGGTATAACCAACAAGTCAGATTTTCAGCCAGTCTGGTGACGCCACATTTTTGGACTGGAATAAAGTATATTTACCCTAACCCTGTTAAATCCAGCAATTTTAATATGATTTTGCATGGGCCCTATATAAGGGGGTTAAGGTTTTAAAGAATTAATTTGTTATCGTTATAAAGCCATTAAAACTAGGGCTGTTCATTTTCAAATAGTTTAGTATTCGATTATTCGAGACTAGGCTTGACCGAATATTTGAATATTCGATACTCGCCGATTAAGTCTTTCAGGTGTCTGCTGCAACTACATGCCACGCCGATAAAATGTTGCACGCAAAGCATGCCGGTGTTTTACATGCGACGATCGATATTACAGACCACCCGATGAAACTTGTTTGCATTGTATCAAGATCATTACGAGTACGTATAACGTTCTGATAACAAGAAACCAAACTCCAACCTGAGTTTTTGCAATAATTATTTTAGAAGTGTCAAGGGTTTTACGGTCAGAAACAATGAACCTCTGTCCACAAAAAATGCAGCATTTGACACTGCTAATCGCCGTAACTTTTCTATTAAAATAGCATCAGAGTCGTATCTGTACGTGCATATATATATATTTTTCGAATATTCAAACCGGCAAAAAGCTATTGGAATATTCGGTTGATGATCGAATATTTGAATATTCGCTATATTCAGGACAGCCCTAATTAAAACCCAACAGCATGTTTGGTTGGTATCTGTTAGGATGGGTACTGGACCCCCAAACCCCCCAATTCCTTTTTACTGAGTTTGGCATACCACCAGAATCAGAGTACACTAAACAATTTGCAAGGATGTGTATGGTTCCTAGTAAATTATACTAGGGGTTTAGGGTTAATTTATCCTTGTTTTGGCATATCAAACTCAAAAATTCAAACTTGGGAGATTTCCTGAATATGCTACAGAGGGTAAATGATCCTTAACAGTTTGCGAGATGACACTGCCTTTCCTTGGTGTAGATCGTGTCGGAGGTGACATCTCAAGCCAGAAGCTCAATAGTGCCTCAGGATCTAATGAATGGGACTTGTGTGGGAGCAGCATCGGAACGTAAGTGTTTTTAGAACCGTCAAAAACTTTCCACGTCCGCCTGTCCTTAGATCAGCGATAAGCACTGCAGTGCAACTGCACTGGAAATTATTGTTAAAAAGTCTGATTTTCCACAGATTTATTTTGTTTGCTGGATGATGTGGTCATTACAACATCTGATAAAAGACGAAAAAATCTCCGTATTGTACACGGGTCCGACTGACCTTTTCACACTACAACATTTCAACACGGCACTGACCCTTGTAGAGCGCTCAACCCGTGTCGAAAGTTCAAAACTAACCCTGCTGGGGAGGTGTGTCATTCGGGATAAAATGTCATTGTGCACATGTGCAGTTGAAATACCGAACTGGCTTAAATTCTCTAAAGGCATGTTTCCCCTCATACAATTTTGATATGAAAAAAAAATTATAATTCTCACTAAAGGTTGATATGCAATTTGCACCACTTCTCTCACAGACAGCCCACGTATTTCCATGGAACAAACATCGGTATTTCTTAAAGTCCACATCTGGATATTATCTGTGGAATTGGCATACATATACATGGTTACCGTATTTCGTGCGGGTACTTCGGTAAATATCTTTATATCGGTGTCTTTGCCTATCACCAGTTCGCAGAAGGAAATACTTCAACTTCTTGCAGACTTAGGCATGGAGACGCAGCCACAGTACAACAAAGGCAACAAGTTCTGGAGGTTGCCGGACGGCAAGCTGAAGAAATTCTCCGGTGCCATCCCACCACTTCCTTACACAACTCTCCTAGATGTTGTCCGATATTTCAAGAAGGTTGGAGTTGCATTCACAATTTATTAGTGACGGGTTGCAAGATAATTGTAAATTCAGCACTTGACGTGGTTGGAGTTCTTAAACTTCCCGGAAGTATTGATTGAATGAGTAGCATTGGTTGGATATGTAAAATGTAAATATGTAAAATGACTTGGGTCATTCAGGAATCTGCATCAAACTGCACACGTGTAGTTCATGAATACCAAAAAAGCTTAATGATGGAAAAGGAGGGATAGACCTCCATTTTGAATTTTGTCTGTACACTGTGTAGGTTGATGGCATGCAGGGACAGATCAACATGGAGCGGGTCCATGAGTGTAAATATGCTGAGGAATGGGATGCCATGACAGTCGATGACTTCCTGAAAAAGTACCTCTGGACACACAGTAAGTCTGGCCACTAGAGAGTGCCGGTTATACAAAGTCTCATTGGCCCCAGATCAGGACAAACATGTGTGTGAATTTTAATTAATTCGGGTTGAGATGTAATCGAGTCGGATCACAAGTCGGATCACAAGTCGGATCACAAGTCGGATCACAAGTCGGATCACAAGTCGGATCACAAGTCGGATCACAAGTCGGATCACAAGTCGGATCACAAGTCGGATCACAAGTCGGATCACAAGTCGGATCACAAGGCGGATCACAAGGCGGATCACAAGGCGGATCACAAGTCGGATCACAAGTCGGATCACAAGTCGGATCACAAGTCGGATCACAAGTCGGATCACAAGTCAGATAGAATGAACAATGACAAAGGAATGCTTTTGTTATATAGTGTGTTTAAATAGCTTGTTACATGACTTCAGACCAGACTTGTGAAGTGACTTGTGATGACTTGATTAACAACTCTTATTCAGGGTAGTCAGAGATAGGGCGCTGAAAATTTAAAAACCAGTCGAGACATTTACATCATTTTGTTTGATTGTTGGCAAATATTTTGATTCCTACAGTTGGCAAGGTAACCATTGAAACGATGGCCAGATCTTTTTGCAACTCCATACCTTCCGAAATGTCAATGATGCAGTACTTGTACATAATCCATACCTGTGGTGGATGGGATCTGCATATAAACTCCGGCGACAAAGGACGTACAGATCTTAACATTAAGGTGAGGCTTTGATTTATATAAAAAGCCTCTATCAAAGCTCATTGGCTTAAGATAGTATTTTTGTGAACGTTGTGATGAACATGACCGTTCAGTATAGCTTGAAGTTCAAACCTGTGCAATTTTGTCTTAAAATATGTCTTTCGTATGGTTTAAAAATGAAGGTCGTAACTGAAAAAAATAAGTTATGGCCGTTTTCTCTTCCAGCCCACTTTATCAAACAGGAAACTTGTTTATTACATGAACAAAATGGCACTCCATATACACAACTGTACAGGTAAAGTTCGGATAGAGTTTTCTCAATATTATAATGACACATAATTTGATAATACCAGTAGCAAGATCTAAAAAACTTGTTTTGTTGGTATAAGGATCATGTATGAAAATACAAGCACTAACGGATGCTGTGGCCTGTCAAGTAAACTTGACATTGGTTAAAGGTTAAAGAGACATTTAACCCCTTGCGTACGGATGACGCCATATGGCGTAAAAAAAAATGGCCACCAGGCCGGATGACGCTATTGGCCGCCGTTTGTGCAGTTTCAATCCATTGTTGGATTATTGTTTATGATACGCTTGACTGCACAAACACATTGTAGCTGTTCGATTGGCTGCCAGAACCGCTGCGACTCCCCGACGTCTTCCGTAAAAAAAACGTACTCAAGGGGTTAAGCGTGCCAACATGACAGGCTCTCAACCTATAGAAAGAGTGAAACCGTCTCAGGCATTTATGAACGTCGTCTTTATAGCTCCCGTCACGTTGATTCACCACTAACATGAATTCAACATCCCCCACATAGGGTGGAGCTATGTCGCTGTGCAGGAATCTTACAGGCCGCATCGGCGAGGAGAACATGTTGCTGGGTGATGCCGTTTCTGGCATCACGGAGCAAGGAAGTGGCGTGACGGTTACCACCGTTTCAGGGAAGGTGTACCAAACACAGCAGGTGATCATGGCTATACCATGCAATCTGGCAGGTGGGTGCTGTGTGTCGTGAGTGGCATTTCTCATTCCCATCAAGGGTGGATTTGAGGGTTTTACTCTAAGTAAAGGGTTACGATCAGAGGTGGTAGAGCTGGGGACATTTTGAATTGCCAACCCTACCACCCTTAGGGTTTTCCTGGGCCCCAGATATAAATAGAGGATAATTCTTCAACGGATTCCAGAGAAATTATCCCAATTTTCAGACCTATGCGGGATAACTTCTGCCGTCCGTGAGACCAACTCACGACCAACTCACCCCCCCCCCCCACCCCCCTTGTAAGCCTGTTCGCTTATTTTTTTGTAATTTGTAAATTAGAACAGATTTTTATCTTTTTGCCCTATTCCGACGTCGGGATAAGGCACAAAGAGAAAAATCTCTGTTCTAATTTACATTATCATCCCCAACGCAAAAATACCATCTTCACATTGATTTTTTGTAATTGTTAACAAAAAATCTGTTTGACCTTACCCTGACCTACAAACAATGTTTGATTCGCCCCTTCTAATGTTGTGGAAATTCGTCAATAAATCCACAAGGGAAACTGACTAGGTAAATTTGAATACATTTTCAAAGTGAACAAAGAAACTGGCAGGAGCGGGATTTGAACCTGCGACCTCCGGGTTACCGTACCAGCGCTCTACCAACTGAGCTATCTTGCCCTATGTTGGCGGTCTCCCAAATTGTCAGTATCTTTGTTCGGGTGGGCGCTAGTCAGAAGCCATAAACCCAGAATGCCGTATAGCCAGGGATCACACCCAATTTTACGTTAATTCCTTACATTGACCTGCTATTAACCCTAACCCTACAGGGTGTTTTGGCTAGAAACCCTGCCAGACGCATCAGATTGCATACTTTGTCACATTGACTTGTGTGCAGAGTCCAGCAAGGTCAAGCTGTCACCACAGATGCACTGTGCTGCGTCTAGCAGGGTTAGGGTTAAATGACATTACACACATAATTGAATGCGTAAACCAGAAGTATGCATTTCACTTCGGTACTCTATTGAAACTGTTGTCAAGGATGAATCAGGGGAGGGCACCGTGTAAAAACTGCAAATTAACCATCTTCTGTAATCTTGTAGGGCCCTGCACCCCTACCCTGCTGACGACCCCTGTCCCCCCCCCCCCCCTCCCTGGCCCCCAGCCATTTTTAGCCAATCTGGATTCAGACCTCAAATGTAGTATACACCATTTGCTTTTGCTGTAATTTTCAGAAATGACTGGATTTGGGGTAGATATTTCATAGTGGGCTAGCAAATACTGCAATTAACACTGACCTGTTTAAAGCTTTGTGTGCATAGAAGCTGGGAAAATGGAGAGAACAGAAATTCTGTTCTAGTAGTCTGGTTCCCTGACCATATTTGTTAGCCAACAATCATTGGGAAAACGATATAAATTTCTACTTTTCTTAAAGATGACAGGGCAGGTGCCAAGATTTTTACAGGATGTTTAACCCCTTGAGTACGTTTTTTACAGGAGACGTCGGGGTGTCGCGGCGGTTCTGGCAGCCAAGCGAACCGCTACAATGTGTTTGTGCAGTCAAGCGTAACATAAACAATAATCCAACAATGGATTGAAACTGCACAAACGGTGGCAAATGACGTCACCTGGCCTGGTGGCACTTTTTTTTTGACGCCATATGGCGTCATCCGTACGCAAGGGGTTAAGACTGCTATTTACTTAGTCTAGTAAGGTATTTTTTTATAATTCCGTATTTTTGTTTTTTGATGTTTGCAAATGTTGTATACTACCTTTAATGTTGCCCTTCCACGTTTCTGCATTAGTTACGCATTCCATTCAGTGCAGTGGAGTAGTTGCCCAGGTCTTGTCAAACACTGAATCCTAGCTTAATTTGTCTGGCTTTGGTGCGTCTTTCCTTCTTTCTCCGCTGAACAGGAAAAGTGACCTATGACCCCCCATTGCAGATGAATAGAGGCCGAACTTTCCCCAGGAATTGTGATATAATGGTCAGCGTAATCACCTACAAATCGGTAAGTCAGTGTCCTTAAAAGGCTGACATTGCCCTAAAATGTACAAAATATCATCTCTTTTGCTAGTCATAGTGCCTACAATTTTCACGATAATTGAAATCATTGCTGCGTACCCTTAGAAATGCATCCAAGATAGCAATGGAAAGCTTATATACAAATATTGACTGCTTCAAGTGGTGTAGTAAAACTAGCGTCCCGAGGTGATCTATTTAGCATTCTATAAATAGAATGCTCCATGGATCACCCAGGGAGGCCAGTTTTACTACACTATGAGATAAAGCAGTCAATATTTGTTTTATAACACCTCTCCCACAGATTCTGCTTGATTTAAGCACTAACTGATTAAATACAACTAAATATACGTCTATTTGAATTCGAGGCTTTGCCTCGAGAAAATGGAGTGCTGCATATGGATCGCCTCATTGAGGCTAGTTTCACTACACCAGTCGAAGCAGTCAATATTTGTGTACAGTGGTGTGCAAAATTATTCGAACACTTTACATATCTGAAGAAATTGATATTTAATGCCTTACAATGCCTTGTTTACATTTTTCACCTGTATTAAATAGAAAAGGTAATTGTTGTGAGCATACATGCAGCTCACATTAGTATCTGCCAGTCCTACCATCTTCTTTATCAAACTTTACTATTTGGTGTGTCCACCCTTGGCAGCAATCACTGCGGCACATCTTTCGGGCATAGTGTCTATCAGGGCTGTAGTCGAGTCCCTGCAAGTTCTTTCACAAGTCCTTTCGCAAGTCCAGTCACAAGTAACTGGATGAACAATGACAAAGGAATGCCTTTGGATAGCTTGTTTTGCTCATTTGAATAGCTTGTGATTGGAATTAGGACTGGAGGGTTTGTGATGGACTTGCAGGGACTTCTGATGGACTTGTGATGGACTTGACTACAGCCCTGGTGTCTATATATTTCCTGAGAGTTTCTACACTAATGCTGTTCCAAGTCTTCTGAAGTTCATTCCAGAGGGTTTCATTTAAATGTACATTGGTATATTGATTTCCATTTCATCACAAACAACTAAAGTACCTAAAATATGCCAAGTGTTCGAATAATTTTGCACACCACTGTATTACACCCCAGCACATCAGGCCTATAATCATTTCCGAAACCTCAGCTTCCTGGGGAGTATACAGCCCCGGCTGCACATGGGCTAATCAAACACATAACCATCACTGCCCTCACAGGTACCCATTTACTCCTGGGAGAACAGAAGCAACTTGTGACAAAGTTTCCTGCTTAAGGACACAAGCACCATGACCCCTGCTTAACTCACAATAAACCCACAGTCTGTAGTACCACCAAGATCTTGAGTCCGGTTCACTAGACCGGGAAGTCACAGCACTCCACACAGTTATATTTACTGTAAACAAAATTGTGAAATGTTAGAAGGTGATGATATTAATTTTCACTTTTCATTTGTCTATTCCTCAAGGCTTTCTGGCGTGAGGCGGGCCACACAGGCGAATACATGAACATGGTTGTCACGGCACCGAGTAACCAAGGCAACACGGACGAGACATTGGTCATTGGCTTTGATGCTTCCTTACCAGGGGGTGACCCTGCCCTCAAAGTCTTCAGCGACCCGGCAAAGCTGAAAGGGAAATCGGTATTAACACTGAAAACATTCCGTCATCTGGTATAAAAGTGACCTACATGTATCACTGACTGACACATATCCTTATTACATTTCATTACCCAGGATGTAACCCAAACAGTTAAAACTGGTTTCCTTTGGGCCCCGTATACATTTTTAATTACCTTATAACTGGTACTGCGTAGTGTATATGTGCGTGCGTAGTGTACATGTTCTGTATATATCTCTCGAGGACAAGAGGAGAAAGGAAATACAAAGAAACCTTTCAGTCCTCGCACGTTAAGTCTTTTGTTGAAATCGGTCCCCGCACGTTGAAGTATGTGCTTAGTCTATGGGGTTGGGTTATATTAAAGGAACAATAGGAAACACAAAGCATTGTCCTCGGACGTATTGGGGGAAGTACGACTGTGTGTACGTACGTAGAGTATACAAGTACAGTTGTATGTACGCGCAGCAGTAAAATACATGCTCAATGGGCTTTATAAGTAATTGGTATCGAGGATTCAATTTGACTTGATGATAATGGCAATACATGTAGTGTTGAACGACACACAATTTTGTATACAAAAGCCAGTTTTGTAGGCAAAATGGTTGGGGTCAATTTGTTAATACTCCGAGATACAGCCAGATGTGCGAAGTTTTGAATTCCCTATCTTGACGATATCCATCGTCTTGCTTTTATTTCAGAAAGAAGAACGGAAAGACACCATCCTTTGTATTTCGAGTGAAGTATTTGGGCCACAAATCCTCGACTGTATAGACTATGCCGACAGGGTAAGTGTAACCAAAAAGATGCCTTGTGTGCTCTGTTCCCCTACCTGAAAATAGTGCTGTTTATGCAGTCAAGCCATATAATCACTGTGAACCCCTTGGGTGCGACTTTACCATTAAAAGTATTAGAACTATCTCTAGATTGACTCTACTCTACAAGTCTATTCACCATATGGTTGCAATGATACAGATCAGTATCAGTCTGTATCAGAAGGAGCCCAAATAAGAACACGGAAATCGTCTTCAATTTCATTTATTCACCAGGCAGCGAAAAAAGACTGTTTTAAGTTTTCTTTCCTACCAAGGACAACTACTCAATGGAACCTTCTTACACCGGACATCAGAGAGTCTAAATCAGTCAATACATTTAAAGCGACAACTTAATAGGCTCAACATTTCATTAATGGTTAAGGGGGGCTACTACTAAAATCATTGTCTGCCGCTGCCACGTTGCGCCTGCAACTTCATATATCCCTACGAGGAGATTGTTGCAGTATAAAGCAGAAGCAGAGGTGGTCAGGGGATGAGTATGATGTGATTTTGACGATGGGCGTCCAAAATCACATTCTACAATGTTCTAAGTTACATCTGAAGCCTTAAAACAATCTTTCCACCTTAAAATTAATTAAAGAGGAAGTTCATGCAGTGGTGAGAGAAGTCTGCGTCATTTTTCATTTTTATGTAGATTGCGTATTGTAAAATCAATTACTTTTGAGAGCTATTTTTAACAAGTCCCCTCTAGCCCACTGATGCCATTTGTCTATTAAAAGTCGTCGCTGCGGGCGGGCAGCAAACAATTTGACGTCATAGGATGAACTCCCCTCTTGTGTCGAACACTAGGCACAAAAGGGGAGTTCGTCCTATACCGGCGATTTGTTTGCTGCCCGCAGCGACGACTTTTAGACAAATGGCACCAGCAGGCTAGAAGGGAACTTTATAAAAATAGCTTTTACTTTTTTGGTATTTCATGGCAGAAATCATTTGCTGTTTGATTTTACAATACAGAATTTACATAAAAATAAAAACATTTGTCAAACAGTCCACAAGGGAAACTGACTAGGTAAATTTGAATACATTTTCAAAGTGAACAAAGAAACTGGCAGGAGCGGGATTCGAACCTGCGACCTCCGGGTTACCGTACCAGCGCTCTGCCAACTGAGCTATCTTGCCCTATGTTGGTGGTCTCCCAAATTGTCAGTATCTTTGTTCGGGTGGGCGCTAGTCAGAAGTCATAAACCCAGAATGCCGTATAGCCAGGGATCACACCCGATTTTACGATACAACCTGGAAAGCGACATTGTGGGGATCACTCAATGAGGATACGGGCAAGATAGCTCAGTTGGTAGAGCGCCGGTACGGTAACCCGGAGGTCGCAGGTTCGAATCCCGCTCCTGCCAGTTTCTTTGTTCACTTTGAAAAAATAAATAATGACGCAGACTTCTCTCAGCAATCAACATCATCTTTAAGAAAGATTACATTGTGACTTCTGGGTTTTACGCAGCTTGCATCTAAACCTCATTTTGATTCTGGGCTCCGGTTGTGATTTTTGGACCCTCATAAATTTACATCCGCCTAATCCTCCAGTCCATTTTGAATAGAAAATCCCACCCAGGGGTTTCACCGTGGCATGAGCCATTGGTCGCTACCATTTTCAAGCATTCTGTTGTTGTATTTTCTATTTGAGTTTTGGAACTTAATTCCGTTTATATTTCTTTTCTTAGAAGTTTGTGTATGGACCGGCTACCGATGAAGACAAGGTACCAGTCAGTAAGTCCTCTGAACTTCTCGCTGGTCTAACCAAACCACATGGAAGGTAAGATTGTAACAGCCAGAGGGATTAAGGGAGCATTTCATTATTGTCTGAAAGCGGTATCAATTGCGGTAGCGCTGTTTTTTGGGGGTTTTTTGGTACTAGTATTAACGCTCAGCTCAAAGATATGAGCTCATTCTATACAGGTCTGTGTACACATGCAGTTTCGTCACTGCAATATTCATGAGGAGTGTGTGGTCCTCTGGCTGCGAGTGCTTTACAAAGAATCCAAATGTGATATCACTAATCCTTAGGCTCTCTGGCTAATCCATCTCGGTGGACAGTGGAGAATTAAAGCGTTTCCAGAGCTCTTAACCAGTTCGCGTCGGATGACGTGTAAACACGCACTCAGCGAGGCAAGGGTCCAGCGGAAATATCTGTCGGCGACCGGCTCGCAGTGAGCGAGGCCAGGGTGTGCTACCCGCGGATAAAGGCCTGAACCCGTCTGGCACCCAGGCTCGTGAAAAATAATCCCAGCGTGAACTGGTTTATAAACATTTGTTGCAGCAAGAATTCCACTAAGGTCTGACCGCTGCAAATTAGAAGCCTTTCACTGGGCTTTAATGAGCTCCAAGCTCAGCTGAGGTAAGAAATGCGGAGCCGACAAAGAAAAACATTGGTACCGCATCTGGACAATATGAAATGCTCCCTAATGCTGTACAGATGTGTTTAGGTGTTGTGTGTGTGTGTCATTTTCCCCTCAACATAGATATTATGCATTAAATACCATCCGAAATTCTCTTTAATGGAGAATTGAGGCAAACATTTAAGCATGATTTGTGCTTGCTCCTACTTTTCCTATTCTTTTTTGGGCCCTACTTTATTTCTGTTGTACATTAATGATCTTCCTGACTGCATTCTTTCTGAGCTTGCCATCTATGCTGATGACACAACACTGTTTACTACCTACAAGGGTTCTTTGTCTACTTCTCGCTCTCAAGCTTGTGCTAATCTCAACCAGGACCTTTTAAATATTGTTGCCTGGGGTAAGGACTGGCTTGTCTCCTTTAATCAGAAGAAGACTCATCTGCTGTCGTTATCTGCTTCTAGAGCTCCAACTCTACCTGACGTTTATATGGACTCCATACAATTACAGGAACTTTGTAGTATCTGCCTTCTTGGTTTAGATATTACTTCCAATCTCTATTGGGAAAAGTACATTCTGGACATAGCAAAAAGAGCATCTCAGCGTCTTGGCTGTTTGTTTCGTGCTCGGCGATATCTTACACCTTCTGCCATACTCCATCTTTATAAGGCCACCATACGCCCCGTCATGGAATATTGTTGTCATGTCTGGGCCGGTGCTCCAAGCTTGACAGAATTCAGCAACGCGCTGTTAATCTGGTAGGACAAGATTTGGCATCATTTCTTGAACCTCTTTCCGTTAGGCGATCTGTTTCTTCCCTGGGTCTCTCCTACAGGTACTTTCATGGTATGTGTGCAGAAGGTCTCTCACTCGTCGTCCCTCCTATACGCACCTTCAATTGCAGAACACGCTTTGCCACATTCTCTCAACCCAAAACTGTAGCTGTTCCGAAGGCCAATACTGTGCGATATTCAAACAGCTTTTTCCCACGTACTGCTGCACTTTGGAACTCCCTACCTGTATCCTGTTTTCCACCATCATACAATTTATATCAGTTTAAGAGAAATGTTAATAGATAACCTTCTCTCTCTGTAAATGTTCTGTATCTTGTGTTTTTTTTCTTCCTTGTAGCCTTCACATCGAGTCGCCTTTTGGCCTTGTGTTTGGCGAATTGCATAACAAAAATATAAAAATTCCTACTATTTCCTACTTTTTCCTACTTTTTGTCCGACAATTCTGAAAAAAATCTCATTGAATATTTTTCATAACAGTGTTTCATAAATGTATGTAAATCACACAAGGAAGGGCTTGGGTGCAGGAGTACTGCAACTTTACTTCCAAGAGCTTAGTTGAGGATGGAGCACAAGTGTTGTGAGTACAGAACATGCCAAATGAGGCTTGTGATGCTGCGGACATCGGTGAGTATCAATGAAAACTACTCCAAATAGCCCGCAAAAGTCCTACTTTTGTCCTGATTTTGTCCTCCAAAGTCCTACTTTTGTCCTGTTTTTATGAACATTTTGATCCTACTATTCTATTTTTTCACCTGGGTCTGTTGAAAGCCTGCATTATGATACAAAATGGGATGGGACTGTACATACTTCTTGTCAGCTCGTGCCTGTAAAATCAAAAAAAAATTCAGAAGTTAGTATTTTTTTTGTAGCATCCACTGGGCTGGCTCAGACACGGGCACTGTGTGGTGCGGTTTGTTGAACGGCGCCGTGCAGGCTGGCCAGCGAGCCGCAATGGAGGTCGTCACTGCTAGCCAGTGACCAGTCAGTGACCAGTCAGTGACCAGTCAGTTCGTCACCGACACCACGAACTGACACTCTCTACACGCGTGAGTGCCAGGGCGCGCACGTATTTTACAGAACAGAGTAATTTTCGTTTTCGCAAACTGACACCCAAGTAGGGGAGCGCGCGCTAACCACATTTTCATTTTCACGAACTGAAACCATTCTTAATTTCACGAGTTTAGAGGTTTTCAGTTCAATGTTTCTGTAAACCCAAAGGTATACAGATGGAGTAGATTCGTGTCAAAACTTTTAAAGCGTTTTTCTTGGAATGGTATTTCCGCTAAATGCTTGCATGTCAATTCGTGAAAACGAAGTCTTCTCTAGCGAGTCAGTGCCCGATGTGCGCGCGCACACCTGGGTGTCAGTTCGTGAAACCGAAATTTACTCAGTACGCGGTTTCACGAACTGACACCCAGGTGCGCGTGAGTGTCAGTTCGTGAAAACGGTGACGAGTTAATAGTAGATTGAGCACTCAAACGTCAATCAAATGTATTAATCTTGTTTTGTCAGCACAAAATCACAGCAATATGCAATTTTATACAACTCATTACAACTCAGATATTGTTATTTAAAAAAATTATTTTTATTTTAAGTTTTTCGAAATTGTTGCAATAAACTGTACTGATATATCTCAAACTTGAGGTTAATTTAATGAAAATAATGATTGAAAGTTGTAATTAAAGTGCTGCCAATCACGTAACTTTTTATTAACAGGATTGTTTTAACGGATTGTTTGACGAATTTTTATTAACTGGTTATATAATAACTTGATGACCCGTACTATGTACAAAAGTCAAAAAAGAAATCTGTTTGTGGTTTGTACATGTCCAACCCGTCTACGTCTTTCGTATGCCAAACTGATGAGAATGCCAGACTGTATTGTATGTTGAACCACTGATCTCTCTGTCAACCGGATAGCTGATTGGCCATTGTGCACTGCACAAGCAGTTGAAGCCAGTAGCCGCCATATTACCACTCCCATTTTACCCACTGATCTCTATGTAAGGACTACGAGGCTGAAAGAACACCTTGTAGACAAGGTTGGCAAACCTGTTGCTTTGGGAGTAATAATATGGCTGTCGGCGGCTTCAACTCACACAGTCAATGTGTTATCCTGTTGTTGTTTTTACATGAAGATCAGTGTTTAATACAGGAGGGGCATGTTACTACATAATCAGTGCCTGCAGTACAAGTGTACAGGAAACATGCTTTTTCACCCGGGGCAGTAATATCTATACAACCCGTGTGATGTAGGCCTATAAATGTGTCTTTTGCATGTAGATTGAATAATATCTGGTCTTTCTTATTTGATTTTTTGGTCTCTCGCATTTTCTTTTTTTTTAATTATTGTATCCACCTTGCAAAAGGCAGATATATAGATCCCTATATAGGAAAAAGAATTAAAAATCTTTCAGGCCTGACCATTTCCCCCTCTGCACTATATTTTAGGGTTTTTTGACAGGTACATTGTAAAAAATCTGTCGGGCCCATGACCCCCCCCCCCCCCCCCAAAAAAAACATGCTTAAAGGCTGAATATTAGTTTTGTTGTCAAGATTTACTTTAAAGTCATATTGTTATGCTTAATGTGACATTTGCGTTACTTGTAAATCATTAGTTTATCCCACAAAGGCATCTGAGTGCGGGAACACAGAATAACGTGGTGTGTTTCCCGTGAGCCCGAAGCCCGCATGGTATCATGTATATGTGGGACAGGTGTTTATACCACATATTCCTCAAGCGCGACGAGCAGGATATCAAACTTACTCCAAGCCGAATCAGAAGCAGTGGGAATTATTTCTTCACTGAGGAGTTTGGCATAATTGCATGTAATGCAATTCCAAAAATAGTCGAATTATAATGGGGACTTTTAAGACGCCGTGCGTGGCAGCAGACATTGAGTGGAGGACCACAATGGAAATAAGCTGCGTGCAGCTTTTTCGTGTTATTCTCGACCACCCCTCGGATAAAATATTATACCTGGTTGTTAATATCCGTGGAGATTGTCAAATGAAAAAAAAAAAGACGCGGGTCCTTTGATACCGCTATGGAGGTTCAAAAGTGGACATGTGCTTTTCTGCTGTTAAAATAGCAGAAAAGCAGATTAAACGTTTTGCCAAAATGTATTTTCCACCTTTCTACTTTTCTGTTACCAGAAAAGCAGAACTTACTTTTTTTTAACAGAGCTACGCTGGCGGTTTAAAAAGGGACATCTGCTTCTCTGCTGCAATGCTACCAAAAAAAGCCGATCGAACATTTCCGGCAAATCTATTTTTCTACTTTTCTGCTTTCCGAGTATTGGAGTGGCCCACAAGCAGTTTTCCCCCTTGGCTACGCCACTGTGCTCGGAACTAACAAGGACGGGTATGTCTGCTGCCACTAGTGTTTCAGAAGTCTCCCATTGGTGCTGTTCCCTGTCAAACATTATACAGTTCGGATTACAAAGGGTAGAGGAGTTGATGATTTGTAAAATTGCCGGTCAATTCCATCAGTAATCGTAATGTTTTTCATCAAGATTGATTTTAAATTTGTTGTCGCATTCTTATGGTACACTGACACAAGAGTATCTGCATCGTGTGTCATTAATCAAGTTTGAAGTATTATTTTATAATATTTTATAATATTATTGTGTAATATTTGAAAATGAATTAAACTGCTGCAAACTGCGAGCTGACTGCATTGACCTGAAAATGGCTTAACGTTTCGAAGTTGAGCAAGTTGCTGAAGTTCGAAATGTTGGGCCACCTAATTTTGTAGAATATTTTACTTGCTTGATTGATTGATTGATTGATTTAAATCAGGGATTTAAATGTTTTGGGGCTAGAGTGCTGTATACATTATTATAACAACATTCCAATGTGCGAAACGCACAATTACTAATAGTTATATTTACGTTTGACCACGAAAGTTGGATAAAATAAAGAGGAAGATTACTGATGAATTTAGTTTTTTCTTGCCGTTTTTGTTTCGTTTTACCGTCTGCTGTTGTTTGTATTTGTTTACTTAAGTTCATTTCAATACAGATATTATAACGTGGAGATCAAGAAAACACAAATGATTATAATCTCAAAGGAATGTTCCGCTCTATCTTGACGTGCTCAAAAACAAATCAAATGTACTTTGTAAAACATAGTAGACTACAGTGT
Source organism: Hippasteria phrygiana (assembly GCA_037893225.1). Lineage (NCBI taxonomy): Eukaryota > Metazoa > Echinodermata > Asteroidea > Valvatida > Goniasteridae > Hippasteria > Hippasteria phrygiana. The sequence goes on from JAZGUH010000256.1 coordinate 594,633, forward strand.
GGTTAAAAAACCTATACGCTTTTTTAAATGAAAATATCTCGGAATTGGTGAATCTTGGTCAAATTGTTTGGACATACTCGTCAACTACAACGTCTTTGTTGTACATTGTGCAAATTGTGTTAAAAGTAAAGCTCAAATAAAGAAATGTCGATATTTTTTTAAATGGTCAAAACCAGTTTGTCCACACGCAGAAATATTTCTATCCTATATGCTTTGATGACCCTCCAAATGGATTTCTGGCACTCCTTTTTAATTCTAGGCAGCATGTAATGAAAATTATAGCCTTTGAATTTCAACAAATAACTTAAAGATTTGTTTTCTTCAGAATTTATTTTTATAGATTTAATATTTCTCTCAAATTCTAATTTATTGCTCTCCAAAAGGATGTGTAGGATTCTTACGTTTCTCTGGAAATCAATTTAAGATATTTTGGAAAATATCAATTTGGGGACAAAATCGAGAAAAACGGCATTTTTGTCGATTTTGGCCCAAAAATAAATGAACTAATTAAATAATTGCACCCGAGATAGAGCTAGCAATATAAATTTCAGCTGTATAATTACAGATGTCTGGGATTAATATTTGGGGTAATTTTTGATATTTTCAGTATTACATATTTTCACACAAATTATATATTAAAAACAATTGCAATATTTCTCACAAATTCTATTTTAATTGCTCTCCAAAAAGATTTCTAGCATTCCTACGTGTATCTGGAAATCAATTTCAGATACTTTAGAAAATATCAATTTTGATCAAAAATCCAGAAAATGGCAAGGGGTACCCCTTTTTTGTAGATTTTGGCCGTCATGCGAATTCATGGTGGGAGTTATATGAATATGCATGTTTCTGCCGTGTTGAAAGGACGTCCTCTGTCTGTCTTCCGGAACCGCTTTTGACGAAATCGCTTGGGGGAGGGGGGGGGGGGGGAGGGGTTGCTCCAAAACAAACCATTAAAATGCAAATTAAAGGAGAAAATACCTGTCTATTGCATGATTTGGATCGAATTTGGGCGGCCATTTTTGGGGGGTATATATTTGCCCAAAAAGGTGACTCCAAAAGTGTTTCGCCCTTCGAAAAGAATTTTACAGTGGGGAGGGGGAGTGGGGGGAGGGGGTGGGGAGGACACACTTTCTCAACGTTGGTGGCGCCATTTAACTTCTTTGTTTTGTTCTTACCCGTACACGCAAAATAAGACGTTTACAAAGTTTTTGCTTTTCTTTTCTGGTTTGTTACGGGACTTCGAACAAAATCGACAAAAAAAGAGCAAGGGGTTAGCCTCAAAAATTGCAGCAGAGATAGAGAATGGGATGGAGATGGCAGCCGTGCAATTTCAGATGTCGGGGATCAACAATGGGAATTTTAAATGAATTTTGTATTTTCATATTTTCCAAAAATATTTTTAAAAATCAATTATTCTTTTAGATATGATTTGATTACTCTCCAAATGGGTTTTTGGCACTCCTACAGTCCTCTAGAATCAATTTCTGACAAACTTTGAAAATGTCATTTTTGGACCAAAATCGACAAAAACGGCCTTGCTATTTTTTGTTTTTAGGTCAAAAAATAAGTTGCCATCAAAATTGCAGTAGAGTAGAGAATGGGATGGAGATGGCAGCCGTGCAATTTCAGATGTCGGGGATCAACAATGGGAATTTTAAATGAATTTTGTATTTTCATATTTTTCCAAAAATATTTAAAAATTCAAATTTTTCTTTTAGAAATGATTTGATTACTCTCCAAATGGGTTTATTGGCACTCCTACAGTCCTCTAGAATCAATTTCTGACAAACTTTGAAAATGACATTTTTGGACCAAAATCGACAAAAACGGCAAGGGGTATTTTTTGTTTTTAGGTCAAAACATAAGTTGCCATCAAAATTGCAGCAGAGTAGAGAATGGGATGGAGATGGCAGCCGTGCAATTTCAGATGTCGGGGATCAACAATAGCAATTTTAAACGAATTTTTCTATTTTCATATTTTTCCAAAAATATTTAAAAATTGCAATTTTTCTTTTAGATATGATTTGATTACTCTCCAAATGGGTTTATTGGCACTCCTACAGTCCTCTAGAATCAATTTCTGACAAACTTTGAAAATGACATTTTTAGACCAAAATCGACAAAAATGGCAAGGGGTTAGCCTTGCTATTTTTTGTTTTTAGGTCAAAACATAAGTTGCCATCAAAATTGCAGCAGAGTAGAGAATGGGATGGAGATGGCAGCCGTGCAATTTCAGATGTCGGGGATCAACAATAGGAATTTTAAATGAATTTTGTATTTTCATATTTTCCAAAAATATTTAAAAATTGCAATTTTTCTATCGGATATGATTTGATTACTCTGATTTGATTTGATTTGATTTGATTGGCACTCCTACAGTCCTCTAGAATCAATTTCTGACAAACTTTGAAAATGCCATTTTTGGACCAAAATCGACAAAAACGGCAAGGGGTTAGCCTTGATACTTTTTGTTTTTAGGTCAAAACATAAGTTGCCATCAAAATTGCAGCAGAGTAGAGAATGGGATGGAGATGGCAGCCGTGCAATTTCAGATGTCGGGGATCAACAATGGGAATTTTAAACGAATTTTTCTATTTTCATATTTTTCCAAAAATATTTAAAAATTGCAATTTTTCTTTTAGATATGATTTGATTACTCTCCAAATGGGTTTTTGGCACTCCTACAGTCCTCTAGAATCAATTTCTGACAAACTTTGAAAATGCCATTTTTGGACCAAAATCGACAAAAACGGCAAGGGGTTAGCCTTGATACTTTTTGTTTTTAGGTCAAAACATAAGTTGCCATCAAAATTGCAGCAGAGTAGAGAATGGGATGGAGATGGCAGCCGTGCAATTTCAGATGTCGGGGATCAACAATGGGAATTTTAAACGAATTTTTCTATTTTCATATTTTTCCAAAAATATTTAAAAATTGCAATTTTTTTTTTAGATATGATTTGATTACTCTCCAAATGGGTTTTTGGCACTCCTACAGTCCTCTAGAATCAATTTCTGACAAACTTTGAAAATGTCATTTTTGGACCAAAATCGACAAAAACGGCCTTGCTATTTTTTGTTTTTAGGTCAAAAAATAAGTTGCCATCAAAATTGCAGTAGAGTAGAGAATGGGATGGTGATGGCAGCCGTGCAATTTCAGATGTCGGGGATCAACAATGGGAATTTTAAATGAATTTTGTATTTTCATATTTTCCAAAACATATTGAAAAAATTGCAATTTTTCTATCGGATATGATTTGATTACTCTGATTTGATTTGATTTGATTTGATTGGCACTCCTACAGTCCTCTAGAATCAATTTCTGACAAACTTTGAAAATGCCATTTTTGGACCAAAATCGACAAAAACGGCAAGGGGTTAGCCTTGATACTTTTTGTTTTTAGGTCAAAAAATAAGTTGCCATCAAAATTGCAGCAGAGTAGAGAATGGGATGGAGATGGCAGCCGTGCAATTTCAGATGTCGGGGATCAACAATGGGAATTTTAAATGAATTTTGTATTTTCATATTTTCCAAAACATATTGAAAAATTGCAATTTTTTCTATCGGATATGATTTGATTACTCTGATTTGATTTGATTTGATTTGATTGGCACTCCTACAGTCCTCTAGAATCAATTTCTGACAAACTTTGAAAATGCCATTTTTAGACCAAAATCGACAAAAACGGCAAGGGGTTAGCCTTGCTATTTTTTGTTTTTAGGTCAAAACATAAGTTGCCATCAAAATTGCAGCAGAGTAGAGAATGGGATGGAGATGGCAGCCGTGCAATTTCAGATGTCGGGGATCAACAATGGGAATTTTAAATGAATTTTGTATTTTCATATTTTTCCAAAAATATTAAAAAATTCCAATTTTTCTTTTAGATATGATTTGATTACTCTCCAAATGGGTTTTTTGGCACTCCCACAGTCCTCTAGAATCAATTTCTGACAAACTTTGAAAATGCCATTTTTGGACCAAAATCGACAAAAACGGCAAGGGGTATTTTTTGTTTTAGGTCAAAACATAAGTTGCCATCAAAATTGCAGCAAAGTAGAGAATGGGATGGAGATTATAGATGGCAGCCGTGCAATTTCAGATGTCGGGGATCAACAATAGCAATTTTAAATACATTATTAATTTTCATATTTTTCAAAACATATTGAAAAATTGCAATTTTTCTATCGGATATGATTTGATTACTCTCCAAATGGGTTTTTGGCACTCCTACAGTCCTCTAGAATCAATTTCTGACAAACTTTGAAAATGCCATTTTTGGACCAAAATCGACAAAAACGGCAAGGGGTTAGCCTTGCTATTTTATGTTTTTAGGTCAAAACATAAGTTGCCATCAAAATTGCAGCAGAGTAGAGAATGGGATGGAGATGGCAGCCGTGCAATTTCAGATGTCGGGGATCAACAATGGGAATTTTAAATGAATTTTGTATTTTCATATTTTCCAAAAATATTTAAAAATTTCAATTTTTCTTTTAGATATGATTTGATTACTCTCCAAATGGGTTTATTGGCACTCCTACAGTCCTCTAGAATCAATTTCTGACAAACTTTGAAAATGCCATTTTTGGACCAAAATCGACAAAAGCGGCAAGGGGTTAGCCTTGCTACTTGTTGTTTTTAGGTCAAAACATAAGTTGCCATCAAAATTGCAGCAGAGTAGAGAATGGGATGGAGATGGCAGCCGTGCAATTTCAGATGTCGGGGATCAACAATGTTAATTTTAAATGAATTTTGTATTTTCATATTTTCCAAAACATATTGAAAAATTGCAATTTTTCTATCGGATATAATTTGATTACTCTGATTTGATTTGATTTGATTTGATTGGCACTCCTACAGTCCTCTAGAATCAATTTCTGACAAACTTTGAAAATGCCATTTTTGGACCAAAATCGCCAAAAACGGCAAGGGGTTAGCCTTGCTATTTTTTGTTTTTAGGTCAAAACATAAGTTGCCATCAAAATTGCAGCAGAGTAGAGAATGGGATGGAGATGGCAGCCGTGCAATTTCAGATGTCGGGGATCAACAATGGGAATTTTAAATGAATTTTGTATTTTCATATTTTCCAAAACATATTGAAAAATTGCAATTTTTCTATCGGATATAATTTGATTACTCTGATTTGATTTGATTTGATTTGATTGGCACTCCTACAGTCCTCTAGAATCAATTTCTGACAAACTTTGAAAATGCCATTTTTGGACCAAAATCGACAAAAACGGCAAGGGGTTAGCCTTGCTACTTTTTGTTTTTAGGTCAAAACATAAGATGCCATCAAAATTGCAGCAGAGTAGAGAATGGGATGGAGATGGCAGCCGTGCAATTTCAGATGTCGGGGATCAACAATAGCAATTTTAAATACATTTTCAATTTTCATATTTTTCAAAACATATTAAAAAATTTCAATTTTTCTTTTAGATATGATTTGATTACTCTCCAAATGGGTTTATTGGCACTCCTACAGTCCTCTAGAATCAATTTCTGACAAACTTTGAAAATGCCATTTTTGGACCAAAATCGACAAAAGCGGCAAGGGGTTAGCCTTGCTACTTGTTGTTTTTAGGTCAAAACATAAGTTGCCATCAAAATTGCAGCAGAGTAGAGAATGGGATGGAGATGGCAGCCGTGCAATTTCAGATGTCGGGGATCAACAATGGGAATTTTAAATGAATTTTGTATTTTCATATTTTCCAAAACATATTGAAAAATTGCAATTTTTCTATCGGATATGATTTGATTACTCTGATTTGATTTGATTTGATTTGATTGGCACTCCTACAGTCCTCTAGAATCAATTTCTGACAAACTTTGAAAATGCCATTTTTGGACCAAAATCGCCAAAAACGGCAAGGGGTTAGCCTTGCTATTTTTTGTTTTTAGGTCAAAACATAAGTTGCCATCAAAATTGCAGCAGAGTAGAGAATGGGATGGAGATGGCAGCCGTGCAATTTCAGATGTCGGGGATCAACAATGGGAATTTTAAATGAATTTTGTATTTTCATATTTTCCAAAACATATTGAAAAATTGCAATTTTTCTATCGGATATGATTTGATTACTCTGATTTGATTTGATTTGATTTGATTGGCACTCCTACAGTCCTCTAGAATCAATTTCTGACAAACTTTGAAAATGCCATTTTTGGACCAAAATCGACAAAAACGGCAAGGGGTTAGCCTTGCTATTTTTTGTTTTTAGGTCAAAACATAAGTTGCCATCAAAATTGCAGCAGAGTAGAGAATGGGATGGAGATGGCAGCCGTGCAATTTCAGATGTCGGGGATCAACAATGGGAATTTTAAATGAATTTTGTATTTTCATATTTTCCAAAAATATTTAAAAATTTCAATTTTTCTTTTAGATATGATTTGATTACTCTCCAAATGGGTTTATTGGCACTCCTACAGTCCTCTAGAATCAATTTCTGACAAACTTTGAAAATGCCATTTTTGGACCAAAATCGACAAAAGCGGCAAGGGGTTAGCCTTGCTACTTGTTGTTTTTAGGTCAAAACATAAGTTGCCATCAAAATTGCAGCAGAGTAGAGAATGGGATGGAGATGGCAGCCGTGCAATTTCAGATGTCGGGGATCAACAATGGGAATTTTAAATGAATTTTGTATTTTCATATTTTCCAAAACATATTGAAAAATTGTAATTTTTCTATCGGATATAATTTGATTACTCTGATTTGATTTGATTTGATTTGATTGGCACTCCTACAGTCCTCTAGAATCAATTTCTGACAAACTTTGAAAATGCCATTTTTGGACCAAAATCGACAAAAACGGCAAGGGGTTAGCCTTGCTACTTTTTGTTTTTAGGTCAAAACATAAGATGCCATCAAAATTGCAGCAGAGTAGAGAATGGGATGGAGATGGCAGCCGTGCAATTTCAGATGTCGGGGATCAACAATAGCAATTTTAAATACATTTTCAATTTTCATATTTTTCAAAACATATTAAAAAATTGCAATTTTTCTATCGGATATGATTTGATTACTCTCCAAATGGGTTTTTGGCACTCCTACAGTCCTCTAGAATCAATTTCTGACAAACTTTGAAAATGCCATTTTTGGACCAAAATCGACAAAAACGGCAAGGGGTTAGCCTTGCTACTTTTTGTTTTTAGGTCAAAACATAAGATGCCATCAAAATTGCAGCAGAGTAGAGAATGGGATGGAGATGGCAGCCGTGCAATTTCAGATGTCGGGGATCAACAATGGGAATTTTAAATGAATTTTGTATTTTCATATTTTCCAAAAATATTTAAAAATTTCAATTTTTCTTTTAGATATGATTTGATTACTCTCCAAATGGGTTTATTGGCACTCCTACAGTCCTCTAGAATTAATTTCTGACAAACTTTGAAAATGCCATTTTTGGACCAAAATCGACAAAAGCGGCAAGGGGTTAGCCTTGCTATTTTTTATTTTTAGGTCAAAACATAAGTTGCCATCAAAATTGCAGCAGAGTAGAGAATGGGATGGAGATGGCAGCCGTGCAATTTCAGATGTCGGGGATCAACAATGGGAATTTTAAATGAATTTTGTATTTTCATATTTTCCAAAACATATTGAAAAATTGCAATTTTTCTATCGGATATAATTTGATTACTCTGATTTGATTTGATTTGATTTGATTGGCACTCCTACAGTCCTCTAAAATCAATTTCTGACAAACTTTGAAAATGCCATTTTTGGACCAAAATCGACAAAAACGGCAAGGGGTTAGCCTTGCTACTTTTTGTTTTTAGGTCAAAACATAAGATGCCATCAAAATTGCAGCAGAGTAGAGAATGGGATGGAGATGGCAGCCGTGCAATTTCAGATGTCGGGGATCAACAATAGCAATTTTAAATACATTTTCAATTTTCATATTTTTCAAAACATATTAAAAAATTGCAATTTTTCTATCGGATATGATTTGATTACTCTCCAAATGGGTTTTTGGCACTCCTACAGTCCTCTAGAAACAATTTCTGACAAACTTTGAAAATGCCATTTTTGGACCAAAATCGACAAAAACGGCAAGGGGTTAGCCTTGCTATTTTTTGTTTTTAGGTCAAAACATAAGTTGCCATCAAAATTGCAGCAGAGTAGAGAATGGGATGGAGATGGCATCCGTGCAATTTCAGATGTCGGGGATCAACAATGGGAATTTTAAATGAATTTTGTATTTTCATATTTTCCAAAAATATTTAAAAATTTCAATTTTTCTTTTAGATATGATTTGATTACTCTCCAAATGGGTTTATTGGCACTCCTACAGTCCTCTAGAATCAATTTCTGACAAACTTTGAAAATGCCATTTTTGGACCAAAATCGACAAAAACGGCAAGGGGTTAGCCTTGCTATTTTTTGTTTTTAGGTCAAAACATAAGATGCCATCAAAATTGCAGCAGAGTAGAGAATGGGATGGAGATGGCAGCCGTGCAATTTCAGATGTCGGGGATCAACAATGGGAATTTTAAATGAATTTTGTATTTTCATATTTTCCAAAAATATTTAAAAATTTCAATTTTTCTTTTAGATATGATTTGATTACTCTCCAAATGGGTTTATTGGCACTCCTACAGTCCTCTAGAATTAATTTCTGACAAACTTTGAAAATGCCATTTTTGGACCAAAATCGACAAAAGCGGCAAGGGGTTAGCCTTGCTATTTTTTATTTTTAGGTCAAAACATAAGTTGCCATCAAAATTGCAGCAGAGTAGAGAATGGGATGGAGATGGCAGCCGTGCAATTTCAGATGTCGGGGATCAACAATGGGAATTTTAAATGAATTTTGTATTTTCATATTTTCCAAAACATATTGAAAAATTGCAATTTTTCTATCGGATATAATTTGATTACTCTGATTTGATTTGATTTGATTTGATTGGCACTCCTACAGTCCTCTAAAATCAATTTCTGACAAACTTTGAAAATGCCATTTTTGGACCAAAATCGACAAAAACGGCAAGGGGTTAGCCTTGCTACTTTTTGTTTTTAGGTCAAAACATAAGATGCCATCAAAATTGCAGCAGAGTAGAGAATGGGATGGAGATGGCAGCCGTGCAATTTCAGATGTCGGGGATCAACAATAGCAATTTTAAATACATTTTCAATTTTCATATTTTTCAAAACATATTAAAAAATTGCAATTTTTCTATCGGATATGATTTGATTACTCTCCAAATGGGTTTTTGGCACTCCTACAGTCCTCTAGAAACAATTTCTGACAAACTTTGAAAATGCCATTTTTGGACCAAAATCGACAAAAACGGCAAGGGGTTAGCCTTGCTATTTTTTGTTTTTAGGTCAAAACATAAGTTGCCATCAAAATTGCAGCAGAGTAGAGAATGGGATGGAGATGGCATCCGTGCAATTTCAGATGTCGGGGATCAACAATGGGAATTTTAAATGAATTTTGTATTTTCATATTTTCCAAAAATATTTAAAAATTTCAATTTTTCTTTTAGATATGATTTGATTACTCTCCAAATGGGTTTATTGGCACTCCTACAGTCCTCTAGAATCAATTTCTGACAAACTTTGAAAATGCCATTTTTGGACCAAAATCGACAAAAACGGCAAGGGGTTAGCCTTGCTATTTTTTGTTTTTAGGTCAAAACATAAGATGCCATCAAAATTGCAGCAGAGTAGAGAATGGGATGGAGATGGCAGCCGTGCAATTTCAGATGTCGGGGATCAACAATGGGAATTTTAAATGAATTTTGTATTTTCATATTTTCCAAAAATATTTAAAAATTTCAATTTTTCTTTTAGATATGATTTGATTACTCTCCAAATGGGTTTATTGGCACTCCTACAGTCCTCTAGAATCAATTTCTGACAAACTTTGAAAATGCCATTTTTGGACCAAAATCGACAAAAACGGCAAGGGGTTAGCCTTGCTATTTTTTGTTTTTAGGTCAAAACATAAGATGCCATCAAAATTGCAGCAGAGTAGAGAATGGGATGGAGATGGCAGCCGTGCAATTTCAGATGTCGGGGATCAACAATAGCAATTTTAAATACATTTTCAATTTTCATATTTTTCAAAACATATTAAAAAATTGCAATTTTTCTATCGGATATGATTTGATTACTCTCCAAATGGGTTTTTGGCACTCCTACAGTCCTCTAGAAACAATTTCTGACAAACTTTGAAAATGCCATTTTTGGACCAAAATCGACGAAAACGGCAAGGGGTTAGCCTTGCTATTTTTTGTTTTTAGGTCAAAACATAAGTTGCCATCAAAATTGCAGCAGAGTAGAGAATGGGATGGAGATGGCATCCGTGCAATTTCAGATGTCGGGGATCAACAATGGGAATTTTAAATGAATTTTGTATTTTCATATTTTCCAAAAATATTTAAAAATTTCAATTTTTCTTTTAGATATGATTTGATTACTCTCCAAATGGGTTTATTGGCACTCCTACAGTCCTCTAGAATCAATTTCTGACAAACTTTGAAAATGCCATTTTTGGACCAAAATCGACAAAAACGGCAAGGGGTTAGCCTTGCTATTTTTTGTTTTTAGGTCAAAACATAAGTTGCCATCAAAATTGCAGCAGAGTAGAGAATGGGATGGAGATGGCAGCCGTGCAATTTCAGATGTCGGGGATCAACAATAGCAATTTTAAATACATTTTCAATTTTCATATTTTTCAAAACATATTAAAAAATTGCAATTTTTCTATCGGATATGATTTGATTACTCTATAAATGGGTTTTTGGCACTCCTACAGTCCTCTAGAATCAATTTCTGACAAACTTTGAAAATGCCATTTTTGGACCAAAATCGACAAAAACGGCAAGGGGTTAGCCTTGCTACTTTTTGTTTTTAGGTCAAAACATAAGATGCCATCAAAATTGCAGCAGAGTAGAGAATGGGATGGAGATGGCAGCCGTGCAATTTCAGATGTCGGGGATCAACAATGGGAATTTTAAATGAATTTTGTATTTTCATATTTTCCAAAACATATTGAAAAATTGCAATTTTTCTATCGGATATAATTTGATTACTCTGATTTGATTTGATTTGATTTGATTGGCACTCCTACAGTCCTCTAGAATCAATTTCTGACAAACTTTGAAAATGCCATTTTTGGACCAAAATCGACAAAAACGGCAAGGGGTTAGCCTTGCTACTTTTTGTTTTTAGGTCAAAACATAAGATGCCATCAAAATTGCAGCAGAGTAGAGAATGGGATGGAGATGGCAGCCGTGCAATTTCAGATGTCGGGGATCAACAATAGCAATTTTAAATACATTTTCAATTTTCATATTTTTCAAAACATATTAAAAAATTTCAATTTTTCTTTTAGATATGATTTGATTACTCTCCAAATGGGTTTATTGGCACTCCTACAGTCCTCTAGAATCAATTTCTGACAAACTTTGAAAATGCCATTTTTGGACCAAAATCGACAAAAGCGGCAAGGGGTTAGCCTTGCTACTTGTTGTTTTTAGGTCAAAACATAAGTTGCCATCAAAATTGCAGCAGAGTAGAGAATGGGATGGAGATGGCAGCCGTGCAATTTCAGATGTCGGGGATCAACAATGGGAATTTTAAATGAATTTTGTATTTTCATATTTTCCAAAACATATTGAAAAATTGCAATTTTTCTATCGGATATGATTTGATTACTCTGATTTGATTTGATTTGATTTGATTGGCACTCCTACAGTCCTCTAGAATCAATTTCTGACAAACTTTGAAAATGCCATTTTTGGACCAAAATCGCCAAAAACGGCAAGGGGTTAGCCTTGCTATTTTTTGTTTTTAGGTCAAAACATAAGTTGCCATCAAAATTGCAGCAGAGTAGAGAATGGGATGGAGATGGCAGCCGTGCAATTTCAGATGTCGGGGATCAACAATGGGAATTTTAAATGAATTTTGTATTTTCATATTTTCCAAAACATATTGAAAAATTGCAATTTTTCTATCGGATATGATTTGATTACTCTGATTTGATTTGATTTGATTTGATTGGCACTCCTACAGTCCTCTAGAATCAATTTCTGACAAACTTTGAAAATGCCATTTTTGGACCAAAATCGACAAAAACGGCAAGGGGTTAGCCTTGCTATTTTTTGTTTTTAGGTCAAAACATAAGTTGCCATCAAAATTGCAGCAGAGTAGAGAATGGGATGGAGATGGCAGCCGTGCAATTTCAGATGTCGGGGATCAACAATGGGAATTTTAAATGAATTTTGTATTTTCATATTTTCCAAAAATATTTAAAAATTTCAATTTTTCTTTTAGATATGATTTGATTACTCTCCAAATGGGTTTATTGGCACTCCTACAGTCCTCTAGAATCAATTTCTGACAAACTTTGAAAATGCCATTTTTGGACCAAAATCGACAAAAGCGGCAAGGGGTTAGCCTTGCTACTTGTTGTTTTTAGGTCAAAACATAAGTTGCCATCAAAATTGCAGCAGAGTAGAGAATGGGATGGAGATGGCAGCCGTGCAATTTCAGATGTCGGGGATCAACAATGGGAATTTTAAATGAATTTTGTATTTTCATATTTTCCAAAACATATTGAAAAATTGTAATTTTTCTATCGGATATAATTTGATTACTCTGATTTGATTTGATTTGATTTGATTGGCACTCCTACAGTCCTCTAGAATCAATTTCTGACAAACTTTGAAAATGCCATTTTTGGACCAAAATCGACAAAAACGGCAAGGGGTTAGCCTTGCTACTTTTTGTTTTTAGGTCAAAACATAAGATGCCATCAAAATTGCAGCAGAGTAGAGAATGGGATGGAGATGGCAGCCGTGCAATTTCAGATGTCGGGGATCAACAATAGCAATTTTAAATACATTTTCAATTTTCATATTTTTCAAAACATATTAAAAAATTGCAATTTTTCTATCGGATATGATTTGATTACTCTCCAAATGGGTTTTTGGCACTCCTACAGTCCTCTAGAATCAATTTCTGACAAACTTTGAAAATGCCATTTTTGGACCAAAATCGACAAAAACGGCAAGGGGTTAGCCTTGCTACTTTTTGTTTTTAGGTCAAAACATAAGATGCCATCAAAATTGCAGCAGAGTAGAGAATGGGATGGAGATGGCAGCCGTGCAATTTCAGATGTCGGGGATCAACAATGGGAATTTTAAATGAATTTTGTATTTTCATATTTTCCAAAAATATTTAAAAATTTCAATTTTTCTTTTAGATATGATTTGATTACTCTCCAAATGGGTTTATTGGCACTCCTACAGTCCTCTAGAATTAATTTCTGACAAACTTTGAAAATGCCATTTTTGGACCAAAATCGACAAAAGCGGCAAGGGGTTAGCCTTGCTATTTTTTATTTTTAGGTCAAAACATAAGTTGCCATCAAAATTGCAGCAGAGTAGAGAATGGGATGGAGATGGCAGCCGTGCAATTTCAGATGTCGGGGATCAACAATGGGAATTTTAAATGAATTTTGTATTTTCATATTTTCCAAAACATATTGAAAAATTGCAATTTTTCTATCGGATATAATTTGATTACTCTGATTTGATTTGATTTGATTTGATTGGCACTCCTACAGTCCTCTAAAATCAATTTCTGACAAACTTTGAAAATGCCATTTTTGGACCAAAATCGACAAAAACGGCAAGGGGTTAGCCTTGCTACTTTTTGTTTTTAGGTCAAAACATAAGATGCCATCAAAATTGCAGCAGAGTAGAGAATGGGATGGAGATGGCAGCCGTGCAATTTCAGATGTCGGGGATCAACAATAGCAATTTTAAATACATTTTCAATTTTCATATTTTTCAAAACATATTAAAAAATTGCAATTTTTCTATCGGATATGATTTGATTACTCTCCAAATGGGTTTTTGGCACTCCTACAGTCCTCTAGAAACAATTTCTGACAAACTTTGAAAATGCCATTTTTGGACCAAAATCGACAAAAACGGCAAGGGGTTAGCCTTGCTATTTTTTGTTTTTAGGTCAAAACATAAGTTGCCATCAAAATTGCAGCAGAGTAGAGAATGGGATGGAGATGGCATCCGTGCAATTTCAGATGTCGGGGATCAACAATGGGAATTTTAAATGAATTTTGTATTTTCATATTTTCCAAAAATATTTAAAAATTTCAATTTTTCTTTTAGATATGATTTGATTACTCTCCAAATGGGTTTATTGGCACTCCTACAGTCCTCTAGAATCAATTTCTGACAAACTTTGAAAATGCCATTTTTGGACCAAAATCGACAAAAACGGCAAGGGGTTAGCCTTGCTATTTTTTGTTTTTAGGTCAAAACATAAGATGCCATCAAAATTGCAGCAGAGTAGAGAATGGGATGGAGATGGCAGCCGTGCAATTTCAGATGTCGGGGATCAACAATGGGAATTTTAAATGAATTTTGTATTTTCATATTTTCCAAAAATATTTAAAAATTTCAATTTTTCTTTTAGATATGATTTGATTACTCTCCAAATGGGTTTATTGGCACTCCTACAGTCCTCTAGAATCAATTTCTGACAAACTTTGAAAATGCCATTTTTGGACCAAAATCGACAAAAACGGCAAGGGGTTAGCCTTGCTATTTTTTGTTTTTAGGTCAAAACATAAGATGCCATCAAAATTGCAGCAGAGTAGAGAATGGGATGGAGATGGCAGCCGTGCAATTTCAGATGTCGGGGATCAACAATAGCAATTTTAAATACATTTTCAATTTTCATATTTTTCAAAACATATTAAAAAATTGCAATTTTTCTATCGGATATGATTTGATTACTCTCCAAATGGGTTTTTGGCACTCCTACAGTCCTCTAGAAACAATTTCTGACAAACTTTGAAAATGCCATTTTTGGACCAAAATCGACGAAAACGGCAAGGGGTTAGCCTTGCTATTTTTTGTTTTTAGGTCAAAACATAAGTTGCCATCAAAATTGCAGCAGAGTAGAGAATGGGATGGAGATGGCATCCGTGCAATTTCAGATGTCGGGGATCAACAATGGGAATTTTAAATGAATTTTGTATTTTCATATTTTCCAAAAATATTTAAAAATTTCAATTTTTCTTTTAGATATGATTTGATTACTCTCCAAATGGGTTTATTGGCACTCCTACAGTCCTCTAGAATCAATTTCTGACAAACTTTGAAAATGCCATTTTTGGACCAAAATCGACAAAAACGGCAAGGGGTTAGCCTTGCTATTTTTTGTTTTTAGGTCAAAACATAAGTTGCCATCAAAATTGCAGCAGAGTAGAGAATGGGATGGAGATGGCAGCCGTGCAATTTCAGATGTCGGGGATCAACAATAGCAATTTTAAATACATTTTCAATTTTCATATTTTTCAAAACATATTAAAAAATTGCAATTTTTCTATCGGATATGATTTGATTACTCTATAAATGGGTTTTTGGCACTCCTACAGTCCTCTAGAATCAATTTCTGACAAACTTTGAAAATGCCATTTTTGGACCAAAATCGACAAAAACGGCAAGGGGTTAGCCTTGCTACTTTTTGTTTTTAGGTCAAAACATAAGATGCCATCAAAATTGCAGCAGAGTAGAGAATGGGATGGAGATGGCAGCCGTGCAATTTCAGATGTCGGGGATCAACAATGGGAATTTTAAATGAATTTTGTATTTTCATATTTTCCAAAAATATTTAAAAATTTCAATTTTTCTTTTAGATATGATTTGATTACTCTCCAAATGGGTTTATTGGCACTCCTACAGTCCTCTAGAATCAATTTCTGACAAACTTTGAAAATGCCATTTTTGGACCAAAATCGACAAAAGCGGCAAGGGGTTAGCCTTGCTACTTGTTGTTTTTAGGTCAAAACATAAGTTGCCATCAAAATTGCAGCAGAGTAGAGAATGGGATGGAGATGGCAGCCGTGCAATTTCAGATGTCGGGGATCAACAATGGGAATTTTAAATGAATTTTGTATTTTCATATTTTCCAAAACATATTGAAAAATTGCAATTTTTCTATCGGATATGATTTGATTACTCTGATTTGATTTGATTTGATTTGATTGGCACTCCTACAGTCCTCTAGAATCAATTTCTGACAAACTTTGAAAATGCCATTTTTGGACCAAAATCGACAAAAACGGCAAGGGGTTAGCCTTGCTATTTTTTGTTTTTAGGTCAAAACATAAGTTGCCATCAAAATTGCAGCAGAGTAGAGAATGGGATGGAGATGGCAGCCGTGCAATTTCAGATGTCGGGGATCAACAATGGGAATTTTAAATGAATTTTGTATTTTCATATTTTCCAAAACATATTGAAAAATTGCAATTTTTCTATCGGATATAATTTGATTACTCTGATTTGATTTGATTTGATTTGATTGGCACTCCTACAGTCCTCTAGAATCAATTTCTGACAAACTTTGAAAATGCCATTTTTGGACCAAAATCGACAAAAACGGCAAGGGGTTAGCCTTGCTACTTTTTGTTTTTAGGTCAAAACATAAGATGCCATCAAAATTGCAGCAGAGTAGAGAATGGGATGGAGATGGCAGCCGTGCAATTTCAGATGTCGGGGATCAACAATAGCAATTTTAAATACATTTTCAATTTTCATATTTTTCAAAACATATTAAAAAATTGCAATTTTTCTATCGGATATGATTTGATTACTCTCCAAATGGGTTTTTGGCACTCCTACAGTCCTCTAGAATCAATTTCTGACAAACTTTGAAAATGCCATTTTTGGACCAAAATCGACAAAAACGGCAAGGGGTTAGCCTTGCTATTTTTTGTTTTTAGGTCAAAACATAAGTTGCCATCAAAATTGCAGCAGAGTAGAGAATGGGATGGAGATGGCAGCCGTGCAATTTCAGATGTCGGGGATCAACAATGGGAATTTTAAATGAATTTTGTATTTTCATATTTTCCAAAACATATTGAAAAATTGCAATTTTTCTATCGGATATGATTTGATTACTCTGATTTGATTTGATTTGATTTGATTGGCACTCCTACAGTCCTCTAGAATCAATTTCTGACAAACTTTGAAAATGCCATTTTTGGACCAAAATCGACAAAAACGGCAAGGGGTTAGCCTTGCTACTTTTTGTTTTTAGGTCAAAACATAAGATGCCATCAAAATTGCAGCAGAGTAGAGAATGGGATGGAGATGGCAGCCGTGCAATTTCAGATGTCGGGGATCAACAATAGCAATTTTAAATACATTTTCAATTTTCATATTTTTCAAAACATATTAAAAAATTGCAATTTTTCTATCGGATATGATTTGATTACTCTCCAAATGGGTTTTTGGCACTCCTACAGTCCTCTAGAATCAATTTCTGACAAACTTTGAAAATGCCATTTTTGGACCAAAATCGACAAAAACGGCAAGGGGTTAGCCTTGCTATTTTTTGTTTTTAGGTCAAAACATAAGTTGCCATCAAAATTGCAGCAGAGTAGAGAATGGGATGGAGATGGCAGCCGTGCAATTTCAGATGTCGGGGATCAACAATGGGAATTTTAAATGAATTTTGTATTTTCATATTTTCCAAAACATATTGAAAAATTGCAATTTTTCTATCGGATATAATTTGATTACTCTGATTTCATTTGATTTGATTTGATTGGCACTCCTACAGTCCTCTAGAATCAATTTCTGACAAACTTTGAAAATGCCATTTTTGGACCAAAATCGACAAAAACGGCAAGGGGTTAGCCTTGCTACTTTTTGTTTTTAGGTCAAAACATAAGATGCCATCAAAATTGCAGCAGAGTAGAGAATGGGATGGAGATGGCAGCCGTGCAATTTCAGATGTCGGGGATCAACAATAGCAATTTTAAATACATTTTCAATTTTCATATTTTTCAAAACATATTAAAAAATTGCAATTTTTCTATCGGATATGATTTGATTACTCTCCAAATGGGTTTTTGGCACTCCTACAGTCCTCTAGAATCAATTTCTGACAAACTTTGAAAATGCCATTTTTGGACCAAAATCGACAAAAACGGCAAGGGGTTAGCCTTGCTACTTTTTGTTTTTAGGTCAAAACATAAGATGCCATCAAAATTGCAGCAGAGTAGAGAATGGGATGGAGATGGCAGCCGTGCAATTTCAGATGTCGGGGATCAACAATGGGAATTTTAAATGAATTTTGTATTTTCATATTTTTCAAAACATATTAAAAAATTTCAATTTTTCTTTTAGATATGATTTGATTACTCTCCAAATGGGTTTATTGGCACTCCTACAGTCCTCTAGAATCAATTTCTGACAAACTTTGAAAATGCCATTTTTGGACCAAAATCGCCAAAAACGGCAAGGGGTTAGCCTTGCTATTTTTTGTTTTTAGGTCAAAACATAAGATGCCATCAAAATTGCAGCAGAGTAGAGAATGGGATGGAGATGGCAGCCGTGCAATTTCAGATGTCGGGGATCAACAATGGGAATTTTAAATGAATTTTGTATTTTCATATTTTCCAAAACATATTGAAAAATTGCAATTTTTCTATCGGATATGATTTGATTACTCTGATTTGATTTGATTTGATTTGATTGGCACTCCTACAGTCCTCTAGAATCAATTTCTGACAAACTTTGAAAATGCCATTTTTGGACCAAAATCGACAAAAACGGCAAGGGGTTAGCCTTGCTATTTTTTGTTTTTAGGTCAAAACATAAGTTGCCATCAAAATTGCAGCAGAGTAGAGAATGGGATGGAGATGGCAGCCGTGCAATTTCAGATGTCGGGGATCAACAATGGGAATTTTAAATGAATTTTGTATTTTCATATTTTCCAAAAATATTTAAAAATTTCAATTTTTCTTTTAGATATGATTTGATTACTCTCCAAATGGGTTTATTGGCACTCCTACAGTCCTCTAGAATCAATTTCTGACAAACTTTGAAAATGCCATTTTTGGACCAAAATCGACAAAAGCGGCAAGGGGTTAGCCTTGCTACTTGTTGTTTTTAGGTCAAAACATAAGTTGCCATCAAAATTGCAGCAGAGTAGAGAATGGGATGGAGATGGCAGCCGTGCAATTTCAGATGTCGGGGATCAACAATGGGAATTTTAAATGAATTTTGTATTTTCATATTTTCCAAAACATATTGAAAAATTGCAATTTTTCTATCGGATATGATTTGATTACTCTGATTTGATTTGATTTGATTTGATTGGCACTCCTACAGTCCTCTAGAATCAATTTCTGACAAACTTTGAAAATGCCATTTTTGGACCAAAATCGACAAAAACGGCAAGGGGTTAGCCTTGCTATTTTTTGTTTTTAGGTCAAAACATAAGTTGCCATCAAAATTGCAGCAGAGTAGAGAATGGGATGGAGATGGCAGCCGTGCAATTTCAGATGTCGGGGATCAACAATGGGAATTTTAAATGAATTTTGTATTTTCATATTTTCCAAAACATATTGAAAAATTGCAATTTTTCTATCGGATATAATTTGATTACTCTGATTTGATTTGATTTGATTTGATTGGCACTCCTACAGTCCTCTAGAATCAATTTCTGACAAACTTTGAAAATGCCATTTTTGGACCAAAATCGACAAAAACGGCAAGGG
The DNA here is from genome assembly GCA_037893225.1 of Hippasteria phrygiana. Taxonomy (NCBI): domain Eukaryota; kingdom Metazoa; phylum Echinodermata; class Asteroidea; order Valvatida; family Goniasteridae; genus Hippasteria; species Hippasteria phrygiana. The sequence continues at coordinate 614,175 of JAZGUH010000256.1, forward strand.
GTTAGCCTTGCTACTTTTTGTTTTTAGGTCAAAACATAAGATGCCATCAAAATTGCAGCAGAGTAGAGAATGGGATGGAGATGGCAGCCGTGCAATTTCAGATGTCGGGGATCAACAATGGGAATTTTAAATGAATTTTGTATTTTCATATTTTCCAAAAATATTTAAAAATTTCAATTTTTCTTTTAGATATGATTTGATTACTCTCCAAATGGGTTTATTGGCACTCCTACAGTCCTCTAGAATCAATTTCTGACAAACTTTGAAAATGCCATTTTTGGACCAAAATCGACAAAAGCGGCAAGGGGTTAGCCTTGCTACTTGTTGTTTTTAGGTCAAAACATAAGTTGCCATCAAAATTGCAGCAGAGTAGAGAATGGGATGGAGATGGCAGCCGTGCAATTTCAGATGTCGGGGATCAACAATGGGAATTTTAAATGAATTTTGTATTTTCATATTTTCCAAAACATATTGAAAAATTGCAATTTTTCTATCGGATATGATTTGATTACTCTGATTTGATTTGATTTGATTTGATTGGCACTCCTACAGTCCTCTAGAATCAATTTCTGACAAACTTTGAAAATGCCATTTTTGGACCAAAATCGACAAAAACGGCAAGGGGTTAGCCTTGCTATTTTTTGTTTTTAGGTCAAAACATAAGTTGCCATCAAAATTGCAGCAGAGTAGAGAATGGGATGGAGATGGCAGCCTTGCAATTTCAGATGTCGGGGATCAACAATGGGAATTTTAAATGAATTTTGTATTTTCATATTTTCCAAAAATATTTAAAAATTGCAATTTTTCTTTTAGATATGATTTGATTACTCTCCAAATGGGTTTATTGGCACTCCTACAGTCCTCTAGAATCAATTTCTGACAAACTTTGAAAATGCCATTTTTGGACCAAAATCGACAAAAGCGGCAAGGGGTTAGCCTTGCTACTTGTTGTTTTTAGGTCAAAACATAAGTTGCCATCAAAATTGCAGCAGAGTAGAGAATGGGATGGAGATGGCAGCCGTGCAATTTCAGATGTCGGGGATCAACAATGGGAATTTTAAATGAATTTTGTATTTTCATATTTTCCAAAACATATTGAAAAATTGCAATTTTTCTATCGGATATAATTTGATTACTCTGATTTGATTTGATTTGATTTGATTGGCTCTCCTACAGTCCTCTAGAATCAATTTCTGACAAACTTTGAAAATGCCATTTTTGGACCAAAATCGACAAAAACGGCAAGGGGTTAGCCTTGCTACTTTTTGTTTTTAGGTCAAAACATAAGATGCCATCAAAATTGCAGCAGAGTAGAGAATGGGATGGAGATGGCAGCCGTGCAATTTCTGATGTCGGGGATCAACAATAGCAATTTTAAATACATTTTCAATTTTCATATTTTTCAAAACATATTAAAAAATTGCAATTTTTCTATCGGATATGATTTGATTACTCTCCAAATGGGTTTTTGGCACTCCTACAGTCCTCTAGAATCAATTTCTGACAAACTTTGAAAATGCCATTTTTGGACCAAAATCGACAAAAACGGCAAGGGGTTAGCCTTGCTATTTTTTGTTTTTAGGTCAAAACATAAGTTGCCATCAAAATTGCAGCAGAGTAGAGAATGGGATGGAGATGGCATCCGTGCAATTTCAGATGTCGGGGATCAACAATGGGAATTTTAAATGAATTTTGTATTTTCATATTTTCCAAAAATATTTAAAAATTTCAATTTTTCTTTTAGATATGATTTGATTACTCTCCAAATGGGTTTATTGGCACTCCTACAGTCCTCTAGAATCAATTTCTGACAAACTTTGAAAATGCCATTTTTGGACCAAAATCGACAAAAACGGCAAGGGGTTAGCCTTGCAATTTTTTGTTTTTAGGTCAAAACATAAGTTGCCATCAAAATTGCAGCAGAGTAGAGAATGGGATGGAGATGGCAGCCGTGCAATTTCAGATGTCGGGGATCAACAATAGCAATTTTAAAAAACATTGTAATTTTCATATTTTTTAAAATATATTGAAAAATTGCAATTTTTCTATCGGATATGATTTGATTACTCTGATTTGATTTGATTTGATTTGATTTGATTGGCACTCCTACAGTCCTCTAGAATCAATTTCTGACAAACTTTGAAAATGCCATTTTTGGACCAAAATCGACAAAAACGGCAAGGGGTTAGCCTTGCTACTTTTTGTTTTTAGGTCAAAACATAAGATGCCATCAAAATTGCAGCAGAGTAGAGAATGGGATGGAGATGGCAGCCGTGCAATTTCAGATGTCGGGGATCAACAATGGGAATTTTAAATGAATTTTGTATTTTCATATTTTCCAAAAATATTTAAAAATTTCAATTTTTCTTTTAGATATGATTTGATTACTCTCCAAATGGGTTTATTGGCACTCCTACAGTCCTCTAGAATCAATTTCTGACAAACTTTGAAAATGCCATTTTTGGACCAAAATCGACAAAAGCGGCAAGGGGTTAGCCTTGCTACTTGTTGTTTTTAGGTCAAAACATAAGTTGCCATCAAAATTGCAGCAGAGTAGAGAATGGGATGGAGATGGCAGCCGTGCAATTTCAGATGTCGGGGATCAACAATGGGAATTTTAAATGAATTTTGTATTTTCATATTTTCCAAAACATATTGAAAAATTGCAATTTTTCTATCGGATATGATTTGATTACTCTGATTTGATTTGATTTGATTTGATTGGCACTCCTACAGTCCTCTAGAATCAATTTCTGACAAACTTTGAAAATGCCATTTTTGGACCAAAATCGACAAAAACGGCAAGGGGTTAGCCTTGCTATTTTTTGTTTTTAGGTCAAAACATAAGTTGCCATCAAAATTGCAGCAGAGTAGAGAATGGGATGGAGATGGCAGCCGTGCAATTTCAGATGTCGGGGATCAACAATGGGAATTTTAAATGAATTTTGTATTTTCATATTTTCCAAAACATATTGAAAAATTGCAATTTTTCTATCGGATATAATTTGATTACTCTGATTTGATTTGATTTGATTTGATTGGCACTCCTACAGTCCTCTAGAATCAATTTCTGACAAACTTTGAAAATGCCATTTTTGGACCAAAATCGACAAAAACGGCAAGGGGTTAGCCTTGCTACTTTTTGTTTTTAGGTCAAAACATAAGATGCCATCAAAATTGCAGCAGAGTAGAGAATGGGATGGAGATGGCAGCCGTGCAATTTCAGATGTCGGGGATCAACAATGGGAATTTTAAATGAATTTTGTATTTTCATATTTTCCAAAAATATTTAAAAATTTCAATTTTTCTTTTAGATATGATTTGATTACTCTCCAAATGGGTTTATTGGCACTCCTACAGTCCTCTAGAATCAATTTCTGACAAACTTTGAAAATGCCATTTTTGGACCAAAATCGACAAAAGCGGCAAGGGGTTAGCCTTGCTACTTGTTGTTTTTAGGTCAAAACATAAGTTGCCATCAAAATTGCAGCAGAGTAGAGAATGGGATGGAGATGGCAGCCGTGCAATTTCAGATGTCGGGGATCAACAATGGGAATTTTAAATGAATTTTGTATTTTCATATTTTCCAAAACATATTGAAAAATTGCAATTTTTCTATCGGATATGATTTGATTACTCTGATTTGATTTGATTTGATTTGATTGGCACTCCTACAGTCCTCTAGAATCAATTTCTGACAAACTTTGAAAATGCCATTTTTGGACCAAAATCGACAAAAACGGCAAGGGGTTAGCCTTGCTATTTTTTGTTTTTAGGTCAAAACATAAGTTGCCATCAAAATTGCAGCAGAGTAGAGAATGGGATGGAGATGGCAGCCGTGCAATTTCAGATGTCGGGGATCAACAATGGGAATTTTAAATGAATTTTGTATTTTCATATTTTCCAAAAATATTTAAAAATTGCAATTTTTCTTTTAGATATGATTTGATTACTCTCCAAATGGGTTTATTGGCACTCCTACAGTCCTCTAGAATCAATTTCTGACAAACTTTGAAAATGCCATTTTTGGACCAAAATCGACAAAAGCGGCAAGGGGTTAGCCTTGCTACTTGTTGTTTTTAGGTCAAAACATAAGTTGCCATCAAAATTGCAGCAGAGTAGAGAATGGGATGGAGATGGCAGCCGTGCAATTTCAGATGTCGGGGATCAACAATGGGAATTTTAAATGAATTTTGTATTTTCATATTTTCCAAAAATATTTAAAAATTTCAATTTTTCTTTTAGATATGATTTGATTACTCTCCAAATGGGTTTATTGGCACTCCTACAGTCCTCTAGAATCAATTTCTGACAAACTTTGAAAATGCCATTTTTGGACCAAAATCGACAAAAACGGCAAGGGGTTAGCCTTGCTATTTTTTGTTTTTAGGTCAAAACATAAGTTGCCATCAAAATTGCAGCAGAGTAGAGAATGGGATGGAGATGGCAGCCGTGCAATTTCAGATGTCGGGGATCAACAATAGCAATTTTAAAAAACATTGTAATTTTCATATTTTTTAAAATATATTGAAAAATTGCAATTTTTCTATCGGATATGATTTGATTACTCTGATTTGATTTGATTTGATTTGATTTGATTGGCACTCCTACAGTCCTCTAGAATCAATTTCTGACAAACTTTGAAAATGCCATTTTTGGACCAAAATCGACAAAAACGGCAAGGGGTTAGCCTTGCTACTTTTTGTTTTTAGGTCAAAACATAAGATGCCATCAAAATTGCAGCAGAGTAGAGAATGGGATGGAGATGGCAGCCGTGCAATTTCAGATGTCGGGGATCAACAATGGGAATTTTAAATGAATTTTGTATTTTCATATTTTCCAAAAATATTTAAAAATTTCAATTTTTCTTTTAGATATGATTTGATTACTCTCCAAATGGGTTTATTGGCACTCCTACAGTCCTCTAGAATCAATTTCTGACAAACTTTGAAAATGCCATTTTTGGACCAAAATCGACAAAAGCGGCAAGGGGTTAGCCTTGCTACTTGTTGTTTTTAGGTCAAAACATAAGTTGCCATCAAAATTGCAGCAGAGTAGAGAATGGGATGGAGATGGCAGCCGTGCAATTTCAGATGTCGGGGATCAACAATGGGAATTTTAAATGAATTTTGTATTTTCATATTTTCCAAAACATATTGAAAAATTGCAATTTTTCTATCGGATATGATTTGATTACTCTGATTTGATTTGATTTGATTTGATTGGCACTCCTACAGTCCTCTAGAATCAATTTCTGACAAACTTTGAAAATGCCATTTTTGGACCAAAATCGACAAAAACGGCAAGGGGTTAGCCTTGCTATTTTTTGTTTTTAGGTCAAAACATAAGTTGCCATCAAAATTGCAGCAGAGTAGAGAATGGGATGGAGATGGCAGCCGTGCAATTTCAGATGTCGGGGATCAACAATGGGAATTTTAAATGAATTTTGTATTTTCATATTTTCCAAAACATATTGAAAAATTGCAATTTTTCTATCGGATATAATTTGATTACTCTGATTTGATTTGATTTGATTTGATTGGCACTCCTACAGTCCTCTAGAATCAATTTCTGACAAACTTTGAAAATGCCATTTTTGGACCAAAATCGACAAAAACGGCAAGGGGTTAGCCTTGCTACTTTTTGTTTTTAGGTCAAAACATAAGATGCCATCAAAATTGCAGCAGAGTAGAGAATGGGATGGAGATGGCAGCCGTGCAATTTCAGATGTCGGGGATCAACAATGGGAATTTTAAATGAATTTTGTATTTTCATATTTTCCAAAAATATTTAAAAATTTCAATTTTTCTTTTAGATATGATTTGATTACTCTCCAAATGGGTTTATTGGCACTCCTACAGTCCTCTAGAATCAATTTCTGACAAACTTTGAAAATGCCATTTTTGGACCAAAATCGACAAAAGCGGCAAGGGGTTAGCCTTGCTACTTGTTGTTTTTAGGTCAAAACATAAGTTGCCATCAAAATTGCAGCAGAGTAGAGAATGGGATGGAGATGGCAGCCGTGCAATTTCAGATGTCGGGGATCAACAATGGGAATTTTAAATGAATTTTGTATTTTCATATTTTCCAAAAATATTTAAAAATTTCAATTTTTCTTTTAGATATGATTTGATTACTCTCCAAATGGGTTTATTGGCACTCCTACAGTCCTCTAGAATCAATTTCTGACAAACTTTGAAAATGCCATTTTTGGACCAAAATCGACAAAAGCGGCAAGGGGTTAGCCTTGCTACTTGTTGTTTTTAGGTCAAAACATAAGTTGCCATCAAAATTGCAGCAGAGTAGAGAATGGGATGGAGATGGCAGCCGTGCAATTTCAGATGTCGGGGATCAACAATGGGAATTTTAAATGAATTTTGTATTTTCATATTTTCCAAAAATATTTAAAAATTTCAATTTTTCTTTTAGATATGATTTGATTACTCTCCAAATGGGTTTATTGGCACTCCTACAGTCCTCTAGAATCAATTTCTGACAAACTTTGAAAATGCCATTTTTGGACCAAAATCGACAAAAACGGCAAGGGGTTAGCCTTGCTATTTTTTGTTTTTAGGTCAAAACATAAGTTGCCATCAAAATTGCAGCAGAGTAGAGAATGGGATGGAGATGGCAGCCGTGCAATTTCAGATGTCGGGGATCAACAATAGCAATTTTAAAAAACATTGTAATTTTCATATTTTTTAAAATATATTGAAAAATTGCAATTTTTCTATCGGATATGATTTGATTACTCTGATTTGATTTGATTTGATTTGATTTGATTGGCACTCCTACAGTCCTCTAGAATCAATTTCTGACAAACTTTGAAAATGCCATTTTTGGACCAAAATCGACAAAAACGGCAAGGGGTTAGCCTTGCTACTTTTTGTTTTTAGGTCAAAACATAAGATGCCATCAAAATTGCAGCAGAGTAGAGAATGGGATGGAGATGGCAGCCGTGCAATTTCAGATGTCGGGGATCAACAATGGGAATTTTAAATGAATTTTGTATTTTCATATTTTCCAAAAATATTTAAAAATTTCAATTTTTCTTTTAGATATGATTTGATTACTCTCCAAATGGGTTTATTGGCACTCCTACAGTCCTCTAGAATCAATTTCTGACAAACTTTGAAAATGCCATTTTTGGACCAAAATCGACAAAAGCGGCAAGGGGTTAGCCTTGCTACTTGTTGTTTTTAGGTCAAAACATAAGTTGCCATCAAAATTGCAGCAGAGTAGAGAATGGGATGGAGATGGCAGCCGTGCAATTTCAGATGTCGGGGATCAACAATGGGAATTTTAAATGAATTTTGTATTTTCATATTTTCCAAAACATATTGAAAAATTGCAATTTTTCTATCGGATATAATTTGATTACTCTGATTTGATTTGATTTGATTTGATTGGCACTCCTACAGTCCTCTAGAATCAATTTCTGACAAACTTTGAAAATGCCATTTTTGGACCAAAATCGACAAAAACGGCAAGGGGTTAGCCTTGCTACTTTTTGTTTTTAGGTCAAAACATAAGATGCCATCAAAATTGCAGCAGAGTAGAGAATGGGATGGAGATGGCAGCCGTGCAATTTCAGATGTCGGGGATCAACAATGGGAATTTTAAATGAATTTTGTATTTTCATATTTTCCAAAAATATTTAAAAATTTCAATTTTTCTTTTAGATATGATTTGATTACTCTCCAAATGGGTTTATTGGCACTCCTACAGTCCTCTAGAATCAATTTCTGACAAACTTTGAAAATGCCATTTTTGGACCAAAATCGACAAAAGCGGCAAGGGGTTAGCCTTGCTACTTGTTGTTTTTAGGTCAAAACATAAGTTGCCATCAAAATTGCAGCAGAGTAGAGAATGGGATGGAGATGGCAGCCGTGCAATTTCAGATGTCGGGGATCAACAATGGGAATTTTAAATGAATTTTGTATTTTCATATTTTCCAAAACATATTGAAAAATTGCAATTTTTCTATCGGATATGATTTGATTACTCTGATTTGATTTGATTTGATTTGATTGGCACTCCTACAGTCCTCTAGAATCAATTTCTGACAAACTTTGAAAATGCCATTTTTGGACCAAAATCGACAAAAACGGCAAGGGGTTAGCCTTGCTATTTTTTGTTTTTAGGTCAAAACATAAGTTGCCATCAAAATTGCAGCAGAGTAGAGAATGGGATGGAGATGGCAGCCGTGCAATTTCAGATGTCGGGGATCAACAATGGGAATTTTAAATGAATTTTGTATTTTCATATTTTCCAAAACATATTGAAAAATTGCAATTTTTCTATCGGATATAATTTGATTACTCTGATTTGATTTGATTTGATTTGATTGGCACTCCTACAGTCCTCTAGAATCAATTTCTGACAAACTTTGAAAATGCCATTTTTGGACCAAAATCGACAAAAACGGCAAGGGGTTAGCCTTGCTACTTTTTGTTTTTAGGTCAAAACATAAGATGCCATCAAAATTGCAGCAGAGTAGAGAATGGGATGGAGATGGCAGCCGTGCAATTTCAGATGTCGGGGATCAACAATGGGAATTTTAAATGAATTTTGTATTTTCATATTTTCCAAAAATATTTAAAAATTTCAATTTTTCTTTTAGATATGATTTGATTACTCTCCAAATGGGTTTATTGGCACTCCTACAGTCCTCTAGAATCAATTTCTGACAAACTTTGAAAATGCCATTTTTGGACCAAAATCGACAAAAGCGGCAAGGGGTTAGCCTTGCTACTTGTTGTTTTTAGGTCAAAACATAAGTTGCCATCAAAATTGCAGCAGAGTAGAGAATGGGATGGAGATGGCAGCCGTGCAATTTCAGATGTCGGGGATCAACAATGGGAATTTTAAATGAATTTTGTATTTTCATATTTTCCAAAAATATTTAAAAATTTCAATTTTTCTTTTAGATATGATTTGATTACTCTCCAAATGGGTTTATTGGCACTCCTACAGTCCTCTAGAATCAATTTCTGACAAACTTTGAAAATGCCATTTTTGGACCAAAATCGACAAAAGCGGCAAGGGGTTAGCCTTGCTACTTGTTGTTTTTAGGTCAAAACATAAGTTGCCATCAAAATTGCAGCAGAGTAGAGAATGGGATGGAGATGGCAGCCGTGCAATTTCAGATGTCGGGGATCAACAATGGGAATTTTAAATGAATTTTGTATTTTCATATTTTCCAAAAATATTTAAAAATTTCAATTTTTCTTTTAGATATGATTTGATTACTCTCCAAATGGGTTTATTGGCACTCCTACAGTCCTCTAGAATCAATTTCTGACAAACTTTGAAAATGCCATTTTTGGACCAAAATCGACAAAAACGGCAAGGGGTTAGCCTTGCTATTTTTTGTTTTTAGGTCAAAACATAAGTTGCCATCAAAATTGCAGCAGAGTAGAGAATGGGATGGAGATGGCAGCCGTGCAATTTCAGATGTCGGGGATCAACAATAGCAATTTTAAAAAACATTGTAATTTTCATATTTTTTAAAATATATTGAAAAATTGCAATTTTTCTATCGGATATGATTTGATTACTCTGATTTGATTTGATTTGATTTGATTTGATTGGCACTCCTACAGTCCTCTAGAATCAATTTCTGACAAACTTTGAAAATGCCATTTTTGGACCAAAATCGACAAAAACGGCAAGGGGTTAGCCTTGCTACTTTTTGTTTTTAGGTCAAAACATAAGATGCCATCAAAATTGCAGCAGAGTAGAGAATGGGATGGAGATGGCAGCCGTGCAATTTCAGATGTCGGGGATCAACAATGGGAATTTTAAATGAATTTTGTATTTTCATATTTTCCAAAAATATTTAAAAATTTCAATTTTTCTTTTAGATATGATTTGATTACTCTCCAAATGGGTTTATTGGCACTCCTACAGTCCTCTAGAATCAATTTCTGACAAACTTTGAAAATGCCATTTTTGGACCAAAATCGACAAAAGCGGCAAGGGGTTAGCCTTGCTACTTGTTGTTTTTAGGTCAAAACATAAGTTGCCATCAAAATTGCAGCAGAGTAGAGAATGGGATGGAGATGGCAGCCGTGCAATTTCAGATGTCGGGGATCAACAATGGGAATTTTAAATGAATTTTGTATTTTCATATTTTCCAAAACATATTGAAAAATTGCAATTTTTCTATCGGATATAATTTGATTACTCTGATTTGATTTGATTTGATTTGATTGGCACTCCTACAGTCCTCTAGAATCAATTTCTGACAAACTTTGAAAATGCCATTTTTGGACCAAAATCGACAAAAACGGCAAGGGGTTAGCCTTGCTACTTTTTGTTTTTAGGTCAAAACATAAGATGCCATCAAAATTGCAGCAGAGTAGAGAATGGGATGGAGATGGCAGCCGTGCAATTTCAGATGTCGGGGATCAACAATGGGAATTTTAAATGAATTTTGTATTTTCATATTTTCCAAAAATATTTAAAAATTTCAATTTTTCTTTTAGATATGATTTGATTACTCTCCAAATGGGTTTATTGGCACTCCTACAGTCCTCTAGAATCAATTTCTGACAAACTTTGAAAATGCCATTTTTGGACCAAAATCGACAAAAGCGGCAAGGGGTTAGCCTTGCTACTTGTTGTTTTTAGGTCAAAACATAAGTTGCCATCAAAATTGCAGCAGAGTAGAGAATGGGATGGAGATGGCAGCCGTGCAATTTCAGATGTCGGGGATCAACAATGGGAATTTTAAATGAATTTTGTATTTTCATATTTTCCAAAAATATTTAAAAATTTCAATTTTTCTTTTAGATATGATTTGATTACTCTCCAAATGGGTTTATTGGCACTCCTACAGTCCTCTAGAATCAATTTCTGACAAACTTTGAAAATGCCATTTTTGGACCAAAATCGACAAAAGCGGCAAGGGGTTAGCCTTGCTACTTGTTGTTTTTAGGTCAAAACATAAGTTGCCATCAAAATTGCAGCAGAGTAGAGAATGGGATGGAGATGGCAGCCGTGCAATTTCAGATGTCGGGGATCAACAATGGGAATTTTAAATGAATTTTGTATTTTCATATTTTCCAAAACATATTGAAAAATTGCAATTTTTCTATCGGATATGATTTGATTACTCTGATTTGATTTGATTTGATTTGATTGGCACTCCTACAGTCCTCTAGAATCAATTTCTGACAAACTTTGAAAATGCCATTTTTGGACCAAAATCGACAAAAACGGCAAGGGGTTAGCCTTGCTATTTTTTGTTTTTAGGTCAAAACATAAGTTGCCATCAAAATTGCAGCAGAGTAGAGAATGGGATGGAGATGGCAGCCGTGCAATTTCAGATGTCGGGGATCAACAATGGGAATTTTAAATGAATTTTGTATTTTCATATTTTCCAAAAATATTTAAAAATTGCAATTTTTCTTTTAGATATGATTTGATTACTCTCCAAATGGGTTTATTGGCACTCCTACAGTCCTCTAGAATCAATTTCTGACAAACTTTGAAAATGCCATTTTTGGACCAAAATCGACAAAAGCGGCAAGGGGTTAGCCTTGCTACTTGTTGTTTTTAGGTCAAAACATAAGTTGCCATCAAAATTGCAGCAGAGTAGAGAATGGGATGGAGATGGCAGCCGTGCAATTTCAGATGTCGGGGATCAACAATGGGAATTTTAAATGAATTTTGTATTTTCATATTTTCCAAAAATATTTAAAAATTTCAATTTTTCTTTTAGATATGATTTGATTACTCTCCAAATGGGTTTATTGGCACTCCTACAGTCCTCTAGAATCAATTTCTGACAAACTTTGAAAATGCCATTTTTGGACCAAAATCGACAAAAACGGCAAGGGGTTAGCCTTGCTATTTTTTGTTTTTAGGTCAAAACATAAGTTGCCATCAAAATTGCAGCAGAGTAGAGAATGGGATGGAGATGGCAGCCGTGCAATTTCAGATGTCGGGGATCAACAATAGCAATTTTAAAAAACATTGTAATTTTCATATTTTTTAAAATATATTGAAAAATTGCAATTTTTCTATCGGATATGATTTGATTACTCTGATTTGATTTGATTTGATTTGATTTGATTGGCACTCCTACAGTCCTCTAGAATCAATTTCTGACAAACTTTGAAAATGCCATTTTTGGACCAAAATCGACAAAAACGGCAAGGGGTTAGCCTTGCTACTTTTTGTTTTTAGGTCAAAACATAAGATGCCATCAAAATTGCAGCAGAGTAGAGAATGGGATGGAGATGGCAGCCGTGCAATTTCAGATGTCGGGGATCAACAATGGGAATTTTAAATGAATTTTGTATTTTCATATTTTCCAAAAATATTTAAAAATTTCAATTTTTCTTTTAGATATGATTTGATTACTCTCCAAATGGGTTTATTGGCACTCCTACAGTCCTCTAGAATCAATTTCTGACAAACTTTGAAAATGCCATTTTTGGACCAAAATCGACAAAAGCGGCAAGGGGTTAGCCTTGCTACTTGTTGTTTTTAGGTCAAAACATAAGTTGCCATCAAAATTGCAGCAGAGTAGAGAATGGGATGGAGATGGCAGCCGTGCAATTTCAGATGTCGGGGATCAACAATGGGAATTTTAAATGAATTTTGTATTTTCATATTTTCCAAAACATATTGAAAAATTGCAATTTTTCTATCGGATATGATTTGATTACTCTGATTTGATTTGATTTGATTTGATTGGCACTCCTACAGTCCTCTAGAATCAATTTCTGACAAACTTTGAAAATGCCATTTTTGGACCAAAATCGACAAAAACGGCAAGGGGTTAGCCTTGCTATTTTTTGTTTTTAGGTCAAAACATAAGTTGCCATCAAAATTGCAGCAGAGTAGAGAATGGGATGGAGATGGCAGCCGTGCAATTTCAGATGTCGGGGATCAACAATGGGAATTTTAAATGAATTTTGTATTTTCATATTTTCCAAAACATATTGAAAAATTGCAATTTTTCTATCGGATATAATTTGATTACTCTGATTTGATTTGATTTGATTTGATTGGCACTCCTACAGTCCTCTAGAATCAATTTCTGACAAACTTTGAAAATGCCATTTTTGGACCAAAATCGACAAAAACGGCAAGGGGTTAGCCTTGCTACTTTTTGTTTTTAGGTCAAAACATAAGATGCCATCAAAATTGCAGCAGAGTAGAGAATGGGATGGAGATGGCAGCCGTGCAATTTCAGATGTCGGGGATCAACAATGGGAATTTTAAATGAATTTTGTATTTTCATATTTTCCAAAAATATTTAAAAATTTCAATTTTTCTTTTAGATATGATTTGATTACTCTCCAAATGGGTTTATTGGCACTCCTACAGTCCTCTAGAATCAATTTCTGACAAACTTTGAAAATGCCATTTTTGGACCAAAATCGACAAAAGCGGCAAGGGGTTAGCCTTGCTACTTGTTGTTTTTAGGTCAAAACATAAGTTGCCATCAAAATTGCAGCAGAGTAGAGAATGGGATGGAGATGGCAGCCGTGCAATTTCAGATGTCGGGGATCAACAATGGGAATTTTAAATGAATTTTGTATTTTCATATTTTCCAAAACATATTGAAAAATTGCAATTTTTCTATCGGATATGATTTGATTACTCTGATTTGATTTGATTTGATTTGATTGGCACTCCTACAGTCCTCTAGAATCAATTTCTGACAAACTTTGAAAATGCCATTTTTGGACCAAAATCGACAAAAACGGCAAGGGGTTAGCCTTGCTATTTTTTGTTTTTAGGTCAAAACATAAGTTGCCATCAAAATTGCAGCAGAGTAGAGAATGGGATGGAGATGGCAGCCGTGCAATTTCAGATGTCGGGGATCAACAATGGGAATTTTAAATGAATTTTGTATTTTCATATTTTCCAAAAATATTTAAAAATTGCAATTTTTCTTTTAGATATGATTTGATTACTCTCCAAATGGGTTTATTGGCACTCCTACAGTCCTCTAGAATCAATTTCTGACAAACTTTGAAAATGCCATTTTTGGACCAAAATCGACAAAAGCGGCAAGGGGTTAGCCTTGCTACTTGTTGTTTTTAGGTCAAAACATAAGTTGCCATCAAAATTGCAGCAGAGTAGAGAATGGGATGGAGATGGCAGCCGTGCAATTTCAGATGTCGGGGATCAACAATGGGAATTTTAAATGAATTTTGTATTTTCATATTTTCCAAAACATATTGAAAAATTGCAATTTTTCTATCGGATATAATTTGATTACTCTGATTTGATTTGATTTGATTTGATTGGCACTCCTACAGTCCTCTAGAATCAATTTCTGACAAACTTTGAAAATGCCATTTTTGGACCAAAATCGACAAAAACGGCAAGGGGTTAGCCTTGCTACTTTTTGTTTTTAGGTCAAAACATAAGATGCCATCAAAATTGCAGCAGAGTAGAGAATGGGATGGAGATGGCAGCCGTGCAATTTCTGATGTCGGGGATCAACAATAGCAATTTTAAATACATTTTCAATTTTCATATTTTTCAAAACATATTAAAAAATTGCAATTTTTCTATCGGATATGATTTGATTACTCTCCAAATGGGTTTTTGGCACTCCTACAGTCCTCTAGAATCAATTTCTGACAAACTTTGAAAATGCCATTTTTGGACCAAAATCGACAAAAACGGCAAGGGGTTAGCCTTGCTATTTTTTGTTTTTAGGTCAAAACATAAGTTGCCATCAAAATTGCAGCAGAGTAGAGAATGGGATGGAGATGGCATCCGTGCAATTTCAGATGTCGGGGATCAACAATGGGAATTTTAAATGAATTTTGTATTTTCATATTTTCCAAAAATATTTAAAAATTTCAATTTTTCTTTTAGATATGATTTGATTACTCTCCAAATGGGTTTATTGGCACTCCTACAGTCCTCTAGAATCAATTTCTGACAAACTTTGAAAATGCCATTTTTGGACCAAAATCGACAAAAACGGCAAGGGGTTAGCCTTGCTATTTTTTGTTTTTAGGTCAAAACATAAGTTGCCATCAAAATTGCAGCAGAGTAGAGAATGGGATGGAGATGGCAGCCGTGCAATTTCAGATGTCGGGGATCAACAATAGCAATTTTAAAAAACATTGTAATTTTCATATTTTTTAAAATATATTGAAAAATTGCAATTTTTCTATCGGATATGATTTGATTACTCTGATTTGATTTGATTTGATTTGATTTGATTGGCACTCCTACAGTCCTCTAGAATCAATTTCTGACAAACTTTGAAAATGCCATTTTTGGACCAAAATCGACAAAAACGGCAAGGGGTTAGCCTTGCTACTTTTTGTTTTTAGGTCAAAACATAAGATGCCATCAAAATTGCAGCAGAGTAGAGAATGGGATGGAGATGGCAGCCGTGCAATTTCAGATGTCGGGGATCAACAATGGGAATTTTAAATGAATTTTGTATTTTCATATTTTCCAAAAATATTTAAAAATTTCAATTTTTCTTTTAGATATGATTTGATTACTCTCCAAATGGGTTTATTGGCACTCCTACAGTCCTCTAGAATCAATTTCTGACAAACTTTGAAAATGCCATTTTTGGACCAAAATCGACAAAAGCGGCAAGGGGTTAGCCTTGCTACTTGTTGTTTTTAGGTCAAAACATAAGTTGCCATCAAAATTGCAGCAGAGTAGAGAATGGGATGGAGATGGCAGCCGTGCAATTTCAGATGTCGGGGATCAACAATGGGAATTTTAAATGAATTTTGTATTTTCATATTTTCCAAAACATATTGAAAAATTGCAATTTTTCTATCGGATATAATTTGATTACTCTGATTTGATTTGATTTGATTTGATTGGCACTCCTACAGTCCTCTAGAATCAATTTCTGACAAACTTTGAAAATGCCATTTTTGGACCAAAATCGACAAAAACGGCAAGGGGTTAGCCTTGCTACTTTTTGTTTTTAGGTCAAAACATAAGATGCCATCAAAATTGCAGCAGAGTAGAGAATGGGATGGAGATGGCAGCCGTGCAATTTCAGATGTCGGGGATCAACAATGGGAATTTTAAATGAATTTTGTATTTTCATATTTTCCAAAAATATTTAAAAATTTCAATTTTTCTTTTAGATATGATTTGATTACTCTCCAAATGGGTTTATTGGCACTCCTACAGTCCTCTAGAATCAATTTCTGACAAACTTTGAAAATGCCATTTTTGGACCAAAATCGACAAAAGCGGCAAGGGGTTAGCCTTGCTACTTGTTGTTTTTAGGTCAAAACATAAGTTGCCATCAAAATTGCAGCAGAGTAGAGAATGGGATGGAGATGGCAGCCGTGCAATTTCAGATGTCGGGGATCAACAATGGGAATTTTAAATGAATTTTGTATTTTCATATTTTCCAAAAATATTTAAAAATTTCAATTTTTCTTTTAGATATGATTTGATTACTCTCCAAATGGGTTTATTGGCACTCCTACAGTCCTCTAGAATCAATTTCTGACAAACTTTGAAAATGCCATTTTTGGACCAAAATCGACAAAAGCGGCAAGGGGTTAGCCTTGCTACTTGTTGTTTTTAGGTCAAAACATAAGTTGCCATCAAAATTGCAGCAGAGTAGAGAATGGGATGGAGATGGCAGCCGTGCAATTTCAGATGTCGGGGATCAACAATGGGAATTTTAAATGAATTTTGTATTTTCATATTTTCCAAAACATATTGAAAAATTGCAATTTTTCTATCGGATATGATTTGATTACTCTGATTTGATTTGATTTGATTTGATTGGCACTCCTACAGTCCTCTAGAATCAATTTCTGACAAACTTTGAAAATGCCATTTTTGGACCAAAATCGACAAAAACGGCAAGGGGTTAGCCTTGCTATTTTTTGTTTTTAGGTCAAAACATAAGTTGCCATCAAAATTGCAGCAGAGTAGAGAATGGGATGGAGATGGCAGCCGTGCA
Source organism: Hippasteria phrygiana (assembly GCA_037893225.1). NCBI lineage: Eukaryota > Metazoa > Echinodermata > Asteroidea > Valvatida > Goniasteridae > Hippasteria > Hippasteria phrygiana. The sequence goes on from JAZGUH010000256.1 coordinate 631,117, forward strand.
ATTTCAGATGTCGGGGATCAACAATGGGAATTTTAAATGAATTTTGTATTTTCATATTTTCCAAAAATATTTAAAAATTGCAATTTTTCTTTTAGATATGATTTGATTACTCTCCAAATGGGTTTATTGGCACTCCTACAGTCCTCTAGAATCAATTTCTGACAAACTTTGAAAATGCCATTTTTGGACCAAAATCGACAAAAGCGGCAAGGGGTTAGCCTTGCTACTTGTTGTTTTTAGGTCAAAACATAAGTTGCCATCAAAATTGCAGCAGAGTAGAGAATGGGATGGAGATGGCAGCCGTGCAATTTCAGATGTCGGGGATCAACAATGGGAATTTTAAATGAATTTTGTATTTTCATATTTTCCAAAAATATTTAAAAATTTCAATTTTTCTTTTAGATATGATTTGATTACTCTCCAAATGGGTTTATTGGCACTCCTACAGTCCTCTAGAATCAATTTCTGACAAACTTTGAAAATGCCATTTTTGGACCAAAATCGACAAAAACGGCAAGGGGTTAGCCTTGCTATTTTTTGTTTTTAGGTCAAAACATAAGTTGCCATCAAAATTGCAGCAGAGTAGAGAATGGGATGGAGATGGCAGCCGTGCAATTTCAGATGTCGGGGATCAACAATAGCAATTTTAAAAAACATTGTAATTTTCATATTTTTTAAAATATATTGAAAAATTGCAATTTTTCTATCGGATATGATTTGATTACTCTGATTTGATTTGATTTGATTTGATTTGATTGGCACTCCTACAGTCCTCTAGAATCAATTTCTGACAAACTTTGAAAATGCCATTTTTGGACCAAAATCGACAAAAACGGCAAGGGGTTAGCCTTGCTACTTTTTGTTTTTAGGTCAAAACATAAGATGCCATCAAAATTGCAGCAGAGTAGAGAATGGGATGGAGATGGCAGCCGTGCAATTTCAGATGTCGGGGATCAACAATGGGAATTTTAAATGAATTTTGTATTTTCATATTTTCCAAAAATATTTAAAAATTTCAATTTTTCTTTTAGATATGATTTGATTACTCTCCAAATGGGTTTATTGGCACTCCTACAGTCCTCTAGAATCAATTTCTGACAAACTTTGAAAATGCCATTTTTGGACCAAAATCGACAAAAGCGGCAAGGGGTTAGCCTTGCTACTTGTTGTTTTTAGGTCAAAACATAAGTTGCCATCAAAATTGCAGCAGAGTAGAGAATGGGATGGAGATGGCAGCCGTGCAATTTCAGATGTCGGGGATCAACAATGGGAATTTTAAATGAATTTTGTATTTTCATATTTTCCAAAACATATTGAAAAATTGCAATTTTTCTATCGGATATGATTTGATTACTCTGATTTGATTTGATTTGATTTGATTGGCACTCCTACAGTCCTCTAGAATCAATTTCTGACAAACTTTGAAAATGCCATTTTTGGACCAAAATCGACAAAAACGGCAAGGGGTTAGCCTTGCTATTTTTTGTTTTTAGGTCAAAACATAAGTTGCCATCAAAATTGCAGCAGAGTAGAGAATGGGATGGAGATGGCAGCCGTGCAATTTCAGATGTCGGGGATCAACAATGGGAATTTTAAATGAATTTTGTATTTTCATATTTTCCAAAACATATTGAAAAATTGCAATTTTTCTATCGGATATAATTTGATTACTCTGATTTGATTTGATTTGATTTGATTGGCACTCCTACAGTCCTCTAGAATCAATTTCTGACAAACTTTGAAAATGCCATTTTTGGACCAAAATCGACAAAAACGGCAAGGGGTTAGCCTTGCTACTTTTTGTTTTTAGGTCAAAACATAAGATGCCATCAAAATTGCAGCAGAGTAGAGAATGGGATGGAGATGGCAGCCGTGCAATTTCAGATGTCGGGGATCAACAATGGGAATTTTAAATGAATTTTGTATTTTCATATTTTCCAAAAATATTTAAAAATTTCAATTTTTCTTTTAGATATGATTTGATTACTCTCCAAATGGGTTTATTGGCACTCCTACAGTCCTCTAGAATCAATTTCTGACAAACTTTGAAAATGCCATTTTTGGACCAAAATCGACAAAAGCGGCAAGGGGTTAGCCTTGCTACTTGTTGTTTTTAGGTCAAAACATAAGTTGCCATCAAAATTGCAGCAGAGTAGAGAATGGGATGGAGATGGCAGCCGTGCAATTTCAGATGTCGGGGATCAACAATGGGAATTTTAAATGAATTTTGTATTTTCATATTTTCCAAAACATATTGAAAAATTGCAATTTTTCTATCGGATATGATTTGATTACTCTGATTTGATTTGATTTGATTTGATTGGCACTCCTACAGTCCTCTAGAATCAATTTCTGACAAACTTTGAAAATGCCATTTTTGGACCAAAATCGACAAAAACGGCAAGGGGTTAGCCTTGCTATTTTTTGTTTTTAGGTCAAAACATAAGTTGCCATCAAAATTGCAGCAGAGTAGAGAATGGGATGGAGATGGCAGCCGTGCAATTTCAGATGTCGGGGATCAACAATGGGAATTTTAAATGAATTTTGTATTTTCATATTTTCCAAAAATATTTAAAAATTGCAATTTTTCTTTTAGATATGATTTGATTACTCTCCAAATGGGTTTATTGGCACTCCTACAGTCCTCTAGAATCAATTTCTGACAAACTTTGAAAATGCCATTTTTGGACCAAAATCGACAAAAGCGGCAAGGGGTTAGCCTTGCTACTTGTTGTTTTTAGGTCAAAACATAAGTTGCCATCAAAATTGCAGCAGAGTAGAGAATGGGATGGAGATGGCAGCCGTGCAATTTCAGATGTCGGGGATCAACAATGGGAATTTTAAATGAATTTTGTATTTTCATATTTTCCAAAACATATTGAAAAATTGCAATTTTTCTATCGGATATAATTTGATTACTCTGATTTGATTTGATTTGATTTGATTGGCACTCCTACAGTCCTCTAGAATCAATTTCTGACAAACTTTGAAAATGCCATTTTTGGACCAAAATCGACAAAAACGGCAAGGGGTTAGCCTTGCTACTTTTTGTTTTTAGGTCAAAACATAAGATGCCATCAAAATTGCAGCAGAGTAGAGAATGGGATGGAGATGGCAGCCGTGCAATTTCTGATGTCGGGGATCAACAATAGCAATTTTAAATACATTTTCAATTTTCATATTTTTCAAAACATATTAAAAAATTGCAATTTTTCTATCGGATATGATTTGATTACTCTCCAAATGGGTTTTTGGCACTCCTACAGTCCTCTAGAATCAATTTCTGACAAACTTTGAAAATGCCATTTTTGGACCAAAATCGACAAAAACGGCAAGGGGTTAGCCTTGCTATTTTTTGTTTTTAGGTCAAAACATAAGTTGCCATCAAAATTGCAGCAGAGTAGAGAATGGGATGGAGATGGCATCCGTGCAATTTCAGATGTCGGGGATCAACAATGGGAATTTTAAATGAATTTTGTATTTTCATATTTTCCAAAAATATTTAAAAATTTCAATTTTTCTTTTAGATATGATTTGATTACTCTCCAAATGGGTTTATTGGCACTCCTACAGTCCTCTAGAATCAATTTCTGACAAACTTTGAAAATGCCATTTTTGGACCAAAATCGACAAAAACGGCAAGGGGTTAGCCTTGCTATTTTTTGTTTTTAGGTCAAAACATAAGTTGCCATCAAAATTGCAGCAGAGTAGAGAATGGGATGGAGATGGCAGCCGTGCAATTTCAGATGTCGGGGATCAACAATAGCAATTTTAAAAAACATTGTAATTTTCATATTTTTTAAAATATATTGAAAAATTGCAATTTTTCTATCGGATATGATTTGATTACTCTGATTTGATTTGATTTGATTTGATTTGATTGGCACTCCTACAGTCCTCTAGAATCAATTTCTGACAAACTTTGAAAATGCCATTTTTGGACCAAAATCGACAAAAACGGCAAGGGGTTAGCCTTGCTATTTTTTGTTTTTAGGTCAAAACATAAGTTGCCATCAAAATTGCAGCAGAGTAGAGAATGGGATGGAGATGGCAGCCGTGCAATTTCAGATGTCGGGGATCAACAATAGCAATTTTAAAAAACATTGTAATTTTCATATTTTTTAAAATATATTGAAAAATTGCAATTTTTCTATCGGATATGATTTGATTACTCTGATTTGATTTGATTTGATTTGATTTGATTGGCACTCCTACAGTCCTCTAGAATCAATTTCTGACAAACTTTGAAAATGCCATTTTTGGACCAAAATCGACAAAAACGGCAAGGGGTTAGCCTTGCTACTTTTTGTTTTTAGGTCAAAACATAAGATGCCATCAAAATTGCAGCAGAGTAGAGAATGGGATGGAGATGGCAGCCGTGCAATTTCAGATGTCGGGGATCAACAATGGGAATTTTAAATGAATTTTGTATTTTCATATTTTCCAAAAATATTTAAAAATTTCAATTTTTCTTTTAGATATGATTTGATTACTCTCCAAATGGGTTTATTGGCACTCCTACAGTCCTCTAGAATCAATTTCTGACAAACTTTGAAAATGCCATTTTTGGACCAAAATCGACAAAAACGGCAAGGGGTTAGCCTTGCTATTTTTTGTTTTTAGGTCAAAACATAAGTTGCCATCAAAATTGCAGCAGAGTAGAGAATGGGATGGAGATGGCAGCCGTGCAATTTCAGATGTCGGGGATCAACAATAGCAATTTTAAAAAACATTGTAATTTTCATATTTTTAAAAATATATTGAAAAATTGCAATTTTTCTATCGGATATGATTTGATTACTCTGATTTGATTTGATTTGATTTGATTTGATTGGCACTCCTACAGTCCTCTAGAATCAATTTCTGACAAACTTTGAAAATGCCATTTTTAGACCAAAATCGACAAAAACGGCAAGGGGTTAGCCTTGCTGTTTTTTGTTTTTAGGTCAAAACATAAGTTGCCATCAAAATTGCAGCAGAGTAGAGAATGGGATGGAGATGGCAGCCGTGCAATTTCAGATGTCGGGGATCAACAATAGCAATTTTAAATATATTTGTAATTTATATATTTTTCAAAACATATTGAAAAATTGCAATTTTTCTATCGGATATGATTTGATTACTCTGATTTGATTTGATTTGATTTGATTGGCACTCCTACAGTCCTCTAGAATCAATTTCTGACAAACTTTGAAAATGCCATTTTTGGACCAAAATCGACAAAAACGGCAAGGAGTTTTGCTATTTTTTTGTTTTTAGGTCAAAAATTAAGTTGCCATCAAAATTGCAGCAGAGTAGAGAATGGGATGGAGATGGCAGCCGTGCAATTTCAGATGTCGGGGATCAACAATGGGAATTTTAAATGAATTTTGTATTTTCATATTTTCCAAAACATATTGAAAAATTGCAATTTTTCTATCGGATATGATTTGATTACTCTGATTTGATTTGATTTGATTTGATTGGCACTCCTACAGTCCTCTAGAATCAATTTCTGACAAACTTTGAAAATGCCATTTTTGGACCAAAATCGACAAAAACGGCAAGGGGTTAGCCTTGCTATTTTTTGTTTTTAGGTCAAAACATAAGTTGCCATCAAAATTGCAGCAGAGTAGAGAATGGGATGGAGATGGCAGCCGTGCAATTTCAGATGTCGGGGATCAACAATAGCAATTTTAAAAAACATTGTAATTTTCATATTTTTTAAAATATATTGAAAAATTGCAATTTTTCTATCGGATATGATTTGATTACTCTGATTTGATTTGATTTGATTTGATTTGATTGGCACTCCTACAGTCCTCTAGAATCAATTTCTGACAAACTTTGAAAATGCCATTTTTAGACCAAAATCGACAAAAACGGCAAGGGGTTAGCCTTGCTGTTTTTTGTTTTTAGGTCAAAACATAAGTTGCCATCAAAATTGCAGCAGAGTAGAGAATGGGATGGAGATGGCAGCCGTGCAATTTCAGATGTCGGGGGTCAACAATAGCAATTTTAAACATATTTGTAATTTATATATTTTTCAAAACATATTGAAAAATTGCAATTTTTCTATCGGATATGATTTGATTACTCTGATTTGATTTGATTTGATTTGATTGGCACTCCTACAGTCCTCTAGAATCAATTTCTGACAAACTTTGAAAATGCCATTTTTGGACCAAAATCGACAAAAACGGCAAGGAGTTTTGCTATTTTTTTGTTTTTAGGTCAAAAAATAAGTTGCCATCAAAATTGCAGCAGAGTAGAGAATGGGATGGAGATGGCAGCCGTGCAATTTCAGATGTCGGGGATCAACAATGGGAATTTTAAATGAATTTGGTATTTTCATATTTTCCAAAACATATTGAAAAATTGCAATTTTTCTATCGGATATGATTTGATTACTCTGATTTGATTTGATTTGATTTGATTGGCACTCCTACAGTCCTCTAGAATCAATTTCTGACAAACTTTGAAAATGCCATTTTTAGACCAAAATCGACAAAAACGGCAAGGGGTTAGCCTTGCTGTTTTTTGTTTTTAGGTCAAAACATAAGTTGCCATCAAAATTGCAGCAGAGTAGAGAATGGGATGGAGATGGCAGCCGTGCAATTTCAGATGTCGGGGATCAACAATAGCAATTTTAAATATATTTGTAATTTATATATTTTTCAAAACATATTGAAAAATTGCAATTTTTCTATCGGATATGATTTGATTACTCTGATTTGATTTGATTTGATTTGATTGGCACTCCTACAGTCCTCTAGAATCAATTTCTGACAAACTTTGAAAATGCCATTTTTGGACCAAAATCGACAAAAACGGCAAGGAGTTTTGCTATTTTTTTGTTTTTAGGTCAAAAAATAAGTTGCTTTCAAAATTGCAGCAGAGATAGAGAATGGGATAAAGAGATATAAGCTGTGCAATTTCAGATATCGGGGATCAACAATGTGAATTTTAAATGAATTTTTAATTTACATATTTTTCTAAAAAATATTGAAAATGTTTAATTTTTCTATTGGATATGATTTGATTGCTCTCCAAATGGTTTTTTGGCACTCCTACAGTCCTCTAGAATCAATTTCTGACAAAGTTTGAAAATGCCAATTTTCAGACCAAAATCGGCAAAAACGGCATGGATAACCCCTTGCTATTTTTTGTTTTTAGGTCAAAAAATACGTTGCCATCAAAATTGCAGCAGAGATAGAGAATGGGATGGAGATGCTAGCCGTGCAATTTCAGATGTCGGCGATCAACAATGGGAATTTTAAATGAATTTGTAATGTTTCATATTTTTCCAAAAGTATTGCAAAATTGCAATTTTTCTATCTATATGATTTGATTGCTCTCTAGATGGGCTTTTGGCACTCCTACAGTCCTCTGGAATCAATTTCTGACATATTTTGAAGATGCCATTTTTGGGCCGAAAACTGCAAAAACGGCTCCTCCGGTGATTTCGGTTTGTCCCGGCCTCATTTGCTATCGATTCACTCCCTATCTCGTCAATAGCTGCGGGGATTCATGATTACTTAGCTTTGACGAGCGTTTGCGATGAACTTGGGTTGGGGTCCCCAAACAAACCCAGGAACAAAATTGGAATGGAGACTTCAGCCGTGTAATTTCATATTTCTGGGATTAATATCTGGGGTAATTGTGATATTTTAAATATTTAATATTTTCATTATTTCATTATTTCACAATCCTCCCACTGTGACATTTGAAAGTGTACAACTGCTAAAGGATACATGTTATGCAAATTCTAGCACCACTTTTCACATATAGGTTTTACAATAATGTTTCCCTTATATAGGTAAATAGTTCTAAAAGTATGTACATTTCTTTATATACGATATACAACTTTACACAAAATGGCTCCTTCACAGCTGAGCCTTGTATTATATCTGGTGTGATTTGCCTATTACATTCTCAACTCCTGGACTATAGAAAAGTTACTGTATACCTCATGCACAGCGTTTAACCACTGTTATCGTTTGTTTTGGTTTTTTCGCACTACCTGGGGTTCTAGCTGGAGTTCTTTTAAATATAGGGTATTTTTTTAGAAATCAGTTCTTTTACTTTTATTTAGTGTGTTTTTAACAAAAAGTCCTACATGGAGTAAACAAAAAAAAGGTTTCCAGTTTAAGTTGGAAATCGCCTCATTGCGTACAAAACCACAGCACAGACCTGTATAATTAGAAAAAACACCTTGTGGGGTCTGGTGTACACATTTGTGCGCCAACTGTCACACAATAAAGTGATACATTCACTGCACGACAGTATAGGTTATACACGCATTTTCAATATCTATTTTCTGGTTTGTATTTTTCTTGATCCAATCTAGAGTTTTTACGAGTTTGAGAGCGGTATGGGCGTATATGGCTCATGGGCGTAGATTCCGGGAGATGTAGAGGATATATCCCAATTCCCACTTTTTGACCAGGGCGCCGGGATGGTTCATAGGATTGTCCCCCAGTTTTTTTCTTTTTGGTTGATTTTTTAAGGCGGAAGAGAGGAAGAAGAAGTAGCCAAGAGCCAACACGGAAATGTAAATTTCACGTACAATTCCCAGTTTAATTGCCGGAAAGAGTGTTCAAATGCGGGTGGGTAGGCCCCCTAAGTATAATTATAATACGTGTAATAAACCGTTCCTGCTCGTGTAAGAAAATGTCCGACACCACCCTGCCCGCGCGCACTTTTCGAAAGTTCCACGGTCTGTGGGTTTCGGGAATTGCGTCATTACCCCCCCCCCCCCCCCTCCCTCCCCCTCCCCCCCCCCCCCCCAACTCGAATCTACACCCTTGCTCATGCACCCACACTGTGTATTTGACATGTCCGCATCCAAGAGCAAGGTGAACAGATACTTTTCAGCATAAAGAGTAGCCTGCTAGCTGGTAGCCGGACAAGTTTTATCTGGGATGTGAAACCTATTATTGACTCTTCTTTTATTATAGTCTTTTTCTCTTATTCCTGCTTTTCCAATTTGCCTTCACCCCGAGTGGTTTCGCGTCTTGTGTTTCCCGCATTCAATAAAATGGCATTCATGAACTGTACATGGATTTCTATGGGTCATTGCACATAGATACAGCACGACGAGTAAACTTTACATCTTATCACGAGAAATCTGGTTCTTTCTGTCGTCTGTGTCTATAAAAGCTGACATCTGACAACATACGCATCCCATAATTGAAGTTTCACGGCTGTGCAGCTTAATTATCAGCAGTGACTATGTTTGTCCTTCAAAACATCCCGATCGTGTTGAGAGAGTTCTTCATCACGACGTCCGCCACGGCATCGAAGACAAACTGGACATTGGACTTGTCGACGGCCGTGGTGAAATGGTGGTAGATCTCTCTGTTCTTGATTTTACTCAGGGTCTTAAACACACCACTGATATAGGCCCTTGCAGGTTTAGCCTCATTTGGACCTGCAGACAAAAAACATCAGAAGTTGTGTTATGGATACACCTCAGACTATAGGAGGGTTCTCCCTGATTCAAAATAAATATGCATTTAAACAAAGCGCGACAAAGCCCGACGCAAAGCAGAAATTTATTTTCTCATTTTGGTAATCAAACCACGGATTCCTCAAAAGTATGTATAGGGATCACTGTGGCTCGAAGCCTGCAGAAACCTGTGGGGAGAAGCAATGAAGAAATAAATGGGAAGAGAGATTTTTTGCCCTTTCCCGAAGTAGTGTATGAAGCACTACATGCTCAGTACCTTCCGAGAGCCTGTTGGGAAAAAAATCATAGGCGTATTCGGGTGGGACTCGAACCCACGACCTTCCGACCGCTTTTACTAGTGCAGACGTCTTAACCACCCGACCACTGAGCACCCAGTGCTTCATACACTACGTCTGGAAAGGACGAAAATCCATCTTATAATAAACATCATCCAAGAGGCAAATTCCATCTTCTCACAATGATGAAATGTTTAGTTTTAGAGGTGGGAAAAAAACAGAAATCGTGTAAAACGTACAGAATCGGGTATGGTTCCGTTCGATAATAAATTATGTTTGAGATCAGAATTTGTTTTCGGAGCTTCTTTATTTAGTAGTCTCTGTATTAAAACGATCCCGGGGCAAAGAGAGCAACATAAAACCTGATTAAATAGAACCTATTGTACAGTTTGGTTCCTTGACGACATACAGTTCCTTACCTTCATACGCCTTAAAGAAGCGTTTCAATGGAACTCTCTTGATTTTATCCTCGAAGATGTCACATTTGTTGAGGAAGAGCATCATAGCCGTCTTGGAGAACCACTTGGAGTTGCAGATTGACGAAAAGAGGAGCATGCTCTCCTGCATCCTGGACTGTTGATGAGAAAGAATCGTCGAGTTGAAAGATAATGAAATGAGAAGAAAGGAGGGGGGAGTGGGAGAGTGTCATACCAAACTTAAAGTCGAGACCAGAAAGTCCGAGATTACGACCAAGACCTGGCGGTCCGAGACTAAGACGTGATTGTCGGAGACCTCGAGACCTTGTGTTTAAATGACTTAATCAAAAAGCAAAAAGAAAACAGTTACAATGACATCTGAACAAAAATAGTGGCAAAATTCACTAGAATATTACCGGTACTAGAAATCGGATACAAACTACTGCATCATGTTTAAGTAAAAAAGGCATCAAAGCCTCTTGAACTAAACCGTTTTGCTTCAACAACATTTTTGAAAATTTTGAGAGCTAATGTCAAATTTTGGTCTGAACGCCTATTAAAGATTTCTTTCGGAAAAGTAAATTTGTTTTATGCAAGTTCACCCCAAACAAGGCTAAAAGCCACTTGAGGAAAAGGAAAAGAATCAAAGATGCAAGAGGTAGGAATTAATATTCCTCTTGAAGCAGGAAAGATCGTAAGACGAAAGAAAACATGCACCAGGCAAAGAATTCCATAGAGATACAGAACGAGTATGGTGGGAATAGGCGGAAAGCCGAGTTAAAGGAAAACAATTTGTTTGGAGGGGAGGGGGAAAAGCACGCCCTCTTTGTCCAGCTTTTCCCTCCATCTTAGACCAGTGCCTTTAGTGAAATAGAAGAACCTATCCATATAAACCTACATCCAAGTCTACTTAGAATGCCTACCGTTTCGTTATCTTCCCGTATCACCTGATCGTAGGCGCTGATAGCTACGGTAAAGAGAACGGCTGTGACGTCTTCGAAACAATGAATCCACTTCTGTCGCTCGTTTCGTTGGCCCCCTGTATCCACCAATCTACCAACCCAAAAGAAACCAGGTTTTGTCTTAAGTAGGCCTATTTGCATTATAAAGAACAAAATGTAGTAGGCCTATACAACATTTGCTTTTGCTGTAATTTTCAGAAATGAATGGATTTGGGGGTTAGTATATATTTTATATTTTATAGCAAATACTGTAACGCTGACCTGTTTAAAGAGAAAAACGTTCTGTTCTGTAGTCTGGTTCCCTGACCCTACTTTAGACAAAACGGAGCAATATATAGACATGGAATAACTAATTCGGGAACTAGACTATTTCCAACGATGGTCGGCCGACCATTGCTGGAAATTGATATAAAAATTCAAATTTTCTGGAAATGACACATTTTCTGGAAATAGCAGCACGCTATTGGCAGCTGCCGGACCTAATATTCATCAGAAATAGTCAGAATATTTTGGTCTTGGAACCAGACTACTCGAAAGTCTCCCATTAATAGGCAGCTGTGGGGCGACTGGCAGACAGGGTTTCCACCTGCACAGAGATACAATTTGGCGTTTCTTAAATTTCTGTCATCTTCCGGGTTATCGTGATTTTCTGGCCGTTTTTCCGTATCGCAGAAAATGTTGGCTTTAGTAGAATTGTTCAATTGCTTAAATATCGTGCAGTTCAACAAGCCAAAAAAGAGCCTGCAAATCATGCCACAGCGCCACTCTCACGATTTGGGGCTTGGGGCAAAAAAGTCTCGGCTCCCAACTTCCGGTCTGACAAGTAGATAATGGAAGTCTAATTCTTGATAAAGCTAATTGCCGGAAATTCTCACTTGTCTTTGAATTACTTCTCTTTTGACGAAGCTGTAAAGAAGCATTTCATTTGTTTAAAGCTGTCTTAACAGCTATGTCACCCTTGCTCTTCGTGGTTTTTGTTTTACTTGCGTGTTAACTTATGTTGCAACAAGCTAGATGTGCCGTACAGGGAAAGTAAAAGGTAACCACGGTATATCAAAAACAATTTGAAAGAAAGTTTTACACTCAGAGATCTTGCGCAGCATGTCAGCAATAATACGAATAATTATGGTGAAACAATAAAGAAATTAAAACAAATACATAAAGACTAAATCTGGATTATATTTTAGATTTTTTTTTTTATTTCTTTGTGGTTTGTTTGCTTTAATTTTTTAAATAAAGATATACTAAACCGTGCACACAAAATATTTGTGAAGTAGTTTTTCGATAACTAAACGTGGGTAGGTTTTTTCGTTCGTTGTCTCATTAAAAGGTGAATATTATTTTTGTATTGCTAGAAAACTAACAAAATTGAAATAAATTATTGTTCGGGGTGAACAATCTAAACAAAGTGCTCGCCTTCATGCAAGAAGTCACTAAAATCATTGGTACTTCAGGAACATGAGATGAATGAGAAGATAGAACTTGAGATCATTCGAATCAACAAATCTCTTGTCGTTCCAAGTACCTCAAAATAATGTCAGATTTATTTTAGAGTGCAAAAATAAAGTACGCTATATTATACGAACGGAGAAAGTGATATTATACCGGAATGAAAGTCCTCGGAACTGGAAGCGTGTCTCGATGATGCCCGTGGTACGTAGACGGGACCGCACGATGTCCACATCCGTAGGTAACCAGTTAGGCTCAGCCAGACGGTAGACGTTCTCCACGAAACTAAAAGGAAACCACCAAGTATTAAATCATACAATTGGCTGCATGCCTAATGCTTTGAATATTTAGGGGAACTACTTTTTGTTTAGGGCGGGGTGTGAAATAAGTTTTTGGCGGGAGGAAAGGGAAGATGTAATTTGACTGTGGCAGTTTAAGGTTTATATAAAAAATCACAATAGGAACAAAATGGATGGTGTTGAACAGTGATGAATACGTTGGACGTGAAGATTTCGTATGTGTTCTTCTGTTGAAGTAATTTATCGAGACTTGGAACAGAGAATACGGGGCGTAGCTCCGCCCACAAAATAGAGCCTTGCTGACTGACGTCGTTGGTATAAACTCCTTGCCAGACCACTGCACTATACATCGTGAGTTTTCTACACTGGTTCGGTCCAGGCATCAGTTGTGCGGAAAGCAATTTTGTCAACTGCCGATGACGTGACACTGACAGCAAGAAAGAGGTACTTTGACCATTGATATTTATAAGTCTGAAAAGCATAGACACTCATCCAAAAAACGTTAATTTCTTATTTCTTATTGTTTCAAAACCATAGATAGGATTTTTTTCTATTTCTGATTTCTGCAGGCCTTTAACTCGCAAGGGAGTCTGAATACATTTCTTCTCTTCGTATCTACGTCAAGAATTCGACACTGGAATTGTGTTCTTACTATTTGGTGGAATCCAGACTTTGGTATTCACTTGATCTGTCGTAGCACTGTTGTACCCCTGGGTCCCTCCACAATTCTGTGATGGTGTCTGCCAGAACTGACGTCACCTCAAGACAGCCCATCTCCACCAGTTCCGACTGGGATCTGAAAATTGATTCATCCATCTAGAGACGGCACCGAAAAAATGCTGATAAAAACAGTCATGGACTCCTGGTTAGTGACAAGCGGAAAACAGCCGTGGATCAAGTTCGAGTAAGGATATTGGTTCACAATGTGGCTAAGTTCTGCACATAACGTCCAAGCGCGAACTATAAACCTTTCTATTGTTTGTAAACATTGGGCACCATTTTGTATGGGCTGCCACAAGAACATAAATTGAAGCTGTGGTTGGCAACATATTTTCTAATATATTCCACAAACATCCTCATTACATAAGAAAGAGGCATGTTTATGAAGTATTTTGTAGTGTTTTTTATTATTGTGTACTTTCAACCATCAAATAATATTGTTGTAATCATTAATAACTATTCTTCATCTTTGCAGTATTGTGCCTTCCATAATTTGCCAACCAAAGGTTGGCAAAATGTGCCAACCGTGGGTTGGCAATGCATTCGAGTAGCTCACCCGGGTCGACTCGGGTTAGCCCCGTGCCGTTCGATTAGCTCTGACGTCATACTCAGGGTTTACTCGGGTCAGCCACCACAGACCCACACTCGTACTCACGGAGCAGAGTCACTGGCAGAATTACGTACGTGAGCGTTCGATAAGCCCGGCTCTCGTGGCTAACCCGTCTGCCTTCACCCGAGTGCGATTCTTTTTTTGTGGTCCACTGAATTGCCAGAGTGTTTCTGTGTACTTGACTATGCATGTGAGCTGAGAGACAGGTCCTCAGACGTGTTTTTCCTCCACACCACAATTAGTACAAGAAAAAGAAATATAAACAGTGAAGATGATTCGAACCCAGGCATCGGTGCTCCAAAGCCTTACGCTCTACCAAAATAGCCAAAACAGCAACTCGACCAAATCGCTTTATTTCAACCTTATGTAGTTGTATGAATGACATATCTAGCGCCCTTGTGCGATGCTTATTAAATAAATTACCTTAATTAGGAATATGCATGTGGCAATTCTGGCCTCCAAAAGAAATAGCCACCCGAGTCGATCCGGGTGAGCTACTCGAACGCACCTACAGTTGGCCGAACTGGTGTGTTACTGGTGCTCTCTTTACTTGTCAAAGTTTAGCAAGATTTGCTTTAAATAACCAGCGAGCCCACACCCTGTATGCTGGTTATCGACTAACACTATGAACATCTAACAAAAGAAAACCCACGCAGTCCTTTGTTACGAACAAAGGACTGCGTGGGTTTTCTTTTGTTAGATGTTCATAGTGTAACGTACCGTGGTTGAGTAGCCAAGATTCGGGCAAGGTTTGGTTTAACAGTTTGGTTTTACTTAATTCCATCTATCGATTTTTCATTGATGGAAGCAACTATTCAATTCATCAATAAGGCCAAAAAAACATTGTTTGGTTGTCCTCGACCGCCCGCCCCAATTTTTTCAAAAAAAAAATTCTCAAATTTTATCCTGAAACTCGAATTATTTCGCTGGTTGATTCGTTCCAATCTCATATCCATCTTTATTTTGTTATTTGTAATGCACAAACACGACCCTACCTTTTACTCCAGAGTTTGAAAGTTCATATTCTAGTATCAGTGTGTGACTTCGCACAATAAATATCTCGATGGAAATACACGCGGTTGTGAAATACACAAATAAAAATGCAGCGTGGCCACTCATCAAATTTCAAATTTCCAAGATTCATCCAGTAAAATTCCCAAGAATTCCCAACGCGATCGGAAAACACTGTGCAAAGAGCATCGGAATAAGCACTTTGCGCATGTGCAATCCATATTTTTCCCACCAAAATTCCCAAGATTTTGGGAAAAAATCCAAAGGAGTGGCCACAGTGCACACATGTATAACGCACAAGGCTAAAATGTTATGAAAATCGCTTTTTGAGAAATAAACTTATGAAAAAATAAAATCTCAAAAATGTTCTAATTATATTCTTTAATCACTATATATTTTAATATTTAGTTCGGAATTTTTTGTTGTATATTTACACAAACGATTAAATAATAAATATTCAAACAAAAATTGCATCACCTGAACATGTATATGCACAGGGGAAGCCAAGATGGCGTCTTAATACACGCTCAGCATTCATTGCAAACTGGGTGTAAAAGTCTTGTTTGATTGTATGTGCAGTGTGGCTACCACATCGAAACTTCGTGAGGTTTTTTGGTCGAATGTTGAGCTAGTTCAAATACAGCTGAAACGCACAAAGGTCGCGTCCACCAAAAAGTGGTCCATAGAGTGACATAGAACCCGAGGAGATAGTGTCAGTGTGGCAGGGCCAAATTACATTGCTTGTTATTTTTAGAGAGTTGCTCCCCTGCTTATATTTTTAACATGTACTGTGGTTTATTTAGTTGTGTGTCCCCCTGGCCCCAGTAGCAGCATCTTTCCCCTTGACCACAGTTATACTTGTGTACAGAGTTTTAGCTTGTCTTCACTTAGCAGACCGGCGGAGAAGAGTGCACATGTGCCTCTTTCACAATCCTTTGAGTTGTGCGACCTGCCGTAGCCTTGTCTTTCGTCTGCTACAGTGCCCTGGTTTCAATCAGAGTGTACCTAAGGTCCATTATTTGATACTCTGTGTTGGTTTAAGCATACCTTGCTTTTTGGTTTAAGCATACCTTGCTCTTTGGTTTAAGCATACCTTGCTCTTTGGTTTAAGCTGTTTTATTTTTGTTGGTTTAAACTGTGTTATTTTTTGTTGGTTTAAAGAGTTTTGAATAAGTTTATAATTGTGTCTGGTTTTATTTTTCCAAGGTTTGCTTTTTGTTTTGGTCACAAGTTCACTTCATTCTTAAATCCTTTTCCTAATAAAATAGTTCGCGACTTGTTCTTTAGATCCTGGTATTGCTTTGTCTATTTTTGTGTCGAGTAAAGTCCCCATGATGTGTCATTTTTCCAGGTTACATTTTTATATTTTTGGTGGAGAATCCGGGTAGGACTATCGTTTTTTGTAACGTAGCCAACTATTTTTTTAGGATTAGGGTTTATTTTTTTTGAGAGTGTTTATTTTGTTTTTGGTGGTCAGTCCTTAATTTGTTTCGGTCAAACCAACACAGAGTTGATTTTTAGTGGATCCTGAATGTGCATGATGGCTGAACCAGCAGTGCTGACACCCCTTCAGGTTTGTGGGTTTGACCCAGTGCCGTCAAGCTCACCCCTTGTCAATCTGGAGTTGCCACTCAGTGCAGAGCGTCAGCCAAGTCTGCTGGATCTCCTTCACCACCAGGCATACATGCAAGAGGTTGTCCTGCAGCAGTCCAGGCAGATTGACATGCTGAAGTCGATAGTCAGCAAAGTTGTTGGGGAACAGCAGCAACAGAGGCGGTACATCATATGCCTAGAGAGTGCCTTGTTAGAGAAGAAGACCCATCGTTCCCGACAAGTTTCCCCTATCCCCACATCATCGCCAGACCAGAAGGATAGTCCCCTGCCCGTTTCAGCTCCCCCCAAGCAGAAGTTGGTTTCCAAGAGCGGTGGTGGTCGCCAAGCCCACGTGATAAGTAGCCCTGATGAGGTGCCGAGATCTGCGGCCAGTTTTCAGGGTACCTGCTGTAATAGGATTACAGCTGCCACTCTCGTTAAGGCGCAGCAGAGCGACCCAGCTATCCGCAGAGTGATGGAGCTGAAGGCGGCAAATCTGACAAGGATGGGCAGGAGGAAAATGATGGAGGAGTCGAGAGTCGTTAAAAGGCTACTCGATTCATGGGATCAGCTTGAGGTGAAGGGTGGTCTTCTCCTACATAGAGAGGGCGGAGACAGGGTTCGCTACCTAGCTGTTCTCCCTCAGTGCTTGAGACGGGCTGTTCTTGAAAGTCTCCACAACACCATGGAAACGCGTGGCTATGGAAAGGTGTTGAGGCTAGTGAGGCAACGGTACTTCTGGCCTGGCCTCCACGACGAGACCATGACGTATATGAGGCGGCACCTGAAGTCCGTGCACCAGGAGAAGAGGAAGACGCCGACCCCTGTAGCCACGACTGACACCGGCAGCATTCCAGCACCTAGTGAATTCCAAGACAACGACTCATCATCGTCACCATCGTGCAGGACCCAAGTCAGCCGGCAGTCTTGCTCAAGTTCTATCCCTGGCACCAGTAGCTTGTGTGAGTTGATAGTCCAACCACCAGACAGATTCGATTAAATCGTTGATTAGTTAAATTGCATTATTTTGTTATGTTTGTTGAAGACCGGTTTGAAGGTTCCCTTGTATATTTATGGCTTCGCATTTGAGAGATTTTTTTATAGGTATTTTATTTTGGGTTCTGATCTATTTTTGTTGTAAATTTGAAGATCTTTTTAGAATTTATTTTATTTTAGACCTTGCTGAGGACAGCAATGGATTTAACAGGGCGTGAGTGTGGCAGGGCCAAATTACATTGCTTGTTATTTTTAGAGAGTTGCTCCCCTGCTTATATTTTTAACATGTACTGTGGTTTATTTAGTTGTGTGTCCCCCTGGCCCCAGTAGCAGCATCTTTCCCCTTGACCACAGTTATACTTGTGTACAGAGTTTTAGCTTGTCTTCACTTAGCAGACCGGCGGAGAAGAGTGCACATGTGCCTCTTTCACAATCCTTTGAGTTGTGCGACCTGCCGTAGCCTTGTCTTTCGTCTGCTACAGTGCCCTGGTTTCAATCAGAGTGTACCTAAGGTCCATTATTTGATACTCTGTGTTGGTTTAAGCATACCTTGCTCTTTGGTTTAAGCATACCTTGCTCTTTGGTTTAAGCATACCTTGCTCTTTGGTTTAAGCTGTTTTATTTTTGTTGGTTTAAACTGTGTTATTTTTTGTTGGTTTAAAGAGTTTTGAATAAGTTTATAATTGTGTCTGGTTTTATTTTTCCAAGGTTTGCTTTTTGTTTTGGTCACAAGTTCACTTCATTCTTAAATCCTTTTCCTAATAAAATAGTTCGCGACTTGTTCTTTAGATCCTGGTATTGCTTTGTCTATTTTTGTGTCCAGTAAAGTCCCCATGATGTGTCATTTTTCCAGGTTACATCAGCACTGGCAGCCTTAGGGCTACGGTATGTGTTGTTCGGATGGAGTGAAGGACCCGGCGGCCATCGCTGAAGAGGCAGCCGTATTACGTATATTAAACTGTTTATCGGCCAAACAACATTATTGTGTTTGTTTTACTTTGTGTATAGTTTGAAGTTGGACTTCCGGGGAATGTAAAAAAATATAAAAATAAATTAAAAATTCCACCCGCCCACCCCCAACTGGCGAAGGGGTGTGGAGGACAACCAGACAAATTTTGTTTTGGCCTAACCGACTGACAGATCTGCGTACTGATGATCAGTCAGTAAATCAAACAGTCCCGAAACTGTGAGTCCTGTTTATCAGTCAGTTATCGATCAGTTTTCAGTGGCTATTTGGGTTAAAATACCCTTTTGTTCGCGTTGTAAATATTAGCCAGTCGGCAGGTGAACATTATTTCATGTTGTCGGTCGATCAGTTATTTGGTTGGCCGGCCGGCCGGTCTGTCAAGTAGCCATCAGCTGGTCTGAGTATCTGTCGATCAAACGGCCATGCAGTTACAACTGCGGTTTTAATTCAGTCGACCCTCTGCCACTCAGTCGATGGTTTTGTTGGCACAAGTCGGATCACGTTACTTAATTAACTGGTCGATTAGATCGACATTCAGTCGGTTCGTTGATCGAGTCAGTCTGCCAATTACTTAGCCATAGTTGGTCAAGGAGGCAGCACATATGTCGACACGTAACAAAATTAACTGGTCTAATTTGGTTGGGTATACAGTCGACAAGTTAGCCGGTAGTGTTTTTCTTTGGTCGAAAGGCAGCCATGCCATTGATCGTTTATCGAGTAAAACTTGCCTTTCGTTTTGGGTCGCCGTATAAGGTGTCGATCCGTCAGTAAGGTCAGTCGGTGGTTACATCGGCATATCTGTCGACAAGGCAGATAATCAATTGGTCTGTAATTTCATTGGGCATCCAGTCGACTAGTTAGCACTTTTTAGTTTTTTGGTCGAAAGGCAAGCAGTCCGTTGATCGTTTATCAAATAAAACTTACCTGTCGTTTAGCCTCGCCGTACTGGATGTCGAGCGTCGGCATGGCGTCGACAATGCTTCGGACACCATTAATTAGATTGGAATACACCACCATCTTGTAAGCCAACCGTTCACTCTCGCTAAACCCGCTGTGGTGTATTAACCTATCATGCCAAACGATGGTTTTCTTTTTAATTGTTATTGTCGCAATTTTAATTTGAGTTATTACTGTTCGACAAAGTGAGCTCAATAGCAGGCATGGATCATGGAACACTAAGCCAAAGCACTGAACCACACATTGTTTTTTGCTACCCATGACTAATATTCGACCTGGGGTAGATCAGGCTGGTTAGATTAGTCTGCAGCCTCGTTGGGGAGCAAGAGAAATGATTTATGAGCCTGACGAGCGGGGGTAATGCTATGGTACCTTGAGCTAACGATGTTTACTCGATTATGTGTGTTTGAAAACCTCGTACACAACGAACACAGAGACCGTTCTTTATGGTGTTAACAAAACAATAACACGGTCGATTCGCAATACAGGTGGCAATCCAAGTCCATTTCGACGGCAGCTAACTCTTGCCCCGCCTGCAGAATGTCACGAACTGCTTGGATATTAGCACCAGATCTTCCAGTTGGGGGGGGGGGGGGGGGGGGGGGGGGGGGGGGGGGGTTCGTGTACAATCAATTAAATGTCACTTCTATCGAGAGTGTCCGAGTAATAGAGGAATTTCACATTAGCCCCTTCTGCGCACTTCCGGGTTGAAAGCGAGAATATCAGTGGCAAACAAAACAACGCTTTTCAGCACATTCATTCATGCATGAATTAATCGGGCCATAAAAGGCAGCGCAGACTAGGCGCACGATCAGCATAAAGTTGTTTACTGTGACATTGAGATCTTCGTTTTCAAACGCGGAAGTGCGCAGATCGTTGTGGGATTCCTCTGTGGGAACCATACGTATTTTTATATTACAAGGGGTATGTTGAAACATGTTTCGACGTAGCAAATATCACACTAGGGTACACCTTGTTAAATCGTTTTTCAGGTAAGATTCCAGAGTAACTAACTTTAAGCTTGTACATGGTCCATTCTGTGTGTTGTAGACCCACCCGGGTGGCGGTAACTGCGTCGAGCCTGATATTTCAGACCGGACGTAGGCAAAGTCCGTCGGAGGGACCGAGTCGCTGGCGGTACATCCGGCGTGCAGAGCTGTGGCAGCCGGTCGTCCTGGATTCTCCTTGCCATCGGGTTTCCTGTCGCACGGTCCAAGATAGTGGGCTACGGATTGTGCACCCGTTTCTTCACTCTAAACATCAATTGCACAAGTTCTCCATGTCTTTGAAAAGGACGGACGAGTTTGTCACTCACGTCCTCGTTTCGCAGCAGCCCGCGCCAACCTTTGACAGGCACTCGCCAAAGTCCTGCGTCCGCCGGAACGTCCCATCACGCGTTCGAAACACAGGGAAAAAGGAATTGAAGGCGCTGAACGTTGCGACATGGAACGTTCGCACTCTGCTTGACAACGTGAGCTCCGTGTCATGCGTAACAACTGGTGGACGGCGAAAGCACAAGAGATCCAGGGATTTGCAGCCGCAAACAACAGCCAGTCTTTCTACGAAGCCGTGAAAGCTCTCTATGGGCCGACCGTGAACTCGTCCTGCCCCGTGAGAGACAGTACCGGAACGACCATCATAAAGGACCGTAGTGGTATCTTGGTGCGGTGGGCTGAACATTTCAGCGACTTGCTCAACCGAAGAAACCCTACGGATATATCGTTCTTGGACGATCTACCTTCGTTTCCGACTATCGACTGTCTCGATGTGGCACTCTCGTTGGAGGAAGTTCGAGCTGCAATCAACGGCCTAAAGTCGAACAAGGCGTCTGGTATTGATCACATCCCGGCCGAAGTCTTCAAGTTCGGCGGGCAGCGTCTCCTCCTGCGGCTGCACGCCTTTATCCGCTCAGTCTGGGCAGCCAAGCGCGTGCCTCAACAGTGGAAGGACGCCAACGTAGTGCCGATCTACAAGCGCAAGGGCGATAGAGCCGACTGCGGAAACAGCCGCGGCATCTCGCTGCTGTCGGTCGCCGGCAAGATACTGGCTCGCCTGATGCTCGCCCGCCTTCTCCAGCATGTCGCGGACGTCGTCTTGCCTGAATCGCAGTGCGGCTTCCGTCGCGGGCGTGGTACGGTTGACATGATCTTCGTGGCACGGCTCATACAAGAGAAGTGTCGTGAGCAGCACCGAGACTTCTACGCTGCCTTCATCGATCTCACCAAGGCCTTCGACACCATCAATCGCGAGATTCTGTGGAAAGTCCTCAAGAAGTTTGGATGTTCGCCAGTCTTCCTAGCTATCATCAAGGACTTCCACGACGGCATGGCAGCGCGCGTTGTGTACGGAGGCGCGGAGTCGGAATTCTTCCCCGTTCAAGTCGGAGTCAAGCAAGGTTGTGTACTTGCACCTGTGATATTCAACTTCTTCATGGTTGCAGTCACCCTTTACTCGCGACGATCCTTTGAACTGGACGACGGAATTTCCGTGCGATACCGTCTTGACGGAAGCCTCTTCAATCTCCGCCGTCTTCACGCCCAAACAAAGACCTCGAGTGAACACGTCTTCGAGCTTCAGTACGCCGATGACACAGCCCTCGTCAGCCACTCCCCGGCCGGACTACAGCGGTTACTTAATGGCATGGCTGACGCATATGGTCGTGCTGGACTTCTCATAAACACCAAGAAGACCGAAATTCTGCAGCAGTTCTCAACACCGAATGCCAAATTGCATGATTTTCGTGTAGGCAACACTGAACTCGCAAACGTTGAACAACAGCCACGATCTAATGGATGATATCCAGCGCCGTGTTCGCCTTGCCGCCGTTGCTTTCGGACGGCTCTCGCAACGAGTGTTCCTCAGCAGGAATTTAACTATCAAGACCAAAGTAGCGGTCTACAACGCCGTGTGCGTCTCAACGCTACTTTATAGTTGTGAAGCCTGGGTCCTGTACCGCTGTCACATCAAGACGATGGAACGGTTTCACGTTTCCTGTCTGCAGCGCATCCTCGGACTCCACTGGTGGGACAAGGTGCCGTACTCGGAAATTCGTCAACGTGCCGGATGTTCGACCTTGGAGGCACCCATCGCTGAACGACAACTGCGATGGGTTGGCCACGTTATCCGAATGCCAGCGAATCGGCTCCCGTGCCGCGTGCTGTACGGCGAACTCGCCGAGGGACAGCGGTCTATCGGTGGGCAGTACAAGCGCTACAAAGACCACATCAAGGCGACGCTGAAGAGATGCGGCATCGCGGCCGGCCGAATGGAGACACTGGCCGAAGACCGAGCCAATTGGAAACACATGTGCAAAGACGGTGTCGCTCGCCTGGACGCCGAGCTGGTTCGAACAGCTGAAGAGCGGCGCACCCGACGACACGCCCAGGACACTGCACCCGTGGCCGCTGGACAGCATTTCCGGTGCCAAACCTGCGGCAGACTGTGCTTGTCGCGCATTGGGCTGCATAGTCACTTAAGATCTCACGCGAGACTTGATAAGAACTAAGATACATGGATCGACGTCGTCTAATAAGACGGGTCCACTACTACTACTACTTAAACATGCATAGCAAAACTGTGTAGTGATATGTAAAAGTACTGAAATTGCCTCACAACATGTTCTGGATGTAACAGGGACACCATGTTCCAACTTGGTGGAATTTCCCCTGTACATATTATAAATCCCTGGCCCGGCGCACGGTTGAATGTCCACGACGCCACCGCATTTTCGGCTGTAACACTGTGGCGATTATTTCTAAAACTAGCTGCGACGGGACACTTAGGCCGTCTCCGAATTACTTGGCTGCGGCTTTAAATTACACACATGTCTATGGTAGTGACTGCAGCCACATCACATAGACTCGTGTGTAATTTCAAGCCGTAGCCAAGTAATTCGGACACGGCCTTAGTCTTGGTTCAAAACGTTGTTACGTATATACGCGATACCCGGCCGCCGCGAGAGGGCGTTATCACGACAAACTATATAGCCACGAACCGCCAGTAACAACGTCTTGGGAATCTTGTAGAAGCCGTGTTGTGCGCACGCCCTTGCTTAGCCTAATGATTGCAGCGCGCATTTTGAATACATAAATAATGCATTATGCATAGATCTAACCCCCTGACTACTACCGCCCGAGTGTTAGTAAGTATGAAGATAAAGGTACAGCAGGTCCATGCTATTTCATGTATTTAGATTGTTTGGTAGGGAGAAAATCTTAACGGGGCTGAATATGATATATTATAATGGTACTGAGGAGACCTTGTTAGGTGATTTGGTTTAGATATAAAATAAAAAAGGCCGTGATGATGATAATAATTAAACAAATAGCTCACGAGGCCCTAGTCTTTACGGCCGGAGAAAACGGAGATTGTCGTACCCTGGTGATTCGATTGTCACACAGTTCACAAAGGTACTGAGACGCACTCTAGATCTCCTGCGGGTTTTCTCCACTGGTGAAACTCGACAAAAATGCTGGTTCATGTTTGCTTTGAGGCTGGACGCGAATCCCCGCCGAGACCCCAGCGATTCCCCTATCTCCGAGTCGACTTCAATTCGACGGACGACTTGTCTCAACGGAAGACTTGTCTCCACGGACGACTTGTCTATCCATTTGACAGTTTAATATAATGGAGAGGTATTTCTTGCATGTAACAAGTAATTTCCCGCAGATCACACACCATCACCCAGGTTGCCTGCCCGGTCCCGCCCGGCACCTTCCCCGTCGTATCTCCCTCGCATCGATCGTCACAGTTGCAAGACGTCGCATGCGAACACGAGCGGTGAACACTGCAGCCGCTAGCGCATAGCCGGCCGGCCGGCCGGTGTAAAAGGTAATTCTGTCCCCCCTGATAAATCTGTCCCCCCGGACAAATTTATCAGGTCGCGACCCGGTAAATTTGCCTGGGGGGCAGAATTATCTAGATAAATCTGTCCCCCTCCAGGTTTTTCTGTCCCCCTGCCCAACGGTAAATGTGTCCGCCTGGTAAATTTGGCCCCGTGAACGTAAATGTCTACCACCCAGACGGTGTATAGCCTACTGTATTTTCAAGGCTGTTTTCGCGCAGTGTCCAGACGAACACCTTCGGGAATGCTCGTTAACGATTGGATGAGGAGGGCTGGACACGGTATCCGTGACCTTGTTTGCAATACGTGGCTTCAGGTGGCGTGGAGTCTAGTCGAGTCGTGCGGTTGATTGAAAACTCGCGATCGTATTGTGGCCCTAAAAGGTCATCACACATTGCAGATTTCTTTGCGATGTCGCACACATTTTTATCGAAATTTCTTTGCAGATTTCGGCCGCGGGTTCAGCCGTGGATTCAGCCGCGGATTCAGCCGCAGATTTAAAATCTCAAACGCATCAAGTAAAAGGTGGTCAACAAAGTGTGTTTTTTTCTACAATTTTGTTTGGGGTTCCATTAACAAAATTGTTAAAGATTTTATCAAAATTACAAATTTTTTAAGCACAGTCTAAATAACGAATATATTCCACATGCTATAAATTTAGATAAGACCGATTACGTTCACTAATTAGCTACTAATTAAAACGTTCCATTCAAAAGTGCAGAAAACATCATTTTGTTCCAGCGTTAAAAGTAAATGTACCTCACATCCCCAAAGTGGATTTATTTTCAGACCCAATTTTAGAGGGGGCCAGATCCGCCCACTATTTACGCAGTTTCATGCACTTTTTCGGACGAAATAGGGCTCGTCAATAGCTTTAATTATAGCAGCTAATGAGTGGATGGATTTGGACCCCCTCCAAAATAGGGCCTGCCCAGTATCAGTTGAATTATTGAATACAAATCCACTTTTTGTTCATAAATCGTAGCTTCTTAAACTCTTAAAATGGCCCGTCATTAGCTCATTAATAGCAGCTGATTTGTTGGCCGAATTTTTTCCCTCCAATAATTGGGCCTGCCCAGTACATTGGTAAGATAGAATCTGCAATAAATATCTGCATAGAAATCTGCAAAGAAATTTGCGATAAAATGTGCGATAACGCAGAAATCTGAAACAAATGTTCGATAAAATGTGCGACATCTCAAATACCTGCAAAGAAATCTACAATGTGTGATGTCCCTTCAGGGCCACGATTACGATCGCGAGCTGTATAGTTTGGAGGGCACAGTCGACACGCGCGTATCACCGACTGAGAACTATTACACGTGCAAGAAGTCTGCGGAATTCGCAGTGCTGCCATTTCTACGCTAGAAAAAAAGGTCGATTGATTTCCAAAGAGACGAAGTTATTTTCATTTTGATAGCTTCATCGGGGCAGAAAAGAACAAAATGTATAATCTGTGAAGTGAATTCATCAAAACAATATATGGAACGGGCCTTATAAGCGTGGCAAATATAGGGGGACAAAATAACCTGGAGGGGGACAGAATTAACGGGCCAGGGGGACACATTTACCTAGTTAATTCTATCCGGGGGGACACTTTTACCTAGGTAATTCTGTCCGGAGGACAGATTTTAGGGGGGACAGAATTACCGTCTACACCGGAAAGCAGAGCTAGCAACTTCGATCGCGAACTTACCAGCGCCCCTTGTGAATTGTGTGATGTATTGAGCTCGAAATTTCACATGTTTGTTGTTGCATGTATATGTTGAATAACAAGTAGTGTCAAACAATTACTAAATTGTACAATTTGACACAAACCCCAAACGCAGGTTATTTTGAAAATTTGTTGATTTTATATAATTTCGCAGTTTAAAATAACCTAATTTATATAATTTTCCGTGTTTTGCTACTGAGTAAATTCATTAAAATACTTGAAACTTATTTGATTGGTTTCCTTGCTTTCAGAATTCTTTGGACTGGGCAGCGGCGTAACTAGGGTTGAATTTGTAGGGGAGAGGGGCATCTGGGGTGCACCTATTTTTGAAGGGGGCACCGAATGGCAACAGATGTATTGTTTGTGTGCAATTCAAAATTTCAAATAGGGGGCACCGGGGGGGGGGGCACGGACCTCCGGTGGGGGGCACGTTCCCCCCGTGCCCCCCGTAGTTACGCCACTGGGACTGGGTGTTGGCAAACGTCCCGGAAATAATTAAGTTTCTGTGCGATTTTCAGGCGCACGTTACAAACACTCACCTGATTTGTTTGACAAATGTACTCTTGCCAGACTCGCCCGCACCTGCGGTGGAGATGGACACGATTATCGTTGTGCAATGAAACGGGGGGGGGGGGCTGGGGAGGGAGACCGGGGAGGGAGGGTGCCTGGGAGGGGGAGGGGGGGGGGGGGGGTCCGACCGTCCGGTCTAATAAGGTTGCCAGCTCCGAGGAGACTGTGCTGAGATTGTCTTCGTGACAGAGATGCATTCGTACACTTAAAGGTTCACCGAAATAGCAGAGGCGTGTTACAGGGGTACAGGGGGCATATGAGATTGAATCTATTATAACCCATGAAATGCATTAACTGTTATCAAATAATTCCTGCCATAGCGGTGATTTTTCCCTAATCGTTACGGATTCCATATAATTTGGTCCTGGATGCAACACGTTTCAATTTTTGCCTTTCTTAAAGATAATGAACACAATGTGCAAATGTGGCTACTTTACAAAAAAAGTCAGTTACCTGCGATGGGACCCCCTTATTAAGACATGCATGCTAAACCACGAGTAATTTTCGATTAGAAACTAATAGAGACTAATGACAAACGACAGATTGATCGTAGGATAGATAGTAATCTCCTGCTGGCTATAACCCACGATAAGCTGCGATGTTCGTACTTTTGGAGTTTATCACCATGAAAAATTAATTTCAAAACTGAATTAGAGACTTTTGAGACGCTGGTGGCAGTAGACATACCGGTCCTTTTGGCCAGTACTGAGCATGCGCGCGTAGTTCTGCGCGTGCGTACAACTGATGAAGACAATGGAAAAGGACCGGTATGTTTGCTGCCACCACGCGTCTCAAAAATCTCCCAATGCTAAGTTCTGAGCTTCCCAATGAGACATTAAATAAAAGGACTGACAATAAGTAAAAGATTTAGTACATTTTCAAGGTGAACAAAGAAAACTGGCAGAAGTGGAATTCGAATCTGCGACCTCCGGAATGCCCTACTTCCATGAAAATCGGACTCCTCTGCCCTATTATTGGTTAAAACTTCCCGCTTGAACGGCCACTCTCCCAATTATCGATATCACCGATCACTTATTATTGGCATGTGCAATACTACCGTATTTCATAGCGACTAAAATTCACGCTACACACCGGCGCTCTTCCAACCATGTTCCAACTGAGCTATCTTTCCCTATGTTGGCGGTCTCCCAAATTGTCAGTTTTCTTTGTTCGGGGGCGCTGGTCAGCAGTCATAAACCCAGAATTCCGTATAGCGAGGGATTTAATCAGTTTAGAATTTTAAGTAAGGAGCGAGACGTTTCTAATTCCCACATCAATCTCACGCGTCGCACCTAATAAAAGAATACATTTTGGCGAGGCTCAACAGAGAGCACAGTGGAGTCAGTCTAGTCATTTTGTTCAAGGATAATTTTCTTCCCTAATTCGATAGTCGGGAGAAGTCCATGAAATTGATTTTTTCAGTCAGAGTTCAAACACAGCACCTTTAGCTTTTAACAGGCGCCAGGACTCATATTAACCCTAGAAGGATGCCATGATGTGGCGTCCTTCTAGGGCTAGCATCATAACAGTGGCCGGGTTCTATAAATGACATACAGAATCCTCTGAAACATCTAAATGAATTTTGAAGAATGTGGATGGAACACGTTGATTTTACATGTCACTTATTATTTGTGCCTTTGCTATACGAGTACAACGTGCAACGTGAAAAATAATTAAAATCAATCACCAAAAATTAAGACATGCCTACAAAACCAGCTGTAACTGCCCAGTAGGTCCCAAAATAAGGCCCAGAAACACGCCAGTATATCATTTAGGTATATTTTCAGTTTCATGTTGACCTTAACGGTATAATGAAAACTGCAATAATTTATCGGCATAAGATTAAGAATTATCGTCAATTTAAATCTGGGCCGAGGTAAAGCGTAATGAGGGTGGTAGTGTTGGCAACCCAAAATGCAGCCATTCCTACCACAAATTTTCGTCTTGCACCTTTTACCCTTGCACTGGGCGACTTCCATTTCAACAAAAAAAGTGACTGGCGTAAAACGGCATTTGACGATGAACGTGTTATGCTATGCACAGGGCCAGGGAGGGGGGTGGGAGGCAATTCTAACGTTAACCCACTGTTCTGTCGAAATTCATGACCAACGCGTGACAAGTCCACTTACCCAGCAGGAGCAGTTTAACAGTCTTCATCATCATCTTCCGGTCTTCCTCGATGATCTTATTGATCTCCTTGTTCCGTCGGGCCAGCGCGGCTTCGTCCATACTGATCCCCTGCTTGCTGGCCTTTGTCCGGGCGGCCGCTGCAGCAGCACTCGAGCCCGACCCCATCGGTACGAATGCGCGCTGCACCCGGTATTCCCCGGTACACGGCCCCTCACAAGTGCATGCTCTGGCTCACGCACGGACCTAGGCCTAGCCTTTTGGCAGAGTCCCGCAACATCGCGCGTCCCAATGGCTATCGAGAACCACGCCTCTTGCCCTGACACTGGATATTTGCATGTCCAACGAAGCTTGGCTATTTTAATAAGGCGCACTGCAGGCAATGTGTTCTGCGTATTGGAGTACTGGGGCATCTTAAAGTTGCAGCTCCCAAAAATTGAAGGTTCATCAAAAAATCAGAGAACATTTGTGTAGGCTTTGTGAAAGTTAAATAATTTTTCCCTCTTAAGTTATATACTTTTACATTTTTCATTCATATAAAAACCATTCTGTCCGAGGAAAACAAATATTTAACACACAATGAACTTTTTTTAGAATTTGAGTCATGTTTTAATTTGGTTGCAAATCATACAATTTACTTGAAATTGTAAAGGTAACTTAAATTGTACCTTTCTGGAAAAATTAAGGGTTTTTCACAAAACCATGAAAGTCAATAGTCAAGTCTGGTCAATTGTAGTCTGGTCAAGTGGATACATGATAATTCACGAGGATCTCTTCTCTTTGGCGAGTCAGATCTTTGAGTCATTTGCCCTGTTTAAACAAGACATGGGTGTGATAAGAGGACCCATGATAGCAACTAACAAGAGATCGATATCCGATGCAAGTCCATGCAACATGAAAACAGTGGCATAACTTGGGTTGAACTGGGGGGGGGGGGGGGGGGGTTGACAACACCTGAGTGAATACATTTTTCGAGGGGGGGGGGGGGGGGCTGAAGGCAGCAATGTAATCGTTTTTGTTGAAGATTTTAAATGGGGGAGAGGAGGCGGCACGTGTCCCCCATGCACGCCCATAGTTACATGTAGGCCACTGTATGAAGCATGTACATGTATTGTACTTTGAACATCCTCCGCAAATATTTTGTTCAGTGCTACTTTATGCAATTCTTTATGAAGTAATCAGACGAAGTATGACTGGGCGTCTTTCTTAAGCATCCCCTGTAAGGTATGCCACCTGGTGTTATAGATGAAAATTGACATGACGTTATGATCAAGTCATAACATGTCACGTGGTGTCATCTTAAAGGGGCACTCGCTAGATTATTGCCTATAGCATTTGTACACGTTTTCTTTCTTACCGGCACTTTGGGTACTTTTAAACTTGGCAGACACTTAGACTAACTGCTCACAATGAACGTCAGCACGTGCGAAGACGCACATAAATCGCAAGGATTCAGTGGAAAAATGCTCCTTTTAAAAATATTGGCCAGGGGCAAATGGACTAAGCCAATGTTTTTATGAAGATTTTAGATGTTCAGCTAAGTCTTACAGGTATAATTGAAGCATGAAGTGAGTATTGAAGCCATTCGTCGAGAAAACAATTTTTGTTGCACGACAGCTGTTCTCCGTCTCGGGAAATTCCACGGGTATGAGTCATGCATATTTGACCTTGGCACAAACAATGGTGTCGTGTGACCAGCAGGGGATGCGGAGTAATAAGCCGAATCACTTCGGGGTTGTTGCCAAAGAGTTCCTCCACACACAAAAAATAGATTTTGGCCCAAAAAATCCTTGGATCTGGTCTATCTAAAACATTTTGGGGAGGGATAAATATCGATGACGTCATCACTTAGCAAAAAGAAAGTCAGCAGAGGCAATTTTTGTGCAGATTTTTCTCTTCTAGTGGCCGGGAGCGCCAGCTGTTTATGTCATGATCGTGCGATAGACGAAGGTTGAAAGGTCACGTACAAGAGAGGGAAAGCTGAGTATTGAGCTATTTCGGTAGTTTTGGTGAAAAAAGGGGATTTTTTGTAGGCCCAATAATTTATTTTTAATAAGTAATTTTCTTAACTTATAATTCGATAATCTGAAGGCCGATTTTCACCATTTTTAAAAGGTAGAGTTAGGAACTTATGCATATTCATTACATAAATTTCCCGGATGTAGGGTGTTCCCCGTGAGGAGAAATCCATTCATGAATTTCGTTATGTGTTTTTGGAAATCCGAGTCGGCACATGCAAACAACAAATAAAAGGGCGCCCTCTGTTGGCGGATCGTGCAGTGACCAAAAAAAAAGCGACACGTGTGATTCACGGATCACCTTTTTTTTAATCACCCAACATAAGCCTAAAAGTCACTTTAGGTAAAGGGTTATGATCAGAGGTGGTATAATAGTGTTGGCGACATTTTGAATTGCCAACTGTACCACCTTTACGGGATAATAGAGGATAATTCTCAACAGATTCAGACCTATAAACCCAGATGGGTAACTTCCACCGTCCTGCTGAAGAAATTCGAACGGGAAACAATAGAACATTAGACGTCGACAAATTCCAAGCTTCACATTTTATGTACACAGTGGTACATGGTTTTGGGATAGCCCCATGTGGGGCCTCATGGTCCATTGATTACCTTGTCTATTGATAACCTTGTCTGACTCATGTGGGATGGTATGTGGGTTCAAACCCTGCCGGGGGATTATGGTGCTTGTGTGTGACACTTGACTATAATTGCCTCTCCCCACCTAGGAGTATGGGTACCTGTGAGGGTAGAGAATGTATTCCACTAATCCTGAACTGCTGCATAATTGATCTTATGGCCTGATGATCAGGGGTAATTATTGTGAAGTGCTATAATAAGCACCACATTATTATTATTACTGTTATTATTTTCCAGTCCCTTTTCACACAACATCCAGATAGAAGAGCCTCAATATATACGGCTTCCTATACATGTAGATACATTCAGACACTCATTGATATCGCGAGTATAATCCCACTATATGGTACTCTATCCCAGCCTTGGTACACGCTGCACCCAGTCTTGACGTATTTAGGGTGGACTGCGCTCACCATAGCTTTCTAAAAATTTATGAAAGTCCCGACTCCACTGTAAATAAACACTAAAATGTTCATGCACCAACACTTTTTAAATGTGTTAAACTACACTTGTCCACACATCTGCACGCCAAGCAAATTGACGAGATATTCCAATAAGCCAGTTCGGTATCTCAAAGGTGAAAGGTTATTCGTATTAAATTGCTGACGTAATGTCACGCCATGTTAAATTACGCGAACGCCCATTCTGATTAAATTTAACCACATGCGCGCTGTGCGACCACGTACCTTCTGCGTTCACACGCGCGCGTTAGGTCATGCGGGTCATTGACCAAAATTGCATTGTGCACATGCGCAGTTGAAATACCGAACTGGCTTATTGGAAGCACTGTCGATTATCTACATAGACGTAGAAGCCAGTTGCTACGCAACAGCTTCTGGGAAAACACAACTCCGTTTTGATCTCTCATCACCAGGCCATGCATTTAATTACACACACTGTTTTCTGTTTTCGATCCTGTGCAATATGCCCATGTATTTTCTTTACACTGTGAATGGCCTGGATGTGATTTCTCTACAAAAATGGAAAGGTGGTTTTAGTGGATGTGATATTGGAGCTGGAATGTGATTTTGGCAGGGATTATCCAAAATCACATCCAGCCAGAAATCACATCCAGGATTAAGTCGTTAAAGTCCAAGATCACATCCTGTGTTAGCACCTTGCAAAAATCACATCCACTGTCTGGCCACAATAACCAAAAAAAACATGCAGTGTCTGGGCCCTAGCCAAAACCACATGGTGTTTTCGCACCTCTTCAAAATCACATCCAGGATTAAGTCATAAACCCCAATATCACATCCTGGTTGCCCACTAGTCCAAGATCACATCTATCAAAGGGGATTGACAGCTCTATTATTCAATATCACATCCTTGTGGTCAGGGGCACAGCCATAAAGCCAAGATAATAATCCCCAACTAACAACTATGTTTACCAATTAATTATGGGTCAACAGTGGCCAAGATAATTAGTTTGTCTGTAGCCAGACCATGCTTACCGTTATGATTACATGTACATGTTCTGTTATGTGTAGCTACATGTACAATGTAGGACATTATTATTAGTGTTGACACATAATAGAGGTAGAAAACGCCTGTTAATTTTTTTTAATGATATTGATTTGATTGATAGTCTCTGAAACTAGATCTTGGAAGATCGTTTTCCTGGGTCTTTTGAAGTCACGATAATAGATTTTCCTCAACAGTAAATTGTTCATTACAAGCGCTTGTTTGTAGATGATTTTGGTGGATGTGATATTGGAGCTAGAATGTGATTTTGGCAGGGATTATTCAATATCACATCCTTGTGGTCAGGTGCACAGATAAGCCAATACACTAATCACATATCTGTATGTTACCTATTAATTAGGGAAAATTACCAGGATGATTTGTTTGCCTGGTGATAGACTGCTCTGGCATATGCTATGGCTATAATGCCATACAGGATAGCATTTCTACATTGTAGTTTGTTTTACAGTTGCTCTGCCACCACTTCCCTGAGCCAGACTTGGGCATCAGAGCATGGCCAAACTGGCATGGACCACAGTTGGCCAAAAATGACCTTTTAGAGTACCAGTACATGTACCAGTACTTGTTCCATTATATTGTTCCAAGTATAAAACTGAAATTTAGGTTTTTGGCTCTAAAATGAGCACCGATGCGTCCACTCTTATGAAACTTGACGTGAGATGTCGCAACAACCTACCCAATCGTATACTGGAAAAAAAAGGACCTTTATGCAAAATTTCAAATTTTATGGCCAAACATGACATTTTAGGGTACCGGTACTTGTTCCATTAATAAAGTATAATAGTCAAATTTAGCTTTTTGGCTCTAAAATGAGCACCGATGAGTTGACTTTTATAAAACTTGACGTGAGATGTCGCAACAACCTACCCAATCGTATACTGGAAGAAAAAAGACCTTAATGCAAAATTTCAAATTTTATGACAAAAAATGACCTTTTAGGGTACTTGTTCCATTAATAAAGTATAATAATGAAATTTAGCTTTTTGGCTCTAAAATGAGCACCGATGCGTCCACTGTTATGAAACTTGACGTGAGATGTCGAAACAACCCACCTAATCACATATGGGAAGAAACATGCTTCAAGCATTGTTTTCAATACTAAAAATAAAGGCATTGCAGTGTAGTGTACTGTATATACTAAAGTGTTTAGGTTGAGAAGCCCTGATGAGCAAGCATTTCAGCATATACATATACATACAGTACATGATGCACATCTATGGGCATGCATACATGTACATGCAGGTTTTATGGCTCTCCTGATCTGCATAACAAACAATGACATGACTGATAAGAGGAATTAAGTAGTGGGGTGTGAATGGGCAATTCCTGGAAACTGGCTGAGGATGCCAGCATATGCACCTACACATCACACATGTACATTGTAGTATACAAACTGTGTGTAGGTGGCCCTGTGTGCATGGGTAAACAGAACAATGTACATGTATGTACTTCTGGTACTCCATTTGTTCAAATCAGCCAAGTACATGTACACGTATCTTGAGCCAGCATGCACAGCCTGCTCTATTCCTTCCTTCATGATGTAGTGCAATAACTTCTAAGAAAAAGTACATGTACATGCATAGGTTTTCATGTAATCTTCTGATAAAAAGGTTACTTGAATTGGACATATGCAAAGTATGTGTATATATTATCAACCATGTTTAGAGTTTCTAAATTCTAGACCACTTGGATATAGCTAACAATTAAAGGGACACATTGCCTTCAAATGTCATGACATTTTGCTGTTTGGAAATGTTCCTCATCTTTTATAAGAGTTAATTGTTCATGCAAAAAAACGCGTATAATGTGTTGTAATTAGTGAGTGGTGATTACAAAACAAAAAATTGGCCGCTGACCCCTGACATCTGACCCACGAAACATAGACTTATTTCTAGTAGTAAATACCACCGTCTAAATAATGCGCAAAATACGCTGTAAGAGTCTTTAGGCTGGCGCCTGGTGATGATCGCCTGGTACAATTCTCTACCTCGCGACACAAATATCGCCAGTGCTGCGCGCCGTGCCACAGTACATCAAAATGGATCAACAGAACGTACTTAATTCAACCAGATGCGACTGGAGATACGACTGGTGATCGAACACGGTCCGCCATTTTGTGGAGTCAAAAATTTGGTTCTACAAAATGGCGGACCGTACGTTAATTGTCACGAAATTAAACAAAAACCACGCAATTTGAAGGGATAGTTATGTGAATCTTTATATTCTACTTTTAAAAAAGCTTCCCAACCATATCCATTTCAGTTTTATAGCCCAAATCGCACAATCCAAAGCAATGTGTCCCTTTAACACAGCACATGAGATGAAAAATAGAGAACAATCTAAAATGCATGTAGTCAAGGATAATATAAGCTGCATCCAAATAGAAATGTCAAATGAAGTAAACATCATGATGACATACATTGTGGCCCAACAAAATGAATCACAAAAGTCGGCAGAGTTCGGGACCTTAAAAATGACTTGCATGAGTACAATGGAAACTAATAGGAACTGTCCGGATTGTAAAATCTTAAAATCAAGTCATATAAAAACTGTTGTTCAGCCAATTGTACACATCTTTCCATAATTTCTAATGCACCCAAAAATATAAGTCATAAAATGTCTTTAAGTAAGTTCATTTCGTAGGATCTGGTTGTCAACTCAACAATGGATGTGTTCTGAAAGGGATAACTCATGTACAATATTTAAAAGAGTTGATGAAAAAACTGCATGTGGCACATATAGGCATTGTCCTCTGTTTTTTTTTTATGATGTGTACACGTATTGCAATGTGCTTACATATGTACATGTACATGTACAATACTCGAATTGCTGCCCTCAATATTCACATTTTTGAAAATCCATTTTTTTTAAGCTAGCAGAACCACAATTAACCATAAACATTAGCTTATCATAGCATCTGTTGAATATCATGTGACATTCTTCATGCAAATCTGGGACAAACAAACTTGTAACAGACTTCAAAAGCACATAGCCATTGACTATAAGAGAAATATGTCACCATTAACTCAATTTGTATAGAATCAACAGTGTAGCCAATTGTATCTTTTATACATATGTACCATGTCTCCACACTCAAAGCTTTTGCATGGAGCATTTACATGTATGGGGAGACTTTTTAAAATCCATTGACCGTCACTGTCTGATGAATACATCCTTTTAGAAGCCAACCTGACCAACCCTTTTATTGGAGATTGTTTGTGGTGTGCCCTTTGACTTGTTTTGTGACAATCATATGCCATCACCGTTGCCATCGGTTTCCTGCCTTTCTGTAAGTGATAAAAATGTCTAGGAAACTACATGTACACCAAGATTGCAGAAACAGGAATCTCTAATTGTTATGCAATCCAAGCCTTACAATAATAAATGTGTTTCCTGCCAGATTTGTTTTTGCAGAGAATTTGTTTTAATGTTTGTAATGTTTAAAGAAATTCTGCTAATTTGCAGTCGTACCATCTGTGAGATTTGTCAGGATTTTTCCTGATTTCAGAATTTTTAAAGAATCTCTTTTTTTACCCTGTAAAAGTGGATATAGACTAATAAATGGGATTTCTTTAGGCAAATATAAACACTATATTGATCTGGGGTCCTCGTGGATTTTTCATATGGATTTCGTGGATTTTTAATTTTTTGCCAATCTCACCCATGTCATACAGTGAATAATAATTGAAAAAAGAAAAACCCAAAACATCGGACTGCCTTATAAATCGTCACCAACACCACGAACTGACACTCTCTAGCGCGTGAGTGCCAGGGCGCGCGCGTATTTTACAGAACAGAGTAATTTTCATTTTCACGAACTGACACCCAAGTAGGGGAGCGCGCGCTAACCACATTTTCATTTTCACGAACTGAAACCATTCTTAATTTCATGAGTTTAGAGGTTTTCAGTTCAATGTTTCTGTAAACCACAAGTATACAGATGGAGTAGATTCGTGTCAAAGCTTTTAAAGCGTTTTTCTTGGAATGGTATTTCCGCTACATGCTTGCGTGTCAATTGGTGAAAACGAAGTCTTCTCTAGCGAGTCAGTGTCCGATGTGCGCGCGCACACCTGAGTGTCAGTTCGTGAAACCGAAATTTACTCAGTACGCGGTTTCACGAACTGACACTCAGCCTGCGCGTGAGTGTCAGTTCGTGAAAACGTTGACGAAATAGCCAGTGTTTTGTGGTACAATGATATAAGGACTCGATATGATGGTATCTCATTCCCCTCCCCCGAGAAGACAAAATAATCCAAAGCAAATAAAGTAACAAAAACTTAAATGAAAAACATCAAAAAAACGAATCTCTTATTTTTAAATGTTGAGGCGTGATGCCTGAAAATTCCCCTGCAAAACAAACCTAAACTTGCTGGTTGTTATTTGCAACAGCAACAAATAAATTGCTTGTTGATTCCGATTTAATTCAGAAATTGAATTATTATAATTAGAGGTCCTACACAATACTTTTGTTTGTGTCAAAGGTCTGACATTTGAATAGGCTTGTGTTTTAGATATTTGATATCTGAAATTCAACATTTCAGGCAGTTTATAAAATGTCTGATTTGTAATTCCGTTTCAGACATTTCTGGAACAAAGCCTGTAGAGCGTACAATTTGGCCTTAAAATTCAAGGAGGCATGGCTCCCGGGAATGTACGTGTAAATCCCCTCCCCATTGCAACTTAAAGGGGCTGTGTCGTCGCGCCATCTCGCATTAACGAATCAAATATTGGAGTGCGCCCCCTTGCGCTCCATTTCGGTTATGTGCTATTTTTAACCTCCATCCGTTTGTTATGGCTGTTCTGAGAATTGGCTTTTGGAAACTACACCCCCTGGAACACGCACGCATGTCCAGCGTCTGCGTACACATACGTGTACACACATACTTATAAACAAGTAGCACACATCGTGGCACTCAGTTCTCTAAGAGTAAGATTATTAGAAAAAACGTTCAAATTTCATCTGTTTATTTCATACAATTTCATTCACATGTACACAAGTGCCATGGAATATTTGTCTGAAAGTTGTATGGAATTGGAGGTTGGCGATATAGAAGTAGAACCTTACGCTGGAGAACCTATGACATGTACATGCCGAAACTCTTGCCAGAGAGGACGACTCGGCACACGGGGCGCTTGTCCATGTAAATGTGCACAGCAAAACTGAAACGTGTCTTGTCGCTGTGTGACAGTTCGCGCTAAATTTTGTACACAAAATCCCACAGGCGGGGTATCCGTAAAAGGGTCTATGTATTATGTGTACATTCAT
This sequence comes from Hippasteria phrygiana, assembly GCA_037893225.1. Classification (NCBI taxonomy): domain Eukaryota; kingdom Metazoa; phylum Echinodermata; class Asteroidea; order Valvatida; family Goniasteridae; genus Hippasteria; species Hippasteria phrygiana. The sequence continues at coordinate 669,485 of JAZGUH010000256.1, forward strand.
TTGGATGTATCTTGTTTGTATCTTGCTTGTAAACTAACTTAGGTCGATAAAAAGCTTCAGGCTTATTTTGACCCGTCACTTCAATAACAAAATTATCATGCTACTAAAAGAGGGGTAGTGGCTGCAGACAGTTCTTTAGCAGCGAAAAAAAATTAAAATCTAGAACTTAGAAGTACATTTTTCTTTTAACGGTTGATAGATGGAGCTGAAACAACTTCACTTGGTCGCTATTTCAAATGCACTTGTCAACAACTCGCTGTGTGAAACAATATTTCCGCACATCAAGTCTACATGTAATGTATAGTCAACATGTACAGTACATACATTACATGTACATTGTACAGTACATCCGATCCATGTACTCGGTATGTGAATTGTTCATGTCATAAAAAGTAATAAGCGAATAATTCGTGCAAAACAGGTGAAAATTAGGGTTGTTTGAATATTTGTCGGGGTGTTTATTTCTTTGTTTCTTCGGTAGTCATCTTTATCATAGTGATGTGGGGATCTGTGCGCCAGTGGCGTAAACACGGGGAAGGAGTTCAGGGGCCCGCCGATTTGTATTTCTTTTTTGTTTCGTAAATGTAAAAAGGGGAAATTGTACACAAAGTGATGTTTCAAATTTCAAGCGGTGTTTCGGGCGGGGGTATTCCCCGTTGAGAAAAGTTCAAGATGCAGTACTTCGTTGACAAATTAAATAATCATCCCCACTTTTCGACACGGATTTACTCGCCACTGGTGAAATCTCATTTCATTGGCGTATATTATTTATTGGTAATAACTGTTATTATTGTGTTTATTATTTGATAGTGTTGAAATAACTCTTATGATGTAACTTTCCATAAAGTCCTGCCGTCAAATGTAACACAAGGTCGTGGACTCAATATCGCCATCAGTATAGCTGTTTTACTTTGATTTGCTCATCATTGCACGCACAGCCGATTTTAGTCCAAATATATTTCGATACATAGGCCTACAACTTTATTTTTGTATAGGAAGGGGCTGGTGCATTATTTATTTTACAATTATAAATACATATTTACTTATTTACTTATTTTCGTTTGGTTCTGTCATGGTACATTTTGGCGTTTGGCCGGCAGGTGGGGTGTCACGGACTATGTTCGACTGTAGGCCTATCGTATATTTTTGGTGGCACAAACACATACAAAATACTTGTACATGCAGTATGTATCATAACTACAGGACCATGCATGCAGCAGCCATTGCAATTTTAATCTGATCAGCGCGCGCGCGCCCTGTAGGTCAGCGCGCGGTCGTGGGGTATTATTTGCAGTTACTGGGTTCATCTGCGTTCATCAGTTCGGGATTCAGTGTACATCCGCAAGCCTGCTATGATCGTGACGACACAGCCCCTTTAATCCTTGCTTTCATGGGGAGTGATCTGTTGTTTGGACAGGGGCTTTTTACAGGCAATATTCAACACTACTTATGCTTCAAGTAATATTTAAAATGTCAAACATTGAGACTTGTGGGGTTTGATCACACACTATACTTGTCTTTCTCCCAACCTGGACGAGCAAAGGTATCTGAAAAGTCAATATGGGGCTGGGTAGCTCAGTTTTGATAAGGTACTATTCAGAGGTTTTAAGGGTTCAAACCTAAGATTCTGTGTGCATTCAGAATTGCATTATATTATGATTTGACCTAAAAATTCAAGCAGATTTGGCGACAATACACACTTGCAGGTATACCATATAGTAGCTACAAGGTGTGCATTGTCCTATGACATTACACGTATTTAGTTCTTTGACTGGGCTAAACTGGGAAACTACAATAAACTAAAAACAAATGCCAATTTGCAACGTTTTAAAATGTTGCAAATTGATGAGCAAAGTGATGACAAATTTAACCTCGACTTCTAATCATTCAATCATTCACACGGCTCTCTGGTGAAAACAGACTGTAGCATCCATCGCTAAACTAGTCAAGTTCAATACCAAGACGGTTACATGTATACACAAAAGTTATCAAAAGTGATTGTGGAATGGTGAGACTTGCACACTGTATTGTTCAGTGTTTAAGACATTCCTGGTTCATGGAGAAACCTTCTTGCACTTACCTATCCCCGTTGTGTCTTGCAGTGATGGCCAATGAGAGGATGGCCATCCAGGCCGAGATTGAGGCCAAGCAGGCAGCCAGAGGACCAGCCAAGAGGAAGAAGCAAGTCGGAAAGAGAAAGGTCAAACACAAGAAGAGTAGTACAGTTACTTGAATGAAACATGCTCCTTAGCATACATCAGACTCTGCTGTGCCCTGATGAGCTCATGATCTCACTCTTTTAGTATCAATAAACTGGGTACTGCCTACCACCTAGTTTAGGAGATAATACGATATATTATTCTTTGGAGAGATATATATATTCTTTGGAGCAATATATATCACATAAAAGAGTGATTGGTATTAGTAACTTTTACCAAGGAAGACTTTTCATGCTAAGCAATTTTTGTGTGCTGACATTAGTTCCGTGAAATTGGCCCTTGGGGGCACACAAATTTGATAAACCTGAAAAGTCTTCCTTATATTAAAGAGGATTACTATCCAACTTTTCAAGTGATGTAATATGCTGCCTAGTATTCAGCTGTTGTTTTCTTGGCAAAAAGAATCACATCAAATTTTGACTGATGTGTGTTAAGTAAGCGATCCTTTTTGCGCTAAGCAAATTTTTTTCTGCTCAGTGGCTCCCATGAAATTAGCCCCAGTTCTTTGTGGCGAGTGTATTCCAGGCAAGGATAATTTCTCAGGAATCTGTTGAAGAATCATCCTCTATTTTAGGTCTGGGCCCAGGAAAACCATAAGGGTGGTAGGGTCGGAAATGCAAAATCTTGGAAAATAACCAACCATGCTTGATAACTGTCTAAACATGTTGCACAAACCATTGTTTCAAGATTTATGTCAGCAAAATCCCCCAAAATGAGGCAAAAATCAACATGTATCTGAACACTGAGTGAATATACACTGTGCCAAGAACATCTAACACAGTTAAACACTGAGGATGTGTGGACAATGCTTTGTGTTTTCCTTTATACACAACCCCATAGACTAAGCACGTATTTTTACGTCCGAGGACCGATTTTAACAAAAGACCGACTTCCGAGGACAAGAAAGATTCCATTGTATTTTCTTTCTCCCCGAAGAATATACAATCTTTCTTTCCCTATATTGCACAAGTTTCCCACCAAAGTAATTCCTTTAAAAAAGATGATTATTGCTGAAGATATCTGCGTCATTTTGTAGTATTATGCAGATTAACATATTAAACAGACAATTATTTCTGCCATGAAAAAAAAAAAAAAAAAACATTTGAGAGCTGTTTTTACTAAGCCCCGTCTAGCCCGCTGCTGCAGTCTGTCAGCAAACAAATCTGACGTCATAAGACTGACTCCCCATTTATGTCTGCCACCTTTTATGTCTAGCACCTGTGACTTCAAATTTGTTTGCTGTCCCCAGCGACGAATTTTATTAGACAAAATGCAGCAGCGGACCAGACGGGTCTTAATAAAAACAGCTCTCAAATGTTTATTTTTTTTTATTATGTCATGGCAATAATAATTGCCTGGTTTTTTTTATTTACAACACGTTCATATTTAACTGTTGATTTTCATTTTTGCCTTTTTAAAGATATAAGATCAAAATGTGGCTACTTTTCCGTAAAAAGAAAAGTCTTAGCTAAAAATCGATATCAGGCAATGTAGCCTCAAATTTGGCCCCAAATAAGACATGCATGCAAAACCACCAGTAACCTAACAATAGAAAAGTATTTATGAAAAACGACGGTTAAATGTAAACGTGTTTTACCTTAATCTACATTAAACTGCAAAATGATGCAGATTTCTTTCAGCAATCAACAGCCTCTTTAATTGACTTGAATATGTAGGTTTTCCCGGCTATTTTAAAACGTTTCGATTAAGTGCACTTGCGGCAGTGTTTAATTTCAATTGTTCTTCAATCGAATTCAAACCATGACCACACATTTTCGCTAAGAAGTGTTCGATTTTATCTCGTCTACACCGAACCGTGGTATTCAGATAACAAATTCGTCTTCTGCCACTGATAAGTTTGTTGAATTTCGTAAAACTTCATTGTGAGATGCACAATATGGGATAAGACGTTCAACATAGGGATAATTTAGCACTGTTTTTCTTTTCTTTCTTTGTTCATGAATACAGTCATTGTTTGTTTCTTTCGAATTAATTTTCTTGAAAATATGTTTGTGTGGCCTTTGGACCCCAGTATTTCGTCCAGCAGCCGCTTTCTTTCGGCAGCTGAGCTCAATTCACCCACTTGGTCTCATAACATGCGATGTGTGTGCTGAATTGTGCTTCAGGACACAAGGGAATGATTAAGCACACACAAGACATTTGCCTTTGAGAAAGAACTTGCTTAAATTCGAAACGTCAGGCCAGCTAATTTTTTGATTTGTATATTTCAGGTCCATTCAGTCAGTCAGCAGTTTGCAACGGTTTAATTCATTTTCACACACAAGACTAATTAACTCAATAAAGGTATTAAATTGATTGATATAAGACAAATACAATCTCTGAATGCTGTCATTCAGCAACAGCTCCTCTGTAATAACGAATATTCTCGGTGTTTAAATGGGTTTTTCAATATGGCACGTGAATAACTGTAACGGTTTGTGTCTTTTGTAATGTTTAACTACATGTACATATTTGATAATGCCGTTCCACTGATGCACTTTGAAATAAAAAAAATCCGGATGCGCAAGAAACAGCGCAACAGACTATAAAGATGCGTCAACATGTTTATCGTGGTTCGGCCAAGTGACAATATTCGTCAGTATGACTAATTAATGTGTAACGATGTTCAGTTTAAGCAATATTGAGTGCTTTCCTAACGACACTTGGTGGGTGCACAAAGCAGCAGGTTCGTGTATTTCTTTAAACCCCTTGAGTACGGGTGTTTAAATAATGGGGCGCGGGGTGTCATGCCGGCTGTGCAGCCAAGCGAAACGGACATAAGAGGCTTGTGCAGCCAAGCGTAACATACACAATAATCCAACAATGGATTGAAAATGCAGAGAATGCGTGTATAGACGTCATCCGGCCAGGTAGTCATTTTCTATAAACGTCATCCGAACGCAAAGGGTTAGGTTTGTGTTGTTCATTACAGTACTGCATTTCCGTATTTTTTGTAAATCTAAACTGCTGCTGTGTGGTCCTGATGAGTGTGTATTTTGATGTGACGTCATTTTGGCGTGTGCCTCCCTTTATTACAAATAAGATTGTTTTGGAAAAAAAAAGGTTCTGATGAGGGCGTGATTGTTTTGTGTTACCAGAAGCTATACCAAAGGTTAATTTAAGCCGGACTGAAAAACAGTCACAACATTCGTCTCGAGATTCCTCCATTTTGTCTTGTTTGTGATGGTGTCAAACTAGTACCATATAATATGCGTCTGATTGAGAAAAAAGTGAACACATATAGAGGAATAGAGGTTGCCGGCCTACATCTTTAACTTCATCATGCATTACCACAATTCACGCCGACCGACCGATTCCGATCCGATCCGCTTTCCCCTGGTCGAGGCCGCGCTCAACACCCTAGCCTTTGGTAATTCTGCCGCCAACCCTGTCATATACGCCTATCGCTACAAGGAGTTTCGCCGGGGAGTCAAGAAAACCTTGAGTAGATTCTGTCAAGAGGTTGGTGTCAAGCTTTGCGTGAAGGGTGGTGGATCGGTACCAGAAAGACGAGTGGATGTCAACTTGGAGCACTTAACTGTTAATCCGTCATCATTGACAATTTGTAGAAGGGAAAACATTGAAAGCACGTTCTGACGCAAGACTTTTGGGCGTTGGACGTATGTACTTTAATCCCTTATTAGGTGAGCTTTTGTTTTGTCGTGCGTTTGTCAATATACAAATGCGGCCTTCAAGAAATATGTTAATGTTTACACATGCAAACAAAATAAATAAAATTATAAGCTTGTCCAAAACGAGCAAAAGCTTATTTGTTTTTGTTAGGCCTATTATTGTTGTTTTGTTTCGCGAAAAAATGGACACGAAAACAAAATTCAGAGATTTTTAGGGATTGCTTGTTATATGTTTTTTAATGGTTTGAACAGTTTTTGAAAGGTTTTACACTTACTGGCGGTCATTAATCTTGCGCATGGGGAAAATGGATTCTTAATTTCGGTAAAAGTACATTGTTTTTCTGTTAATATAATTTCATCTATGTAAAATTTCAAACTATACTCAATAAACTAAATGTTACTTAAATATTAATGTGTTGCTATTATCTTCAATGAAATTAATTTACCAAACTTAGTTTGCTGACGATGTAAAAAGGCAGTTAACAACACGAGGCTATTGCTTGACTTGACAGGTGAATTCCCTAGTGCTAATTTCCTTACAAGCTGTACATTATTTTCATTAGGCCTATGTCTTGATTGAAACATTGAGAATATGGAAGACGTCTTTCGATGATTTTTTTTCATTGTCAAACTATGTTCCGGCACAGACTGCACAGGGGTGATGTTTTTTTTTATTTCTAAACCCAAATGTAATTCGCATTCAGAAAATATTCAGAAGTATACGTGTAATTTGCCAACATCCTGATTGGGGAAGTCGGTGTAGACAGCTATTTGTTACTTTGTATAGCCTACCACAAAACAAAAATGAGATTGATGAAAGCAACGCTTAAGTTATTGAAGAATTCATCAGTTAAATTTTAGTGTTTAATGTTGCGATGTCCGTGCTTTTGGGAAGTATCCCCATGAAAAATAAATGTTCCATTTTAAATATCCATTTTAAATAGAAAATCACATCAAGCCCATTCTGAGTATTTACGAAACTAGAATACCTGGGAAATAACTGTATCATCAGCAATATTTTGTAGATACATGTATTTTTGAAGCTGTATTTGTTTTTTTCCTCCAACAAATGAAAAAAGTTAAGTTTCCTTGGTACTTTAAAAACGGACTCCTCAATGCTCAATTCCTTTCTCCCTCACCACAGGCTCCCTGCAGCCAAAAGAGAAATGTCAAAACACTTGAAAAGGTACTCAGGACTTAGAAGAATGCACAATGGGCAGTAATGTACCCAAGTCATTTTTTCTAAAGTCAAGTCCCAAGTCCCAAGTCCCAAGTCCCAAGTCCCAAGTCCCAAGTCAATTGTTTCTGTGAAATAAGTCTTTTCATGCAGTGTTTTCCACAAATTCCATTTGTGTCTGTTGCATTGAGTGAGTGCTAACATGTACATGGTACGCTTTTTCAGAAAATTTGTCCTGAAAATGAATGACCTTCTCAGACAATAAATATTCATGCCTCAATCCATAAAGTTACAAATAGCGCATATCGCTGTTAGTCATGGTAACTCTACCGTGAAATTAAGTGTTTTTTTTATTGTGTAATTGAATATCACATTTAATTATAAAGTATTGTTCATAAATCGTAGTGCTCATAGAAAGTTAACTCAACCTCGTCACAAGCCGCCATGCATACGCTATTGCGTATGCATGACATTTACGCATAATTACCCGCAGACCACGAATTCAATGCTCCAAACCACAAGGCCACGGCACTTCCACAGAAGTTGTGACACAGAACATGCCAAATAAGGCTTGTATGCTCTGGACAAGGGCAAGTATCAGTGAAAACTACTCTTGAAAGCCCGCAAAAGTCCTACTTCTATCCTGATTTTGTCCTCCAAAGTCCTACTTTTGTCCTTTTTTTTTGAAAATGTTGATCCTACTATATTCTCCTACTTTTTCACCTGGGTCTGCTTGAAAGCCTGCAATAGTCACAGGATTTTTTGTGTCGCCTAAACGAATGTTTTGGGGGCACTTACCAGTCATGAATTCTGTCCGTGTGGCCCGTAGGTCCATGTGGCCTTGTGGCCGTATGTTAAAGTTTTAGGTTAAGTTTTTGCTCTCATTTGGTGTCATTTGAAAAGTTGAAGTCCAATTGGAACCAAATGTGGGTTATACATGTAACATGGGAACCTTCATATGTTAATGAGGTCAAAGGTCACATACCAAGGTCAAAGGTAATCTAAGGTCAAGTTGTAAAATGGGCTGAACATGTAAAATTGGCCCCATTTGAAAAGTTGAAAAGTTGCAAATGCGATGCAGTGACCAAAAAAAAAGCGACACGTGTGATTCACGGATCACCTTTTTCTTAATCACCCAACATAAGCCTAAAAGTCACTTTAGGTAAAGGGTTATGATCAGAGGTGGTATAATAGTGTTGGCGACATTTTGAATTGCCAACTGTACCACCTTTACGGGATAATAGAGGATAATTCTCAACAGATTCAGACCTATAAACCCAGATGGGTAACTTCCACCGTCCTGCTGAAGAAATTCGAACGGGAAACAATGGAACATTAGACGTCGACAAATTCCAAGTTTCACATTTTATGTACACAGTGGTACATGGTTTTGGGATAGCCCCATGTGGGGCCTCATGGTCCATTGATTACCTTGTCTATTGATTACCTTGTCTGACTCATGTGGGATGGTATGTGGGTTCAGACCCTGCCGGGGGATTATGGTGCTTGTGTGTGACACTTGACTATAATTGCCTCTCCCCACCTAGGAGTATGGGTACCTGTGAGGGTAGAGAATGTATTCCACTAATCCTGAACTGCTGCATAATTGATCTTATGGCCTGATGATCAGGGGTAATTATTGTGAAGTGCTATAATAAGCACCACATTATTATTATTACTGTTATTATTTTCCAGTCCCTTTTCACACAACATCCAGATAGAAGAGCCTCAATATATACGGCTTCCTATACATGTAGATACATTCAGACACTCATTGATATCGCGAGTATAATCCCACTATATGGTACTCTATCCCAGCCTTGGTACACGCTGCACCCAGTCTTGACGTATTTAGGGTGGACTGCGCTCACCATAGCTTTCTAAAAATTTATGAAAGTCCCGACTCCACTGTAAATAAACACTAAAATGTTCATGCACCAACACTTTTTAAATGTGTTAAACTACACTTGTCCACACATCTGCACGCCAAGCAAATTGACGAGATATTCCAATAAGCCAGTTCGGTATCTCAAAGGTGAAAGGTTATTCGTACTAAATTGCTGACGTAATGTCACGCCATGTTAAATTACGCGAACGCCCATTCTGATTGAATTTAACCACATGCGCGCTGTGCGACCACCTTCTGCGTTCACACGCGCGCGTTAGGTCATGCGGGTCATTCGACCAAAATTGCATTGTGCACATGCGCAGTTGAAATACCGAACTGGCTTATTGGAAGCACTGTCGATTATCTACATAGACGTAGAAGCCAGTTGCTACATTTGATGGACTGTTCCAACAAGATGAAGAGGAACTTGAATAGCGAGGAAGACAGTTATGATTAATGACCAATAGTTTCAGAAAGACTGTTGTATTTTTATAATTTTACTTCTTTATGCTGAACGCTAATCACATTAGCGTATATTTTACAAATTTACTTTTAATTTGTACATTTGCTTAACAATTTTACTTTTAGTTTTCGCTTTTTCGTAATCTACTTTGATTATTTCAATTTTATGTTTTAATTTTTACGTGAACTTTTAGCACGCTTACCTTTAAAACCCGTTACATGGCTCACTTTGTACTTCCCGGTCCGATAAAACAAGTAAATTTAGGAGCAACAGTGTAATTTACTACTTGTCATAATGTTCGTCCATGTTAAAGAAGAAAAAACATAGAAATGACGATTAAGGAAATCTTCAATAAATGGGCAGAGTTTGTACCGATAAATAAATGAGTGAACACACATGAACAAATATTGAATTTATTTGAGTTTTATTGCAAAATGGAATAGGTTTACCTGACGGTTAGACTCCGTGTATTCCTTTCCCCATGGTGTGCCGCTCTGTCTGAAGTATGAACGACAGACCCACGCATTCATTGCAAGCAGTCCCCAACACATATGAAGTGCCACGCAGAGTCTCCGAGCTCTAGAAAGAATGTATGTCCTGACTAAACCGTAGCAAACCATTCCATTATAATTCCTTGACCCGAGCCCATCGATGAACTATGTAATCATTTACACTATACAGACCAGCTATACTATATATGTAGACCTTATAAAATACAGTAGGGTGATTAAAAGCATCTATAGTCCTCATGCCCATCAATACCACCTAATTACGTGCCTATTGTACTGACCTTCCACATATCAACCTCATACATAATCCCTACACAGTACATCCTGTATAATCCTCTTATCTATTGTGACCACATTGAACCTGATCCTCAAAGTGGTTCCTCAAATCTAGCCACACCCCCTCTGCAATCCCTATACAACGTGCACAAACAAAGGGGGCGGAATTACCTGGTTAGACCGGCTTCACTACTAATGTTATCCTATAATCGAATACAAGTTATATCATCATATTAATAAGAGGCAAAAGATATCAAACAACATCTAAATACCAGTCACAAGCAATATACACCACATGGAGTTTTGGCTGGTAACCTGATTTTATTAAGCAAGTTTTTCGTGCTTAAGCAGCTCTATATGAAATTGGCCCTTGATTAAAAACAAGGTGTTTCTCCACCGCAATGCATCGTTGTTTTCCATTTGTACAAATCAACGCCATCCCACAGTCTTAAGGGTGTACAGTTCCTTATAGCCTAACTCCCTACATCATTTTTCCGAATCCTCCAATATCCTCCGATTCCAAAATCCCCCAATGTTTGTTGCTGGGGACCACTGCCTGAATCCTGCAAAATCCTCCGGTGGGTTCTGGACAAACACCCCAGTTACCTCAATCCTCCGAAATCATCCAGCATCAGATTCGGCCTGATGAACTGAATCCTCCATTTTCCTCCAGAGGCAAAAAGATAATTCTACACATACATACCCTGAAATTCCCTAAATTTCATCTCACCGGTTAGTTATTTGACCTATTTTCAAGGTCCGAGTGTAAACATTATACAAAAATGACATCTCAATGGGCGTTTGTGTTCATCATTGGTTCCATTTTTATAAGAACACTCAAACCGTAACCCTGTTACCTTGATTGAGGTCACGGGCGTCCTATTTTAATCAGTGTGACTGTGCGTTGTGGAGTTCCACGGTGCTTGATCTTGTCTCCGCTGATGAATTCCCCAGAACTTCAGTGCATGCCGAAATATTTCGCCGTCCAAGGTACATTCCCTCATGAACATATTTTGATTGGTCGGGGAGGTTTTCGCGCCTTAAGTTCCATTTCTTCTCCAGAAGTGACTTCACTAAACAAATGGAATCTTTTTTTTCCCAGTGGTTTGGAGGGAGAGGCGCTATGTAGAGTACCGAAGTCTGACGTCAGTTGGCACGACAACTGGCTCCAAACAAATGGAGATTTCGACTGTTCCTTTGTTAACAGCCAGTCATGACACAAAATAACAAAAGTATTCTTGTTCCAAACATTGCACTGACGTCATCACTTCGATACTCTATTCCATTTAGATATATCATTTAGATTTAGATCAGACCCTATCGGGGGAAAAATTCCACAGGAATCACACATAGGCCTATTATTAGTTCGGTGGGGGTTATCTCCCAATATTCAACACTTTTATGAAAGATTATATTTTTCACCGAGACTTGGACACATTTGACTTGAACTGTTCCAAATGTTTCTGGAAATTTCTGTCCGGAGGTCCTCAACAAAATCGCCTCAAAATTTCGGCTGCACCGGAATGCAGCTCAAGAACAGGACAGGCACAATCATGTCTGTCAATTTTCCACCACGTGCGTGACCATCTCAAATACAAAATGTACCGCAGATATACAGATACATGCATGTGCTCTTACCATAGGCACTCTGCAGCCGTTTGAACTGACTCCCCTAGGACAGTAACTGAAGCTGACAGATTGCGGGGACCACGGAGCCGACATGTCTACTGCTGTAATGAAATGCCTTCACCATTTCAAACACCAGCTGCTTGAATTGTCTCATTTGGTTTCAACCGAACTGTTTTAAAGACAGAAAGACGCTGCTACAAAGACACTACTACATCATCGGGAAAAATGTTGAATATGTGAGGTGAACACGTTCAGTTTTAAAGCCACACATTGCCCCGAAATCAACAAAATTTCATCTCATTGGTTAGTCATCTGACCTATTTTCAAGGTCTGAGTTTAAAAGTTATACCATAATGTGTAATATTTACGGAGAAATGTGGAAAAACCGAAGCGTTGTCATCCGGGCATTCAGACTGGCGCCGCACTTTGTGCAATATGCAAACAAAGTGATACAGACCAACGACACCATTCTGAATTTTCCGATTTTCAAACGGTCCGATTTTTTTTCGCACGTATTTTCGTCAATGATTTTCAGACAAACGGCTCATTTGCAAGGGTTGGTTGTATACGCTATTCTACTTTTCAACGATCTTTTCATTGTGTTTTCAACCATAACCATTTTAGGAGAAGCGGTTTTTAGCCCAATTGGGCGCCTCCAGGGCAACATGTCACTTTCAATGTTCATTTCCGATTCGTTCACAGGAAGCGAAAACCTTTGAATAATGACGTACTTGATCTCTTTTCTTGAAAATCCTATAGTTTCCTAAGCGTTTATATGGGATGCTTGAGTTACCGAACTTGGGAAAAACAAGTTCCCGAAAACGGTATGCACATATCCATGAAAACGGGCAGTGGGCAATCGACATTTTCTAATTAAAATACTAAATATGTGGAAACATGCTATGGAAATGAATTCAACTGCTGCAAAATGCTAACTGACTGAATGGACCTGAAATATACAAATCAACAAAATTAGCTGGACTAACGTTTCAAACTTAAGCAAGTTCTTTCTCAAAGGAACAAAAATTACTTCGAAACATTAGGGCAGCTAATTCTGTTGATTAAAAAAGGGCGAGTTTAAATTGACAGGTGTCGGAACTTCATTGTCCTATACAGACAGACATGCACATCAATCGTTGTAATTTCCAGCCTATCTCAAGAATTTAAGCGATTCTTCTTTAAACTTTTCGCCTGAACTGAAGACACATATCCCCGAGGGGGATTCGTCCAGGGCAATAACCTCGTTTTAATACAAAAAAAAAACGTTGAAAAGGTATATTGCTAGAAGAGGACTTGTCAAATGTAGGGAATCAAAATATGTGATGCGATCAAGCAAAATCAGTCGGAACTCGGCAATCCTTGTTTTGAGACATGGGCCAAAATACGTTCGTAGTGGAAAAATCAAAATTGACTTTTTTACAAAAAACAGAGGGGAAAAAATTCTTCTTTCACATGAAAATACGACATGTATTATAAATGTGCTAAAAATGACTCAAAGTACTTTATACTTCAAACTTGATTTTCTCAATTTCTTTCTTTTGAATGTGCCGGTGTTTAAATATTTGTAACTTTTAACCAAAGGTCATACTCAAATGGGGTTTTCACTAATATAGAGCTTGAAGTACGCTGCAAATGAATATGTAAAAATCCCAAAATTGACCAGGGCCTACTTCAGACTGATTTTGCTTGATCGCATCGCATTTATGAAATTTAATATGCACTATGTTCTGGGCCTGCCATTACACAATACATGTACATGAACAATTTTTTATTTTTTATTTCCTACAAATCTGGCCATCAATATACAATCGTATGTATTCCTTCTGAGATCAATCATTGGTATTCAGTTCGTTTCAACGGTCCACGATTACACTCATAGCCGTATCACTCCCTAGATTAAATCCAGGACGGGTGCAGTTAGAAATGAGATGCTGCTATCTAATTTTGAATAGAACACACTCACACACGCACACAGTCATGTAAACGGGTGCAATCGTGGACCTCCCATTGTTCCTCTTTTGTTTATACTCTAACTTTTTCGGAAGGCCTCCCATTGGTTTTGTACGCGATTTTCAATCGTGGACGTTAGGTCAAACGTGGACCCCTTTGTCTACGCCCGAATTCTTTTGTCCTAGGTCCACGATTGCCGGCATATACAAACTCACACACACACACATGGGTAGATATGGGGTACATCCATTGTAGACATTACTGTCCTTCCTTTGTTCTCCTTTGTCCCCATTGAAATCTCAAAACCCATAGCGTTAACTCTGTGGGGTAGGTCGATTTCTGAAGATGAGTCTGTGGGGTAGAATTGTCCCCATTGTTACCCTTTCTTATACCTACCCCATATCTCCCCCTATGTACGTACAAGGCGGTATTGCATATGATGCTCTGAAGCCAGGAGCATGTTCGACCAACGACTATGGTAAACTGCAGTTCGCAATTATTGGATTAACATTGTCTGAACGCTGGCTAGTCGACCATGTCTATAGGGCTGGTTATCAATAGCAAAACTGGTTATTCTAAACTGTGACAAGTCAAGAGGGGGCCACCTGACCAGTCACACCTTGCTATCGCTCCACTTAGACATTACTGCTGCATGATCAATGTTCGTCACGAATCACAATTGGTAATAACCAATGTTCATTGATCGAATTTGCACCACGCTGAAAGTGAGCTGTAACTTCCCAATCTGATCAATAAAAATCACTGCCTCACAAAATGAATAAATAGAGCGGAAATAATAAACAAACAAAAAAAGGTCTGAAATAAAATTTAAAAAAAGCTTATCCAATTTTACAGTCAAAACTCTACCATATAGTATGGGGGATGAATTCAATCCTATAAATCAATCTACACAATTAATTTAATGTCGGTTTACCATCATGGAAATATTGGCTAACAAATTACAATGTACAGTGGTGTGGCAAAACTATTCGAACACTTGACATATTTGAAGAAATTGATATTTAATGCCTTACAATGCCTGGTTTACATTTTTCACCTGTATTAAATAGAGAAGGTAATTGCTGTGAGCATACATGCAGCTCACATTAGTATCTGCCAGTCCTACCATCTTTTTTTTATTATCAAACTTTACTCTAATATTTGGTGTGTCCACCCTTGGCAGCAATCACTGCGGCACATCTTTCGGGCCTAGTGTCTATATATTTCCTGAGAGTTTCTACACTAATGCTGTTCCAAGTCTTCTGAAGTTCATTCCAGAGGGTTTCATTTGAATGTACATTGGTATATTGACTGCCATTTCATCACGAACAACTAAAGTACATAAAAATATGCCAAGTGTTCGAATCATTTTGCACACCACTGTATAAGCATTTGACCAAAATATGAAGAATTAATCAATTCACTGATTTCGGTTGTATCATGCAAGTACATCATTCCTGTACACGGAAGGGTGGCGCGACACTCAATAGGGGAAAGGCTGATTCATCGAGAGGTATATCGAAACAAGTGATAATTTTATATCACTCACTGTCAAACAAAGTATGGCTTCCAATAGACCTATATGACATAATGAAGTCACACCGTGTTTACCTCGTTGAATTCGTGAAGACAGGTAGGGAATGAGCAGCACGCTTTGGTATTAAGTTGGGAACATGTCAATTTCTTCCTATCTTTGCAACAAACAGGAAGCAATAATTTGTAGGCCCGTACCCGTAATACAAAGAAGAAAAAAAAAAAAAAGTATTTACAATAAAAATGGAAATTTTGTAGGGGAAACCATAGCAATCTTTCCCTACTTGACTAGCATAGTAAACTGTTATAGTGTGAGGTCATTTGTACGTACATGTAGGTCTATTACACACACAATGGTTATCTCTTCTGGCGATGTTCACTGTTTACACCCCATCAAATTTCAACTGGTCAAATAAAAGAATGCCCAGCTTTCTGAGTAAGTCAAAACAATTAAAATGAAATTCAGCCATGTTGGACTAATATTACGCATTCATTCACCATGCAATCTGTGTGTGCATTAATAATGTTAAGTAATACAACTACCTCAAACTGAGTATTCACTTGATATTCCCCCAATGTGGGAATACAAAAAACCTCCAGGCTTGAATACTGTTCGTTCATAACTTACTGCCATACCAAACATACCCTCCTTCAGGCTATGCCCTCAATGGGGGAATAATTACCACCAAAAAGAAAGATGCAGCAAAGGGCATGATATATAACATTTTTAGCAGGCTCTTAATAGGAAAACCCATGAAAATTGAGTAGGCAGCAGAAATGGAAATCCTTTTTTCCCATTGTCTTGGCAGTTATTGCCAAGACAAATCTGTCTGCTGCCACCAAGAGTTCAAAAGGTGTCCAACCATGAGTACATCTTCACCAAACATTAACATCTGAAAGAAAGAATCCATCATCTATACTCCAAACAAAAGAACCGTTCATTTACAAAGTTACAAATCTCAAATCTTTCAATATCTACATGCTGGGTACGATAAAGACCAATATCCTGTCTTATTACAAAATTACATTTTAAAAAGGATAGAGTTGGCCTACATTATACACAACAATGCCTGCATTGCATACGATTTGAAGGGGAAAAAAATATTAAAAATCGGTTATTAGTTTTTGGTTATTACTTTAAACTTTGGTTAATATGTGGTTGGCATACATGTTTCTGTCTTGGATCAAAATACCGTAAAAGAAAACAAATTAAAGCTCCAAAAAGCTTTCCATGAGACATTCCATAAACAATTGACCAACGATAAGTAACAGTTTTGTTGGTATTAATTTTCAAATTTTGAATGAGGAGTGGAAGCCTCCTCATTTCTACGGTGAAGTAAAAAAAAAACATGTTGATTGTCCGGGTTTTTCCAAAAACAGGACGAGGGCCTTTTTATTTATTTATTTGTTTACAAGATGGCCGCCAAGCATTTAAATTCAAAATGGTCGCAAAATTTGCAGTTAAAAATGACCGCCAACTTTTTATTAGCTATTTTACTAGTAGGTCGAGCCAAAATATCCATATTAAAACAGATGTTCTGTGGATTTACCCAATTGTTTATACATGTTCTTCTTAATTGCATTTTCACAAACTTACAAAGATCGCCATTCAGGAAATAGTCCAAAAGATTGACGGCATGGGAGATTTAACTTGTTTTGTTTGGGGTATTGAAAAATAGAAATACATGAAAAATCTAGTCTTTTTGGAGGGAAAAAATACATATTTTTAAAAAGGATGCGGATTCAAAAAAGCATGCGGGAGGAGGACAATCAACTGGTGTTTTTGTTTTACTTGGCCTAATATGTCTCAATTTCCACACCACAGAACTACATATTTTAGGAAGAACAAATAGAGTGCACAGTGTAGTAATTGGTTGTTTTTTTATTCAAAAAAATAGTTTCATAATTATTCCATTATATTTAAATTTTCTGTCTGAGAACAGATATAGCAGGTTAAAAAAAAAAATAATAATTCACAGCCCTCCGGGAAAAAAAACTGTCCATAAAAAACAACAGGTTTGTTCTAAAGTAATACAAAGAAATACCTGTTGATAACGACTCCCAGTGAATGTTTACCATCTCAGAATCAGTTATTTTTTCCACGTCGGACTTGTTACTGCAATGAAAGGGAAATAAGAAGTCTTGGTAAAAAAAAAGAAAATTGTCATCCAAATGCAAAACCCAGCTCATGAATGTCTTTCAGGAAATGTTTCCACGTCATAACTTGAGCTTTTGATTCTGTTAAGAGTCATTTGCTTTGATTTATTTTGTCTGAACCGGCAGCCATGTTGGATGATTTAGAATCCACTTTCACTGACAGGTACAATGTATATAACGATCCAGTGTTTACATCTATTTTGCTGGTTTCTGAAACTTTGGTTTTTTTATGTATTTATAACCTTCAGTGATTTCTTTCTTGGTTTAGTTTTGTGTTGATTTCAGTAAACACCTCACAAAAAAGTATCGAAACATTTGAATCAGACCCCATCATTTGAATAACTGTGTAATAAAAATGAATAGTCCCTTTGAATTCCCAGTTTTGTCCCAGCATTTTGACACCTCACATGTTATGATCTGACATCAATTACCGGAGTAATGATCATTTGAATGATCAAAGGTCGAATTTCAAAAATGAAACTTAATGTGGCGCTTTTGAAAGGATGTACAGCATTAGCTCTCCGCGAAGAATAAAGGCAGTACTCGGCTGAATAGGCTTAACTGTCACTTTGAAATTCGACCTTTGATCATTCAAATGATCATTTATACTCCGGTAATTGATGTCAGATCATAACATGTGAGGTGTCAAAATGCTCGGACAAAACTGGGAATTCAAAGGGACCGTTCATTTTTATTTCGCAGCTATAATTTTCAAATGATGGCGTCTGATTCAAGTGTTTCGACACATTTTGTGAGGTGTTTAGTTTTCTGATGTATTTTAACTTAATATTTTAATGTATCCATTTTTTACCATTGTACAGCGCATGTGAATATTTCTATACAAAATGTGCACATAATAAATAAATAAATAAATGAATTATTATTATTGTCTACCGAGAAAAAGAAACTACTACATGTATGTATGCCAATGAACTAAACATCAAATTCATTCGGAGGACAAAAATTGGATCAACCCTGCGGGAACTGAATTATTGTCAGGCTACAAATAATACAGACAAAAACCATTTTATATGGAAACTGAAAACATTACATCAAATTCAGTAATCTTCTTTAAAAATCGTCAAGTATCCAAATAGAAATTTACGATTCATTGGACAAGACTGTTCAGGTAGCCATGTAGCCCAAGAAACCTTTGGAATGTTTTGGGCAATCGGAGAGAAGGCCTGTAAGCACCCTATGTACTATGTAGGCCCCGGGCAACATTTCCGAGGATGTTTAAACCAACAACACTAATACTGAATACCAAGGTATTTGTTTACAGTCCTACTGACTATTATTTAACCCTAACCCCCCAGGGTGTCTGGAAATTCGGATGGATGGATTCAGCAGGGTTAAGCTAAATTTATACATGTACTGAAACTGCCCCAACAGGCAGTATATGTTGAATACCAATCATGCACATCTTAACTAGTTTTGTTCTTCGTCAAACAATCCACAAGGGAAACTGACTAGGTTAATTTGAATACATTTTCAAAGTGAACAAAGAAACTGGCAGGAGCGGGATTCGAACCTGCGACCTCAGGGTTACCGTACCGGCGCTCTACCAACTGAGCTATCTTGCCCTATGTTGGTGGTCTCCCAAATTGTCAGTGTCTTTAATCGGGTGGGCACTTCCCAGGTTGTATCGTAAAATTGGGTGTGATCCCTGGCTATACGGCATTCTGGGTTTATGACTTCTGCCTAGCGCCCACCCGAACAAAGATACTGACAACTTGGGAGACCGCCAACATAGGGCAAGATAGCTCAGTTGGTAGAGCGCCGGTACGGTAACCCGGAGGTCGCAGGTTCGAATCCCGCTCCTGCCAGTTTCCTTGTTCACTTTGAAATAGTTTTGTTCTTATAATGGTCCACTCTCATAGACATGGAATCTCTAATCGTGATTGCAGTCACATATTCATCCATTCTTAAAGATGATGTTGATTGCTGAGAGAAGTCTGCCTCATTTTGTAGTTTTTATGTAGATTGTGTATTGTAAAATTAAACATGACTTATGAAAATGACTTATTTTTTATCCCCTCTAGCCCACTGGTGCCATTTGTCTAAAAGTCATTGATGAAAGGCGTAGACATGTCAGATCAACTAGGCTCGTCTCACCGCACGGTGAGAAAGTCCATCAAGTGGTACAAGAAACTCTTCTTTTATTTGTTCGATGTCTGCCTGGTGAACTCATATCTTGTCCACAAAGAACTGGGTGGGACTGAAAATTTCCTAACTTTCAGATATGCCTTGGTGAATTAAATATTTGAGACCCATTTACCAGGTCTCCCTACTAATCGCTCTAGAGGTAGACCAAGACCGTCTTCCCAGTCCAGGTAGACTGGGGGGAAGACACTTTCCTGCTGAATTGCGCTCAACAGGAAAGAGCACCAAATCGCACAAGCGTTGCATTGTTTGTGCAAGGGAAAACCGAAGAAAAGAAACAAAATTCATGTGCTACATCTGTAAAGTTCCCCTGTGTGCTTTTCCCTGCTTCAAAAATTATCATACATGAAAATCAAACAGTCTTCCTCCATCGAAGCCATCGTGTATGTAACCATGTAAATAGTGTAAATAATGAGAAGGAAACAAAAACAAATTCGGTTCATTTGACTTTGCTTTGGTCCTCTTTAATTTTTTATTTTATCATTTCTTCCAAGTTTTGCTATGTTTTTTTTAAGTTATAAGAGAGACATCAAAACTAGTCTTTC
The DNA here is from genome assembly GCA_037893225.1 of Hippasteria phrygiana. NCBI lineage: Eukaryota > Metazoa > Echinodermata > Asteroidea > Valvatida > Goniasteridae > Hippasteria > Hippasteria phrygiana. The sequence goes on from JAZGUH010000256.1 coordinate 689,626, forward strand.
TTTTTTTTTATGTCTTTTTTAATAAGTCTTTTTTTTATAAGTCGTTTTTTTATAAGTCTTTTTTTTATAAGTCTTTTTTTTATAAGTCTTTTTTTTATAAGTCTTTTTTTTATAAGTCTTTTTTTTATAAGTCTTTTTTTCTATGTTTTTTTAATACGTCGTTTTTTTATAAGTCTTTTTTTATAAGTGGTTTTTTTCTAAGTCTTTTTTTTCGGTTTTTTTAATAAGTCTTTCTTTTTATAAGTCTTTCTTTTTATAAGTCTTTCTTTTTATAAGTCTTTCTTTTTATAAGTCTTTTTTTTATAAGTCTTTTTTTTATAAGTCTTTTTTTTATAAGTCTTTTTTTTAGAAGTCTTTTTTTTATAAGTCTTTTTTTTTATAAGTCTTTATTTTATAAGTATTTTTTATAAATGTGTATGTAACCATGTAAATAGTGTAAATAATAAGGAAAAATAAATGTAAATATTAGAAGAGGAAAAAGAAAGAAAAAAAGTTGGTTTATTTGACTTTGCTTTGGTCTTTCTATATTTTTTCATTTTATTTTTTAAAGTTTTGTTACGTAATTTTTTTTTAAGTTATAAGAAAGACATCAAAACTAAGTCTTTCTTTTGAGAAAAGAATTCAGTTACAAAAAAAATCTTATAGCATCCTGGGGGAAAGAACAGCTCTAAACACTTCTGGGTGTGGGGTATAATAGTCTTAAAAAAAGGGCCTGTAGACATATTCAGTCATATCCCCACATGCCAGCACTTTATCCATGTCCCTGCTAACGCTGACACAATTACCCGGCACTCCCTGTAAGATACCTCGGCCGCACGGCCCTCAAAATCCACTTTATCCACTTTATCTACGGCCTGCGCACCAACTCACTTGTCAGGTGCTCCCCGTAAAATGTTCTTAGTTTGCCCATCACATAGGCCTCAAAATCCCCCATGGCAGCGCTACATCCACGGCCCGCCGAGGCCCTCACTTTGCCCACAGCACTACAAATTGGTGTCGGCAAGGTCAAGTCGCGATACCCACAGCAATATTGCCCGTACCGTAAACACGCTCAGTTACACGGCGAAAGCGGTAGACATTTAGGCATAGCTTGAATTGCTTTGGTGATTTTTGTAACAGGTTAAGTGCAACCTGTTAAAAACAAAAAAAAACCTAAATCATGGGACAATGTTGGACATAGAAACCACTAGACTGGTAGCCTGGTACTAAAATTGCTAGATTCGGGTAAGTATTTTGAGCCATGCTGAGTATGCAGTTAGGGAACCAGTTTATTAATAAACATAGAGCTATATTAAATAACTCAAGTGCCACCCACATAAATTCCTTTTTTTTTTTTTTTACAATTTCAATTGGCCTATTTATTTTACTGTGCTAATATATTGGTGCCTTTTCCATGAGTGCAACTCATCTCCCAAATTTTCCAAAATCTGAAAACACGCCACATAATATGAAGTATTTTCACTCGGCAGATATGGGGGAACCAACCATATTTATACTGCAGGATGCTTAGAGCACTGTACAATACTTAGCAGGGGTGAGATTGGCCAAAAATGAAAAATCCACCAAATCCTCAAAAAAGCAACGAAAAATCCATGAGGACCCCAGATCAACATATAGTTTGTATTTGCCTAAAGGCACCCCCTTAAAATATCAATTTTTATTGGTCTATATCAACTTTTACAGGAAAAAAACACCTTTAGGACAACACCAGGAATTCCAGATTGCAAAAGAGATTCTTTAAAAATTCTGAAATCCCAACAAAAAATCCTGAAATCAGGAAAAATCCTGACAAATCAGTATGACACTAACTTTGTGAGAGGACTACATAATTCTGATGCCTGCCTCTCTAGTGGATGAAATACAGAATTTAAACTCACCTCCCTGACGCGGGAATGAAACAAGATCAGCAAATGGATCTTTGGAATCTGTCGCACTGGCCTGTTGAAAGGGGTTCTCAGAGGCCGTCACGGGCTGCAAGGGGGCGTACTGCATTGGATAGGGATTCGCCGGTGGAATTTTCACCGTCGATGTCACTGGCTCGACGTTTGCCATCGAGACCAGATTCCCGGTTTGTCTGGGCACCGTGTTGGTCGGACTGAGTAGATCGGGCAGGGTGCTGGCGGGTGGTTGCTGGACCAAGACTTGCTGGACCAGCATCTTGGGCTGGGGCGGGCTGCTGCTCCGATCGTAGCTTTGCAGGTTGGGAGTGCTGCTCGTCGCCCTCAGGCCGGGCATGCTCAGATTACGGGAGGCCGATGCCGGGTCCGCGGTAGAAGGCCCGACAGCAGGCGTGCCAAAGTTCAGCCCGTAATCAGCCAGGAGGATCTGGGCCGAACTGTTCCGGGGTATGTCCTCGTGGGTGTACACGCTCCCCAGGGCATTATTGTTCAGGTGAACTGACTGGAAAGCAAGGGTGTGGTCTTCGCAGTCCACACCCAGGGCATTCTGGACAGCTGCCCCTTGCGCTTGTGATAGGTCAACGTCCCGATTCTCTTCCTCCTTGTTGGAAATGTCAACTAACCTCTCATTGGATGAGTCTCGAGTCTGGCGCTCCCGCCTAGGAGGGATTGGAGGGGGCGGGAGGAGTGGACGTTGGATGTCGCGGCCGACAACCCCCGAATGTGGAGCGGCACGCTGGGGCCGCCTTCTGCGTGGCATAGGAACTGGAGTATCGCTTGTGGCTGGCGTCTGAATAAAAAATTGAAAACAAAATAATTTTTTTTTGGTATTGGACAACTGGGTAGTGGGATGATGGTAGAAGTCATTAAATTCAAACGTAAAAGGAACATTCAATCAATGATATTTCTAAAGTGTCAAAATAAGTTTGCTCTAAGGCAGCGGGGCACAAAGAGTAGAATAATTATTGATGGTACGCCTCCTGAAACAGGTGAGCTTTCAGGAGTGTCTTGAATGTATCTAATGACCTGGTGTCTTTGATGTACATATTCTGGGAGCTTGCTCCAGATTCTGGGGCCATATACAGAGAATGCTCTATCAGCAAAAGAAACACAATGGGTTCTTGGTTCAGCAAAGTGCAATGAACAGGAGGCTGATGACCGAAGTCATCTTCATTGAGGACCAATTCGGAGAATGGCCGGGATGTCAGCTGGAGCATGTTTCAGGTATACTTTGAACATGAGAATGATGGCTTGTAGTTGATTCTGTATTAACTGGAAGCCTGTGTAAAGGCCGGTTTATAGTTGATCGTGTGATGGTAAATGCCGATGCTGATGGTCGCCGGATGCTGAAGCCAGTTTTGGGCAGTTTATGGTCGTCGCGTGCATTCGCGATAAAGAGCGATCACGCATTGAAAAAAGGGAAGAAATAGTAGGGCTAGCAAGTTTAATACATTTCCTGGATAAATCCCCGCCATCTGATTGGTGGATTGTCGATTATGCGCATTAAATTATTCGTACCAACGCACGGCACCGTAATAACAGAAGTTCTATTCAAGGGTATGCGATAAATAGAACTTCCATAATTCCATGGTCACACTATTGGTGGCGCTACACCAAGGCTGTCATTTACACAAAATGGCGGACGATGTTCGTGAATCAACGTTTGTTCTCCTAACAGACGATGAAATATAGGAACTCTGACACTGCTAACACAAAGAAACAAATTAAATACGCAGTCAAACGATTAGATGAATTTGCAAGACACGCAGGAACAACAATTGAGCTTTCGCCGAGAGGAATAATAATAATAAAAATAATAATAATAATAATAACATTTATATAGCGCATTTTTCCAACGGTTACAATGCGCTGCGAAAACTAATCCAGAGAAGTCAGAACAAGCAAAAACAAATAAATTATGAATGACATTTGAGAGCAGGTAAACCTAGGATGAAAATAGATATGCTTTGAGTTTGCGTTTGAACTGGCAGAAAGAGTTGCAATTACGGATGTTGAGAGGGAGTGAGTTCCAGCATCTGGGTCCAGCTACAGAGAAAGCCTTGTCACCTGCGTGTTTAAATGTGCGCTGTATTTTTAAGTTATGCCCTGAGCGGAGGCCACTTCGGTTGGGCATGCGGAGGTCTAGAGAGTTGATTATATATTGTGGATGTGTGCTTGATAGTGCTTTGTACATGTTCATAGCTGTTTTGAAGATAATGCATTTGTGAACAGGTAGCCAGTGTAATTGTTGGAAGAGTGGTGATGCATGACAATGTCTGGGTTGTGTGAGTATAATACGGGCAGCATTGTTTTGAGTCTTTTGTAGGCGACAGATATCAGACTGTTTCATCCCCTTGAAGAGAGAATTACAGTAGTCAAGCCGGGACAGGACTAGAGCTCTGGCAGCAGCATGGCATGATGTGTCAGTGTCAATGTATTTGCGAATCCTAGACATGTTGCACAAGTGGTAATTGACTGATTTGCATGTACTACTAACGTGGGGAGTCATTGACATAGTACTGTCGAACGTAACGCCCAGATTTCTCACTGTTGGAGATGGCTCAATTGTAGTGTTGTTGATAGTAAGAGTCAGGTGGTTTAAACTTTTCTGTTGTTGAGCCTGATGGTTGAAGCTGGATGACGTCTATACATGTCAAAAATAAATTGCCACCTGGCTGGATGACGTCTATACACGTCATTCTCTGCATTTTCAATCCATTGTTGGATTATTGTGTATGTTACTGTTAATAATGGGGTACTGATATGAAAACACAGGCTTGTGCAGCCAAGTGTAATGCAAACAATGGATTGAGTATGCGCAAAATGTGCATATAGACAACATGGCCATCGTCTGTATTCGAGAGGTTATAACCGTTTCAACTAAAAAAAAAGAACACGTTTAAATTTTAAATGTTTCGGCAGAATTAACTAAGTTGAGCAGGGGCTATGAAGAAACAACAAAAGTTGAACAACTTTTTCAAAACTGCACAAAATTAAAAATTCTAAACAGAAACATTATTGTACAAAAAAATGATAAAAACCATCATGATAAAATGATTTTAAATAACACGAAGAACTTGGCTTCCCCCACTTCCAATTTCTGCCTCCTCACTTCTGAATTAAATTCAGCTGCTTCGTCCAACTTACTCAGTGTAAAGTTAAAAAAATACAAACACCAAATCAACTCAACTGCTGTCAAGACAACACTTTGAATCCTGTTCCACGGGGGAAAAATACACCAGAAATTCAGCTTCAAATCGAACATGATCATCTTAAATCACAAAGATGTTCAGGAGAATTCCAAGACAAACTCGCCTCCAGAAATCACGCACATTGTATCTGAACAAACAGCACCTGTTTGTCCAGATGTGCACTTGGGGAGAAAAACAAAACAAAATCCAATTCCGTCCTTCCCAGACCGCCACATTAATTTGAATGAGGATTTTGGTATAAATGCCACTGCAGCAAAGTTTTGGGGTCCGAAGGTGTGACATTTTTGGTGTCCCTGTTATGACATCCATTAGATTTTGCAATTCAGGACACATTCTTCCATGCCTTATATCTCCAAGAGTGATTGTGTCAATTATTCAAGTAGGGACACCAAAAAAAAGTCACACTTTTGGACCCCAAATTTATGGAATGACCCATGTACATTCATTCAAGCATTAGACAAGATGTCCTGATTCTTATATATAATATATAGCGTAGAATGACCAAGAAATTCCATGCTAGGAAATTTTTTTTTTTTAAATTGCAGTGCAGATATTTTAACATGTGTGGATACTGAACAAATGTCACATGTGAAACAGGATTCATGATATAAAAATGTACATGTACATGCAGTGACAAACTGTACAATGCTATGGATTATGGACACCGGACACACCTATTCTTAGAAATGTTGGCGCTTTTTTTGTGCGAGAGGGGCCGCATGGAGAGCAAACAGAAATCCAGAGAAAATTGCTTGATTTAGCTGGATTTAATGATTGACCAATTCAGTGGTGCACACTGCACAGGGGGATTTTATCCCCCTCGGGGAAGAGGGCGCCAACCCTTGGATTTGTAGGTCCAGGAATAGATCAAACGCGAATCGCAAACCAAGACTGTGTGTGTTACTCCTTGAAGCATGCAATGGTTCATCATTAATTGGGAGCTATCTTGTTCTGTTTACACTGAATGAAAATCTCAGCAATAGTTATTAGATCTTGCCTAATGGGAAAAGAGCGTGAAATTTGATTCTTGAAAAAATCTCAAACCGATTTGGCAAGAACACAGTACTTCAGGTCACACCTGATGCGAGCTACTCGCCCTATTTTATGAAATCACTTTGTTTTCTCACTAGGCTTGGAAAGTCCAATAATGTGGTCTTGTTGATAACCAGAATAATAACTGAAAAAAAAATCAATCAATTTGAACATTGACTGTTTTTTCTTGTTGTTGCTCAATGCAGATCGTGACCTTTCCTGCTTGCGCCCAGCTTATTATAATGAAGCGCTGGTATGCCAGACGGGATTGTGCAGCCAAGCGTAATGCACATAATAGTAAGCGGAAGAATGCAGGTATAGGCGACAACTGGACAGATGTTTTTGTTCCAACTGCGGATATAGCCGTCATCCTTACTCAAGGGGTTAAACATCCTATTGAGAGCTCATCCTCAAAATGACTTCCATTTACAAATCGCAATCAATTGCAGACAATTGGACGACTAGTCATTTTTCAACCTGTGAACTGCCGACAAATTCCCGCGTACTGTAAAGTTTACTTTACAATGCATTGGCCACAAAAATAGAACTTCTGAATGACATGAGCTGGTTTTCTTTTTAACCTCGTCTTCGAGGGATTGGCTATTATGATGGATCAAGCAGGTTTACAGCCCTCATCCAATGGGGAATTTGTTGCCAGGCATGCCAAATAATCCCAGCCAAATGAAGGATTCTACTTTTGTCCAAGCTGTCACAGCGATCGACTTAAAATGTCACAAGAGCTTTTCAATACTGTTCTTCTCACTGTATTGCACATTTACAACATATGGCAACAACAATATTTTGCCCAGAGTAATATTTGAAGGCTAACACTCTGTCGGACAACGCACGGTTCCATTATGGGAAATGTCATATGTGACCCGCTCTACAAGAAAGGGTATTATGTCGCACTATGTGGAAACGCACACAGAGCTGTTCTATGTGAAGCAGACCAAAAAAAATCTTCACATAAAAAAGTGTTTTTTTGTTTGTTGGCTTCTATTATATCTATATTTCCATAATTTATTTTCAGAAACATTAATATTGATGAATAAAGATGAAAAAATAAATATTGATAGAAATTACTTCTATGTCATTTCTTTCCACTTGATATGTTTTAAAGGGCAATAATCTCTAAATACAATACCGATAAATTGGAAAAATTGAGTATACAAATGTCAAGATATCTTGAGAACACAAAATGCCACAGGGGTCAAACCTCTACCAAATTAAAGCTTAGGATGTGACAAATTCAACTATGCATATAACTAATTCTTTTTTTAAATTTTGCAACATAATAAATGTACATGTACTCTACAGGTTAGTTTGTTTCATACAGATCAAGATCTCAATCAGTGATCCAACTGCTGATTCGCTTCATCCATTGGCGGGATCTGGTGTGTGAACCAACGATAGGATCACTGATCGAGATCCAGATCTGTGTGAAACAAACAGGTTTGGGCCAATCCGTGCAGGAGTCAACTCTAATCAACCCCAACATCAGAATCAGAATCGCAATTCCATTTTTTGTTTTTTTTAGGAGTCGAATGGCACATTTTACCACCTTTATTTCGGTAGCAATGCCTCTCTGAACGGAGGCCACGCCTCCAGCGTGGCCACTTATTAAATTTGAAAATCTCAATATCACCCCAGTAAAATTCCAAAGATTTCCCACGGCAATAGAAAATACTGTCCAAGTACATTCACGAAGCGCAGTTATAAGAATTTTGCGCCGCACAATCTATACTGTTTTTCACCACTATTCATGGCACCACGACTAGTGAACGACTGAAAAATTGCTAGTCGTGACTACGACGAATGGTCAACAATGACTAGTAGACTAGTTGCACTAGTCTCAGCGCTACTAGCATTTACATGTATATCTACTACATATAAACCTAATCTCAAAAAACTTTAACCCTTTCCTTACCACATTGTTTATTGGCTTATCTTCCCCCAGTACCACATTCTTTGTTCAGTCAAGCATAAAACCACTTACGCAGAAAAAGCAGCTGACTGCTTGTTGAATTGTTGAATTGATTGAAAAGGAAAATGTGTGTAAAGTTTGTTCCAAGAAATATGGTGTAAAAATGAAAGTCATAACTGCTAAATTAGGAAAAGTTACGGCTGTTTTCTCTTCTGGCCCACTTTATCAAAAAGGAAAGCTGTTTTTCACACGAACCAATGGCACTCCATACACATAACTCTAAAGGGAAACTTCGGATACAGTTTTCTCAAAACATTGTAATGGTGACCCATGAATTTGATAGCACCATTAAAAAGATCCGAACAAGCTCTTTCCGTTGGTATATAGATCATGTAAGGAAAGCGAAAAACACAAGCACTACAGTTTTTGAAACATGGTGAATATATTTGTTGCTTGGATACTCTGGTGTGTGGTTTCCTTGTCGAGTAAACTTGACATTGGTAAGGAAAGGGTTAAATATGTAATAGGAAAGCCTACCTTCTCCATGGTCGTATGGCCATGCATCTCCCCTGTGCTGATCTTCTGTAAGACATCCTGAAGGTCGTCCATCAGATTCATGTTGGAGGATCCCACAAAACTTCCTGCCTGGACGAGGCCCAGGGGGTCACTCTCCATTTGACTGGGCATACAGGAGGATCTGCTCTTGGGCGGTAAATTTGGTGGACCGCTGGAAGGAATAAATGGGGGGAAAACTTGTCTTTACGGAACAATCCTAACTGGGTTTAGAATCGGAAAATTAATTCAACTGCTGCAAACTGTCTGGATTGACCAGAAATATACAAATTAACAACTTCCCATAGGTCATAGACAAAGGGTCCACGTTTGACCGAACGTCCACGATTGAAAATCGTGTACAAAACATATGGGAGGCCTTCCGAAAAAGTTTGAGTACAAACAAAAGAGGAACAATGAGACGTCCACGATTGCAGGTATATACACACTTGTGTGGGCGCGTTGGTGTATTCAAACCGCGGACGTAAAATGCCAGAGAACAAAAGAGAACAATATCGTCCGCGATTCCCAACATACGTCCGCGATTGGAAGTGTGTACAAAACCTATGGAGGCCTTCCGAAAAAGTATAAACAAAAGAGGAACAATGGGACGTCCGCGTTCGGAGGTCGGTACACGACTGTGTGTGTGTGTGTGTTTGTGTGTGTACGTGCACTGTATATATCTCCGAGGACAAGAGAAGAAAGGAAACACAAAGAAACCTTTCAGTCCTCGAACGTAGAGTCTTTTGTTGAAATCGGTCCTCGAACGTAAGGATACGTGCTTAGTCTATGGGGGTTGGTTATATTAAAGGAACAATAGGAAACACAAAGCATTGTCCTCGGACGTATTGGGGAAGTACGACTGCGTGGACAGATATTCCGTACCCTGTGGAGACATGAACACAATGCGAACAAAGGGACTGAATAGGTCTCCACAGGGCAATTCTATGGGTTAGGATGTCTCCACAAGGATGTACAAATAAGAATGAGTTTGTATATGCCGGCAATCGTGGACCTAGGACAAAAGAATTCGGGCGTAGACAAAGGGGTCCACGTTTGACCTAACGTCCACGATTGAAAATCGTGTACAAAACCAATGGGAGGCCTTCCGAAAAAGTTAGAGTATAAACAAAAGAGGAACAATGGGAGGTCCACGATTGCACCCGTTTACATGACTGGGTGTGTGTGTGCAAGAGCGGCAGTTGTGACATACTTATCCACTGATGACTGTCGCAGCGTGACCTGTGCAGGTCTGCTGGGGATACCAGCCACAGTTAGCGGTCGTGCATTCTCCTCTGAGATCCGCCTTGAAGTGTTTGATGTGGTCTTCTGAAACGAAACAGATAAGACAGTATAATATATCAAGTTATCTATTGAATTTTTGGAATAAAGGTGGCCCGCCACCCCACAGTACATGTAGATAACTTTGGTTTAGGGAATTTTTTAGTAGCTAACAAACTTTGTTTTTAGGACTTCAATCGCATCCAAAATACAGCAATGCTGTGTGTAAAAAGTTGTTGCAGTTGTGGACCAGCATAGTCATTTGTATTCAATTTCATGAATATTAGTTCAAAAAAAAAAAACGTTTTCTGGGTGACGGAAAAGTGGGTCCCAATGAATATTGCTTGGACCCTATGCTTTCTTTGATTTGATTTGAAAGGGTTTATTACTGTTCAAAACCATAGCAGTCAAAAGCTGAATTGCGGCCAAATTACAAAGGAAATGGTAAACAAAAATTACAAAGATAAAAAGAGATATAAAAACAAACATGGAAACCTGCATTCAAAATGACTAATAACATAGTAACATCTTAAACAAAATAATATAATGAACAATTACGTGTATTGGGAGATCAAATTGACTTAAACTTAAACTAGAGTAACATTTTTGAAAACCATTAGATTAGAAAAACGTTATGCGCGCACACAGTCAAGTGTGTAAATACCGGCAATTGTGGACCTCCTATTGTCCCTCTTTTGTTTATACTTTTAACTTTTTTTCGGAGGGCCTCCCATATGTTTTGTACACGATTTTCAATCGTGGACGTTCGGTCAATCGTGGACCCTCTGTCTATGCCCTAACCCTTTTGTCCCTAGTCCACGATTGCTGGTATTTACATCCTTACACACATACTTATGGGGGAAGACCTTTAATCCCCTTCTTTTGTTTTCCTTTGTTCCTATTGAAATCTCAAACTCCATAGCATTTTCCCTCTGGGCATGCTGGGAAAGATAGATTTCTAAAGACTTCGCTCTGGGGCTTATTGTTCTATTGTGTTTTCTTCCCTGCAGGACTACCTGGAGAGATATACCTTACCCTGTGGAGACATGAAAACAATAGAGACAAAGGGACTGAATAGGTCTCCACTAGGCAATTCTATGGGTTAGGTTGTCTCCACAAGGAATTTTGTGTACAAAGTCTATGGGGGTTTGCTTAATTAAGTACAGGGACAAAGGGGAGAACAATGCCATTGTCTCCACAGGGATGCAAAAACACAGATCTATGTATACGAACACACAAGTGTGTAAATACCGGCAATCCCTATTTTGTCCCTCTTTTGTTTGTACTCTTAACTTTTTCGGAAGACCTCCCATATGTTTTGTACACAAATTGTAATCGTGGACGTTCGTTCAGTCAATCGTGGACCCTCTGTCTACGCCCTAACTCCACGATTGCCGGTATTTACATACTCACACATACTAATTGAGAACAAAAATATACACTGTGTGAATTTACAGAGATAGAGTAATCTTAATGCTGTTACTTGCCTTTTTTTTTGCATTATGCAGTCAACACTTTTTATTTTATCTTTGTAGTTTAGTTTCTCTATTTTTGCATTTTTGTAGCCTCTTTTACATTGTTTTTCTCAGTTTTTATTGGTATTTCTGCATCCTTGTACCCTCCCGTCAATGTTACCTGCATGGCTTAAGATTTGACGGTAACCAGATCACAAATATTTGTACGCTCTAATTTCATGCAAGGCACATATGTACACAATCCAATCAGTTGCATAAAATTCCCTTGATAAGTTTTATAATTCCGGAGGTTTATTCATGGTATTCATGGCTTTGTGGTATTTTACTTTGTAATGCCGACTGTGAAATTAGACAGAAAAAGTCGGGTGAATTTACATGTGGGATTGTATAACTTCAATTTTTGACTGCTTCTTGCGGGGGTGGGATAGGCCAACAATTAAAAATCCATGAATTCCACGAAAAATCCACGAGGACCCCAGATTAACTTATAGTTTGTATTTGCCTAAAAAGGCACCCCCTTAAAATATCCGTTTTTATTGGTCTATATCCACTTTTACAGTTAAAAACACTTTTTTAACCAGTTCGCGCTGGGATTATTTTTGCCGAAAATTTCTATTTTCAAAAATGGCAAAATATAGCAGCCAACTTCTGATATACAGCCAAATGCCACAAATACTGATTTGCAAGTCATTTCAACACTGTTGAAATGACTACAGTATTTGGACAATATTTCTTGCCGAAACCTCATATATTTCAATACTCCGGGTGCGCCCACCGGAGTGTAAATTGTAGAACAACAGGCCGTGCACAGCGGCCAAGTTCAAGTTCAACACACGGTCCGCCGCTACAGACTTCTCGGACTTTATGTGTGTGTGTACAAAACAAATGAGGGATTAGCGTGTTGAGACGTCACCCGGAGGCGAGTCCAGGCAAGCTTGACGTTTTAACCCGTCAGCCGTGCCCGTGTATAAAAACAGCCAGATCGTGCTAACACGTCCTCCGACGCGAACTGGTTAAAAATTCTGAAATCCCGACCAAAAAATCCTGAAATCAGGAAAAATCCTGACAAATCGCACCCCTGTTCTTGAGACCGTGGAATCTTATACTCTGTAGGGCTGTCCCGAATTTACCAAATATTCGGATAGCCTTTTGCCGGTTCAAATATTAAAAAATATATGCACGTGCACATACGACTCAGATACGGCACTTTTTTGTTGACGTTAATTTTTGTGGATGGAAGTTTATCATTCCCATCCATAAAACCCTTGACCGAATTACTGCAAAAACGTAGGCTGGAAGTTTGGTTTCTTGTTTATCAGAATGTTATATGTACCTGTAATGATCTTGATACACATGTGCAACAGACGCATGCAAAAGAAAAAATGTCGATCAGACGCCGGTGCATAATATCTATCGCTGCACGTTAAACACCGGCGTTCTTTGCATGCAACCGTTACAGGCACTTCATGCAGTTGCAGCTGACGCGTGAAAAACATGATCGGCGAGTATCGGTCAAACCCAGTTTCGAATAATAAAATATTAAATTATTCGAAAATGAACAGCCCTAAATAATCCGTCTCTCATTATCAATACACATTTCTTCATGCAACCTTCAGCTTTGCATTAATGCCCATGGCAGGCCAAGGGACATAAGTTACTGTACAGCATATTTTATGCCATTGGCTCTTTATAACACTATGATATATACCTTTGGTTATGATCAAAAACAAACAGTGTTGTAGTCAAGGCCACAACCTCCGAGGCCGAGGCCAAGACCGAGGCCACAACCTCCGAGGCCGAGACCGAGGCCGAGGCCACAACGTCCGAGGCCAAGGCCGAGGCCGAGGCCACAACGTCCGAGGCCGAGGCCGAGGCCGGTTACTAAACACGTAATAAACTAATAATCCACTCAATCAAGGTTAAAGGCAGTGTGTATGATTGGTCATTGTTGCAATTTTCAGAAATGGGCGGATTTGGGGGTTAGTATTTTATAGGAAATTTCGTTCCACTGACCTGTTCAAAGTTTTGCGTTGTTGGATGGCGAGAAAAACGAGAGAAAAACGGCGCTCGTTTTCAACCGTCGGGCGGATGATAGCCTTTAGTCAACAAGACGCGCGTGGCTACCTGGACACGTGACGCGCCCCGAACGCCAGCATGTCCGGGGCGCGCCACTCGTCCGGGTAGCCACGCGCGCCTTGACTAAAGCCTACAGGGCAGTTTTCCAACGATTGAAAACAATATAAATTTCCACTTTTCTTGACAACGACAGCACACCCGGTACGGTGCATGCTATCATTTCACATGATGATTGAGACTACTATTAACTTACAGGCTATAGTAAGGTATTTCGTAATCATTCAGTAAAAACAAATTAGAGGATTACCAATCGTGTACACTACCTTCATTGTTGGATTTTATATTTTATTTTCAAGTCACGTCAATGGCAGGTTCCTTAAAGGATATGTTTATTGCATTTCAAGAACATAAGGGTCTCCAGCATCTATTGGGATAGCTTTGCACGGTGTGGCCTCATAATAATCCCTCCTCTGCTAAAAATGCGCTCCACTGGAGCACTGCTGGCTGGAACATAGTCTTGGGCCCAAGACCCTTGTGTTGTTATTTCGGAGCGCCCGCGCGCCAGATTCACTAATGTTGTGTCCTCGAAATCCCGGCTTCGTACGTGCGTTCTGGCCTCACGCATGCGTAGTTTACAAAATGCAGCCGAATCCGCAGCCGGTGTTTGTCAAACGTGCACGATTTTGGATCGCCACAAGGGTCTTGGATAAGTTGGCAGGCAATTCTTAACTTTTTCTTTACTTTTCAATGATTCTCCCTCGCTTTTCCGAGGGATCCAATCAGTGACCGAGTTTGAGCCTTATCATAAATTATTCATTACATGCAAATACATAGGACATGACGAGGCATCATGACCATTGATCTGCAGCTGCGCGCGTCACATGCGCGTGCACGCATGTCGGACATAAACCACGAATGTGATTGGTCAGAACACCATCAGGCGACGCTCACTGGATCGGTCTATTGCATAACTGTCTATCATTATCACAGTCCACAGTCTGGTCGCGCCCCCGAAATGCCAACTTATCCAAGACTTTACTACAGATCCAAAATCTTATCGCGCTGTCGGCCTATTGCAACTACACTGTACCTGATCGCGCTGCCTGTGCATTGCAACTGCGAAAGTACAAAAGTACAATAGTAACGTCTTTGAACCAAGACTAGCTGGAACAGAGAGGACAGTCTTTGCAAGGGCATGCAGTTATGGGTACATAGACTAGTAGACATGTGACAGGCTTCGCGTTGCGCGAGCACGCGTGAATAACAGGTTGGTTCCCTCAACTTCACTGCCGGCCATTATGATTATCGCTTTAACGTTCACTCGTTCAGGGCCGAGTGGTGGACCAGGAACCAGTCTATAGCGGGAGTAGACAGATTATCTAACAAAAATATTAGATGCTACCTGAGTACGTGTAACACAATAGTGGCAGTTCATGGGGCGAGTGAAGTGCTGGACCAGGAACTACACGTAGTCTATTACCGGGAGTAGACTGGTTCTACAAGAAGATAATACATATAATGTACGTACGTAGTACGTGCAATCGGGGAGCTATCTATAGCTCCATGGTGCAATAATGCAAATACCAGTTCATTAATTCGTGCGTATCTGCTTGAAACTTTATTTCGTTTCACGGAACTCACTGTGGCAGCTTCTCGAAAGTTTCATGAGGTAAACAATTTAAATTAATTGAAACAGAAAACACATCTGAATTGGTGGGAAAATTGGTCAAAGTGGGCGGCCTCGAGCCGGCCTCGACCAGATCTTCGAGTCCGGAAGGCTCCGAGGCCGAGGCCGAGGCCGAGGCCTTGCACTCCGAGGCCAAGGCCGAGACCGAGGCCATAAAAATCGGCCTCGAGGCCGGCCTCGAGGCCGAGGCCGGTCTCGAGACCTCCAACACTGAAAACAAATAAATAGTTTCAATCTGAAAGTTTACTGTTAGTAAAGATGATACCAGCACCAATCCTCCTGAGAAAAAAAAAAATATCTGAAATGCTGACATCTTCTGCAAAATTGCATCTGGAGACCTCGGAAAAGGTCGTGGTTTATTTCAATTAAAACATTCGAAATAAGTACACATCATGAACGTGCACAATATTATTGTTACCACAGACCTTAACTCGTAAGCAGCAGGTCATGGGTTCAAACCCCGCCTGAGTACGCCTGTGAATAATAATGTTTTTCCACAGGCTTTCGGAAAGCACTGAGAATACAGTGCTTTATACACTACGTCAAGAAAAGGAAAACAAATCTCTCTTTGAAATTTTGCATTTACATAATCCCCGTCGCAAATTCCATCTTCAGACTCCCTTGAAATTTATATAACATGGAAACTATGTATTACAAAAATTCCTACTACCTGGTTTTAAGTATTTTACATGCACTTCAACTCTTGTCACCATGGTATCAGCATGAGAATTATGATAATCTCCTTTACCCTGGGGAATGACACAAGATAAGTACCGGTACAATGTTTGCTCGATGTCCATCTTACTAGCAGCGTGGGTGTAGGGCAGGGATGGATTGCAAATTAATGCCCCTTGAAAGCGTCCCATGGGTGTGTACCCACGCAGTACTCCAACGACACTTCCAGTTCCAATGCAACAAATATACATCTCTTTTTTTTTTTTCTCCCATGATTCCAAAGTTAAGTATTTTGTACCTGTGCCTGTGCACGTTTATGACAGAGAACCTTGTCAAGAGTTTTGAGAGAACACTGGTTGACTATTTTATGTAAAATTCATGCATGCATTGTAAAGATTGAAGGGCATACAGGCTTTAACCCTAACAGTACTCAACCCATCAAAACCCAACAGTATGTTTGGTTTAGAATCTGTTAGGATGGGTACTGGGCCCCCAAACTGACATACCACCAGAATCAGAGTCCAACAATTTGTGTGTACAGTTTACCATATGGTGTTGGAATTTGCAAGGATGGGTATGGTTCCTTGTAAACTATACTTGGGGGTTAGGGTTAAAGAAGGCCCAGGTGAAAGGGTACATGTAGGAGAATAGTAGGAGGACAAATTCAGGATAAAAGAAAGACTTTTGCGGGTTTTTAGGAGTAGTTTGCATTGATACCCACCCATTGTCCACAGCATCACAAGCCTACCCTTTGTTACCCACAAAATGCCACAGGGGTCAAACCTACACCAAATTAAAGCTCGTAAGGTGACAAATGCAACTATGTATAGAACAAATGTTGCGACATAATACCAATTTTTGTAGAGCCGGTCACATATGAGGAATATCCCCCGCACCATGAAGTGCCCGAAGCACTTGGTGTAATTAGGGGAGTCAGGCCGGCCTGGCAGTATTTTGCTCGCCTTCTGTCTCCGAGACCCGGGTCCAAATTTCCCCTGGGGATCAACGTTCAATCCTAGCCCGACTCCATGGGCTTTGTTCAGAATGATAATCTGAACATTTCTTCATCTGCTTGTCACAGGTTTCTTCAGGGCTTGTGAGCATCCGTGCAAAATGCACTTTTTTTGTGTCAAATAATATTGTTTGGATTATTTTAATCCTCTGCAACGTCCTGGTGGATATTGAAGGCTTCAGAAGGGCAATGGATATTCTTTTTAAGGCTTGAACAATATAACAGACAATTTTAAAGACTTATCTGCCACTGCTGCATTTTTATATTTAGCACAGGTATTTTTAAAATGATTTTATAAGTTATCCCACGAGCGCCGAGTGGAACACGGAATAATGTAGTGCGTCCGTGTCCCATATTCCACGAGGCCGAAGGCCGAGTGGAATATGGGACACGGACGCACTACATTTTCCGTGTTCCACGAGCACGAGTGGGATAACGAATTTATCTTCAAGCAAACTTGACGCGCAGTAAAGATGGAACACGCACGGCGCTGTGCGCGAAACCTGTACCACGTACACGCACACATCATTAACAGCCAGCACTTTCCTGCAGGAGAAACAGGAGCTATCTGGAACACGTAACAAGTGTGCGCCGAAGACGTGACGATCCACATGGGACGCAAACGCGCAGCTTTTGAATTACCAATGGATTGTGCAGCACTGCGTTTTGCGTATCACGCAATTCGCAGAATTAGAACAGCGCAATTCGGAGTGTGTATATGGGCCATGTGATATGGGTTTTTATCACACTCTCAGCTGCCACGGATCGACCAATCAAGATCAAGGATTCAAGTTTGCCTTAAGATAATATAAGATGGCGCGGGTCGGTCAAAAGATCATGGCTGTTTCATTCAAATGCACTGCATCTACACTTAAAGAAGAAGAAAAAAAACATGAGGAAGCCAGTACGGAACTTACCCTCCTGACATCCAAGGCCGATCTCACGAGGAGGGGGCTGCTCTGGGGGCTAGCTGTGGGCGAGGTGGGGGCACTAGACACCGGGAAGGGGTGAGAGATATCCAGGAAGGTTGTCTGCCGGTGGTTGTGTCTCCGAAGGGCATCTAGGTCTTCCGTTTCCTGTACATTGGAGATGATTTAGATCCTTAGTTTACGCACATCTGTATCATCACCGATACCATGAAGTAACGCTTCAGTCTCAACTCCAACAATGTGCATTTTGAGAGGAAGCCGTTTAAACCCTTTCAGTACGACACTGTTTACAGGCGTGCAACTTGGAGTTAACAAAAAACGAGGACATTCCAATAAATACAAGACTTTATACAGTGGTTTTTAAATTTTCAATGGCATACATGTGAAGTGAAAAATGAGGAAATCAGCTGATCCTAAGGAAAAGTTGCATGCCTGTGTTTATTGGCTTATCTTCCCACAGCGGCGCATTCTTTGTTCAGTCAAGCGTAAACCACTCGAGCAGAAAAAAGCAGCCGACTGCTTGTTGAATGTTTGTGTTTTTCAACCAAAGATTTCACCCTCAAGAGTTGATTGAAACGGAAAATGTTGCTGGCTTTATGCTTTCACATTCAATGTAAAGTTTGTTCCTTGCAAACATTTCTCTTTCATATGGTGTAAAAATGAAAGTCGTAACTACTGAAATAGCAAAGTTATGGCTGTTTTTTTTACCTCTGGCCTACTTTATCAAACACAAAACTTGTTTGGTACGTGAACAAATGGTACTCCATACATAAACTGTACATGGAAAGGTCGGATAGTTTCCTCAAAATATTCTCTTCATTGACCGTTACTGGCTTCATGCTTCACATTCAATGTTACGTCTACCCTAACCGTTCCAAATCCAAGAATCTCACAAAATCCAACACCACGTTTGGTTGTATTTTGTCGGACTCATTACTTTACAATGGGCTATCATGTCCCAATTTGCCTAAGTGCAAAGATTGTGCCATAGGTTTACTGCACAGTGTTGGATTTTGGCAGATTCAGGATAGTCCCTATAGAAATAGCTAGTGGCTAGGGTTTTTATGGTGAATTTAAACTTTACATTATTATCTACTTTAGGCAATTCATTCAGGCCAATGTTTGGGTCACTGTGACTCGACAATGTTCCGGTCAATTGCAAAACAACCCCTGAAATGATTAAATTACAAATGATTAATTACAGATAACCTATAGCCATGTTTGGACAAGTATTTTGAAGTTATCTTACCTTTCCTTTGATCAGCTTGGTCTTGATTTCTTTAAAATTCTTGTTGGCAAAGTCTTTTGTCTAGGTGATACAAAATGATTTGAGTTGTATTAACACAGTAAAGCCAAGTTTGAGGAGGATGTCCATTGCCCTATTTTGTAGTTTTATGTAGATTTACAGCATACATGATTATTTTTGGGGTATGTTTGTACAATGTTTGTACAGTCTACAAAATAAATTATTTTAACAACAAAGCACAACAGAGAATAAAGTTGCATATTATAGTCATGGAATCTTTATGCAAAAAGACTGACTAACGTTTCGCTCCCGGAGATGGTGAGAAATAAGAGGCAGAAGATGAAGGAAAATGAAGGAAAATGAACCAAACAATAGCGACAGAACACTGGTTGAATATGAGTAAAAATTTTAACATATAAGAATCATGTATCTCCTTTCTACAAGTACTGTGAACAGAAAATAGCTTCTAGGGATTTGTTTTTTTTATCATCGCAAGACCTGAAGGATTAGTTCAAAACACCTGTAGTCTACCCGACATAAAAACAAAAATACAGTGGAATGGCGCTATAACATCCCAGGATCCACAGATTTTGTTCGGTATAGCGATCGTTCGGTATAGCAATCATTCGGTATAGCGATTTTCAGGCGATTTTCAACATGGCGTCCATTCTTTCAAATAGCGTCCTCATTTGTCGTATTTGAAGTGCGCCCTCTTTAGATTGTAATTGAACATTTGCCGGCTATTGAATCATGTAATAAGCGAGTTCGATAATTGACTTTTGCAATGCAATATGGGTAAAAGGTCACAGGTCAGCTGTACCAAAACAGCGTGCAGGGCCGATACGACGAGTCGGAATTTGGTACAGCTGACCTTTGACCTGAGAATTATCGAACTCGTCTATTATGTGTTCGAACTTTCTAAACTTACCGAATTGTAAAGCACTTTGGCTTTTCCCTTCTATTCCCTGGGGAAGTAATAGCCGCCTGTCACTCTTCAACACAAAGCTGCGGCCGTTTGGGATTTACAAACAGCCCAAATACCCAGTACATTTTTTTAATCCGTTGCCTTTTTTTTTCAACAACAATGTTCGGTATTAAAGTTTTGTACACAAAATTTGGGAGCCAAGGATGGTGTTCGGTATAGCCGAATGTTCGGTATAGCGGTGTTCGTTATTGCGACGTTCCACTGTAGTAATTTTCTGGAGTGGTTTCTCATTACCTGCCTGTACTTCTGTTTCAAGGCTTCGGGGCTGGCCTGCACATGAGATGATATGGGGAAGGCAGTAAAGCACACAGAGACACAAGGGGAATGAGTGTAATGTTATGACATGGTCAGTGGTACATGGTCCATTTCTCAAACCTTGGGTTTGGCTTCGGCTTCGTCTTGTGAGATTTTTCTATTCAAAATGGAAAGGTGCATTAGGCAGATTCTGGGCTCTTGATGTGATTTTAAACCCTCATTGTTAACAATCACAACCCCCTAATCCTCCCGTCTATTTTAAATGGAAAATCACAAACAGGTTTGACAGTGTGGGTTCTAATAAAAGATTCTGATGCAGATAGAGAAAGTGTCCTAAATCTAGCCACATCTTAGAACCTAAAATTCTGCCGCTGCCGCTGCCGCTGCCGATGCCAAAGCCGATGCCAAAGCCAAAGCCAAAGCCACAGCCGAAGCCACAGCCAAAGGTTTAAGAAATGGCTCACGACACACACAGTGGAGGGTGAAAATCCCAGGGCATGTACATTGTACATGGCACACAGTCATGGCTTATTTACAGTATGATTAGGCTTCGACTCCAAGATTTTTGGAGTGGACTCCGATTCGGAGCAAGAATCGTGATTTCATTCAGAATCAACTCCATACATCATGCAGGTTTTAGAATCATCGGGCGGTGCCCGGAATCTACTCCAAAGACGTAGAAATTGACAACTTTTAAGAGCCTGTTTGTTTCACACAGATCCGGGTCTCGATCAGTGATCCAACCGTTGGTTCGCACCATCAATTAGGCGGGATCTGGTGTGTGTGAACCAGTGTATGGATCACTGATCGAGATCCAGATCTGTGTGAAAGAAACAGGGCCCAATTTTATGGCCCTGCTTAACGGTAAGCAGAAAGGTTGTGCTAAGTATAGCAGGAAAATTTGCTTTAAGCATTAGCGTATTTCATGGCCAAGTCGTGCTAACGCTTGCGCATGCATGGAGATTCATATTGTTGCGTAATTTAAGCAAATTCCTGCTCCCGAAGTTAGCAGGCTCTTCGCTGTGCTCACTGCTTACAGTCTCTATGAAATGGGTGAGGGTTCCGTTAGCAGAAAATCGTGTGTTAAGCAGCGCTATGAAATAAGGCCCTGGCCCTAAGGAGTCGACTCCTTAACAAAAAAATGAAATCATCATTCTGATTCCAATCTTGGAGTCAAGGAAACTTGGACTTCTGCACGGAATGGCCCAAGCCTAATTTTCACAGTGGCAAGAGGATTGTGAAAAAAACACACTAGTACAAAAATTCTTTACTTCGACAACATCATTTCTCGACAAATTGTCAAACACAGTTCTTTCGTGAGTTGTACATGCTTCCATGTTAAAAAAAATCCAAAGATACCTGAATTTGGATCTGGAAATCAAATGCAGGATTTCTTTATGCCATGCTCCTGGAGGCAATGATTGCATGATAAGCGAACAGCATGAGAGAGATAGTCATGTAAGTTTTGCAGTTCTTGTTTTGGTTTTTTTGAGAGAGAGAGAGAGTGAGAGAAAGAGAGAAAAAGTTCACCTACCTTAGGTCTTATAGACCCTTGTGCTTGTATCATCTGTTGTACATTAAAGGGTAGGTGGGGTCGGGGTCGGGGTGGGGTTAAGAAAGAGTTAAAATAGCAACAGGGAGATTAAGCGTTAGAATATATCGGCAATTTGGTGTTAGAGAAGGAAAGCATCGTCTTCAGAAGATGCTTCAATATTTCAGGGCCAGTGGCTGCATGTGTGTACAATTCAGGGGTGAGATTTCAGATTTGAGGTTGTGCGACCACCTTTTGCGTTCACACGCGCGCGTTAGGTCACGCGGGTGATTCGGGATAACATTTCAGTGTGCACATACATTCGTATTTTTTATATTTTTTTTATTTACAGGGGTATGTCCTGGCAGAACAACATGTGCTGTGTCATTTTGGTCAGTAAAACTCAATGACTACATGTATTAAGGAAAAGCAACAACATGCAGTCCAATCTTTGTGAAGTGGCCACCTAAAAGACTAAACAAAAAATATGCGGTCACGAAGGACAGGTGTCCCTATTGTACAGGTTGGGTACATTTGGTTGGGACCATCACAGGCTGGCCATATTATTGCTTTTAGGGGGAGGTGAGTTGGTCTTACCAATGGTGGCAGTTACACTGCCTGGGTCTAATGGGTCTGAAAATTGGGGTAATTTCTTAGGTATCTATTGAAGATTTATCCTTTATTTCGATCTTGACCTAGGAAAACCATAAGGGTGGTAGGGCTGGCAACTCAAAATGTGGTCAGCCCCCACTACCTCTGTTGTAGCCCTTTATGGAGAATGGCTTTTAGCCTTGTATTGGGCGACTTCCATAAAAATTATGCAGGTGGCCTCTGTATCAAGAGGGACAAAGCAAGATTGACTGTAACGGGGCACCCTTTGAGGTCCAGTCTTGACCTGCACAACTTGGCACGGACGCAAGCCCGGCCGATCACAGCAGATTTGGGGCAAGAAGGGGGAAAACTCCGCCTTTATGGATTACCAATGGGCATGCTTGCTCAGTTTTGGCACCCTGGTCATATTTGTATTACTTTTTTATTTGTAGTGTAGAATGTATCCATGGGTGATTAGTGATTGCATCTATAGCTGCTGTGAAACATGTTCATTACGTTCTACAAAATTGGCACCACCAACATCCGAAAAACCCTCCCTCCCCCCTATTCCCCAACACATTTCACCACATTTTTCTTCAAAACTGAAAGCGACCGTGACCATTTACCCCTTGTAGTTGGATGACAGCCACAGCCGTGGTGTGAGGCAAGACACCTGGGCCGTTTGACATGAATAGCCGCATTCCTGCTCATACACAATCCATTCATTATTCAACTATATTGTTCTTGAATGGGAGTTTGATGAACAGATGGGCTTTTTCAGCTTTCATTCACACGAAAGGGGAAGTGGGGGGTTCAGTGTGCGATGAATAGGACCACTCTTTCCAGTATGGTGCCTATTGTTCTTCAGGCCCGGCTGCACAGCCTTTTCAGTGAGAGCCTGGCTCCCCAGCATTCCATCGATAACAGCCGACCTCAAAGGGTTAACAACCAGCGTTAACCTCCTCCCACTTTCAAACCAAATCATGAGCATACAAACTGGAGGGGGGGGGGGGCCTTAAGGTAGTGTACACGGTTGGTAATCCTCCAATTTTCAGACCTACAGGCAAAGGCGGAGTAACTTCCATCGTTGGTAAACCAACTCACCTCCCAAATTGCATCGCTCAGGGTATACTATCAGGCCGATATTTGCTTGGCAGGAAAATGTCTTAGGGAGGAGTGGTTAATCTGTGGTCGGGCCAGGCCTTTGAAAAGCCCAGCCATGCCCAGGCCTTCGGGCTTTTACTCTTGCTATTGTGAGCCACAAATCACCTAACAATAGAGCATCAACTAATCAATAAAGCCCGGCCTCTGCCAGGCCAAACCTGGTTGTAGCCCCTCCCACACTAATCTGTACCCATTTACAGCTGGATCAAAAGATGCCTCAGCTGTCAGTCAAGTCTGGGTGAACAATGGGAGCCAGCTGGACTCCAGAATTAATGGGCAGTTTACTGTGTACAATCAGGGGATTATAGAAGCCCAAAGGACTGGGCGTTCCAGGGGCTTGGCCAGGCTTTTCAACGGCCGGGCCCGACCACAGATTAACCACTCCACCCTTAAGCAATGTTTTTAGCACCAGTTAAAGCAAAAGTTTTACAGGAACTTCCAAGAAGTCGCCTCCTACCTTCTGTTGGACGTTCTTCTGCATGTCTTTCAGCATTTTCTTTCCATCCGTTTTGACCATCGCAAGGTGAAGCCTCAGCGTTTCCTTCAATTTTTTGCTGGACAGACCTTTCGCAGTAAAGTCACAAAAGACACCATTAACTCTGCTAAGTTTTGCAATGAAGAGATGTGTAACTGTGCTTTTTCGAAATAACATAATATACAAATATGGACTGTATATATATATATATATATATATATATGGCGATTCCCAGAAATTTCCATTTTGGCATGGCACGGCCGAGGGGAAAAAGAATGCTCCAGGGGGAGTAATGACGGTCAATATTCTTTTTGTTTACAACACCTCATCAACAGATTCTGAAAACAAATTAATAAAT